>JAREYC010000001.1:10412500-11047500 GCA_030015325.1 Cryptoblepharus egeriae
ACTTGAGTCTGAGGCCACTGACTTGGAAATGTGCTGCATACATTCAGACTTGAGCCTGTGTCTGTGTGCCTTTGTTTACTTTTTTCACAATATGAAAGACCTTATGCAGCTATCATTCAGACGAGGTTAGCATATAGGAATTTCCAGCCAGGAGGCAGGGAAGGGTTAATGTTTTCTTTTTGCATTGAGTGGATGAGGAGGAGTAAATGAGTAGCCATCTCCAAAGGATCCAGTAATAACTGGATGAAGGATGGGCAGTTTCTATTTCCTTTTGTTGAAGGAGGTGGGAAAGAGAATTGTTCTCAGGTCCATGCATGAGGACAGAGACTTGTGACTCAAGTCAAGCCATGCTGAGTTCACCCTCCCTGTGCTCTTCATTGTGGTCAAGATCCTTCTGTAATGTCTACTGACAAATTCCCATTCAGCATTATCCAGCACCTTGAAGTCCAATTTATTCAATTCACATGCTTAAATATCTTTTATTAAAATGAGAGGGGGGTGCAGTCTTAACCAATTTCCAGCTCCGTGGTCAGGACATTGCAACTCCAAGGTGAAGGAACAAACATTCTCTTACTTTGAGGAGGCCTCTATGACTGCCCCCAACATCATGTTGTGTCCAGCTTGCCTAATGAGGCTACTTGGATTTGCACCAACCAAATCACTGAGTATCATCATGTAGGGCTTTTTAGTCCAAGACAGAGATTAGAATAGAGTGGATGCCTCCTCCACCATCATCGCTCTCCTCCCATCCCAAAGACACCTCCATGCTTCTGTTCCATCCTTCCCCCATGTGCTGCCTGACAAAACACATACCTGCCAGTGTCCACATACCTGGACTTTCTGCCCATGCTGCCTACTCACAAGTCATAGGAAATGTATTTTACAGCAAGTTGGTGATGGCTTCCAATAGTGAAAAATGAGATGTTTGTGCTGAGAAAAGCGCGGTCCAAATCAGCAATAAACAACCACAGCCACATCACTACCACTACTCTGAAGTTGGCAAGAAGACTCAGAACTATGGTAAAGTATTTGCATTGCTGAAACAAAAGCATAGTCTTTTGGAACATGTTGACATCAATTTGCTTAAAAGATGTCTCAGTAGAAATTGAACAATTAATTAGTATTTTCATCTATGCTTCCATATGGACTTTTTTCAGACTAATTAAAAGCTAAAATTATCACAACAGTGAAAATTAGGCCATGCATATAATTGGCAATTTGCATGTGAATATATAGAAAATGTATTAGCAGCCTTTTGTTGGCCACTACGGGGCACAAACCTTTTCATTCAAGTCAATAATTCAGTTCCTTCTGTAGTATGCAGATAGTTCAGTGAAGTATCCCAGATTAATATGAAAGTAATAATGAGATTTTTCAAGCCAAAAAACAAATAGCGACAATACAAGTCTGTGGGTGTTTACTCACATGTCGACAAAAAATTCATGAAATATTCTCAGGTGAGAAATATTTATAAGATTGCAGCATAACATTCACAATCTTCAACAGACCCACAAATCCAGAGTAACTATGGGAGCACGTAAGAGACCTTACATGCACCTGTAGTTACTGCATCACCTAGTGAAAACCTATGGGAAGTTCATATTGCAATCCAGAGTAACTTGTTCTTACACCGGAGCAAGGACTCCCCATAGTTACTCTGGATTTTGCCCTAAGAATATCATGTACTGGCAATTTTTTATCATGTACTGGCAATTTTTATCATGTACTGGCAATTTTTTAAATTCATATCATGGACTGGCAAATAAATATCATGTACTGGCAATTTTTTAAACATATCAAGGGGTGGTGTGCTAGTGTCCCTCAATACGCACCTACATTTATTTTATATTCTTCAAAATTAACACCTTAAAGCAGCACCTGATCTATCCACATTTCTTTCACAGATAAAGGTAGTGATTTGCTCAAAACCAGCCTTTATGGAAGTACAGAGAATTGCAATATAAAATTGTTACGAAATTGCAATATAATCTGAACGGAAGTGCTGGTGTTTCTTTCAGTCAAGAGTTCTGTTTCCTACAGAAGTTGGAAAATTCCATCATCTCTCAGTATTTTGATGGAGACTCTCCACCTTCCCTTGGGGGTTCAGCAAAGGGAATTCACCAGGTTAGCAGGCTAAATGATTATCTCTTGCTCAGTCTGAAAGTGTATTGAACCATTAACCAAGAGTTATAAGGGTCCCCATCACAACTGGAAAAAGTCAGTCTTGCAACGAAAAACATGTGAATCTATTTTACGGTAGTTCGTGCATTACAGATCTCTAACTCCATGGGATGGAGGAATCCCACAATATATTCTGGTTATGTTCCTCCACCCCTCAAACTTTACTTTGGATAAAAGCAGGCCTCCATCAGTCTTGAAAGACTATGGTATCGTGCTTGGCACTGCATACACTGCATGCGAAGCACGAAAGCCTGGGTTGGATTGTTATGGAGGAGAGGATGTTACCCAAGCAGCAAATCCCCCCTCTCCACACCACTGAATTAGTCCAATGGAAAGGCAGAGCCAATACAATTGGATCCAGCTGGCTTCGCAGAGCTGGGCGAAGGACAGGAGCTCACCCTGTCTTGTGGGGCCGACCCGGGAATTGAACCCTGGCCTGCTGGTTAACAGGCACAGCGTCTTTACCGCTTGTGCCACCCACAGCCACACTTTGGATATCAGTGATTGGGTAAAGAGGTCCTTAGTGCGACACTTCAAAAAATAAATATAAAAAACTGAACACTTGCCCCAAATAGGAAAGTATCACTGAAACTTGTTACATTCTTGCAACAGTGTTGAGAACACATTTTTAAACATCCCAACACTGCCTGAGCGCATAGACGAGCATTATGCAAGCATAGACTTGCATTATTGTTCATCTTTCTGTTTCAAAAGTGGTTTGTGCAGGTTTTTTTTACGAGGCACTATCTTCCGACTTTTGTTCTTCGTGATTAAATGGATTATTACTTCCTGCAGTACTGATACATCACTGGATGCAATTCAAATTAAAACTCCAGCTTTTTAATTCAAAAAAAGATATATGATAAGAGGTTGAAAATTCTCCTAGCAAAGGATTTTATTTGATTTATTAGCAATCAATAAACAATCTTTCCGCAACTAACCAATCTTCCCATTCCCACAGGGGTATGGGGCAGCCGGTGCATACCTGTGAACTGGCCTAGCTCCCCAGGAGCGGCACAAAAGCGGCACAAAACATTCGCCATATGGCACTTTTGCAACACCTCCAAGCCAACACAGGACTTGTGCTGGGATTTGTGCCGGCTTAACCGGTGGTAAGGATTAGGCTGTCAGTCCGTAAACTTAAAAGTTTGATTTGCAGAATCAAGTTATTCCTATGGCGGGGTGCATTGCCCCAAACTAAGCCACTGCAGTGCAATTTTAAAATGGCACACTGATGTGCCAAGGAAAGTCTCCATGAAAGAGGGTTTTGGAGCTCAGTGGTTGAAAATTGCTGTAAAATCTGGATGTAGTTGTCCTGTTGTCTTATGTGCTCCCAGAGGCATCCGGTGGGCTGCTGTGAGATACAGGCAGCTGAAGTAGATGAGCCTATGCCCTGATCCAGTTGGACTCTTCTTATTTTCTTAACTGGATGGCACATCAAAGAAGGTGACATGGCATGGGATAGCACATCAGGGACATAGCATGGGATGTCTTGTATTAATAAGGTACATGACATCTCAGAGCCCCATTATAGTACTCCATGATCTGCAAGTGACTACACAGGAAGTACTTGTGACCTGCAAGTGGCTATACAGGAAGAATCTAAACATCTACAGCATTTTGAATAACCAGTTGTATCACTAATTAATTGTATCACAGTCACAGTAGAACCAAACCTGCTAGCAAAGACTCACTTCCAGATCTCACCAACATACAAGTTAATTTTGTCTGTGATGTGGCATATTGATGCATGATGGTGTGTGACGTGTAATGTGGAGTGATGATACATGATGTTTAATGATGGTTTGTGATGGTATGTAATGTGTGATACTGTATGAAGGGTTGTGACATGTCATCGGAAGTAATGTGTGATTATGATGTGTGATGTGGTTTATAGCGCACACACACATTTATAAATTTATTGACTACAGACCGTCAGTGTTTGTTTGTTTCTATCTATCATATTCTATTACTAGCAAAAACATAACTGTGTTGCATACCCCTGTATGCCATCCCCTCACTGCGAATCAACCCCCCTGCACATCAACACCCATGCACAACATCCCCACGTTCATCCACCCCATGCGCATCATCCCCCCTATGCGCAACAACCCCATGCACAAAAACCCCATGTGCAATGACCCCCATGTGCATCATCTCCCCATGTGCATCATTTCCCCCTGTGCATCCACCCCATGCACAATATCTGCCATGCACATCAACCCCCCATGCTCATTAACCCCCATGTGCATTAACACCCCATGTGCATCACCCCATGCGCAACACCCCCCATGCACATCAACCTCATGCACATCCATTTCCCCATACTGATCATTTGCCCATGCGCATCATCTCCCCATGCACATCATTTCCCCATGCGCATCGACCCCCCATGCACGTTGACCCCCATGCACAACAACCGCCATGCACATCCATCCCCCATGTGCATCCATCCCCATGCTCAACATCCACCCCATGTGCATCAACCCCATGCGTAACATCACCCCATGCGTAACATCACCCCATGTGCATCAACCCCATGTGCATTAATGCCCTAAGCGCATCAGTCCCCCATGCACATCAGTCCCCCATGTGCAACATTCGCCATGCACATCATCTCCCCATGCACATCAACCCCCCATGAGCATCACCCCAATGTGCAACATCCCCCATGTGCAGCATTCTCCCCAGTGCAACCCCTCCATCCGAATAACATCCCCCCAGTGCACCAGGCACAAAGCACCAAATTGGCTGGATGTTGGTCAGTCTTCCATGTTAAGTATAGGACAATAACACGTTGCACCCCTTTTCAGCCCCTTAAGGGTTAAATTTCTCCACATTAGTTCTTGGTGGGTGTTCAGGTGACAGAAGGAACGCCCTCCCCGAATTTCATGGTTCTAGGTCCAGGGATTGGGGCAGAGCATCCCTCAGTCAACGATTCTTCAAAGTACAGGGACAAAAACGTGTTGCGCCCCTTTTCACCCCCTTCCGGTTGGAATTTCCAAAAACCAGTCCTTAGGGACTCCCTCCGTCACAGAAGGAACACCCACCCCAAATTTCACACCTGTAGGCCCACTGGTTTTGGCTGGGCATTGATGAATCCGTGAGTCAGTCTATCAGTGAGTGACTGAGTGACTTTTCATTTTTATATATATGGATCAACCTATCTATCTACAGAATACAGTATTGATTTCTTTCAACATAACTGTATGTGTCTATCCCAGAAAACTGTATATGTACATCTCAGGGTCAGAACCTTTGAAAAATGAATGCAGTTTGATTCTATTCTCTGTACAATTTACTGCCGGACTCTAGCGTTGCCCTTACCCTCAGCTGGTTCCACACAGTGAACAATAATGCAGGCTTCACTAAGGTGTCATTAGAGCAGAAAGCATCTTTGAAAACATATAACTCCTGGCACAATTGCTGTGCCAGATTTGTCGCTGCAATGGCTAAGGAAGCCCACTGTGCCTGCGACAGCCAAAGAGTCTCTCTCTACTGGATGTGCTAAATTTTAAAGATGCATTTGAAATACAACAGCCTCTAGACCACTGGTTCCTACATCGATTGGGGGGATGATAATCAATCAGCCAGCCCTTTCTTCTTGGGTGGAAATACAGCAAGAGAAACAAACCGTATCCGTATGATAAATCAATTCCAAGAGATTACCCTCTAGCCCCCTTAAAATGGATTTATTATGCAGTTACAAAGATGATTTGAGGTGGACTTAGGAAAACAGGGGTGATCTTTGCCAGCAAAACCCCAAGCTCCATCTCACTGTGAGTTGGAGGAGAAAAACCCAGTACATGCTAGAGAATTGTGAGTGAAGACTTCTTTGAAGCAGCTCTTTTTTCAGATCAAGTTTTATTTAACAGCAAACTAATAGGGGGAGCAGGCAGGAAAAAAGGGCTTCTGCACTGTGATGCTGCTTGATTTAGATCTCCTTTTCCAACAGAATCAACATGAGATTTGAGTGCATTTTGCTTGGGATTTGAGAACCTTCTCCTTGAACTTCTACACTCAAAGACAATTGGTGGCTGGTGTATAATATCCCAGCAGGCATGAGGGAGGATGAGTAGGAAGGGGATGGGTTTGTGAAAAAGGCTTGTGCAGCAATTGGGAGAGTAGAAGAGAGATATGCACTTGGATTTGCATTTGGATACTCAGGTCTATACCTGTTATTATAGGGCCTATAATCATAACTGATTACATGATTACATGATTATTATAGGGCCTATAATCATAACTGATTACATGATGGAGTAATGGTATCCTTGGCGAATCATGTCCATTGACTGGTGGTCTCAGGTCCACTGGTGCCTGGCATGCAAAAGCAAAGTGCAACACCCTGAAGTACCATATTTACTCAAATCTAATGCGACATCGAATCTAATGTGCACCCTATACATATTCAGAATATTGTATTTACTCAAAAATAATTAACCATCCAATATAATGCTCACCCTGATTTTGGAGAATGAATTCGGCTGGAAAAGGAGGGCGTTAGATTCAATTAAAATCAGTAGTTTGGTATTGGTGTGATGGCACTGGCATAATCTTCAAACCAGTTTCATAAGTCTAAAGATCTGGCATAGATCCAAGGACATCTATTTGGAGGCTAGGGACTATGTGGTTTCCTCCAACCCATAGGATGCAGCAGGTTTGATCAGCAGGTTCTAGAATATGTAAGCCCAAGTCCTCTTTATTTCTGAGGCTATGTTCCAAAAGTTGCCCTCATTACCAGTGATGTGCAAGCTTCTGCCTGCCCTATTCCCTAGATTGGAAACGAAAGAGGTGGACAGAGCAGAAGTGCAGAGAAGTGCTAGGACATGAGTAGAAGGATAAAGGTGGCCACTCACACCAAATGACTGCTAGAGAATCAGTTTCATGGAGGTGCCAGATCTGGGTGCAGATGTATGTAGAGGCATCATCACTACCATTTACACCTCCTGGTGCAAGACTTCATTGTATCACCCCGGGATGGATGTCCTTCTAAAAAAGACTATGCAGAATAAACTACAAAATTATATGCACAGCCTAAATGCAGTGGCATCACTAAGGTTGGTGTAACCCCCATTAACTTTATTTGATTTGATCAAATACATCATAGTACAGCTCACACAACAAATCAGTAACCAATACATAAAAATTAGTGGCCAACATGATGACACACAACTGAGATCTAGTATTAGCTCTGATAGACAGCAATGAGATCTGCCTCATACTAACAACTTACTGGGTCCCTTCTGGGTCATAATAACCCCTCATTGGTTTTCAGAAGAATCAGTCTTATTGGTCTGTTTAGAGATAAGAAAATCCACTTTTTACATGAGGCAGTTGTGTTTCTTTTTTGTTCTTTGGTTAACTGACCCTTTGATATAATACAGATAATTCAACACATTGTTTCATTACAGTCTGCATGAAATTACCTTTCCAGTGATATATAACATGATGGATATGATTCATTGATATAGATTTTCCAAAAGGTTTCCAAAATGCTAGCCAATAGTGGTGTCACCCCCACAAATTGTGCAAGTTGTGCAAATCACAAATTAATCAAAGCACAAATATCTCCACAATCAGAAAATGCTAATAAGACTTGATCCATAAATGTGAAATGTAAGCATTTTTTCTCCCTATCCAACATTAATTTTAATGTTATTTATGGGCTGTATGCATCAGAATGCCAGAATATTTTTTCTAGTTGACCTATTAAGATGCTGGAGCAACCAGGCAGAAGCTTTCATTTTAATGATTCCTAGTCCTTCATTTATACTTTGGCTAGGCTTTTACAAGTCATGTTTCTCCATTAAGAACAAGTGGCAGTGATGTCTCCATATACAGGATACATAACAGCCGTCAGATGTGTGTTATATCACCCGAGCTTCCATCTGCAGCCAATATTCACATTTACTTCTCCCTCTTTTCACACTAGAATGCACTTTTATAGATCTTTTATAAATCAGATTTCTTTCTGTGAATGCCCAACCACAGCTGTACAGGTTGAAAGACAGATATTAATCTGTCTAAATATATATATATATATATTATATATATACAGTGAATTTTTTTTTCTCCAAAGCCCTATACACTGGTATAATATCCACTGCTATTACAACTGGACAAGCATGCTTCTTTATTGTAAAGCAGAACACAACTAACACCTCAATCTACAGCAGTCCTTGCGTCAACAGTCCTTGCATCAACACATGTAAAACACAAAACACAGTCCTTGCGTCTACACATGTATAACACATGTAGCTACAGCAGTCCTTGCGTCAACACATGTAAAATTTAGCCTGGATTACAATAGGAATTTCCCATAGGTTTCCACTAGGTGGCACCGTAACTGTGTCAATGTAAATGCCTGTTGCATCAACACAAGGACTGCAGTAGCTACTCTGGATTATAGCCCCAGGCCCACAAAAAATGTGTGAGTAACTTCATAGAAAGCAACATTTTGCATCAATATAAGTGCATGTCTGGATGCAGAACCCACGTGGGTTCTTTGTGCATTTTTCTCCCCTACAGAAGAAGCCAAGTCCTTTTTAAAATTTCTAATCATGATGTTAGAGCCCAATAAGTTTTGACCATAGAGTTGGAAAACTCATACAACTGCAGTAGAGTCACTATTGTATCATCCGGTACGGGAGGCCAGCATGTCACCCGTTCCTCCCATATGATCCAGGCTGTGGGCATGGTGAAGGAGGTTCGTTTCATTGCATTCCTCATGAAATTACACACTGATTGTTGTATAACATGATTTTATAACTCAAAAATACCAAGATTTTAAAAAATTTGGCAGGTAGTAGAATCACATATCTTGTGCATGGCACTGGGCACCCAGCAACATCATCACCCCGTTGTCTGAAATCTAAGAATTTGGAGCTCTTAGAGAAGCAAGATAATGCCCTAGCCTAATTATATTCTGGGGAGCCCTATTTTGCTAGAACTCATCATCTCCTTGTATTCGGGTTTTTAAAGGAAGAGATATGTCCTCCACCTTGTTTGTAGCAAATAAGAGAAAATAGACACTAAAGTGAGTTTTCCTTGATCTTTTGCTGTATGAATCTGGAATCTCAGGGCAGAGGAGAGCAAGACTAGGAGGGAGAACCCCCATCCCTTTGGAATCACTAAGAGTGACCAAGAAGAGGATCAGGACAGCAGTAGCCCTTAGTATCTTGGAAAGGGTGCTGAACCATTAAGTATCCCAAGAGTCCACTTCTCACACCAACTGCTGACAGAGTCCTGCTTGTCGGTTGTTCAAGGCACTCACAGCAATTTTTGTCCCATGGGGAGGAGAGGCTGTTCTTGATGCAACACATTCAATGACAGAATCCCATGCGCACTTACTCAGAAAATATCCTATTGTGTTCTGTGGGCCTTACTCCCAGGAAGGATGGACTGCGAACA
Organism: Cryptoblepharus egeriae; assembly: GCA_030015325.1. NCBI lineage: Eukaryota > Metazoa > Chordata > Lepidosauria > Squamata > Scincidae > Cryptoblepharus > Cryptoblepharus egeriae. Next base: position 10,422,095 of record JAREYC010000001.1, read on the forward strand.
AGTGCAAAGTAGTGGATGTTGACTCTGCCAGCAAATCTGTACTGTCCCTCCATTGCCTGGTCAAATCTCTTTTGACATGCTCTCCTCCATTGCCCAAATGCCGCTGGGCAGGATGGATCAGGCATGCTGAGCACTATTATAGGTGTGCAAGTCGACGTGATCTCAAGAGAATTGTATGACTGAGAGCATGCAGAGGACTGAACACCCTGAGTGCATGATGCATATTGACTCAGTAAAGAAACACTGTAAACAAAACACATGCAAATGCTGTTGCACTGCACCTTCATGTCACTTGCATGACCAGGAAGTTTACTGCCCTTAGAAGAGCGAGCCCCCAGGGAAAATGCCTGAGGATCTCCCTGGCTGGATCCACTGAGATGCAGGGCGTTACTGAAGCACATAAATCTATGCAGCGAGTCTATTGACAAATTAGAAGGAGGGTCAGACATGGCTATTTTTTTGTGGAGAAACACCTGGACTGGAGTGAACATGTGGCTACCAAACCCATGAGTTACAATTCACCCATATTCTCCCCCACAGAATGGATATCTGTTTGTCTGGGCCTAAGTTTAAAAAAATAAGAAATAAAAGTTTATGGGATTCTAACTCCATCCCATAATGGAGATTTTGCAGTCTAATTCAATGCCCATGTTACTTCCATGCAATGGTGGGCTCCAGCAGGTTCGCACCTACTCTATAGAACCGGTTGTTAACGAGAGATAGGACATATAATAGACATTTAAAAGTGGCTGCCAGATGGGCATAGAACTGCTGGTAATTTCTTTGAATCCCATCACTGCTTCCATGATAAAGAAGTCCTGATTTACAACTCAGTTGCTTCATTGCTGCATGACACCAACATCAGGAATTATACATATGAAGTGCTTTGCATGCTCCAAGAATGCTGTACAAATACATAATAATGCCATGACATCACACAAGATAATCTTGTGCAGAAGATACGCCGAAAACACTAGATCAGATCACTATGATTGTATAGCAGCTGCATTGGAGATAAAAGGAAACTTTTATTGCAGTGCTATTGTCTCTGTTACGCCCAGCGGATTATCAGCCAAGGTGGAACAGGTATTGAGCCTGGAGGTTTTGCAGCACGTAGTGCTTGACCTCTTCCTGTAATGGAAGTAACTCCTGATGTGGAGACGGAACTTGTCATGGAGAGAGGCGTAAATGAACGGATTAAAACACGTGGAGCTCATTGCAATCACATGGCAGGACACTTGAATGACGTTCACATACTTTTTGTCAAGGATAGCAAACTCCTCATCCATATCTCTGATCATATTCACCACCTGGAGAGGCAGCCAGCAGAAAGCAAAACACATCACTGAGATCACAAGGATACGGAAGGTCTTTTGCTTTTGGTTGGTCCATTTCTCCTGGGCATGCCATGCAGCTCCTGGTAAACTCCTTTTCTGGAGGTTATAAGAAATGGCACAGTAGGAGATGGACACGGCCGAAAGTGGCAGCATGTAGGACAAGAAGAGCATCAACCAAGAGTACAATCTTTTCTCCATCTCTTGATGCTTCCAGAATTCTTCACATATGATCATGTCGTGGCCAATGCTGTTGAGATCCAGGTAATGGGTGTGCAAGGATGTGGGTACAGATACCACAATGGAGAGGAGCCAAATGAAGGCCAAGGTGTAGACGCAAGACTTGCATCGGACTCTTTTGCGAATGGGGTAAGCAATGACGACATAGCGATCCACCGCAATGGCTGTGAGCGATAGGACCGACACAATCACAGTGGCTGCTTGCATCAAGGTGACAAAGTAGCACATGAAAATACCAAAGAGCCAGCCGCGGATCTCAAAGGCGTACGAGGCCGTCAGGGGAACGCAGAAAATGCACATGATCAGGTCTGCCGCTGCCAGGTTCCCGATGAGGAAGTTGGTGGTGCTGTGCAGTTTTTTGTTGACACCAATAAGAAGGATGAGGAGGAAATTCCCTGCACAGGCCACAGTCACCAGGATGATATAGATAGGAATGAAGAGGGGCTTCAGCTCAAAGAGGAGGTCCAGGCCAGTGAAAATGGGAGCGGAGCTGTTTGAGCAGGAGTCGTTCGGCAGCAGGAATGGGGCTGCCATGTTCAGTTTGGACTGAAATGAGGGTCACAGAATCTTATGATGTAAAGTCTGGAGGAGGGGAGGAAAGTTGGTTAGATAGAAACAAATAAAGGAAAAAAAGTGGTATGGGAATAGGATAACATTCAAGATTTATCAACATAAAGTCTTCTTCTGACTCACTGAGTCAGAATCACGGGGAAAATGGGAGAGATTTTAAATCTACAAAGTGTTTCATTCTATCAAAATCTAGAAAGAGACACAGGACACCAGAAAGCCCCTTAAGTTGTGCATACTTATACTTCCTGCTTTTACTTTTAAAGATTCCGCAATCTGGTTCTTTCACCTTTAGTTTCCCCTTCTCTTCAACATGAGTCCACCTTTCCTCTTTCATTCTCCTTCTGCAGCTCCTTTCCAAATAACATTCTTCTAGCGCCAATTGCATCCTCCATACTTTCTCCCATAAGCTACTTCTCTCTGTGTCCCTATAGGAGGACTGGGTTTTGTGTTAATCTGTATGCGTGTGTGTGTGTGTGTGTGTGTTTCTGTGCATGCTTGTGTTTTGCAGTTATAAATGTGTTCCAGTCTCTCCCTATATTCTTAGATTCTTATATTCTCCCTATATTCTCTTCCTACATTCCTTTTCTGCTTTCTTCTGGCCCTTCCTGACTAATAATCCTTTATTGCAAACCATTTGTAGACTTATTTTGTATTTTATAGTTAAACAAAGCTGGGCACACAGCTGGCCTTTTAAAAATAGATAACACAGAGCAGGATTATTTCTCTGACTGCAAGCCCTTTAACATCTTATCCTTATGTCATCATCACTGGTGCTTTGTCGGCAATAATACCCTTTCCTTCCTTCCAGGAACATTCATGGTGCTTATTTTTGAATGATTTCCCCCATTCGCTCTGAAGTTATTGTCTTCTGCCATTGCATAAACCTGGTTCTTTATTTACTGTGCACTTTTTATGGTGTTAATATGGTGTATTAAAGTAGCCGCTGTCCTGAATTTTGTTAGGCTTCAGCAACTATCCTAATTCATCCTACACAATCTGTCTGTCTGTCTGTCTCATAGCCAGAAAGGGGTGCAAAGTATAGAATGGTTCTGAAATGGAGGGGGCCACCTGCATACCATGGTAAAGCTTTGAGAATATGTTTTGTTGCAAAGCAGTGTATTTTAAATGAAATTAAATGTATTCTAAATGAATACAGTATTCTAGTATTCTAAATGAAATTTAGTATTCTAAATTCCAGTACAGTGGTACCTCGCTTAACAAGTGCCTCGCTTAACAAGTGATCCACATAACAAGCAAAAAATTTTCTAGGATTCTGCCTCACATAACAAGTGTTCCTTCACTTAACAAGCACACTTGTTGGCAGTTGGGGCAGACACACTGCCCAGCAGCCCTTTTAAAAAGCGTCAGGGCTGCCTATTGCGCTTGCCCATAGCGAAAGCAACACTTCCATGCTGTTCTTCCTGTGGCCTGATGTCCTCTGGGCAGAGAGAGAGAAGAGCAGTGGAGAAGAGGGAAGCAGCTCAGGGCTACCCAGAAGGGAGCAGGGGAGAGAGAGGCTCAGGAAGAAGAGAAGGAAAAAGTGGGGAGACACTTGGAAAGTGTCTTGTATTGCAGCCTCTTAACCATGTCTACCCAAAAATAAGCCCCATTGTGTTAAATGGGTCTTACTCCCAAGAAAGTGTCTTTAGGATTGCAGCCTAACTGGACTTCATAGGATCATGCACATTGAATGCATGTTCTGAATTCAATTCCAGTGTTTTGTCATCATTTTTACACACAGTTAATATTTTTGTATGAATATTTTTTGGGTTCTGGGACCAATAATCTGAGTTTTCATTATTTCCCATGGGAAAAATCCGCTTCACATGAAGAGCATTTCACATAACAAGCATGCTTCCAGAACGAATTAAAGTTATTATGTGAGGCACCACTGTATTCTAAATGAAATTAATAAGAATGGGCTGCATCCTGATGTCTTCTTCCACAAGAGGCAGAAACCCATTTCTGCAAAATGGGTGGAAATTTTTTGCCAATCTGTTTTTTACTCTGGAGCAACTTCTGCCCCACAACTCTCTGCTCTTTGGGGCACTGCAAACTTCAGTAATAAATGGGAGGCAGACTGCAGAGGAAAGCAATCAATCAAAATTGCACTTCCCTTTAGAGAAGAATTTCTTCCACTCACAGCTCTTAGGATGAAAACCAAGCTGCAATTATATATACACTTAGCTGGGAGTAAGCCCCATTGAGCTCAGTAGGGATTCCTTTTGAGGAAACATGCACTCTCAATGTCACTAGGAGTTGATAAAGTGAGCCCAAACTCATTTAGAACCATTTTCATTGACAAATGTTTTATATCCCTTGATTATGAGCACAATCCAACTCAAAAGTAGGATTGTGAGCACATGTCTACTCAAAAGTAAGCCCCATTGTGTTCAATTCATCTTACTCCCAGGAAAGTGACTTTAGGATTTCAGTCTATGTTGTATTATGTTGGATAGACTTCAGAAGTTAGCAATACCAGTTACCCCCAAATCCAGAGCAACTACAGGAGCACGTAAGAGATTTTACGTGCACCCGTAGTTACTGCACCACCTAGTGAAAACCTATGGGAAATTCATATTGGAATCCAGAGTACGTTGTTCTTGCACCAGAGCAAGGACTCCCCGTAGTTACTCTGGATTTTGCCCTTAGGTACAGGTCCAGCCTTGTTATACATGAATTTTTTTTTATACACAGATTTGACTCAACACAAATGGCCACTGCAAATCACAGTTATAAAGACTGCTTTTCTACTGTTCTAGAAAGTATTCCATGCTCTCTATTATACTGTTAATACTGTTAACAACAGTATTAATAACCGTATTAATAGTAATTCCATTCTTCAGTACCAGAATCAAACCCCTGCAGATTATTAAGATACAACTTTATTCCATTAATGCAATGGAGGAGAAAAAAAAATGTGGAATTGGGTGTTTAAACCTATTTTTCCATTTTTCTTGTTATACATGATTTTTTTTTATCCATGAGAGGTTCCAGAACAGAACTCTAGTGGATAAATAGGGATACCTATATTATCTTTCTCACTCTCGATTCTATCATGGTCAGATGATCAATAAAGATACATAGAAATACATTTTATGGCTTTCCATAATGGCAATTTTTCTTTGATCAACCAACCAACCATATTTAAAGTCCTCTGCAAGAAAACCCTTCTGATTGATAATCACTGCAAATCCACCCCATTTGTTCCACTTCTCCACAGTGACTCCAGCCAGAACACTTAATGGTGCGACCACCTTTCTTTCCAAGATCAGTCCTCAAAACCCACCTTTTTCTTGAAGCTTTAGGCTTAACCTCTCAGTCCTTGATTTTTGTCCATGCTGACCTGTATAGACATAAGCAAATAAAGCAGACCTCAATAATTTCAAAAGGTCAATTTGAATGGATTTGGCAAGAATTAGATGAAATGTATGAAGGCTGCGGTTCCTCAAAATGCAGCCTTACCATTTCAATTAGTGCTTGTTTGTCTGTTCTGCTACTTTATTTTGTGCTCTTCTGCTATAGAATTAACTATACAATATGAGGGATGCATCCGTTTTGGCACTGTTGCATCTGTTAAGGTTGGGGGAAGGATAGGATTAGGCCACTAGATATTCTGGCTGTAGTCCAGTGCTTTCTGATGTATCCCTAAACTAGTTCTCATTGAAATCATTGGGTTTTAAGCACAGGTAATTGTGCATTGGATCCTAGCCAATGGCTCTAATCCAGTTCCCTGATTGAGCAGTAATCAGGGCTGTAGTAGTGCCAATCCTCTCTCTCTCTCTCTCTCTCTCTCTCTCTCACACACACACACACACACACACACACACACACACACACACACACAGAGAGAGAGAGAGAGAGAGAGAGAGAGAGACCCTTTGTTCAGAAGTAATTGCAAGAAAATAAGCAGTTAGCATCCCCAGGAAGCAGATGAAATTCCCATCCCTTTAAGTGGGCTGTTATAATGGTTCGATATATCGTTTTGCCACCTTTCTTGCACGCAGATATCATTAAATATCATTAAATATTTTCTATTATTCTAGATCTATTTATTTCTTTGATAAACGGCCATTCACCAGTATAAGTATCTCCCACTTTCTGACAGTTTGTTTTCTAATGATCCACTCTTTCAGCATCTTTCAATTATACCCAGAACGCATTCATTCAGAGCCTATTCTGCTCTTTCAACCTCTCTGCTTTTCTAAAGGCCAAAATTGCCCTTCCCTCTCCTGGTCTCATCCCATTCCCAAAAGAATTGATGAGAATCCATTTATAGAAATCTTTGTGCGGCAGCAGGAATTTGCAAGATAAAAGGAGCATTTACAAAATATTATTGGCTCAAGGCCTCTGTCAGTCTTGAAAGACTATGGTATCATGCTCGGCGCTGCATACGCTGCATGCGAAGCACGAAAGCCTGGGTTGGATTGTTATGGAGGGTAGGCTGTTACCCAAGCAGCAAATCCCCCCTCTCCACGCCACTGAATTAGTCCAATGGAAAGGCAGAGCCAATACGATTGGATCCAGCTGCGTCGCAGAGCTGGGCTAAGGATAGGAACTCACCCTGTCATGTGGGGCTGACCTGGGAATCGAACCCAGGCCTGCTGGTTAACAGGCACAGCGCCTTAACCGCTTGCACCACCCACAGTAGAAGCAACATTTATAAACTTAAAAAGCATTGGGTTTCACTTTTTGACTGTTTTCACTTTTGGACGGTGCTGCAGTCCCTAACCTGTTCAATAAGTGGGGGATGCTCTAACTGTGTTGAGTATGTGGTCCACAGCTCTACTCAAGGCTCTATTTAGTCATTTTTTACCAAGAAAGCAGGAGTTGAAAAACAAGATGACTTGGGGTATTCCAAATCTCATCACAAGAGGGAGCAAAAGGCCTGTAGAAAGGAAAAACAGGGGGTAACCAATTCTCTTTTTTATTTTTTTATTTTTTATTTTTGCAAAGAACCATTTACTGTTTAAAACTTTGCTGAGCCAGAATCCCATCCCCAGTATAGAATATTGTACCAATGCACTGTGTATTATCCTTGAGTGTTTTGCACTGGAAATCAGAGGAATTGCATAGGATTTGTTAAGATGGGGAAGGATAGGCTGCCTAAGAGGAATGAATATAGCACATGTACATATAGGCATCGCTATTTATCTACTAGGGTTCCGTTCCTGAAAACTTCTGTGGATAAAAAAAAATCCGTGTGTAAAGAAAACAATGGAAAAATAGGTTTTAAGCCTCACTTCCAGGTTTCTTGCTCCTCTGTTGTGTCTAATTGAAAAAGGTAGTCCTTCAATATCTGCAGGGGTTTGATTCTGGGACTGAAAAATGGAATGATTGTTTGTATAACTATTTCTCTACAACAGAAGAAAAGCAGTTTTTTAAACAATGATTTGCAGTGGCCATTCATGTTGAGTCAAATCCATGTATAAAAAGTCTGTGTATAACTGGTTAGATCTGTATAAGTGTACATGCAACAGAGCAATTGAAGCTATTTGTTTCTAAAATGAGACCACTGGTCAGTGGTGAAGCACATGTTTTGGTTGCAGAAAGTCCCAGGTTCAGGTCCTTGCATCATTCAGTAGGAAAACTCTGAAACCAGATAGAATCAGAGGAGGCAAATCTGAGCACCGGGACGTTCCTCATCATACGTTCCTGCACAGTAATAACGTAGCTTTCTTTGTTATATCCTCTCTTGACTTTCCAATAGTGAATTCAGGTTGCTTGAAAAAGCTAAATGACTAGAAAAATTGAAGATGTATATGATTATGCCTGCAATCCTAGAGACACTTTCCTGATCCTAAAGACACTTTCCTGGGACAAAGACCCATTGAACACAATGGGGCTTACTTTTAAGTATACATGGTTAGGATTGTGCTACTTTTGGTTGAATCAGCACCAGAAGTGTACCCAGATGAAGTACTTTCACACAGTATAAATTGCAAGAAAATTCAAGTCTGCTTTTGAGTATGTTCTGTGAAAATACAATACCCTCTCTTCCCTTTCTGAGTCATTTGAGGCAATGGGAAGATAATGGAGGTATATGCCTGGCTCTGGAGGGGAAGGAGAGGAACTGCTGGTACATATCATAACCAAGAGGACAAGTGCCCACAATGTAGGACACACAAGAAAAAATGTAGGACATGGCAAAATAAAAGCTAAAACACTCATATATATTGCTTTCATGTATAGGTGACCCCCCCCCCTTTTTTGATAGTTTGTTTTCTGATGGTTCTGCTCTTTCAACATAGTTCAGTTATACCCAGGACTCATTCATTCAACACATGCTTCACTCTTTCAACCTTTCTCTGCTGACCTATGGGCTAAAATTGTCTTCCCTGATGTTGATTTGCACGTGGCATGGTGATCAAACTCTTTCTGGAATTTCCTTATGACTTTCTTCAGTAAATAACCATCTTCAAATACATGAAATATTCACTGTCCACACATTCCTTTCTTCATTTTACTGTAATTTATTTTGCATTTTGCTAGTGTTTATAAATATGTGTTATTTAGGCTTTTGAAAGTGGTATATCTTTTTGGGTGGCCATTTTGCATTTGCAAACTGAAAAAGACTGGGTTTCACTTTTCAACAGTTTTCACTTTTGGACAGTGCTCTGGTCCCTAAACCATCCAATAAGTGGGGAATGCCTGTAGTTAATTTAATCACTATTAGCCCAATCCTTTGCATGTCTACTCCCATTATAGTCAGTGGGGCTTCCTCCCAGGAAAGTGTGGCTAGGATTGCACCCAAAAATACCTATTAAATTTAAAACTGTCGCATATAATTTATTATATGCTAGTGAAAAGTGTACCCACGTTGCAGGAGTAAAATTCCCCCATATGCCATCACCCCATGGTTCATCAATCCCCCACCTATATCAACCCCCACGTGCAATATCCCCCCATGTGCATCAGTCCCCATGTACAACATTCGCCCATGCACATCATCCCCCATTCACATCAAACCCCCATGTGTAACATCTCTCATGCTCATCAAACCCCCATGCGCATCAACCACCATGCGCAACATCCCCCATGTGCATCAGTTCCCCTCATGTGCATCAACCCCCATGAGCATCAACCCCCCATGAGCATCATTCCCCCCATGTGCATCAACCCCCCCCCAAGCGCATCAACCCACCCTAAGCCCATCATTTCCCCCATGTGCAACAACCCCCATGAACATCAATCCCCCATGAACATCAACCCACCATGGTTAACAATCCCCCATTGGCAACAACCCCCCATGCATTGCGCAGCATCTCTCCATGTGCAACATCCTCTCCAGTGCAACCTCTTCCTTCTAACAATATCCCCCCTGCCACTGCACCAGGCACTGAGCACCAAATTGGCTGGATGTTATTCAGTCTCCCATGTTAAGTATAGGACAAAAACACTGTTGCCCCCTTCTCAGCCCCATAAGGATTAAATTTCTCCACATGGTTTCTTGGTGGGAATTTCATGCTCCTAGGTCCTGGGGTTGGGGCAGAACATCCCTCAGTCACCAATTCTTCAATGCAAAGTATAGGGAGGAAAATGCCTTATGCCCCCTTTCACCCCCTTCTGGTTAGAATTTCCGAAAACCGGTTCTTAGTGCACCCCTCGGTCAAGGAAGGAACACTCACCCCACCTATATCAACCCCCCACCTATATCACGCTTCTAGGCCCAGTGGTTTTGGCTGGGCGTTGATGAGTCAGTGTGTCAGTCAGTGACTTTTCTCTTTTATATATATATATATATATATATATATATATATATATATATATATATATATATATAAGAAAGAGAATTTATCAATGCTAAAAACACTCATATATTTCTTTATGTGGGCCATTTAAGCATCGTATTCCTCATTTTTAAATTCAGAACTATTACATATAATTTATCAATTACAAGAAGGCTACATGCTGCCAGGACACAAGACTGAAAAAGAGGACATGTCCTGCAAGAGATGGTCACCCTGGCTTGTACAGCACGTTCAGGTGCTTGCAAAACTTAAGAGCTTTGCACCCCCTCTAGCTACTCCACTGGAAAAGTCAGAGGACCAAATCCCTCCCAGAACCCTACAAGGCATCAGCATCACTTTCCTGCACGTGGAACTCCTGTAGGCATCTCCCCAGCTCCATCCCCTGGACTTACCCCTGGACTAGGTTTCCTCTTGAGTTTCCAAACTGTGTTCTTCAGGGAGACCTGAATTTGGTGCAGAGCCCCCCAAGACCCTGGGGAAAAACCAGCCCAAGAATCCTGGAGCCCCTCGCCCCAGGTTGAGGGGTGCTGATGCCAATCAACCCTTCTTTGCAGAACCAGAACCTCCACAGAAAGATCTGTAAGTTGCAAAGCCACAAGTGGTTCTAGGCAGGAAAAATCTCCCCTTCTGTGAATGGATCTGGGGTTGACAGTTGAGGGGTTGCTGCCTGCCTGGTTGGCTGGCTGCCTCCTGACTCCCCTTCCCCATCAACAGGAGCTGTCCACCCTTCCTGGTGCTGAAATGAGACCTCCCTTGGCTGAAGTCAGTCCAGAATCTCCTCCTCCTCCTCCTCACCACCACCACTCTGAATTCAGATCAGCCAAGCTATTCTTCTTCTGCATCCCCTCCCACTTCTTTCCTTTGGATGAAAATTGCCCTTCCTGAATATAAAGAGAAACAAGTGGCTCTTGTTGGCATCCTGCAGCTGCTATACAGTCTCAGGCAGTGGAATAGCTATAGGGGGTGCAAAGCACTAAGTTTTGCAGGAAGCCTCATCCCAGCTTATCAAACCATTCTTATTTGGGGGAGCAAAATAGAGGTGAAGCCAAAGGGATGGGAGAGGAGCCACTTGCATGCCACAGTATAGCTCCCTGCAAAGGGCTTTGCATCCCCTCTAGCTATGCCACTGGTCACAGCTGTCATTGATATTGTACATCTGCCTATCTATTGCCCATCTGCCCATCTTCCACTTTTCAATTACAGTTCATCTGTACATAGGGCATGCTATTAGGGATATTAGTAGGGATATAAATTCTACAGGTGCCCATTTCCCTGACTCTTGAATCATTATCCAATAAATAAATCATATCAATCAATCAATAAAACAAACTCATTCAGCCTCTGTGGATTTTTCTGTTTGCAACCTTTAAAGACGATACTTTAAAGACAACTTCAATGTTTAAAACATCCAGATTTAAAATTCTATAGAGTAATAACACAATTAAAATGCTTCTTTGCATTTCAATACCACAATAATAAAACTCCAGCCACGCAAGGCGCCTTGTAGAATTTGGGGGAAACAATGACAGATTAAGGCAGTGGTTCTCAATCTTCCTAACACCGTGACCACTTTATAAGTTCCTCATGTTGTGGGGACCCCCAACCATAAAATTATTTTTGTTGCTACTTTATAACTGTAATTTTGCTACTGTTGTGAATCGTAATGTAAATATTGGATATGCAGGATGTATTTTCATTGTTACAAATGAAATGTGTGTTCTGTGCACACATTGAACACAATGGGATTTATTTCAGAGTAAGCATGCATAGGATTTGGCCCTGAGGCTGCAATCCTATCCACATTTACATGGGAGTAAAGGCCCCCCTGACTATAATGGGATCTTTTTCAGAATAGGCATGCATAGGATTGGGCCCTGAGACTGTCAGTCAGCCCCAGTGCGTGCACAGCTACAGCCAGAGGTCTGGCAAGCCTGACCTGGCCCCCTGCACCAGGGGTCTTTTGGCGACCCCCAGGAAAGCTCTAGGCGACCCCCAAAGGGGTCCTGAAGCCCACTTTGAGAAACCCTGGATTAAGGAGTGAATTTGATGCTTTCTTTTAAAGCTGGAGCTGTGGGTGGCGCAAGCGGTTAAGATGCTGTGCCTGTTAACCAGCAGGCCAGGGTTCGCAACCCGGGTTGGCCCCACAAGACAGGTTGAGCTCCTGTCCTTAGCCCAGCTCTGCAATGCCAACTGGAGCCAATTGTATTGGCTCTGCCTTTCCATTGGACTAATTCAGTTGTGTGGAGAGCGGGGATTTGCTGCTTGGGTAACAGCCTATCCTCCATAGCAATCTAACCCAGGCTTTCGTGCTTCGCATGCAGCGTATGCAGCGCTGAGCACGATACCATAGTCTCTCAAGACTGACAGAGGCCTGCTTTTAAAGCTGTTATTCTTATGCTATTAGCATCCTTGCATTTTTGATAAAAAATGGAAATTCAGCATACAAACACTCATACAGACAGACAGAAAGGCAGACAGCTAGCTAGCAAGAGAAAGAGAGGAGGGAGGGAGGGGTACCCAGGACTTTTTGGGTGTGTTAGGGACCAGAACACTATCCAAAAGTGAAAATGGTTGAAAAGTGGAACCCAATCTTGTCTAGTTTATAAATATTGCTTCCAATGATTTTTAGCAAGCATATTACAAATTCTCCTTAGTGCAAATCCAGAAGTGCACTTGAGTTGCCCTATCCCTCACTAGGCTGACCCAACTGCAAGATGCTCCACCCTAGTTACTCTGGAAAAGGCTTGGGTAGAGTAGGGCAACATAGACTGCCCCAAGACAGGTGGACCTGTCAGCCTAGGACCTGGGGCAGCCTAGGCAGTTCAGGAGAATCATGTTGAGGGCATGTTCAGCATTGCCTAGGGCAGAGCAGTTACTCTGTATCCAGAGCCTGCTTCCAGGGAAGAAATGCCCTCTTCCAGCTCCTCAGAGTTATACCACCTCAGGAGCAGGTTTAGTAATGAGTAGACCCATAGGGGTCCATGAGAAGGCCCAAGTAAGAATGGCAGTATTGATAAAAAATCTGAGTTTTTGGCCAGCCTAACTGCAGCCCCTGCCTCTCAACCTCAGGATATGGAACAACTACAGGAGCCGCTAACCTGTGGATACAGCAGACCACTCCAAGCATCCATTCTCCACCAGAGGTACTGATGGAATGAAGTCTCAAGCTAGAGCTGTTACTGGTTGTCAGGAACTTCTGGGCTTCCTTATAAGGCAGGCACCACAGCTGTTCCTTCTTCAGTGTAAACTGAGGGGGGTCTCCTCAGGAGCAAGCCCTCCCCAGGTGCCTTGCTGGACTTGTAGACTTGGTGCCTGCGTAGCAATCTCTGGAGCAGCTAGGGCAGCCCAGGCTTCCTTATTCCCTGGATGCAGCATAACTCTGCTCTGGATACAGAATAGTTGGGGCAGACCAGCAAGGGCTCTCCTCACTGCCCTTACTCTGGATTGTGTCCTTCATGTTTCAAGATCTTATCCTCAATTAGGATTTCTATATATTATCTGGAACAGGCTGACAAACCTGCAATCTCCCATGATTCCAACTGACTCCTTTTAAAAATTGATGTGACATTACTTATTATTATCATTATTTATTCAATTTATATCCTGCCTTTCTTCCTAGAAAAAGGAAACCCAAGGCAGCTACCAACATTGCTCTAGAAGGATTTCCTGCTGCAGGCAGGGGGTTGGACTAGATGACCTACTAGGTCCCTTCCAACTCTATGATTCTATGATTTAAAATAAAACACAATTAAAATGAGATAAAAACAATAAATACAATTAAATTATATAAAGTCATTAAAAATCTAGGTTAAAAAACAGGCAGACATCTAAGGTTACATCTAATTCTTCAGTCCTCTGGCACAGTAGCCATTTTATTTAGGACTGGCTGCATATTATAGTGGGTGCCACTGGGGACTGGTGACTTGTTAGTCTTTAATTTGCCAAAAAAATATGCTTCGAAGCAGTATGTTCAACCAGGAGAAAAAGATGTTACAGAGTGACATGGGCTACTTGATTATTAGGGAGCAATCCTGACGTGTGTTGGAAAAAAGCAGACCATGTTTCTTGCATTGTATCCTTCACAAGTCAGGTGTGGACATGGGTACAACTCACAGTAAGGAGATTTTATTCCCCTTACTGAATGTCACATGGGGGGAGGGCACAAACTCTATTGGGGAGAGTGACCTCCCTACTGGAGGGTTCAGTGGGCAACAGCAAACTGAAACACATTGAGGAACACCTAAGGAATTAGTGTTTGACCATTGTTGAGGCAAGAAATTTCACCAACAATCTCCAAAAATGGAAGCATGTTATGAATGGCCTCGTGGCACTTATTGTATTGGCTGAGAGGACAACCTGTTGAAGTGCTAGCTCAGATACAGGCAGTTACATTGATGACCCTACAGGAAAGGTGCCAAGTTTTGACCTACTTTGCCAGCACTGACTATCTCTGAACAGGATCCTGCCAGTGTTCAGTGTCTGTTCAGTGTCTGCCAGGACTCACTGTTTAAGGTTGGTCTTGAATCTACCCCATTGTGATGGTGGTACTCATTGACAAAATATTTATCACATTGTGTCTGAGTGTCGATCAAGAGCTCATACCAGCCCAGTGTCTGATTTTTCAATACATCTGTAGACCACTCTGTCCTTGAATGGCTGGGTGGACTGGACATTAGCATCTGACTATCATAAGTACATGTATTTGCCATACACTAAATAAATAAATAAATGGCTACAGAATGAAGAAAAAGATGAAGTTCTGTGAATCTGCAGCTGAGCGGCCACTGACTGGTTGGGCGAGGGCAAAGGATCTGGCTTATGCTGCCATGACTTGTCCCACCTCCTTGCAGGTCCCGATCCTCCTTCTGGACTGCCCTCTTTCTGCCAAAAAACACCCCATTTCTGCTTCTGTAACATTCTCTCACCACCCTCTCCCACTCTCTGTAATGACAAATTTACCCTATCCATGTGCAGGTCCAGCACTGCCATGTTGATGATGCCCATCCTTATGTTGACCTAGCCTGCTCCCAAGTAGCTGCAAAAATGCTCTATGGCACATTTGTGAGACTCAGAGGCAAATTTGGATTGCACTGTTAACTCCTCCGGGTGTCCCAAAATTGCTTCTTTCCATTGAAATGTCCACCAGTTCCGAAGAACATTTGCACAGCTGAGAAGATATTTGCAATTAATGCAGTCACCTTTCCGATAAGTAGAGCTGAACACCTACGCCCAGCCTTGGGGAGTTGAGATTATTTTGTTGACTTGGCTGCCCTGCACTGAACCTGAACTAGCCCCTGGATGCAATCAATGCTAGCACATGTTCCAGGCCCTCTCTTTTAACATTAAAAGTTGCATCTCTACCTAATAAACACCTGAAACTTGGTGACACTTACATTTTGTTCCAGATGACTTGAAAATGAGTCCCTCAGGAGCACATCACTATTAAGCGTAGACTTACTTTGACTTGCTAAAGAACCTTCCCCAGGATGATTGCAAGAAAATGTAACTGTGAAATTCTTTTGCATAGAATGCTGCTTCTTTAAAAAAAATTTTTTTTACTTCCAGACAGCCTAAAGCTGTCACAGTAACAAGACTTCCCCATGAAAATCAATATGTTTTCAATGCACCATGTTGAGGAGTTTTAATTCTTTCCCAAGGTTAGAGTCTACAAAGAAACTGCACAGGTTACGCAATAGCAACAGAACTCAGACAGAAATAATACAAGTTTAGTATTTCAGCTGCTAGATCTACTGCTATGTATTCTGTTGGGAAAGTCCTGAACTCTGCGTGTGGGATACATAGTGTGGGCACACAGTGGATAATAATGATCATTTGAGTACCTCCAATCCAGTGATGGGCTTCAAATAAATTAACAACCGGTTCTCTGCCCATCTGGCAGCCACTTTTAAATGGATATTTTTAAACTTTATATTGCCTATCTCTCGTTAACAACCGGTTCTATAGAGTAGGTGCGAACCTGCTGGAGCCCACCACTGCTCCAATCCAATTAAATTTGCTGTGGTATTCCAGCCAGCACAAAAGCATCAAAACGGTTTAATGGATGTAGGATTGGAAGACTAGCATGCTTTTGTAAAAGGAATCTGAAAATGAGTGGGGTTCATGAATGAGACTGATCTGAAAGTATACACAGTCTGTTACATCTGAAACTCCACACACAATAAGCCCCACATCTCCAAGTATCTGAGAAGGTGTTGTCCTGTTGATCATATGTGGGTGATGATCAGTGGTGGGCTCCAGCAGGTTCGCACCTACTCTACAGAACCGGTTGTTAATGAGAGTTAGGACATATAAAGTTTAAAAATAGCCATTTAAAAGTGGCTGCCAGATGGGCATAGAACCGGTTGTTAATTTCTTTGGAGCCCATCACTGGTGATGATCTGTGATTATCATCCGTTACTACCACAACTGTAGATAAGCCTCAGCCTGAGTGTTGCCTTTTTCCTAGGAGACCATTAGGCAACAGCACACCACAATGGCATAATGCTAGCGGCAGTCCTTTCTAAAGCTCCTATAACTGTGGGTGGCGCAAGTGGTTAAGACGCTGTGCCTGTTAACCAGCAGGCCAGGGTTCGAGAGGTGGGTCGGCCCCACAAGACAGGGGGTGCTCCTGTCCTTAGCCCAGCTCTGCGACGCCAGCTGGATCCAAGCGTATTGGCTCTGCCTTTCCATTGGACTAATTCAGTGGCATGGAGAGGGGGGATTTGCTGCTTGGGTAACAGCCTATCCTCCTTAACAATCTAACCCAGGCTTTTGTGCTTCACATGCAGCATATGCAGCACTGAGCACAATACCATAGTCTTCCAAGACTGGGCCTGCCTTATAACTTCTTTTTCTTAGCATTATTCCCACGCTATGGGAAGGTTCACTATTCTGGATCAGAGTTCTCCAATCCATGTTTAGATGTAACATCAAAGAAACCAGCCAGCCTGTTGCCTGTTACTGCCAGGTTGGCAGGAGCTTGGATGTGTGATGGAAGCACTTGGGTCTCGAACTGCCAACCTCCTGCTCTGCAGGTAAAAAGATGTAATCTTCAATCACTGAGTCTTCAGTCATTGTCATAGGGAGGAAGGGGCTCATTTGTTCATAGCTGCTTCTGAAAGCAGAACTAGAACCAATGGGTACAAACTGCAAGAGAGGAGATTCCGGTTAGATATCTGGAAAAAATTCCTGATGGTGAGGGCGGTTTGGCAGTGGAACAGATTGCCAAGGGAGGTGATGGACTCTCCCTCACTGGGGATCTTCAAGCAGAGGCTCGACGAGCACCTGTTGGGGATGCTCTAGGGGGATTTCCTGCTGCAGGCAGGGGGTTGGACCAGATGACCTACTAGGTCCCTTCCAACTCTATGATTCTATGATTCAATCACTGAGCCACTGCAGTCCATTTTTGCATACAGCACCTGGTTTTCCCAAGTGGTCTCCCATCCAAGTACTAATCAGGCCTGACCCTGCTTTGCTTCCAAGCTCTGCACAAGATCTAGAACGTTCAGGGCAGTAGAACTGTACCTGAAGCTCCTAAAACGTCTCTTGGAAAGATCCACATTCACCCAATAAAGAATATCACTATTCTTCATTTCTGTCTCTTATAGTATTCTGCACAATTCTGCACAGTTTTGTATGTTTCGGAACTGCTCTGTTCCATTCCATTATCCACTGCTGTAGCCACATCCCCTGCTGTGATGCTTTCAGAAAATACAACAATCTTCGTACAGTATATTCATCCAAATGTATATGTCTCTGAGTGATTAATAACTGGGTAGTTCATGTTTTAAGTCTGTATCTGTAATGAGAACAATGGCCTGTTCTGTGCATCTCCTGTCACCAATGCAATGGTTGGTAACCTTGTGGAAATTTTGTACCTTATGCAAAAATGTGCCCATAATTTTGCAAAATCACAGATACATTTGAAGCATTTCCATGGAATTCCTCTTATCTGGAATTACCAAATGATTCTGATTGCACCTTTTATCCACAGCTCCAGCCTTTTTGTGTGATGCATCTAGGCATGCGCCTATGGCAGTCACATTTTTGCAGCCATTTTCGGCAAGATAAAATGAACATACAACATTTTTACTGGTCTGCTTTCTGCAAGAAAGTAAGAAGGGCCACAACGAATCAGGTCAAAGATTCTGCTTCCCATAGTGATCAACCAGTTGCTACTGGACAGGGATGCTAGATGACATTTGCTGCTGAGTCTATCAGGGCTGAACTTTAGGTGCTGGTATTCAGACATCCTGTGGGATCAGCATGGCAAAAACCACTTATAAATATGCAACAATTTGTGATGATGACTTCATAGCTTCAGGTGAATGATTTGTTAATTCTCAGGCTGTGTTGCTCATCTAGAAATCAATGGGAAATATGTCTCTTATGCATTGCAGTTTGTTTCATTGCATTCAGCATTAAATTACCTTTCTATTGATATATAACAGGGGTCTCCAAAATTCTTGGCAGAAGGGCCGCATCATCTCTGTGACACTGTGTTGGGGGCCAGAAAAATAATAGGTATGTTGTAATCATAAGGCTTGATTTTTTTTGGTCATAATAAGTGATTATTAGGAAACTAAAGTCAAGAAGACTCAAAGGAACACATTCAGGGTAAGGTGAAAAAATATTCCTTTACCCCAGGTAGTGGCGCAGCTAAGGGAATGCAGAGGGTAGCAGTTGCAGCAGAGAGTAAGCATTAAGGGCAACAAGCTGAGCTTGACACTAGTAGTAAAAATTATGAAAAATGGGTTATATACGAAAAATAATACCATCATGTTATATATCAGGCGTCTCCAAACCCTAGCTGGATGTGGCCATTGGTGAGCCTCAATGTGGCCCCTGGCTAGACCCCACTATCCAGCTCTTGGGCAAGCCTTGTAATCCACTCCAATACCTTCTTATACATAAATTTATGTAAATGTATTCAAATTTGAAATGTAAATTAGTTTTCTGGCCCCCAACACAGTGTCACAGAGATGATGTGGCCCTTCTGCCAAGAATTTTGGAGACCCCTGTTATATATCAATAGAAAGGTAATTTAATGCTGAATGCAATGAAACAAACTGCATTGGAATATCTGTACCTTATCAAAAGTTGATTAACCAGAAAATGAAAATATTAACTGCTTATGGAATAAAAAGTATATCTTCTTAACTCAAAACTGACCTATGAGACTGATTACTCTTGAGAGCCAATATGTATTTATGATACAGCATGAAACTAATAAGATGTTAATTTGAGTCAGCTCCCATTTTCATGTACAGTGGTGCCTCACGTAAAGAATGCCTCACGTAAAGTATGTTTCATGTAACAAACAAAAATTTCTCTAGGATTCTGCTTCACGTAAAGAAAGTGCCTCACGTAAAGAACACATTCGTTGGCAGTTGGGGCAGACGCGCTGGCCGGCAGCCTGTTGAAAAAGCGTCAGGGCTGCCTTGCGCACCTGCCCATAGTGAAAGCAACACTTCTGCGCTGTTCTTCCTGTGGCCGGAGGGAGAGAAGAGCAGTGGAGAAGAGGGAAGCAGCTCAGGATAGCCAGAAGGGAGCAGGGGAGAGAGGCTCAGGAGGAAGAGAAGGAGAAAGTGGGGAGACACTTTGAAGGTGTCTTGGATTGCAGCCTCCTAACCATGTCTACCCAGAAGTAAGCCCCAATGTGTTAAATGGGTCTTACTCCCAGGAAAGTGTCTTTAGGACTGCAGCCTAAGTAGACTTCATAAGATCATGCACATTGAATGCATGTTTTGAATTCAATCCCAGTGTTCTGTCATCATTTTTACATCCAGTTCATATTTTTAATATGAATATTTTTGGGATTGTGGAATAAATCGTCTGAGTTTCCATTATTTCCTATGGAAAAATCCGCTTCACATAAAGAATGTTTCACGTAAAGAACATGCCTCCAGAATGAATTAAATTTGTTACGTGAGGCGCCACTGTATACAGTTACCCTAGCTGACTGGGTAAAGAGGCTCTTCTAGGTGGTGCTCCTCTTAAATTTAGCATCCATCTTTGCCCCACACAGTTTCTATAACCAATAAGGGGCACACTTTTTATTGATTTACTTACTGGTAATGTGATTTTGCTGCTTGGGGAGTACAAAAGCTTGGGGAAGTCAGCAGAGCAAATGGGTGGCAAGCTGCTGGGGAGGATGAGACAGGTTTTCCCCCAGTTTTCTTTTTTTAAAAGCCTGGACATGACGTCATTTTCGGTTGTGACATTGCTTCCAGGGCAACACTTTGAGCTTTGCAGGGGCTCAGTGGTGGGATTCAAATAAATTAACAACAGGTTCTATTGGTGCTAATAACCTAAATTTAGGCTAATAACCTAAATTCTATGTCCTAATAACCTAAATTAACAAGTTTTATGTCCATAGAACAATAGGGTCTATTGCTGCAATCCTAAAGACCTTTCCTGGGAGTAAGACCCGTTGAACACAATGGGGCTTACTTTTGAGTAGAAATGGTTAGGATTGTGCTCATACCCTATAATCCAGAGTAACTACGGGAGCACATAAGAGACATTACCCGTAGTTACTGCACCCATAGTGAAAAACTATGGGAAATTCATATTGCAATCCAGAGTAAATTGTTCTTACACTGGAGCAAGGACTTCCCGTAGTTACTCTGGATTGTACCCTTAGTCCCATTAGTAACCGATTCTCAGAACCAAGTGCTCATTAGCAAAGGGTTCTATAGAACCCGTGAGAACCCCCTGAAGCCCACCACTGCTTTCATGATCATTCACTGACTGACCCCAGGAAACCTCCAGCTGGCTCCCAGCTATAACCAGATATAGCATCATGATCGCACCAATGCTGGTTAGGGTTGGGCCATGTGTGTGATAAAAGTGCTTCCTTTGATTACATTTACTCAACCACATGCCCTTGTATGTGACACATTTGTAATGAATGCTGAGAGAAGGCACAGAATCAGGATGGGAAAGTTCAACAATCTCAATTAATAAACATGTTTCCTCAAATAAATATTACAGAAAAATATTCAAAGCTCTTCCATTTTTTTTTCCCAAACTGAGCATAAGAATTAAAACCAACAGGCAGGTGAAAATTGGCTGTCAGCAGGTTCCACTGTCTCCGGCCATCCCAAAAAAAAAAATACAGAAATAATAGGATTCCAAATCAAAACATGTAATTTCAGTTAAATGCGTAATGTATGTGACCTTTAGAAGTTAATGGCTACTATAGCAAACATCCTTTAAAAGTGCCTGGCTTTCAGCATTTCCTTTTATCATACAGTAGGAGGGTATATGAAAATTACGGCTTTGTAGCTCTGCTGCCTTGTACCACTTTGGAATTAAAGTTATTTTCATTTTTAAAAACAAACAGGGCCACATTTTGTTTCTTTGCAGGGGGTAAAGCATTCTGATTTTTTTAATGATGCGGCAGTAGATATTGAATCAACAGCTATTGAATATGTCTCCAAAATATCACTTCCTGGAAATGTTGCCCCTTTTTGGTGCACATCTGAAAAGTTTCAGCTCAGATTATGGATCTTCTGACTGAATAAGAAGATCCTTCTCATTAATGGGGTCCAAAATGCATGAATATTCCATGTATTCAGGATAGGACCCATAGTTGAAACTGCCAGGGAAATAAAACTCTTCAGGATAGGACCCATAGTTGAAAATGCCAGAGAAATAAAACTGATTATAAGAAATAAAATTAGCCTTAAGTTACTAGATCCCATCTGTCTGAAACCTAGTCAAGGTAACTTACACTGTAGGAGGGTAATCATTGCTAATTAACTATCATTTGCTGGCAGGAATTTTTTGGAAACCTCAAACACCATTGTATACGGACTAAAGCAGCAGATGTTCCTTCCAAGGTAATTTGAAATAATAAAAGGAAAATGGGTTCAGGTTGACAGTAGACATCATTCCAAGTTTATTCTTTTCAGATATAACAGATTTCCACGTGTATTACCACGTGTAGGAAAATACATACTTTTAAAATTCATGGTTTGGTGGTACCTAGAAGAGCACTGTAGTAACCACAGTCTGGATGCTCTTGGAGAAACCAGAGATGCTCAAGAGGCACCAAGGTATACACCAAAATGTTCACTTGCATGGTCCAGGACACAAAAAGCATACAAATATCCAATCCGGAGACACATCTGACCTGGACACACAAGAGACATGCTGGATGCGATCCTCTCCCTTTCTCTCCTCAAAGTTGCGCCAGCTATAGAGCTAATGCAAATCCAAGGAGATCCATTGGTGATCAAGGAACTTATAGAGAGGTAAGGACATGCAAGGTAAGGTTGGCACAGCTGCATGCCATTGTGTTGAATTGGATGGTTAGATACAAGAGGACAGAGGACCATGGTGATAACAACTCCAAAAAAAGTCACAGTAGTACCAAAGAATTATAGAGATTACAGGCACACTGTAGACAGAATGAAGCACTGTCCGGTCCCATTGATTGAAAACAATAGACACCAGACCTTGGCCCATGGGCTGGATCTGGCATCTGGAAAATGTCCTTCTCCACATGTTCAGTGCTTACTGTCTCACCAGGCAGCATCTAATCTTTCCAGTTGATCCCTACAAAAAGTCTTGCATTTCCACTGCCCTTTGCCCCAGTAGGCTCTCAGCCCCAAATTTGGAACAAAAGCAGCTACTCGGAGCAACTTTTTGCAGTGACTGATCAAAAAAATAAGATGTATGGCAGAAGACTAAGCACTATGCACAACAAGAAGCACTTCCCCTAGAAGTGCATCAGGCACTTCCAGCGCAAGATACGGGGCAAAAGCTCCAGTCACCAAATTGGCTGCTGAATGCACAGATAAAGGCAGCTATATAGAGGATCCTACACAAAGGTGTCAGTTTTTGACCTACCTTGCCAGCATTGGCCAACTCTGAACAGGATCCGTACCCAGCATAGTGTCTGCTATGACTCACTGTTTAAATGGGGTCTTGCATCTACTCCTCAGTGTGACTGTGGTGCTCCTTGACAAAATATTCATCACATTGTGTTCAAGTGTCCATTGAGAGCTTACACCAGCCCAATGTCTTATTTTTCAGTATAGACCACTCTGTCCTTGAGTGGATGGGTGGACTGGACATTAACATTTGATTTGTCACAAGTCTATGTATTTGCCATATGCTAAATAAATCCAGTCACCATCCTGTGGACTTTGAGATGGTTGCATAGGTGCACTGCCACTGCCAACTAGTCCTGCGCCCTGGAGCCGTTCCATCCTTGGGTGCTCTGAACTGCCTTCTGAGGCTTCCAGGGAGCCCTTAAACACAGGGTGACCATATGTCATAAACATAAAAGCAGATAAGGACCCCCAAAATGCTGGACAAGGCTTAATATCCAAGAAAAATACAGAACATGACAAAATAAAAGTTAAAAATACTCATACATATTAAATAGTACTTTCTAAGTTCTGCTTTACATCTGGGTAATGGGATGAAGTCAGTGGTGGGATTCAAACAAATTAACTACAGGTTCAATGTCCCATTAGTAACCAGTTCTCAGAAGCAGGCACTCATTAGCAATGGGTTCTATAGAACCTGTAAGAACCCCCTGAAGCCCACCACTGAAGTGTCTATACTCCCTCCACCCTGAACAACTCCCGCATAAGATACAGGAGGAGCCTTTTGGAGCTACAGCATTTCAGCCCGAGTTGAGACCCCTTTCAAACTTAAAAATCTGTTTGGGACCCCCTGCTAAACATATCGGGCTGTGGCATCACTGTGATGCCCAAGCTCCTCCATGTCTACTCAGAGGTAAGTCCCATTATGCTGAAGGAGACCCCAGGAAAGCCCAACGCGGCAGATCCCACACACATACCCTGACTCTTGAGTGAGTACCACTGAGCTACTGTATCCTGGGCTGGCAGGATTAGGCACTAAACCTCTGCCAGTTAAATATATAGGAGTCAAAAATGTTTAATTTAGTCCTGGTTAAAGCCCTAGGAATACATTTCTGGTTAGTACCTGAGCCCTCAGGGAAATGGTAGTTTTAGAAATTCAATGAATAAACTTCCTCACGTAGCATCCTGTATGCAGGAGTGACTCACCTGAGCCAATCTTGGTGGAAACTAAAAAGGTCTAAGGCTTATGTCTGCAAATAAGTACCGTACACCAAAGATCTTAGAGGTAAGACTTCATTCAAAATGCAAAGATCAGCATTAATTGTCCTTTACCAATGCCAGCTCATGTTTTAATTACATATGATTTTGAAGTGTTTTTCAAATCCCAAATGAGTATTTGATTTCTTCTGGCTTACCAGGCGTGTATTTCTGGGAAAAGCAAAATGGAAACTCGAGAGAAAGGAAATCTTTTTTATGAGAGGTTGTTTGGATGGTGATGGGGTTGTTACTTGTGATACACATAAATGTCTCTGAAATAAATAATTCTATTTCCATCTTCGAATCCACCAAGTCATTATTTGTTTTCAATTGTTTGCTGTGCATTTATCATGCCATAAAGCAAATTAAATGGCAACTGAAGTACTGTTGAATAATGAACTGCATTTGTTTAACATCTATAAAGACTGCCAATTACATTGATTTTTATGTGAGCAATAATCAAGGCAGAAGCTTTCCAAGCACACTTTGTGCATAAGCTAGATCAGCGTGGCACATGGCAGTCCCTGTCAAGGCTGCGGGGGCAGTACACATCTAAACCAACTTGGTTCTCCTACCATCAGCGCCGGGCAGTTGTCTTACAGGAAATGTGGTACAAGTACAGACAGAAAAGCAACCACCATACTTACTCGAACGTTATGCACCAACAAATCTAACTTGTTCATTGTTCAGTGTGATCTAAGGCAGGTCTCCTCAGGAGCAAGCCCTCCCCAGGTTCCACTGACAGTGCCTAGTGAGCTAGCTCTGGACCTGCTAGGGCAGCCCAAGCTTCCTGACTCTCTGGATTCACCATAATTTCCTGCAGTGGATCCTGATGCCCCTAGTTGGGGCATCCCATCTTCGGCACTCCTCACTGCCCTAACTCTGGTTTGCACTGTAAGTGCTGCAAACCAGAGATGGGATTAACAATGCAATCCTATGCATTTCTACTCAGAAGCCCCATTGTGTTCAACAGTACTTATTCCCAGGAAAGTGTGGTTAGGATTACAGCCTAAGGCTACAATCCAGAGTAACCATGGGACCTTTTACACCAACGTAGTTATGGTGCCACCTATGGGAAACACAGAGAAATCCAGAGTGCCTCTTACATCTTCCCGTAGTTACTCTGGATTGTAGGGTAGATCAGGCAGGACCCAAGCTGTTCATCCAGTATAAGGTTGAGGAACAGAGACCAAGAAGCTAAACCAGGTCAGGTCATGAGAATCAGGCTGCAAGTGAGATGGAGCTGCACTATTTCCTAGAGGGCGAATTGGGTCAACCCGACCTTACATTACAACATGATCAGGTAGTACTGCTGGAATGAGCAAAATGCAACACTGTTATGTACATTCCTTCCTCTGCAATTGATGGCATATCTACTTACATTGCAAGGTGTGTCTGTACAATCCATGTCAATCAATCCATGTCAATCAATCTATTTCCATGTGTCTCTGGGGCAGAGAAGGCAAAGGAGAAGAACTGTCAGCATTCTATTTGCATTGCTAACTGTCTCTGGGACAGATAACAGGCCAGGCTGAGAAAAGGCTGGAGAGGGGGCAACTGAGGGCAATTGCTGTTTTTTACTGACGTTATATTATTATAACTTTTAAAATTTATAAAGTTATATTGTTCCTCCTCAAGAGACAGTTTCATCTGGGCATTTATCCTCCTTATAACTGGAAAGGTAAATGCACAAATGTGATTCAGAACCTATGTAGACAAATGTAGAATATAGTATATAGTTAAGTTTAAATGTAGTATATAGTATGTAGTTTCTCTATTACTACACCATCATGGCTTGATAAATTGTGAAAATTCCAAAACTGACATATTATGACTGAGAGGTATCCAAACATCTGATGTTTTTCATGAAAAATGGTCTTATTTTATGAAATACTGTATTTCATAAAATTGACAAACCTATGGAATAATTTGTCCTCTTTCCCAGGATATAAAGAAAATTGTATATTGCTTTTGCCATTACAATATACATTATCTGTGCAAAAATACAATACAAATAATTTTTTTTATTTCTTTAGAAAGACAAAGTTCTCCTCAAATAAGATGAATAAAATGGAATGATGTTTTAAGTTCTAGCCAAATAAATGAAAGTTGACAATAAAAAGAACAAAATATGGCTTTGAAGAGCATATACTGGTAGTTTTAAAATCTAAGATGAACATTTTTAATTACTGTACAGTATATCAGCAGCAGGAAGATTCTTGATTGAGCTGCAGATCCTCAAAATGGTCCTGGTCACTACCAGAGAAAAGTTCTGGTCATATCCAGGAGACTCAGTGGGTTCTTGGTTGCAGGTTCAGGGGCCATGGTGGGTCTGACTTATGGGTCCAGAAAATGCAGGGGAAAAAAAATCCACACATTTCACCTTTTTTCAAAAGACCCAAAGTGTCTTATTTCACGTTTTATTATTGCACCTGGTTGGAAGTTTCTACCTCTTCTTGATTTGTCAAACACATAAATTAAAGAGTTTATGAAACAAAGTAATGTGAGGTCACTATTCTTCAAGGTGAAGCACTAACCCTACAATCCAGAGTAACTAAGGGAGCACGTAAGAGACATTACATGCACCCGTAGTTACTTCACCATCTAATGAAAACCTATGGGAAATTCATACTGCAATCCACAGCAAATTGTTCTTACACCGGAGCAAGGACTCCCCGTAGTTACTCTGGATTGTGCCCTAACTGACCCATACTGGTACTTTACCTAGAAAAATGGCAGAGGCCTCTTATGTTAGCAGACATTTGCTGCAATCCTAAAGACACTTTCATGGGAGTAAGACTCATTGAACACAATGGGGCTTACTTTTGAGTAGACACAGTTAACATTGAGCTCATTGTCTATTGTTAGCAGACTTGGCTATTTTGTCATCCCACAACACTTTTCCCACAACACCTCATCCCTCCGCAGTGGAGGGTAGGAGTTTGGAGTTGCCCAAGTAGGGTACCCCTACAATTCACATAGCAGGGGGCTCCATAGGACTAATAGGAGATGGCAGTTAACACTGCCACAAAAACAAGGTGTGACCAACAACCAACAATTGTTTAAAACTGCAGGTTGAGATGGTTAAGGCATGTTTCTCAAATGGACACCAACAGGTTACACTACAGACACTTATGGCAAAAACAACCAACTGTTTGGAAAGTTCAATGTGCAGTGCCAACCATGGATCACAGACAGTGAAAATTGTCAGTGAGTTCCGGAATCTACCAGAACCTATGGCAGAGTACTGGCTGAGAAGAAAACCAACTCCGCTGGGTGCCAACTCAGGGACTTTGTGAATAGGAGATAAACATAGAATCAGCATCACTTTAAAAATCGCATCCACTGTCAAGAGCTAGAGTATCTATTGAGGAAATACAGCGATGCCTCACGTAACAAATTAAATTCGTTCTGGAGGCATGTTTGTTACATGAAACGTTCTTTACGTGAAATGGATTTTCCCATAGGAAATAATGGAAACTAAGACGATTGGTTCCACAACCCCAAAATATTCATATAAAAATATTAACTGGATTTAAAAATGATGACAGAACACTGGGATTGAATTTAAAACATGCATTCAATGTGCATGATCTTATGAAGTTTACTTAGGCTGCAGTCCTAAAGACACTTTCCTGGGAATAAGACCCATTTAACACAATGGGGCTTACTTCTGGGTAGACATGGTTAGGAGGCTGCAATCCAAGACTCCTTCAGAGTGTCTCCCCACTTTCTCCTTCCATCCTGAGCCTCCCTCTCCCCTGCTCCCTTCTGGCTAGCCCTGAGCTGCCTCCCTCTTCTTCACTGCTCTTCTCTCCCTGTGCCCAGCAGACACCCAGCCACAGGGGGAACAGCATGGAAGTGTTGCTTTCACCACGGCAGGTGCACTTGGCAGCCCTGATGTTTTTAAACAGGCTGCCAGCCAGCACATCTGCCCCAACTGCCAACAAATGTGTTCTTTACATGAAGCACAGTTTGTTACGTGAAGCAGAATCCTAGAGAAATTTTTGTTTGTTACGTGAAACATACTTTACGTGAGGCGCCACTGTAACTGCAATCACTGTAGCCCATGGAATGCAATAACTACAATGATTAATAGTTATCCTATCCAAGCTTCCAGAAACAATGCTGCCACAATACAGTCCAGATGTAAGAGAGAATGAAATCCTTTACCATGAAGAAACATCTGTTTACTGTTGCCCCCACAACAGGATGCAATGCAAACCATTGGCATTGTTGCATCCATGCTAGAAAGTTGGACTGGGTACTTCATATTATTATTACTGCTTAAGTATCGACAATACCACCTTTCTCATCAAAATATTTTTATGTTGAAAATGCCCATTTTGAGGGCAAGGAGGTCTCTTCTGAAACTGTATGATCTATCACTTGACAAAGAAATGAGACACTACAAAGTTACTTGTACATAGACATATATATATATATTTTGCAGGACTAATTTTGTTAAAAGGTATCTTTATATAACTGGATATATATAAACGACACCACAAATCCATAATATACAGTTAACTATTCAGAACAAATATAAAAGAGTAAAAGCAAACTGTTGAGATGTTTTATCGACCCAACTGTATGAGCTCTATTACCTGATAATTTCAATAAAACAACACTTTTCTATAAGATGGGAGGGTAAACACCCACAATATGTATTTGAAAGCTTTTTCTCTGGAGAACAAAAAAAACCCCAAATTTCAGCAATATGGATTTTTAGAGGACTAGAAAATTTGTTATTTAATTTGAAGAAGAATTTATATTGTCCTCCAAATTTTAATTCACACCTGCAGAATAGAGAGATGGCGACAGTGAGTTAGGCAAAATGGACACAAATGTGTCCATCCCACACTTTCTTACACATAGGCACTCTTTATATTAAAAAAAGTTGTGTGAAAAGATACATGGAACTGCACATGTGTCGTTTTTGACTTATTTGCACATATATAAGGAAATGCTATTCTGTAGCATAAGGAATGCAAAATGTATTTCCATACTGACATGTCTGATTGAGCGTACACTGGAACAGCCAGACTGAGTATCCTGCATAGTGTCCAGCACAAGTTGGTACCTTTGCTGAAGGGGATATTTTCCTCCTGACCCCATCCTGAGTCCCTGTCACCCCACAAGAATACCCAGATCTATGACAGCAATTTTGTATGTGCAAATCCAAGCAGCTTGTGTTAAGGGCTAGGCTTGTGATCAGCTGCCATGGCTGATCCTACCCCAGCCCAGGACTGATCTGTCTCCAGTTCCAACCAAAAACACCTCTTCATTCCTGAAACATTCACCTTCCACCTTCAACCCACCCACTCAACCTGCGCTAGCCTATCTCGGCCAGCACAAACTCATCCGGATATTGCCCTCTGCACCAGCCCAGCCAAGTTGGCACAAATGTACTTTATAATATATTTACAACAGTCAGGAACAGGTGAAAGACGCCTGTGCCGGCACAGTGATGGATCTGGCTCTAGATTGCTCTGTCCAACATTTTTGGAAGTTCATGCTTATTTAATTCTGGAAACTGATTTACGCGTGTTAACTTTTTTGAATGATGTGGCTACACTTCCTATGTACTCCTGCACATGTAAGCTGGCAGTGTGGTCATAAGGGCTTGAATGTATGTGTTTGAGATAACGCACAACCTTTCAAATTGTGATCCCTGTGTAAAACAAGAGGTGGGTGTACTGAGAATTATAGTTTTCTACATGTATCATGGCAGAATTGGTCAACTAACAGAGAAATAAATCAAGACAAAAGTATATACTACAACAGGGAGCACATCCTTCATAAACAATATAGCAAAATGCTTTAGGAATTATGTGGACACAAAGAAAGAGGAAAAACTCGCACAATCAGCTCCAGTCCAGCACCGTAGCCAGCCAGCCAAGACCTACAGCCACTGCCTTTCAGCTCATTCATCATAGTCAAATACACATGACTAACTTTACACCTTGGGCAAGACAGCCGTTCTAACTGGAACAGCCACTATAAGATAGGAAGTACAGCAGAAAAAGAAAAATGGAGGTTGATCCCAACCATACATTGGCACTTCCCTCTTCTAGCTGTTTTAAATGTGAACTACACCGGCCCTTGGGTCAGAGGTATGGTCAAGAAGCCTTTCACTGTTCTACAGCCATGGGCTCTTCTTCAGTCTCTTGCTTCTCTACCCGAGCTTCAAGGGGAATCAGATATTGCACTTCCTCCGCGCTGATGGCTACTCGATCAGGTTGTAGCCAGCGCTTCAGGTACTCCAGAGTGCTGAGAGAGAGAGAGAGAAAACAGAAAAATATTTGTATATTTTTGTCACGCGATCAATCATGCAACAATTTTTGTTTTCTCAATATAAATTACCAATTCCAGGCCTGTATCTGTATACCTGTACCTGTATCCCCTGCCTGTATCTGCAGGGGATTGGTTGATCTGCCACCACGGATACCAGTGAACCGAAAAAGGGTTCACAAATCCCTTCCCCACTGTGCTCTTGACTTATGTCCTGACTTATGTCTTGACTTATGTCTTGATTGGATAGCCCTAAAATCTCTGTCTTCTGTGTATGTCTCTATGCAAATGTTAATAGGAAGAAGGATGCAGGTTGGAGGCTAATATTATGTTATTTTCAGCCTCACAGCCTTTTCCCTGTATGTGCTTCCTGCTAGTAGGTACACTGTAGTGACAGCCAAACTCAGCAACAGGAGGGCTGCAATCATGAAGGCTGCAATCCTAACCACACTTTCCTGGAAGTACTATTGAAAACAATGGGACTTACTTCTGAGCAGACATGTTTAGGATTGCACTGTAAATCAATCAAGTCAGATAAGACACAAACATGGCAGTTGTTTGGGAAGACTGATGAACCGCAGATGAGTGAAACCAAGGTTTTAGGACCTGACGGTTCGGAGAGGGGGGAAACACCTACATAGGCCTTCAATTTAAGTATAACTTCATAAAAGTGAAAGGAAAGCCATCTTTAAAGCTTTCTTGTATCATTTTCAGTAGCACAAACAGTTTTCTGTTATTTTAAATACTGTTGTTCTAGAACAGGTTGGGCAAGCTGGGCCATTTTAGGGATCCTGAACCTTGAACAATTGTGTCGGAGAGAGAATTTCAGCAGGGGATGTAACTTGGCATGTGTGAGACATGCAAATGAGAAGGAATGATCTCTGGAGAAGGGAAAAATGCATCCATTTAAAATCACAGGTTAAATTGCTTTTCTTCCTGTTGTAGAAAGGCTCTCATGCAAGCAAGATGGCAAACATCTCGGGGGTCCTTTTCATTTCTAATTCCTGACTACCTCTCTACAAAAGGAAGAAAAGCTGTTTTTAAACAATTGGAAAGGAACACCCTTTTATTTTATGTTTTTAATTGCTTATATTAAATACATGTTTTGTATCAGTGGAGAATCCAAGAATCAAACCCCTGCGAATGTTGAGACATGATCTACTCCATTAGGACCAGTAGAGGAGCAAGAAACCCTGAAGTTGATCTTTAAATCTATTTTTTCCACTCTTTTGATCCATTAATTTTTTTGTCCAGGGGGTTCTAAAAAGAACCTTTGTGGATAACAAGGGACACGTACTCTGCACATGCTCAGAAGAACTCTTTTACTATGTATGTTTTGTAAAACTATGACTGTTTTCATTCTTATTCCACTCTTTATTGCATGCATGAGTAGAATAAGACTGAAAACAAGACACAAAGCAAAGCACAACTCCTGGTTTAACTGAAGCCCGGGCCTAGAACATCCTACAATAACTGGCATTTTTGCAAAAACTATCTGGAAGCTGTTGTTTGTATAGGCCTTCAACAAACTCGATTACCTCTCATCAGATTCATTCCCCTCCATATAAAAGTCAGACTCTGACTTCTCTTGAAGAAAGCGATCCCAACATTCCTTCTTTGCCTGCGCAAGGGTGTGCAGCATGTCCTTGGAGGTGACTTCCTGAGACAAGCCCTTTATTCTCATCAGTCTTCTCTCTAAAGAAAGAAACATAACAAGTTAGGAAAAACTGATTTCCTCTTCCTGTTGCAGAATGGCTAAACAGCCCCTGAATATAAATAGCCAGTGATTTCCAAACCAGACTTTTCCGTGATCTGGAATGACCACCCTTAAGACATCTATTTTATCATTCCTTTACAAGAGATTTCTCTTTTAGAGTCTGACTTTTGCTCAGTTTGATTTTATCAAAGATCAAACAGACCCAGCATGCAAACGGAACAAACTACAGTTTCCAGATTCCAGCAGAATGGCAAACTAGACCAGAATCAGAAGTTCCTAAATACTGCATCCAGAAAAGGAGAAACCACATAAACCCAAACCCAAGGTTTGCTCCTGCCCATTCTTGCAACAGTAAATTGTAGTTTAACATTCCATCTGAACAGACTGCCGGCTGTTAAGTCTCAGGGCAAACATGTGATGAGATAACCCATGTTCTTAGGGGGCAATACAGGAGTAGTTTTTGGCTGGCACAAGTCACTGACTGGCCTATGAGTATCATGAAAATGCCATAGGGCAAAATCCAGAGCAGTTACGGGTCCCTGCAGTTATGTCACCCTCTATTGTTATCTTATGGAAAGTCACCTTAACTGCTCCGGAGCAAAGGGCTTAATTTGACTTTAGGATATGGGCCATAGGCTGCAATCCTAAAGACACTTTCCTGGGAGTAAGACCCATTTAAAACAATGGGGCTTTTGAGTAGACATGGCTAGGAGTGTGCTCATAATAAAGCATTTTTGTGATGACTCATCAGCTGGCTAAGCCAGCACTAGATCCACTTGTCAAGAGGATCAGTTTGCACTAGCCAAGAACAGCTGATACAGAAGATGCAAGAGGTTGGCAGGATGGTAGAATGTGGGCATTTTAAGGAGGGGAAGGAACTGGATCCTTAGATTGGATCCTAACCTCTCCCAGCCAGTCTAGGTCTTCTTAGATTTACATCAATGACTACAAAAACAGCCAATGTAGTGCAAATCCAAGTAGCCCAACAGGGTTGGCTAACATGTGACATGAGCCAAAAGGTGGGGGGGGGGAAGTCCCCTTACTCCAAGTTGTTTTTTTGGAAACTTTCTAACCTGTGCTGAGGTTTTTGGAAACCTCCTAACCAGTGCAGACCACTCAGCCTGTCTGTCGCTGAGCAAGTTGCCCAGTGGGTTGCCTAATATAAAATGTGGAACCATTTTTAGATACCCCAAAATGCATAGATGAGCCTGTGATTATTTACACAATGTCCATGAAAATACTTTTGTAGCCCATATCCATTTATTGGGAAATAATTCTATTAACTTTAGTAGGATGACATTGGAATAAATGGGTTTTTTAATAATATAACCAATTTTCAGTTGTTCACAGCACTGGGATCATGTAGATACAGACTGTATCCGGTTATATACAGATCATCTAGATACAGATTTTACTTGTGCATAAACTGTTTTCCTTTCATATTAGGGCAACATTAATAATAATGCAAACTACACTTTTTCTCAAAGGTTTTATGTCAGCTACAAAACCAGGAGTTTCCGATATACTCACCTAAAGAGGCCAAATAGAGCTCTGAATCCTTTAGTGGCACCCAGGGTTTCACATTTGCTTGGAAAGAGGTGCTGTTTATTTCATTCTGGTTATCTTCAGGAACATAAGAATCAGCAAAAGAATCTGTAAATGCATTGCTTGACTCTTCATTCTGATCTGGAAGGGGCAGTGATGAACAGATTTCGGCCCAGAGGTCCTGGCTAGAGATCGTGACCATAGAGTCGACACTCTCAAACATTATCATGATGGAGAAATCCTGAAAACAAAATATACGTATGTCTTACAAGCAGTGTAACGTAGCACACAATTATGTTGTAGTAGTAGTATTTTTATTAACGATCCATGATCAAACAGCACACTATTATGTTGCACACACAAAGCACACTCTTCTATTACCAACAAAAATAGGAAATCTGCAGATATTTAATCGTCCCCCCACTACCTTTGAGTTAAATTTGTCCTCCAGTTAATTTCTCAAACAGCAACTGGAAATCTGCTAAAATCCTGGCCTGACAAATGGACTGCTGCCTACATCACTTTTTCCTACTCTTCCTCAGATCCTGGAAATCCTTACTGGCCCTAAGGTTTTGTAAAATAAAAAATAAAAAGTAGTATTCCTGCGTCCACATAAACATGCACAGGGTCAGGCTGTAGAGAGGTATACAGTACCTATATTTATTTATTTATTTTATTTAAGTAATTTTTATCCCGCCTTTCTTCCCCCACAGGGGGGAACTCAAGGCGGCCAAACAATTAAAAAACAATAAAACACCACTAAAATTACATATGATAATAAATAGAGATAAAAACACATTAAAATGTAATTAAAATACAATTAGATTAAAGCTAAAAACGTAGACTAAAAACGATAAAACAGAAAAGAAAAAAGATAAAAGCCCCCCAACCTCTGCCCCCATTTAAAAAGCTTTTTTAAAATAAAAGGTTTTAAGGCTCCGCCTGAAGCTCTGTAGTGAGGGAGCTTTCCTCAGTTCTAAGGGGAGGGAGTTCCAAAGCCGGGGTGCCACCACCGAGAAGGCCCTATCTCTGGCCGCCACACCTCTCACGTCTCTTAGTGGCGGCACAGTCAGAAGGGCCCCCTCAGATGACCTTAGGTGACGGGTCGGATTGTACGGAAGAAGGCGGTCCCTCAGATACCCTGGACCCAAACCGTTTAGGGCTTTAAAGGTCAGGACCAGCACTTTGAATTCAGCCCGGAAACGAATGGGCAGCCAGTGTAGTCGCTGAAGCAGTGGCCCGACAGAGTCGAACCGACGAGCCCCAGAAACCACACGGGCCGCCGCATTCTGGACTAGTTGCAGTTTCCGAACCGTCTTCAGAGGCAGCCCCACGTAGAGCGCGTTGCAATAATCTAGTCTCGATGTCACTAGGGCATGGGTCACCGTGGCCAGATCCAAGCGACTCAGATATGGTTGCAGCTGGTGGATCAGCCGAAGCTGAGCAAAGGCTCCCCTGGCCACAGCCGCCACCTGGGACTCCAGGAACAGCTGCGAATCCAGGAAAACCCCCAAGCTGCGAACCTGCTCCTTCAGAGGGAGTGCAACCCCATCCAGATGATATTCCAATACCCGAGTCGAGGACTTCCGGACCAGGAGAACCTCTGTCTTATCAGGATTTAATCTCAGCTTGTTCACCCTCATCCAGTCCCCCACTGCCTCCAGACAACGATTCAGGAC
The DNA here is from genome assembly GCA_030015325.1 of Cryptoblepharus egeriae. Taxonomy (NCBI): domain Eukaryota; kingdom Metazoa; phylum Chordata; class Lepidosauria; order Squamata; family Scincidae; genus Cryptoblepharus; species Cryptoblepharus egeriae. Next base: position 10,457,324 of record JAREYC010000001.1, read on the forward strand.
TTCAACTGCCTCCTTGGACTCAAGAGGATAGGAGAGATAGAGCTGGGTGTCATCAGCGTACTGGTGACACCTCACTCCAAACTTCCGGATGACCTCTCCCAGCGGCTTCATGTAGATGTTAAATAGCATGGGGGATAGAATGAAACACCCGCACCGAAGAGGCCAGGGTGCCGAACAAGCATCCCCAAGCACCACCTTCTGGGACCGGTCAGCCAGGAAGGAGTGGAACACTGCAAAACAGTGCCTCCAATCCCCAACCCGGCCAATCGACCCAGAAGGACACCATGGTCGATGGTGTCGAAGGCCGCTGAGAGGTCCAGCAGGACCAACAGGGACGCACTCCCCCTGTCCATTCCCCGGCGTAGGTCATCCACCAAGGCGACCAAGGCAGTCTCTGTCCCAAACCCCGGTCTGAAACCAGATTGGAAGGGATCCAGATAATCATCTTCATCCAGGACCCTCTGAAGCTGAGACGCTACTACCCGCTCTACCACTTTACCCAGAAATGGGATGTTTGAGACTGGCCGATAATTGTTTAAATTTTTAGGGTCCAGGGAGGGTTTCTTCAGGAGGGGGCGAACCACCGCCTGCTTTAATGCAGGCGGCAACACCCCCTCCCTCAGAGAGGAGTTCACCACCCTCCCTGTCCATTCGGCCAGTCCATCTCGGGCCAATCTAATTAGCCAGGCTGGGCAAGAGTCGAGCGGGCAAGCAGATGGTCTCACACTACAGAGAATCCTGTCCACATCCTCAGGTTCTACAAGCTGAAAAGAATCCCAAAAGATGGATAAGACAGGTGCCCCAGAGACATCATTGGATGTTGTTAAAGTCGTTGGATGTTGTTAAACTATATACCTATACACTCTGTATTTTCCATAAAGAGACAGAAGAAAATATCAAAAGATAAGGGCAAAATCCATAGCAGTTACGGGTCCACGCAATTATATCACCCTTTAGTGTTATCTTATGGAAAGTCATCTTAACTGCTCCGGAGCAAGGGGCTTAATTTCACTTTAGGATATAGACCTAAGTGTCTGTAAATAAAATCCTGGCACTATTAATTTTGGATAGATTTATATTCTTCCAGAAACATCTATAATAGAGCAGGATCAGCATGGAGACTTTAGACCATATTTAATGACATTTTACACAGTTTTACCATATTGCAACACTAGCAGAGAAGATGAAATATTTAAATCTCTCTACATATAACTCCATAATTCTTTATAGATCTTCTGTGCTTTCAAAAACAATGTGATCAACCCTAACCGAATAAGTTTACAAAAATGTTAATCATACATCTGTTAAAACAGATTGTGTCATTTAAGATGCCCCATTAAATGGGAAGCCTGCAGTGTGTATATCTATTTCACAGGGGGAATCAACCATGGCAAACAGGATCCAATCCTATGCTTGTCTACTCAGAAGTAACTTCCATTATGTTTGGTGGGATTTACTCTTAAGTGAGTATGGACAACCTAATGTTGAAATCTTAAGCATCCTAATCCAAGATTTAGAGCACAATCCTAACCATGGTGACTCAGAAGTAAGCCCCATTGTATTCAATGGGTCTTACTCCCAGGAAAGTGTGTTTAGGAATGCAGTCTAAGTTAAACAAACTTACTGCTGAGTGAATATGACCCAGATTGTGCTGTAATAAGTTCAACTGAACACAATTTTGGTTTTACTTATGCAAGACAGAGGGCAAAGCAAGGCAAACCTTATTGCAAATGAACTTATTTGATGTTGCAGTTGTATATATCTGGAGCACCCCATATGGGATGCCCTTTGATAGTTGGCCATAGGGTTTGTCTTCTTCATTCCATGTGGTCAATCCTAACTCTGAATAAGTTTACAAAAATGTTAATCACACATCTGTTGAATCAGATTGTGTCATTTAAGATGCCCCATTAAATGGGAAGACCTTAATTAAGGTTTTACAGTCATCAGTAAGAACTCTTATCAGTGCTATAGCAATGTTGAACCTGAAAGCTCCGATCACTTCCTGCCAGGAAAGGTAGCTCTGCTTATGTCACTTTTATTCACAGGCATATAAGGCATAAGAGACAATAAAATTGAAAGGAAAATTTGGGGTGTTCCACATTTCTGAGCAATTGGCTAATTGTCAAGACAGATAATTATCAATCTAACGCTGTACCACTACATAGCTGAACAAAGCATAAGTAAGAAAAAGAGGTCCTTGCCAAGAGAGTATGAGTGTGTGTGTGTGTACATATATATATATACAGTGGCGCCTCACGTAAAGTATGTTTCACGTAACAAACAAAAATTTCTCTAGGATTCTGCTTCACGTAAAGAAAGTGCTTCACATAAAGAACACATTTGTTGGCAGTTGGGGCAGACGTGCTGGCCGGCAGCCTGTTTAAAAAGCGTCAGGGCTGCCTAGCGCACCTGCCCATAGTGAAAGCAACACTTCCATGCTGTTCCCCCTGTGGCCGGAGGGAGAGAAGAGCAGTGAAGAAGAGGGAAGCAGCTCAGGGCTAGCCAGAAGGGAGCAGGGGAGAGAGACTCAGGATGGGGAGAAGGAGAAAGTGGGGAGACACTTTGAAGGTGTCTTGGATTGCAGCCTCCTAACCATGTCTACCCAGAAGTAAGCCCCATTGTGTTCAATGGGTCTTACTCCCAGGAAAGTGTCTTTAGGATTGCAGCCTAAGTAGATTTCATAAGATCATGCACATTGAATGCATGTTTTAAATTCAATCCCAGTGTTCTGTCATCATTTTTACATCGAGTTAATATATTTATATGAATATTTTTGGGGTTGTGGAACCAATCGTCTGAGTTTCCATTATTTCCTATGGGAAAATCCGCTTCACGTAAACAATGTTTCACATAAAGAACATGCCTCCGGAATGAATTAAATTTGTTATGTGAGGTGCCACTGTATATATATATGTGTGTGTGTGTGTGTCTACATACACATATATATAGAGAGAGAGAGAGAGAGAGAGACGGCGTTCCTGAAATGTAGGACACCCAAGAAAAATGTAGGACATGACAAAATAAAAACTAAAAACTCATATATGTTGTTAATTGGTAGTTTCGTGTGGTTGATTTAAACACCATATTAAAGGTGTTCTGCCACAGATTGTACTGCTAGTTGTGACTGGGATGCAGTGCTCATCCCTGTTTCTAAGCGGAAGACTCAGTGTTGTCCAAAGACACTTCCATGGTCATGTGGCTGGCATGGTGTATACGTCAAGGTGTACAGAACACTGATACATTCCCACCATGGTGGTACTTATTTACCTACTTACTTTTCCATGCTTTCAAACTGCTAAGTTTGCAGAAGCTGGGCAAAGACAGGAGGTTTAATTTTAATTATAAACACTATATTACTTATAGTAGGTCATCTAGTCCAACCCCCTACCTGTAGCAGGAAATCCTCCAGATTTATTTCAGCCAGATATTAAACAAATTTATTGTTTATTAATTACAAGAAGGCTGCCTATGAAAGAAAGAAAGAAAGAAAGAATATTCAGAGATATTTCATAAAGATAAATATAGATGACAAGAGGATTATGCATGCAATCCTAAACACATTTTCCTGGGAGTAAGTCACATTGAAGGCAATGGGGCTTACTTCTGAGTAGACATGGTTAGGACTGTGCTCTACGCCTGCAATCCTAAACACATTTTCCTGGGAGTAAGTCACATTGAAGGCAATGGGGTTTACTTCTGAGAAGACATGGTTAGGACTGTGCTCTACGTCTGCAATGCTAAACACATTTTCCTGGGAGTAAGTCACACTGAATGCAGTGGGGCTTACTTCTGAGTAGAGATGGTTAGGACTGTGCTCTACGCCTGCAATCCTAAACACATTTTCCTGGGAGTAAGACACATTGAATGCAATGGGGCTTACTTCTGAGTAGACGTGATCAGGACTGTGCTCTATGTCTGCAATCCTAAGCACAGTTTCCTGGGAGTAAGACACATTGAATGCAATGGGGCTTACTTCTTAGTAGAGATGGTTATGACTGTGCCCTTTGTTAAACATAAACAGTCAATAGTTGGATATGTTAGAAATTCTAAGTGATTGAACTTGTAGCTTTGCTATTATGCATGAATACAACTTTTTATTTTTATTTTATATACATATTTGAATAAAAATATTATTATTATATTATAAAATAAAGAAGGCTGTCTGCTCACAAGGAAATGGAAAGCAAATAAATCTTTTTTCCAGGAGAGAAGGCTGAAAAAGAGGAGATGTGCTGGGGAAAGAGGAAAAATGGGGTCAGGAGCTGTGGGGAGGCCTTTGGTGCTGCCTCTGGGGTGCTGCCTGGGGGCTCTTCCTGCAGGGCTGGCCCTGGCAGGGGCTCTCCCTGGCTGGCCCTGCAGCCTCCCAGTGCCCAGTGCCCAGTGCCCCTTACCTGTGCCCCTTGCCTGTCCTGCTGCAGCCTTCCTCTCTGATGCTGCACAAAGGACAGCTGACCCAGCAGCAGCAGCAGCCAGCAGGGTCTGATTGTTGCTCAACCAGCCAATCAGCACAGGGGGCGTGGCCAGCAACACCTTTCCACCACTGCAGGCAACTCAATCAGGAAGCAAAGGGGCTTCAGTCTTTCAGGTTCTCCAGAGAGAACTCCGGTTCCCCATCGCATTACATGACTCTTTCATCAGGGTCCTGAGAGCATTGGAATGAATGGTCCTCCTTGCCCAGGACATCTCCTCTTTTTTAGGCTTCTCTCCTGGGAAAAACAAACACTGAACTCCTTTCTTCTCCATCCTTGCAATCCTAAAGACACTTTCCTGGGAGCAAGACTCATTGAACACAATGGGGCTTACTTTGGAGGAGACTTGGAATACAATCCTAACCATGCCTACTCAAAAGTAAGACCCAGTGTGTTCAGTGGGTCTTACTCCCAGGAAGTGCTTGGATTGAAGCCTCCTAACCATGTCTACACAGAAGTAAGCCCCATTGTGTTAAATGGGGCTTACTCCCAGGAAAGTGTCTTTAGTGCAGCCTAAGTAGACTTCATAGGATCATGCACATTGAATGCATGTTTCGAATTCAATTCCAGTGTTTTGTCATCATTTTTACATACAGTCAATATTTTTATATGAATATTTTTGGGGTTGTAGAACCAATTGTCTGAGTTTCCATTATTTCCTATGGAAAAGTCTGCTTCACTTAAGGAGCGTCTCACTTAAAGAGCAGACCTCTGGAACGAATTAAGCGCTTTATGCGAGACACCACTTTGTATAGACAGAAAGAGATGTATATTAAATGTGTCTTTCTTTCTGTTTATCTGGATTCATTCATTCATTCATTGATGATAAACAAGTTCATTCAAAGAGTCAAAACAATATAAGGAGGCCAAAGGAATAATTATTTCCTAGCAATGCCATGAAAACAGGGGTGACCATGTCTCCTCTTTTCCAGATGTCCTCTTTTTTAGCCTTCTGTCTGGGGAAAAATTAAATATAGTGTTTAAGTTTTTATATATATATATATATATATATATATATATATATATATATATATATATATATATATATATATATGTGTGTGTGTGTGTGTGTGTGTGTGTGTGTGTGTGTGTGTGTGTACACACACACACACACTTTATATATTTATATACATACATACATATGTACTATATATAATACATATAACATACATAATACAGCATATATTGAGTATCCTACATGTATACATTTAAGTTCATGATATACAAAGTATATGTGGGGTTTAGATTGTATGTTGTCACTTCCTGCATTCTGTGTCTTCCTCCCTTCTTAGTCCTGAATGTGGTCCCTGCGTGGAGGCTCTTCTCTCCCCACCCGCTCCCTCCACTTCCCCCAGGGTGTGCTGTGCTGTCCTTCCACCCTCTTGCCCCGCATTTGGAGCAGTCCATCGGAAACCGGAAGTGATGTGTTCACTTTTTTCTTGCAGCTCTTTGGGAAGGACAGCCTGTCCCCTGCTAGTGTAGCGAAGTCCGCCATCTTGAAGCCGGGCGGAAGTGGCTTCTCAGCCCTTTTACGTAACCACGTCCCTCCCTCCCCCTCCTGCCTCCCCCCAGGCTCTCCAGGAGGGGCAGAGCGCTAGGATGACTCATTAACGGAGCCTGCTCAGGTGAGTCCCTGACGGGGAGTGGCTGGAGGCCTTCCAGGTCTAGTGGGCAGCAGTTCCACAGGCCCTCTTCAGCTGGGTCCCCCCTTTAGCCTTCTCTCCTGGAAGAGGCCTTCATTGTCCTCCTTTTCCTTTTCCTTTCAGCACAAGCCCTCCATATATATATATATATATATATATATATATATATATATATATATATATATATGTGTGTGTGTGTGTGTGTGTTGTTTATGAAAATCTATATGTATGTGTATGTATATATATGTTTATATATACACACACGTACACAATAAATTTTTATACACACACACACACACACCTGGCACCCATCAGTGGCAAGGAGTCCCACAGACTCAAATCCTGGCCTTCTGGTTAACAGGCAAAGTGTCTTAACCACTTGCACCACCCACAGCCATCTACACACACACACACACACACACACACACACACACACACACACACACACACACACGGGGTGTGTGTGTAATAGCTTTAAATTAAATCATAAGTAATACATACTTATTATACACTGACTGTCTTAAAACACAGATTTGATTCAGCATGAATGGCCACTGCAAATCAACAGTTCTTTAAACAGCTTTTCTTACTGTTGTAGAGTATGCAAGGAATGCCATGCAAGGAATCAGTTCATTCCTCAGCTGAGCATTTATAACTGCTGACTTTATCTACAACAGTAAGAAAAGCTGTTTCAAAACAATTGTAAAGCGTGCAATCATATCCACACTTAACCTGGGAGTAAGCTTGCGTTCTCTATAATGGAATTAACTTCTGAGTGGACAGGCTTAGGATTGCGCTCTGAGAGCCCAAACATACATATCTATCTATCTATTTATCTATAGTATAAAAACTATGCTATCTATAGTAATGGTGGAATATCTATAGTAGATAAAATGTAGTAGATGTATTGGGGTGTGAAGAGCCAGTTACTTGCCCCCTGCTAAATAAAGAACACTCACTTGAAAGAGTGCCTCTTGCCCAATTAGCAGGGGAGGGGTGATATATATAACTGCTTTTATTTATTTATTTATTTATTTATTTATTTATTTATTTATTTATTAGTTTATTAGTTTATTAGTTTGTTTGTTTGTTTAATAAACTGTTTTATATTTATGTATATGTATGTTTGTATATAAAATTTATTTTTGGTACCAGCAGACAGTCCCAGAATCAAACCCTGCAGATGTTGTGGCAGGATCTTATTGCATTAGGCACAATGGAAGAGCAAGAAACATGGAAGTTGGTCTTTAAATCTATTTTTCCACTTTTATCCATGGAGTTTTTTATCCATGGGATGTTCCAGAACAGAACCCAAGTGGATTACAAGAGACTCCTGTATAGTATTTTAATTAAGCGTATGAAAGCAATATATATGAGCATATTTAGCTTTTACTTTGATCATGTCCTACATTTTTCCTTGGTGTCCTACATTTAGTTTCCTCTTTTTTGTTTATGGTATATGGTCACCTTGTTCCTGAGTCCTCTTCCCTGGGGCCTGGCAACCCACCTCTATACCTGATCTAGTGGGCAGGAGTTCCTCAATACTTCCTTGTGCAGCCTATTTCTGTGCATTCAGAAGTAAATCCCATTATAGAGAATGCAGCTTACTCCCAGGTAAGTATGAATTTGATTGCAGCTCACTTTCTCATTTCTTTCCTTTGAGGAGGGGTTGTTGTACAGTTTTGAAAGGAAGAGACGGGGGGGGGGGCAGTAATGGGGTTGCCAGTCCTGTGGGATGCTCTCACCCCTACTGGGTCAATGGAGGCAACATTTTAAAAAATGAGAGCTAAATACTGATGGCTTTCTTGCAGTTGCCCGAGGGGTGCTTTTCCCAGCCTCAAAGACCCTTAAGCATGTGCCACTCCTCAATCAGGGCCACAACAGAATGTTGTGGCTGCTGATTGGAAAAGTCTTGCTCATCCTCAAAATCAGTGGTTCCCAAATCATCCTTCATATACTGGATCTTTTGGCCATAGCCCAATATGGCTATAACCGTATACAGTGCGTAGGGTTGTAGGTCTTCCACAAGGATTCCACAGTTCCTCTGGCTGGTTTCTGCAACACTCTAGGGAGCCACAGCTCATCGTTTGGGCACCACTCATGTAAGTCCATAATATCTCTTAGGCTGCAATCCTATACACACTTCCCCAATCTGTACAACAACCCCTCCACAAACAAAAGAAATGAGAGCGAGAGCTGCAATCATATCCATGCTTACCTCTATAATGGGATTTACTTCTGAGTAGACATGCTTAGGATTGCACCCTAAGAGCCAAACTTCCCACCACGGATGCAGCCAAAATGGAGCCCCAACTTTAATTCTGGCACTTTTCATTTAGCGGAAGAAAGAGGGAGAACTTAGAGAAAAATTGTTCAGGCAAAATGTCCAGAAATAATCAAAAACCCGTATTCAAGATTATAAAGATCTTTTTTTTCCTGGTTAATAGCATTTGACCTGAGATCAATACCTGAGATCCAAAGCACAGATTGACAGGTGGGCCAATCTTTTCAATGTTGGGTGAATAGAATTAAAGTAAAAATAGAATAAATTGAACAGTGTGTGGGGCACTTACATGCTACTGTGGTGGAGTAAAATGGTTGGGTTATTCCTGCACATGGCAAAACAGTTGAAATACCGTATATATGGCAAAATCCAGAGCAGTTACGGGTCCACGCAGTTGCGTTATTTTATGGAAAGTCACCTTAACTGCTCCAGAGCAAAGGGCTTAATTTGACTTTAGGATATGGGCCTATGTCAATGTTGGGTTGCCATAATTCTCTTCCACAAAACCTGAGACAGGACACGCTGTCAAACACGTCAGCGTGTGAACGCAGTCCACGAAAACCAGGGCAGTCCCATTTTTCCAGGACATATGGCAACTCTATGCCAATGAGATGAGACAGCATAACAACTCTTTTGCATTAGCTGTTGTGGCCGGCAACGCATGACTTGGCATAGTTCCCAGATGTACAGGCTTCTTGAACATTTGCCAGGGTGGCCATGTGTGGTGATCACAATAGTTCCCGTTTCTATCACCATCAGCTATCTGTCACTTTCAGTTCTTATTTTCTCATTTTCTTTTGGTTTCTGTTTGACCTGTTACTTACTGGATCTCCATGCTGTGGGATACTTTCTCATAACTCTCCTAAGAATCTTATGTTTTAAATTTCTAGCTTCTTCTATCGTTCTGCTGTCTTTTCCACGTATTCCTAGAAAGGGTGAATGAGAGATGAACTGGCTATACATGGACTATAACGTGTGGGAGAACAGGGAGAACTCAGATACATTTGATTTATTTATTTAGAGTTATCATGTACGGTAAATAACGATTCTAGTATGCATTTTGGATAAACTGCATTAAGCTTTTTTCACCCTTATTATATTAGAAATTATAACAAGGATGCATATAAAAATAGGGTTGGGAAGAGTTGTACTATACACCTAATGCAAAAATAATCATATTCTAAAATTAAGTGGCAGAACTGTGCTTTGATGACTGTCAATTTTGCATTTGTCAGTAGCAGCAAGAGCATTTTCTAGTTTTCTTTATATATATTTTCTTCATCATGGCTGGTATATCTTTTTTTTCCTTCACCATGACTGGCTGGTCAGGCCAGAACTCCCTGTACATATTTATCTGATGAGCTATACACTCCTATTTTCTGCCTTGCTCATGGGACTACTGCCAACAAGAACGATGGCCTGGACTTCGACTGGGAAGACACACGCTGAACTGCTCAACAACCTTTACAGTAAGTTCAAACAGCAACTCTTATCTAGTGGCTGATCCTGTACACTGAATAATTTTATACTTTTAAAAAAGTTGTGGCAAACTAAAGGCATTAATGGAACATAACTGGATGATTTTCTTGCAGTGTTTGCTTTTCACTTGTGTCAAAATATGATACTCTGCATTAAAATTCTAGTTGAGTTCAGGCTGTAAGGTTCAGATTAATGAACCTTATTAATTTGCTTATTATCTTTCCCTGCTTTGTGCTTCTAGCGCTGAATGGTACAAGGCCAAAAAAAGTGACATGAGATGCAAAAAGTATCTTTGAGGCATTTAACCTCCAAAATATTATCCTAAACATGCAGAGGCTGAGATAGCTGATGCAGCTGCAATCTCTTCTAATTAGTTTCCTTGGGAACACAATCTTCTCTACTCATCTGAAATGCAGAGCATATTCGTTTTTATTATCTTGGGCTTCTGTACTGTTTATTTGCTGAACAAAATATCTGCAAAAGGAAAAAATTGAATAAACTACCTGTAGATCTTCTGCATCACAGAAAACACAAACCTAACCATGTCTACTCAAAAGCAAACCGCATTGTGTTCAAGGGGTCTTACTCCCAGGAAAGTGTCTTTAGGTTTGAAGCCAATGGGCACAATCCAGAGTAACTACGGGAGCGTGTAAAAGACATTACGTGCACCCGTAGTTACTGCATGTATAGGGCTGTGGGTGGCGCAAGCAGTTAAGACGCTGTGCCTGATAACAAGCAGGCCAGGGTTCGAGACCCGGGTCGGCCCCACAAGACAGGGTGAGCTCCTGTCCTTAGCCCAGCTCTGCGACGCCAGCTGGATCCGATTGTATCGGCTCTGCCTTTCCATTGGACTAATTCAGTGGCGTGGAGAGGGGGGATTTGCTGCTTGGGTAACAGCCTATCCTCCATAACAATCCAACCCAGGCTTTCATGCTTCGCATGCAGCGTATGCAGCGCCAAGCACGATACCATAGTCTTCCAAGACTGACGGAGGTCTGCTTTTTTGGTTACTGCACCTAGTGAAAACCTATGGGAAATTCATATTGCAGTCCACAGTAACTTGTTCTTACTCTGGAGCAAGGACTCCCTGTAGTTACTCTGGATTTCACCCTGTGTCTAATGGTACAATCCTTATTTAAAAGTGGAGTACCTTGTATATTGCAGCTTTGCTCTGGACCTTTTATGTATCGTCTCATTTCAGGCTGCAGCTGAAATGTTTAAAGGCTCTCAGCTATATAAGTGGCATTTTAAATCTTTCCCTGGAAAAGACTATAATGTGAATGGGTACTTAAAAGAACACAATACAATAAATTCTCATTTTGTGTTAAGGTTAAGTTCCTATCCTAATAGATATAGGATTAGTGGCTACTGAATCACTGAGCGTATGGGGAAAATGGGGTTAGGTTCCAGGGGGCTCTGTTCACTATACGCTGTTATGAACCTGAATTCAACTTGAAGTATATGGGGATGGGTGAGTTTGCATATAAAGAAAACTGTCAATATTATTTATCATCAAATCTAAATCCTGCTGCAGTATTTGCTTTACTCATTAAACTCTTCTAAATGCTTCTCTTAATGTGCCTTTGCTTGACCTGAAAGTTGTGTCTCTGGTGAGAATGGATCTCTCTTTATTCAGCACTGTGGTTGCGCATCATGTGCTTTCTTCCTGAGGCGCGCGTGCACAGCGCCCCCTTGCTCCCCCCAGCACCCACATTCCCCCCCCCCCCCCCGTAGGGAAAGCTTGGAGTGCTGCTGGTGCCACAGGGCAACCAGCAGGCCGCCAGCCATCCAGGGCTCTTGTCAGGCGGCCCCTCTGAGGGGGAGCCGCAAGCAGACCTCACCCCAGGCTCCCACGGAGGGAGGGGGCTGGGGAGCAAAGATGCACTGCAGTAGCAGTGCAAGGTACCCCCCTACCCCCAGGCTCCCAGAGGTAGGGAGCCAGATGAGGGGTAAAAGACCCCAACACCACCCAGTAGGTTGGGAGTCAGCAAAGCTGACTACTTCTAACCAATCCTGCCGAAAGGCGAGGCCAGTCTGGGGATCCAAGTGGGAGGATGACCCCACCGTGGATATAACACCGGAGAATAAATTCTTCTTTGGATCATGACTCAGTGTTAATTCTTGTCTTCTGTCTTTGCGGTTGTAGAAAATGGTGTGATTAAGTCTCAGCGAGTCTTTGATGTGATGTTGGCCACGGACAGAGCCCACTACATCAAGTATTTTCCATATATGGATTCTCCTCAATCAATTGGTAAGAAATTGATCAATGTCCATTGGTATAGAATAGTTCAGAGGAGCAGCCACAGGTGTTATAAACCAATGGAGTTGTCATCAGTGGAGAGCTTGCTTCCCCTTCGGTGCCCAAAAAGTGCCAGCCACTTGCCTAGGAACCAAAGAAGCGAGTGGTGGCATTGTCAGAAAACTAAAACACACCTGGCATGTGTGATTTATTGTAAGATCCCCCCTTTTATTATTTTGATCAAAAAGCAGAGCATAAATATGTTGTAAGTCCCCTGGAGTGAATCCCTTGCAGAAAAAGAAAGGCCAAATATAATTTTAAATAACCTAGGAAGCTGCCTTACATCGTCAGACCATTAGTTCCACCTCGCTCAGTATTGCCAACACTATTGCATATTTTTTTCTCCCCTCGATAAAGATGCCAAGAACTGAGCCTGGGCCTTTCTGCATGCAAAAAAAATGTTCAAGTTATAAAGTTTTAACAAGAAAAGCAAACTTAATCAATAGTTTTCTTTCAGGATACAAGGCTACAATCAGTGCACCACACATGGTAAGACTTGCTTTTACATCTGTAGTTAAAACAGTGGTTCTCAAACATAATGCTTGAATGGTGCCAGACTACCTGTATTCCAGCTGTGGGGAGCTCTGCCAAGTAACCTGCAGGGCTCCCCAGACCCTGGTATAGCCTGGCATGACTCCTGGGAAGGCGGAAAATCATCCCATTCCATTGCATGGGGTGATCCTAACAATCAGTGAGGGACCTGAGGGACCTTTACATGAACTGGGGGTCACGATCCACCAGTTTGAGTAGCACTAAGTTAAAAATGTAATGAACATCTTGCCCTGAGAATGTACCACCTCTGCAGGACAAACATTTTGAGTGTGTGAAGTTGCCTGTAAGATTATGCTTTGGGGATTCCAGGAGCTTTTTATCCCCTGCATGTGAAGCATGTGCACTTTCGCAGAACATCCCAAGTTTTAGAAGCATGAATGAGTTATGTTGATTCAATGAGATCTCAATAAATCTCTTATTGTATTTTCTGTATATCACATTTAGGCTGCAATCCTAACCACATTTTCCTGGGAGTAAGTACTATTGAACACAATGGGGCTTACTTTTGAGTAGACATGCTTAGGATTGCACTATAAGTTTTAATTTACTTTTCTATGAATTCTTTCCCTTCCTTCTTATCCCCATTCTTATCTCCTAAGACTTAAGCAGTGCTTGGGCAAATGCTAAACAAAAATGGGTACATCTAATCCCCTACGCCTAAATGGTCAGATAATTCCAATTTTTTCAAGACTTCTACAGAGCACTGCAGTTTACTTTCCAGCATTGCTTAAATGGAAGGTTCCACAGCAGCAGTTTTCAACCACTGTGCCGTGGCACACTGGTGGGTTGTGGATGGTCTGCAGGAGTGGCATGGGATTTTAAGGAGGTCACAGATTTGCATGTGACATGATGGTTAAACTGTTTTTGGCATTCCTTAATGACTTTCTTCAATAAATAACCATCATTCAAATACATAAGATATTCATTGCCCTCAAATGCCTTTGTTCATTTTACTGTAATTTGTTGTGTATTTTGGCTGTGTATTAATAAATATGTGTTACTAGTGAAATGTGCCCATGTTGCAGGAGTAAAATACCCCTGTGCACCATCCTCCCATTGGATATAACACCCCCATGTGCATCAACCCCCATTCGCATCATCTGCCCATGAGCATCAACCCCCCCCTGCACATCCCCATCCCCCACTGAGCATCAACCCCCCATGCGCAACATCTCCCCATGCACAACTTGCCCCTTGTGCATCAATCCCCTCATGCGCATCAATCCCCCATGCGCATCAACCCCCATGAGCAACATCTCCCCATGCACAATCTATCCCATCCGCAACAACACCCTATGTGCAACATCACCCCCATGCACACCATCCCCTCATGTGCACCATCCTCCCATGCACACCTTCCCCCCATGTGCACCATCCCCCCAGTGCACCCTCCCTCCCAGTGCATCAGGCACCATATTGGCTGGATGTCAGTCAGTCAATCTTCACTGTAAAGGAGTGATTTTCAACTATTGTGCCATGGCACACTGGTGTGCCATGGATAGTCCTCAGGTGTGCCACAGGAATTTAGAGACTGACATTCATTAATAGGAAAATTGGGGGATTTGAACAGTCTGGTGTGCCTTGTCAGTGGTGAAAACAACTGATGGTGTGCCTTGACAATTTTAGTGCCATGTTAAGTGTGCCATGAGATGAAAAAGGTTGAAAGTCACTGCTGTAAAGTATAGGACAAAAACACACTGCACCCCTTTTCACCTCCTTAAGGGTAAAATTTCTCAACATTGGTTCTTGGTGGGTGTTCATGTCACAGAAGTAACACCCAACCCAAATTTCATGCATCTAGGTCTGGGGGCTGAGGCAGAGCATCCCTTAGTCAGGGACTCTTCAATGTAAAGTATAGGGAGGAAAACACGTTGTGTCCCTTTTCTCCCCCTTCCGGTTGGAATTTCCAAAAACTGATTCTTAGTGGGTGCCTCCATCACAAAAGGGACACCCTCCCCAAATTTCACACTTCTAGACCCAGCGGTTTTGGCTGGCTGTTGATGAATGAGTCTGTGAATCAATCAGTGACTTTTCAGTTTTATATATATAATATACATTTAGGCTTTTTCAAGAGATATTTATATCTCTTTTGCAAGCAAAAAAAGATTGGGTTCCACTTTTCAACGGTTTTCACTTTTGGATGGTGCTCTGATCCCTAACCTGTCCAATACATGGGGGATTCCTGTATGAACAGCAGCTCTACATTTTTTAATGTACTCCATTTCTTGATGGCTGGTGGCCAAGATAATAATGAAAAATGAGTAAGTGTTTTGTTTTTTTTAAATAGCATTCTCATGCCCTTGAATTACTGAAGGACCAGCTAGTGGAAGGAGCAAAAGCACTGGATGTAGGATCAGGAAGTGGATATCTCACGGCTTGCTTTGCTAGGATGGTAAGTGAAACATTAATGTATTTAAGGATTCATATGTTTCAATGTTTTTATGATTTGTATTTTCATTTTATTGTATAAAGCTTTGAGCATTGAAAAAGCTATATAAAAAGCTTTCAAATAAAATAAATAACAAAGGAATCTGCCTAGTACTTCAAGGTGGATCAAAATGCTTTTTTATACTAGTCCTTTAAGAAGGTGGATCAAAATGCAATTTAGCCATGTGGGCTAAATTGATTGACTGCATTTATGCCCCACTTTTTCCATGCCAATGCAAATACCCATGGCAGCTTACAAAGCTTTCGTTTCACCCTTCCTGCTGTGTTCACAACAATTCTTTGAGGTAGGTCAGGGACTGGCCAAGTGAATGGTAGGTAGTGACTGGCCAAAGGTCACCTAGGAAACTTTATGGCTGAGGGGGATATTTGAACCTGGATCTTTCAGGTCAAACTCCTTCTACAGTTCATCATCATCATCATCATCATCATCATCATCCTCATTCAGGGTAGAAGACACTGAAATATTTTTTAAAATAGTGCAGCCAAATCTGCTATTTCACTTACCATACTTTGTCTATACCCAGAAGTGAACCTGGAATCAACATCTTTCTTGCACTGTGCTTTAGTTCTTAAAGCAATAGTATGTATTTGTTGGCTTTAAGGAAGCATCAACACAGTGTACACAATTCAGGCTTAAAGTGTTGACAATGGATTGTAAGATATGGGACAACTTTACACCTCAGCAGTGCTGAAAAGTAGTATACCTGTAGATGTGACTGAATGTAAATTGTTCTAAGATCCTTATAAGAGAAAATTTTAGTTCTCTAAAATAATTCAGTACTGCTTGTTGTGCAGGTTGAAGTGAATGTGGATACTCTTACAGGTGGGTCCCACGGGGAAGGCAGTGGGCATTGAGCATATTGAAGATTTGGTCCATGAATCCATCAGAAATGTCAGAGAGGATGATCCAACTTTGCTCAGCTCTGGTCGGTTGAAATTTGTAGGTGAGCTCTTGGTGCAAATTCAGAATTCTTGGTGCAAAGATCTGTACGGAAAGGAGTGCCCTTCGGCCTTGTTGCTTGTGACCACTTTTTTGGGGCAATGAAAGAAGGGACATTGCATTTGAGATCCAAATACGGATGCAAAAATTACATGTAGATATTACCTTGCTGTCAATTCTCTCATATTCTATAAAGTTGGGATAAGGCTGCCTTTAGACAGTATTTCCTCCTGCAGGTCATCTCCTTTTTCCTCCAATAAATTGAAATAAACATGGGTTTATGCATGTTTTCTTCTCCATGGTGAAGAGCTGGTCTGGGATGAGTGATGCCTGCAATCTGAAAAATCAACAAATTGCGATTTTTTCTCCTTCCCAGCCAAATCCTGACTTTTTCTCTCCAAAGTCACTGATTTTCCGGAACTTGCTTCAAAAATACAAGATCACATCTTTGGGGCTAGCTTTCTAAAAAAGAACATTTATGTTGTAACTTCTTATTACCTAAAATTCTATTTGGCTTGCCCTTTCATATTTTTTTTTCTCTACTTTCCCATTTCTACTTTCCCATTTCTAGTTAGCATATAACATTGATCTTCAGTCCTTTTCTGCAGCAACCCAATGAATAAGATTATCAGACTGGGGGACCCACAACCAATTCTGCCCCTCCACCTGCTGAGACTCCCTCCATTCACTCCCTACTCCATTTCCCCTTACTTGTTGTGAAGTTGCAACCTGAGCAGGGCTGGGTTTAGGAGCTGTAAGACAAGAGAGCAACTGGAGGCTATGCTTGATTATTTCTAGAACTTGATTTTGATAAAGTTCTCCGTCAGTCTTGAAAGACTATAGTATCGTGCTCGGCACTGCATACACTGCATGCGAAGCACGAAAGCCTGGGTTGGATTGTTATGGAGAGCAGCAAATCCCCCTCTCCATGCCACTGAATTAGTCCAATGGAAAGGCAGAGCCAATACGATTGGATCCAGCTGCCGTCACAGAGCTGGGCTAAGGACAGGAGCTCACCCTGTCTTGTGGAGCCAACCCAGGTCTCGAACCCTGATTTTTCTAATGCAGTATCATTATTGGATTGGATCCAAGACTTTCCTGTGAAAAATTGCCACAACTCCCCAAGAGGCTTCACAATCCCATCAGGTAATTGACCCACAGGTTGAAGAACATTGAAGAAAACTGTATTCCACCCAGTTGTTACACTCATAGCTGCCACCGCTACTAAAATCTTCATACAAGTTTCTCCTAAGTGTAGATTTCAACTTTAAGGAAAGGCAGAGAATGGTTTAGGAGAATCTGCCATCTGAGCACATTTCTTCACTGCACATTCTCTCTCCACAGTTGGGGATGGTAGGAAGGGGTACCCTGAAGAAGCCCCTTATGATGCCATCCATGTTGGAGCAGCTGCACCCACAGTTCCAAAAGAGGTATGTTCTCAGCACTTGCTAGACCCAACATTCTTTCGGGCTGATTGACATGTGAAGGTAGGACTAAAGTGGATTTTTAAAAAAATGATTAAACTTTACATACCAAGATTTCTGATGAACATTGGTCATATTAGAAGTTCAGCTCTTCATATACTAAAAGTCTAAAAAAATAAATTGCCACAGAAATATAGCAGTGTTTGGTAAAGTATTTGATAGACATGAGCAAAATTGTTTTTATAAACTATTTTGTAAACAAGAGGGTTTAAAGCAAGAACTGGAAAAATTGCTAGGCATTTGTTCAGAGTCAAAGTGGCAACCTTGGTGCAATATAATGCGACTGGAATATCACAGCAAATAGCATTAATTATTATTATGTAATAATACAAATGTTATTAGCTTCTGAAATATACTCAGTGATGTATAAGAGTAAAATGAAGAGACACCTTCATGTGGGACAGGGATAGGATACTTGGAGCAGAAAAAGCATGCATTTACATCAATATAGCAAATGTTATTCTTTTTTACTTTGTCTGCTTTTTGTGAAAATTCTGCATTTCACTGCTTTTATTCTCCTATGGTTTCCTTTTATTTATTAGTTATTGAATGAGCTGAAACCAGGAGGACGATTAATTCTGCCAGTAGGACCAGAGGGTGGAAACCAGGTTATGATGCAGTATGACAAAACAGAAGATGGACAGATTGTGGAGAAGCAACTCATGGGTGTCATCTACGTTCCTTTAACAGACAGGGAGAAGCAGTGGCCACGGTAAAATACTATTTAACCTTGGATCAAAGTTTCCTTTTCCTAACTGTTACAATAGTTAAGATAAATGGGCATCCCAGGGTGTCCCCACTCATACTATGAGAGACAAAAATGCTTGCATATAACTGATGATATGCAATGATCACATATAATGATCATATTATAAAAGCAGTAACTGCGTTAAAGCTGAGAGGAGTGCCTCGGAAATGATTAAATGAAACTTGGACACTTTGAATTCAGCTTTAAATAGTCTTATGCTGCCTAGTAGCAGAACCTTTCCATTCATTGAGCATGATTGTTCACTTGGCCTTTTATGTTCAGATCTGAGCTAATTCAGATCTCTGCTGCTTAAGGCAGAACCATTCCACTTCTGTTTGTCATCTGACAACCTATATTATAGAAGCATTTCTCAAACTGTGGGTCAGGGCTCACTAGGTGGTTTAAGAGCCAATTACTCCCATACTCCCAATTACTCCAAGAAGTATTCCTGGTTAAGTGTGAGTAGGATTGCAGCCTAGAATTGTTAAAATTTCTTGCTTGGTGATGTCACTTCCAGCTATGAGATCACTTCTGATGGGTCCTGATAGATTCCATTCTAAAAAGTGAGTCCTGACGCTAAATGTTTGTGAACCACTGATCAATAGCTTGGAAAATCAATGTTGCCCTTTCTTGTACTACATTCTACAGTTGAAGCAGTTATGATCAGCAGCATATAATGCCTCATGTAAGGAGTTCATAGCATGTTCCTCCTTCAATGAAACATATTCTTGAAATTCTAACAGGAAGCATTGATATATAAATCGTTCCATTCTTTTTGATGTAAGATCATTATTATGAGAACATTCTGTTCAATGATAAACAGAATGAAATTTCTGCTTTTCATAATATTTTTAACCATGTTGATTAAATGTTGATGATAGTAACAGTCAATTTTTTTCCATGTAGGGGCGAACTTTAAAATATTTAAATCGATTGTAAAGGATCTTTGGAAAACGTGTGAACTGTACTTGGAATGAGCTTTCTTATGCTGTATATTCAAAAAACACAAGGCTCAGCTTTTTGAAAGGACTTTTATCTTTTTCTTTACTAGCACAAATACAAATTGCAGTTTGGGGAAATTTTTGTGGTTAACAATTGACTTCTCCCGAGAATTCTTGAAGCCAAAGACAAATCAAATTGATAGGTTCAAGACAGAAAACTAGTATTGGTACAGCTGTTTTTCACATACACAAATTCCCATATGCAGAAATGGAAAGAATGGACAGAGGCCCAAATTCTATATATGAAATATATTGAGGTAACAACTCCTCTCTCTAATTAGGTATTTAAAAGTGTTTTTATTTGAACTTCTGCTATAAAATAACTTTCCAGAATATACATTTGTAATAGCGTAGTCTAATAAAATAAACATGGATCTTGCTTCTCTTTTATTTATATTTAATGTTTCACTCTACATATAATTAGAGGTGGGAGAAAAAAATTTTAAATGGATTTTGTTGTATTTAGAAAGGGAGAAAGGAGTATTGTATTTATTCAAGATTATATTATAAACTATTGCTTTAAGGCTACAATCTTTAACATGGAAGTACTAGTGATGACTATAATGAAACTTCTCAATAGACAACATGGGATCGGCTGCAATGGTAACTTGGTAGGTGGCATAGTGACAGACATTATCCATGCATCACTTCCATTACATAAAAACCACATAAAATACTTTCTCTCTTTGCAGATTTGGGTTTTAAAAGATTAAAAACTAGTGTTTTTATTTCATTATTACCGTTTTTATCCCACCTCTACATATAACAAAATTATTTGAATGGAGGTAACCCAGCTGCACCAGCGGCTTTCCCCGACTTCTCCTTGTGGTATGTGGAGAGAAAGAGCAATCCTCTGTCCAGCTCCACATTTTGTGGCAAGGAGTTCCACAGTCTGGAACTGTATTCCAGTATACAGTCACCACATGATGTGGCAAGGAGTTCCACAGACTAATTTAAGGAGAGGTTCCCTGACTCCGGAATTGTGTGAGAGGGGTAGATACTCACTCTGTCCACACCTGCATCCCTCTATCCACTCTATTCATCACCACATCCTGTGGCAGGGAGTTCTACAGGCTAACTGCTGAGTGAAGGAAAGAGCCTCCCTCTGTCCTCTCTACTGATCCAACATCCTATGGCAGGGAGTTCCGCAGGGTAACTGCTGAGTGAAGGAAAGAGCCTCCCTCTGTCCTCTCTACTGATCCAACATCCTATGGCAGGGAGTTCCGCAGGGTAACTGCTGAGTGAAGGAAAGAGCCTCCCTCTGTCCTCTCTACTGATCCAACATCCTATGGCAGGGAGTTCCGCAGGGTAACTGCTGAGTGAAGGAAAGAGCCTCCCTCTGTTCTCTCTACTGATCCAACATCCTATGGCAGGGAGTTCCGCAGGGTAACTGCTGAGTGAAGGAAAGAGCCTCCCTCTGTCCTCTCTACTGATCCAACAGCCTATGGCAGGGAGTTCCGCAGGGTAACTGCTGAGTGAAGGAAAGAGCCTCCCTGTCCTCTCTACTGATCCAACATCCTATGGCAGGGAGTTCCGCAGGGTAACTGCTGAGTGAAGGAAAGAGCCTCCCTCTGTCCTCTCTACTGATCCAACAGCCTATGGCAGGGAGTTCCGCAGGGTAACTGCTGAGTGAAGGAAAGAGCCTCCCTTTGTCCTCTACTGATCCCAACATCCTGTGGCAGGGAGTTCCACAGGCTTTTTATATTACTGATACTCCCATATGAATCAGAAATGTGGAGCATTCTCAAGTCATATCATGTGGCAGGAGTTCCACCGGCTAGTCATGTGACTATAAGTGGGCATCCCTTGGATCTCTAGTCCAAAGGGGCTTAGAATTGCGACGTTGAAGGTAGTGAACGGGTTAAATTTTTTCTCTTGTCGCTTACATTCTACGTCACACACTTCCTACTCCACTGATTGGCTAGGGAGTTGAAGCGGCCCGGGCAGGTAAGGGGTTAAGCGTCTCTTCCATTTTACGTCAGAAAAGGCATGAGGCGCCTCCATTGGTCGATCTGTCGTTGGGGGCGGGGCGTGGTGTCAGGTGGGCGGGGCTATGTTGAGGCAGCCGTTGGAAAGAAGGTTGAAACCGTTGGGGTGGCTCGAGACAGGAGTGACGTCACGGGGGCGGAGCTATGCTGAGGCGTCGTTTGTGCGGCTGGAGAGAGGCGTGACGTCGTGGGGGCGGAGCTATGCTGAGGGAGCTGTTGTGTGGCTGGTGACGTCACGGGGGCGGGGCCATGCTGAGGCGTCGGTTGTGCGGCTGGAGAGAGGCGTGGCGTCGTGTGGGCGGAGCTATGCTGAGGGAGCCGTGTGTGGCTCGTGCGAGGCGTGACGTCGTGTGGGCGGGGCCATGCTAAGGCTGCCGTTGGAGCGGTTGGTGAGGCTGGTGGCTGAGGGGGGTGTTCGGCGGGGGCTGTGGGCTGCCGGAGAGATGGAGGAGGCGCCGGCGGAGGCCTCGCCGGCGGCGAAGAAGCGACGACTGCTGCAGCGCACGAGGCCGGCGAAAGGCGCGGGGCGACCGGAGGAAGGCGAGAAGCGGTACGTGCCGCCCCCGCGGAAGCGCAACCTGGGCGTGAGCTTCGGCGAGGCCCACTTCGCGGAGACCAGCTACTACTTCGAGGGCGGCCTGCGCAAGGTGCGGCCTTACCTCTTCGACTTCCAGACCTACTGCAAGGGCCGCTGGGTGGGCCGCACCCTCCTCCACGTCTTCGGCTCCGAGTTCCGAGCCCAGCCCCTCGAGTACTACCGCGCCGCCGCCCGCGCGGGCCGCCTCCGCCTCAACGAACAGCCCGTCCAGGACTTGGGCGTCGTCCTCAAGGCGAGTGGGGAGGAGGGCCCGGGCTTGGTCGGGCTGCCCCAGAGTTCCCGGCGCTCAGCGTCTGAGGGGCTGAACCGCTCCTGCGGGTATGCAGCATAGAAGGAATACCTGGGGGTCTGCGGGGCACCTGGAGATATGAGGGTCTGTGGGGACCGGAGGGCCATTGGAGCACCTGGGGAAGTCTGAGAGACATTGGGGGCACCTGGGGAAGATGAGGCTCTGTGGGGTGCTTAGGGGAGTCTAGGGCCTCTGGGGGTCCCTGGGGCATGAAACAGCCTGAGAGGTACTTGGGGCACATGTGCACTCTGTGGGCATGTGAGGCACGTGGGCATCCAGGGTCTGAGGGATACCTCAGCAGTGTGCAGATTGAAATAAGTACAGTGGTTTGTGTAACTTGCAGAATAACGACTTCATACAGAACAGGGTGCATCGTCACGAACCTCCAGTCACTGCACAGACCATTGCGTTTCTGGAAGAAAACGACGAGGTGGTTGTGGTGGACAAGCCTTCGTCTTTACCGGTCCATCCCTGCGGCAGATTTCGGCACAACACCGTCATCTTCATTTTGGGCAAGGAACATAATCTAAAGGAATTACACACTATTCATCGGCTGGATCGCTTAACCTCAGGAGTCCTGATGTTTGCCAAGTCTGCAGAGGTGTCCAAGAGAATTGATGAGCAAGTTCGACAGCGCCAGGTGAAGAACAAAGAATACTTCGATTTTAATTCATTTGTAAAATTGGTAATAGGTAGATTAGAACAATATACTGTAGCATAAAGGGATGCCGTTATCCCTGAATACAGTACTCAATCCTGTGGGCTCAGTAAAATACACGCGGCTTCAAGAAGTCTAGCAGAGGTGCTGGTGCTGCTACATTCCATAGGCTGACTTTTAATGACTATTCTAGTTGAAAGTGTTTTATAGTTCACTTATTTTAATTGTTCATTCATTTTAGTTCATTTATTTTAATTGTTAACAGCCGTATATAACATTTAGTGAGGAAGATGGGATCCTTCTTTGGAATCTCAACTGTCTTTCGAACCTACAAGGAAACCTCTGTGATTAAAAAGTGAAAATCATTACCATCCCTGTAGCTGGCAATATCTTACGCTTTTCATTATCACGTTCTGATAAAGACAACTAGACGTTGTAGAACTTTTAAAAACATAAAAAAACAACTGCTTATTAAATATTAATTGGCACATTAAGGTAACCACCATCCCAGGTTTCTGTGCATGACAAATCACACAGCTTACGTTGTACCTTTTGTCGTATTTTCTGCGTATTAATTTGTGCTGCATATTCTACCCTATCAATCTTTGATACTAGCATTTTAAAGCATTAAATGCATGTTACGTTGGAGTTTTATGATGGAACCTCCTATGTTCTTTTCATGAAAGCATCTAGAGCAGTGATTTTCAACATTTTTCATCTCACAGCACACTAACAAGGCACTGAAATTGTCAAGGCACACCATCAATTTTTTTGACCATTAACAAGGCACACCCGCCTGTTCAAATCCCCCAATTTTCCTACTAATTAATGGCAATACCCAAATTCCCACAGCGCATCTGAGGACTAGTGTGCCATGGCACATTGGTTGAAAATCACTGATCTAGAGAGAGCTGCAGATTTGGATTATGAATGCACTATGGGGAAGGGGGTCTCCCTGACAATACGTCTTGCTACTCCCTCCAAAACCACTGTTGACTTTGAAGGGTAAATCTATTAAGTGGTATGTTGGAGAATTTCTATTACCACCACCCTTTTACTCCTACCATTCTTCTACAAGATAAAAAAGATATTTGACATTCCAGTCATGGAACTGCAATACAGCACGTAGTCTGGATTGTCTAATAAAATTTATATTTTGGGGGGAATATAAGTCTGGGGAATGCAAGGAAGGAAATTGTGGCCTCAAACCCCAAAAGAAAAACTATTTCCAAATTATCACAAACATATTTGATCAGACTTGAGCATATTGCCATTCTGCTATTTTCAGCATAATGTTTTTATTTTTATTTACAGAAAAGTTAGACATTCAAAACAAGAGTGGTAGAAAGTAGCTTACTGCAGTTTTCTTTCTATCTTTCATGTGCTTGTATCTCCTGCCGCCTGGATCCTGAATTGATTATGATTCTTGCTGCCAAACCACTCCTCATAGCTGGAAAAGGAGTATGTATGCCGAGTTGTTGGAGAGTTTCCAGAAAACGAGGTGACCTGTGAGGAACCCATCCTGGTTGTGTCCTACAAAGTAGGCGTGTGTCGAGTTGACCCCAAGGGTAAACTGTGTAAAACAGTCTTCCAGAGACTCAGTTACAATGGGAAGACCAGCGTGGTGAAGTGTTTTCCTTACACTGGCCGTACGCACCAGATCCGTGTCCATCTGCAGTTCTTGGGCCATCCTATTGTCAATGACCCCATTTACAACACTGACGCCTGGGGACCTGCAAGGGGCAAAGGAGGAAATATTAATAAAACTGATGAGGAGCTCCTTCGATCACTGGTGGAAGTACATCTTTCAAAGCAGAGCCTAGGTCTCTTGGATATCGCCGAAGAAGACATGAAATCTCTTGTAGGAGATAAAGAGCAAGATGCTTCAGTGAACTGTACTCAGCCCTTGCAGGTCACTCCTAGTTTGGATTCTTGCAGTGTTGAAGAATCAAAGGACATATCAGAGAGTGGAATAACTGCATGTTCTCAGAATTCTGTCCTCCAGTCACATGTGCACAAGGCAGAAACTAGTTCAGGTGAGCAGCAGGATGAGAGAGACCCTTTATGTGAAGAGTGCAAAATAGTGAGGCCAGATCCATCACCCAAAGACTTAGTGATGTATCTCCATGCCTTGCGCTATAAAGGATCAGATTTTGAATATTGCTCTAAGATACCTGCCTGGGCACAAGATGACTGGGAAGAATCCTGAAACTTTTGAAGCTGTGTAAAAGTTTTACATGTTAGTTGGTTTTTATCATGCAATGTAACTGTAGAAGGGGGAGGAAGGGGTCTCCTTTCTGGTTAGTTTAAAGCAGCAATTCAAAATAATTACAAACTGACTAGCTTTTGCAATGGGTGGTTTGCATATTTTCTCTTTATTGCCAAAAACCCAATTCTGGATAAAGTGGTTAAAATGGTAAATAGTTAAATCTAAGATTGTTAGAAAATGAAATCAGTTAACATTCTAAGTTCTTTATTGTTTTGCTCGCATTTTACATTTGATGATCAGTGTGTTAGTGCTCTTGTAGTTCTTGACATTTGCGTAAGAGATACAGAAATGTAAAGGACTCTGTATATAGCATTTCAATGAAAACTATATTTTGTCCTTCTACCATTTGTCCATGTCTGTATTGTCTAATAGCAAAATTACCCAGTTTATACTATAACTTGTATTGGAAAAAATTCTACATTGATCTGTTAGTGACTTCTGTTCTTTAATCCTGCGTTGCTTTGTATGATTAGGGCGGTGTTACTCAAAAGGGAGATCGTGACTCCCCTGTTTGTGCCTGACCCTTTAAGACAGAGAGAAATGAGGAAAAGCAGCAGAGCAATCTCATCAAGATTTCTCTGCTGCAAGAGAATGGGGCAATTTTCTGCTTCCCCAGGGTATGATCTCCCCCAGGGTTCGGGCGTTCATGCCCCTGAAGGGTTATGGGGGATTTTCTGCAGGTTTGGGAAGTCTAGTCTTGCAGACTTTCCAAGTGAAAGTTTTTGGAGACTTTCAAGCAGAGGTTTAAATTGTGCCTAAACTTTCACTTTTTCTAGCCTTGGGGAAGTCTGCAAAGCAATCTGCAGACCCTCCTCCAGGCTCCCCCAAAACCTGGAGAAAATCCCCCCCTAACCTTGCAGGATGCAAAGGATCACATCACTCCCTCGACTCCTCCCTAGCAAAGACGAGAGATCTCTCCCTAAGTTTGAGCACCACTGAATTAAGGTATCTATGAATTGGGGTCCAGTTTCACTTAAGAGCCATAAATTCATATGTAGACCATATGAGGGTAGATACTTTTAAACAGAACAGTTCCCATGGAACTTATTTTCTTTATACTGCTCTCTTGGGCATAATTTAAAAATACCTCACACTTCTAAAGTGCTAATTGCTGATCAATCATTTTTTTTCCCACAGTGGGATATTCTGTGTGTTGTGGCTGTATGTTTCTTGACAAAATATTTGAGTACAGTTTGGGCACTCAACTCTCCCACAGGAGATAATAGTAAAGGGGAAAGTAAGTCTTGAATTTAGACAATAACCCTATTTCCACAACTCCATCCAGGAGGGCTGAAAGCTGAATGTGTTTAGCTGCACTCAACAACTTTTATTTAACACATTTTTATTTAATATATTTTTGGGTACTAAGAAGGAGTCTCGGAATCAAACTCCTGCAGATATTGGGCACAAACTTATTTTATCATTAGGTTCAGTGGAGGAGCAAGAAACTTGAAAGTGGGGTTTTCCACTGTTTTTAACCTGGGAGTTCCAGAATGGAACCCTCGTAGGTAAACCCTGTAGTGGGATTTAGACAACTGCTCTATCACCCTAAGTTCATAGTTCTCAAATATCACAGTTCTCATGTGTTTTTCCCGGTACAGGTATTCCTTGTTATCCACTAGGGTTCTGTTCTGGAACCTTCTGTGGATAAAAAAAATCAGTGGAAAAAAGGTTTAAAAAATCAATGGAAAAAAGGTTTAAAGACCCACTTTCAGGTTTCTTGCTCCTCTATTGTGCCTAATGGAATAGGTTAGTGCCTCAATATCTACAGGAGTTTGATTCTGGGACTGAAAAATGGAATGATTGCTTGCAGGAATGCCTCTACAAGAATAGAAAAGCAGTTTTTTAACACTGTGACTTGCAGTGGCCTTTTGTGTTGAGTCAAATCAGTTTATAAAAAAATCAACATATAACAAAACTAGACCTGTATTATAGTCTCATGTATATTTGTACTATAAATGTGATAGTATTTTTATTGTGAATAAATTCAGTAAAATTTATTTTGATTCATATAAGTTCTGTCTCTAATGTATTCATTTATGTAAATGAATGTAACTAAATTCCTTTTCCCCCCAGAGATAATGTGATCCTTCTGCCAAAAAGTCTGCAGACCTGTATCATTCATGTTTTTTTTCCTTATTAGTTCCTCTCTAGATCTGGTTGAGGATAGCCTTTCTCTTTTTCTCCTCTATGTCATGGAAGAAGTTATTCTCAAGTCCAGCAGGAATTTATTGGAGCTCCTAAGCTTGGCTGAATTAGGGCACAATCCTTTGCATGAGTCAATCCTACATGACTCAATCCTATGCATGTCTACTTGGAAGTAAGTCCCATTATGTTCAATAGGTCTAACCTCCCACAAAGTGTGCATAAGATTGCAACCATAGGCCCCAACCCTTTCCAACTTTGCAGCTAGTATAGCCACAGTGCAGCCCAGAGAACTGGTAAGGGAACTGGTGTTTTCATTCCTTAAGAAGGACCTAGTGGCTGCTCCTTCACCATAGGCTGCAGTGCACACCCCAGTAGCACAAATGCTCCAGCGCTGGAAAACGAGATTTCTGGATAGTTTAAAATTCCCTCATAACTATCTCATAATTCCTTGCAATGTCTGCTAGCTGATTCAAGAAAATATCAACTACTTGGCTTGGCAGTTTAAAGCAGATGCCCACCACAGTATTGCCCTTTTTGTTTTTTCCCCCTAATCTTCACTCAGATGCTCTTTTTGAGAACACCACTTGTTTTGAGTATGTACATGCAGTATCTCAACTGTAGAGATGGATGGTACAAAACAAGATTATATCATCAGTTACTATATTTCCACTTCTGTATTCTAGGGGGAAAAGTCCAACACCTGAAAGACTAACACACTGATTATAGCATGTATATTCACTTATTTATTTAAGGGATTTATACCCCACCTTTCCCATGCTAATGCCCAAGGCAGCTTAGGCAGCTTTTTAGTCTTTTTTTTCCTCACAACAATTCTGAGCTAGGTAATTGTTGTACAAGCAGCTTGTATAACTCTTCCAGGTGGAAGCCTTCATAACATGATCATAATATATGACATTAGGAAATAGCTTCCAGCAAGAATTTTCAGGTCAGCCAAGCTAGATGGGTTGTGGACCAATTTCAGGTGATTCATGCAGCAGCCAGCTCAGCTGCTACTGAAAATAAAGGGTACAAAGCTGCTGGGCAGCAAGGCTTCTAGTGGGAGAAAGGCACAATGCTTTAACCATGGAGATTGGAAAGATGGGAGGGCTGTTTCGCTGAAGAATTGGAGACAATGTTCCACTTTGATTTCCAAGCTGAAATGTTTAGATCCTGAGCTATGCACAAATCCTAAGTAATAGCATGTGTGCACTATGTAATGTGAACTTTCTGGCTGATTGTGGCTTAGGATGAAGCCTAAATTGAGGGTATCACTTCCGGCCATGACATAACTTGCAGATTAATGACATCACTTCTGTTAGGTCCTGACAGATTGTCATTCTAAAAAGTTGGAGAACCACTGGGTTAGAGCAAGCAAAAAATTGGAAGTGATGCCCTGTTATCCTCACAGGCTTTCTTTTAGTTAAACTCCAGCTTGTAGATTTTTCAGTGCTGGACACTTCCATCCTCAATGTTACTGTGCCTGGCTGCTGTTCCTGAATGACTTCACATAACCACTCCAATAAATTAAATGTACAAATTAAACAGTATAATTATACCTGTGGAGCAAAATTACCTTTGGGAGCCCTCAACTGCCTCCTTCACGTTTTAGAAATTTGTGTAATTATGGTGCCCTTCTGGCCTCTTGGACGCAATCGTGTGTGGTTATAAAATCAGGAGGAAAACTACTTCCAATAAATGTGCATATTAAAATATCTCTTGGTAATTACTTCAGCAAGATTAGCATCCTTGAAAGTTCCTGGAGTTTCTCTACAAATAGCATTCTTGGATTTCTGATCAAACCACAGTAGGCATCTGCCAAGCCCATGCAAAGAGGAGGAGGATTATGTTTTCTCAGTAACAAAATATTGTTTGATTTCCCCAAAATGAATGAAATGGCATCAACAGAACCATTAGGAACTGCAGATGTTTTGTTAAAACAAATGAGATGTAAAACAAATATGAGATGTATCTTGTACTTCTGTTTGTACAAGATAAGTAATCTTCTTTAGCACTTGTCCAATATGGTGGTGGAGTCCGCTATTCTGGATTGCTGTCTGGTTCTCATATCACCATGCAGTGTGTCAATCCAGCACTGTTTTGGAAGCAGTTTGCTGCTTGACTTCCACCAGCACGCTCTTCTGTACTATTGTGTTGTTGCTGACATGCAGAATATGGCCATACTGCTGGAGACAAGCTTCTCTCATCTTGTCAATGATTGTAGCAACACCATATTGTTGCCAGATGACATTGATGTGGATGTTCTCAAAACGAGTGATAGATGCAAGATATGTAATTGAGTTCTATAAGCAGAGTTTTTTGGAGATGGGTGCATTATAATGCTTTTATAAATGAGAAAAAGATTTGAGAAATATCTGAAGAGTTCTAAGCTTTTAAAATGAGAAAAAAATAAAATGCAATTCTGAGCTTTCCAAATTCCTCCAGGATAGTTATATATTCAGAGGGCAATAAAATTGGGATCGAGTCCAGGAGACTCTTTCTAGTTTGAATTGCATGTGTCCCCTGCTTATTTGACTGATTGAAAAGCAGAAATGGTTGAAAAGTGGAACCTGGCATTTTTTTTTTAGTTTATAAATGTTGTTTCCAATACTTTTTTAACTGGGAAATTGCAAATTTCTTTTTTTTAATCTTGCAAATTCCTTCTGACATACAAACATTTCTGCAAATGGACTCTTATTACAACCTTTGGTAATGGGAATAGACCTGGAGCACAATGTGGGTGTGCACTCTCTCTCTCTCTCTCTCTCTCTCTCTCTCATATGCAAATCAACAGGACAGGGCAGTTTTAGCCAAGACCAGGGGTGTCCACCTTTTAGCTTCCCTGGGCCGCATTGGAACAAGACGAGTTGGTTTGGGCCGTACATAAACACTAACAACTTTTTTAAAAAATGCAGGACAAAATGTAGGATGCCCTATATTTTTCCTACATTTTTAAACCTTGAAGTCTCACTGATTTTAATGGGGCTTACTTCTGAGTAGGCATGATGCATAGGATGGGCAGCGATCCTCTCCAAGCTAAACCTTGGAGAAAGTCTCATTGATTATCATGGGGTTTTCTGCTGAGTAGCCATGCATAGGATTGGGCTCTCAGACTGCAACTTGGGAGTAAGCCTCATTGACTTTAGTGGGGCTTACTTTTCAGGAGGCATGATGCATAAGATGGGCTGTGATCCTCTCCAAGCTTAACCTTGGAGATATGCTGCAATCCTGAACACACTTTCCTGGGAGTAAGATCCATTGGGTATAATGGGCCTTACTTCTGAGTAGGCATGGTTAGGGTTGCAGTATATCTCCAAGGTTAAGCTTGGAGAGGATCACAGCCCAACCTATGCATCACTGGGCTCTAAGACTGCAACTTGGGAGTAATCCTCATCAACTTTAATGGGGCTTACTTCTGAGTAGGTCTCAAGGGCAGCAGGCAGCGTCTGGGATAGAGGCTGAGGCTGCTTTTGGGGGATGTGGGTGGGCGAGCGCTGCAAGGTCTGCAGGGGCCTGAAGCGCTCTGAGTGCCAGGAGGCAGGTAGGGGGAGGAGCCAGGCAGCCCAGACCAGCTTTGTGGCGTACGCCCAGGGCAGTGCGCAGAGAAGCATGTGAAATTTGAAAATGGCTGCTGTCAGAAAGCCGGTTTTTCCAATGGTGGTGACCAGCTTTGCAGGAGGGCCGCATCCACCCTCATCCTAGGCCACATGTGGCCCCTGGGCTGCATGTTAGACACCCCTGGCCTAAACCATCAGAGAGAGATTGATAGACTGAAGCATACATTGAATGAATGCCTTCCGGGAACAACTGAAATGTATTGAAAAAGCAGAACTGTCAAAGAATGAACTCAATTCATTCTTTCATACACAATGGGAGGAGATATGTGCAGCCACCCCAGCTCTCACCTCTTTGGAGATGCAGAGAATAGAGCTTCTCTTGTGTCTGGAAGATTACAGGCTTGCCTGCGGGCCAGATGGAGGGGTCCTGCAGCAGGCCACATAGAGGCTTGCTGAATGCCATATCTGGCCTTTGGGCAGGGTACGGGCACCCCTGTTTAGAAGTCAGAGAGAAAGGGAACCCAATGATGCTACTCCTGATATAAAAAGGTCTCTTTAGATCAATGTGCTGTGTCAATTTTTAAAAGGTAACTGCATTTGGAGCATAGAGAAGACTTGATCCTATGAGTTCATGTGCTGAAACAACTATAAAGAAAATCTGACATACATGTAATTAAATTTTCTTATATATCAAGGGTGTCCAAACCCCTTGATATATCCAGGGGCTAGATTCAGCCAGTAGCAAGCCTCTGTCTGGCCTGCAGGTAGGCTCTGGTCTCCTGAGAGTCTGTGGCCATTTACAACTGTTTAAAAACAGCTTTTCTTACTGCTGTAGAAAGACAGTCCTGCAAAAGGACTTCCTGCCTCTGCCTGGCTCAGCTGAAGAATGGAATGAAGCATGACTGTCCGGCTGCAACAATAGACAAGCAGTTTTTAAAATTATTTTCAATCCTTTACAACACTGACAAGGTCCTAAAATTGTCATGGCACACCATCAGTTTTTGCACAGTTTCCAAGGCACACAACCCATTGGCCTTAAAAGATCTTTCCACCAAACCTCCACAGCGTCCCTGCACACCATTTGCAGCACACCAGTGTGCCACAGTACACTGACTGTAATGAAAGACACAAGGAACTACTGTATAGTGAATTTGTCATATAACCAGGTCTTAATATTTTCTTGGCCCTAAAAATTGTTATTGAAATTTTTATGCTATTGTTCTTATTTTTTGTGTGTCTGTGTGTGGTTTTCCTCCTATATTTCAGGAGTAGTAAAATAAGTTCTACACATGGTGACAATGTATCATAACCAGAAAAGAGGACAAGGCCCCCCTGAAATGTAGGACACTCAAAAAAATGTATAATATGACAAAATAAAATAATATACATTGCTTTCATATATATTGCTCGTATTGTTTTCATGTGGTTAATTTAAACATTTCGTATAGCATTTAAAACCATAACATGTAATTTATTAATTACATGCAGGCGACTCAAAAGGAAAAGATTTTTTTCCCAAGAGACAAGGCTAAAAAAAGAGGATATGTCCTGGAAAAAGAGGACACCGGGCTAAAAAAGAGGACACATCCTAGACACATGTCCTGAAAAAGGTCTGAAAAAGAGGACATGTCCTGGAAAAAGAGGACACCGGGTTAAAAAAGAGGACACATCCTAGACACATGTCCTGAAAAAGGTCTGAAAAAGAGGACATGTCCTGGAAAAAGAGGACACCGGGTTAAAAAAGAGGACACATCCTAGACACATGTCCTGAAAAAGGTCTGAAAAAGAGGACATGTCCTGGAAAAAGAGGACA
Source organism: Cryptoblepharus egeriae (assembly GCA_030015325.1). Lineage (NCBI taxonomy): Eukaryota > Metazoa > Chordata > Lepidosauria > Squamata > Scincidae > Cryptoblepharus > Cryptoblepharus egeriae. The sequence continues at coordinate 10,489,991 of JAREYC010000001.1, forward strand.
CCGGGTTAAAAAAGAGGACGCATCCTAGACACATGTCCTGAAAAAGGTCTGAAAAAGAGGACATGTCCTGGAAAAAGAGGACACCGGGTTAAAAAAGAGGACACATCCTAGACACATGTCCTGAAAAAGGTCTGAAAAAGAGGACATGTCCTGGAAAAAGAGGACACCGGGTTAAAAAAGAGGACATCCTAGACACATGTCCTGAAAAAGGTCTGAAAAAGAGGACATGTCCTGGAAAAAGAGGACACCGGGCTAAAAAAGAGGACACATCCTGAACACACCTATCAAAAAAGTCATGTCCTGAAAAAAGGTCTAAAAAGGAGAACATATCCTAGAAAAAGAGGTCTAAAAAAGTTGAAAATGGGTCATGGAAAAAGTGGGCACAGGTGTAAAAAGGAGGACGTGTCCTGGAAAAAGATATAGAAAAGAGGATATATCCTGGAAATAGAGGACGTAGGGCCCAAAAAGAGCATCCTGGACACATCCTATGAAAAAGGAGGTGTCCTGGGGAAAAAAGTCTTATAAAGAGGAAAAATTGATACAGGTTTAAAAAAGAGGACATGTCTTGGAAAAAGTTATAAAAAAAGAGAACGTGTCCTTGAAAAAGAGGACACAAGGCTAAAAAAGAGGACACACCTACCAAAAAGGACATGTCCTGGAAAGGAGGAAAAAGTGGATAGTGGTGTAAAAAGGAGGACATGTCCTGGAAAAGTTATAAAAAGAGGACATGTCCTGGAAAAAGAGGACACCGGTGTAAAAAGGAGGACGTGTCCTGGAAAAGTTATAAAAAGAGGACATGTCCTGGAAAAAGAGGACACCGGTGTAAAAAGGAGGACATGTCCTGGAAAAGTTATAAAGAGGACATGTCCTGGAAAAAGAGGACACCGGTGTAGAAAGGAGGACATGTCCTGGAAAAGTTATAAAAAGAGGACATGTCCTGGAAAAAGAGGACAGAGGGCTAAAAAAGAGGACACGCCCTGTGCAAAGGAGAAGACCTGGAAGAAGGTGTAGGAAAGCGAGAAAGAGGACACAAGGGGGGGGAGATGTGGGGGTGTCTCTGGGGCAAAAGGTATCTCTCGACGAGGATGGGATTCGAACCCACGCGTGCAGAGCACAATGGATTAGCAGTCCATCGCCTTAACCACTCGGCCACCTCGTCACGGGAGCCCTGCGCGCTCTCTCCCCACAAGAACCTCCACCGCCAACTCCTCCCGCTCAGGCCCGCCACCCCAGGCAGGCCAGGCCAGGCCCCCAGGGCCCTCAGCCTCCCCTCGGCTCGCTCTGGAGGGCGGAGGGGACGGAGGCACGGAGCGGGAGGAAGCCGCACTGCCCGCGGGGTATGGAGCCGCTGAGGCCGCCATGACGGCTGAGGGAGTTGGAGGCGGTGCGCATGCGCCGAGTCTGGCGCGCGCTTTGAATCCTGAGGCGGAGAGGCCTCCCTTCCCTCACTCTGGGGGCCCCTGGACAGGTGAGCCCCCCGCCGCCCCTGCCCCTACTCGCGAGTAAGCCCCTTAGAGGCAGGGGGGCTTCCTCCTGGGAAAGGGTGGGCAGGGAGCCTTTCCAGCCTAGTCCTGGGCGGGTCTACTCAGAAGTAAGCCCCGTTGGAGTCTATGGTGCTTACTCCCCCACTCTAATCTATGGGACTTACTCCCAGGTAACTGTGGACAGGGTGGCATCCCTGGTGATGATGGTCGAAGAAAGCCTTGGGTGAATCTGCACCCAGAGAGCCCAATATTCTGTAGGTCTACCCAGAAGTAAGTCCCTTTGGGATCCATGAGACTTACTCCCCCACTCTAATCTATGGGGCTTACTCCCAGGTAAGTGTGGACAGGGTCACAGCACTGATGTTGATGGTCGAAGAAAGCCTTGGGTGAATCTGCACCCAGAGAGCCCAATATTCTGCAGGTCTACTTAGAAGTAAGTCCCATTGGGATCCATGAGGCTTACTCCCCCACCATACTGTTTGGGGCTTACTCCCAAGTAACTGTGGATAGGGTAGCATCCCTGGTGATGATAGTGGAAGAGAACCTTGGGTAAATTGACACCCTGAGACCCCAATATTCTGCAGGTCTACATAGAGGTAAGTCCCATTGGGATCAATGAGGTTTACTCCCCCGCTATAGTCAATGGGGCTTACTGGGTCGGGACATATTGCACTGGGCAGTCGTCCCGACATGAGGGGCTCATACCCTCCTAACAAACTTAACCCACTTTCTGTTAAGTTTCATGGGTCTTTCATTTAATCCGGGGGTGTCCAGACTTTTAAAGGCCTTTAACAAGCCTGTAAAGGAGGGAATTTCAGCAGGTGCAGCTTCTCATCTCACAGATCACCAGGTACACTTGCTGAACTATACAAGCCTGTTAAAGGTTCAAGAGCCCTAAAGTTGAAAGTTTGGATCCCCTGAACATGAACCTACCCTACAATCCAGAGTAACTACAGGAAGACATAACAGGCACTTACTCTGGATTGCTCTATGCATTTCCCATAGGTGGCACCGTAACTATGTCGATGTAAAAGGTACCATAGTTATTCTGGATTGTAGCCCAAGTTTCAACGGGGAATGGAGTGTAAGACATTGTAGCCAAAGCTTCGTGGGAAAGGTGGGGCATTTCAGTGGGGAATAGGAACACTCACCAATTCAAACTTCATGATCATTTTGGAAAGGGAGACTATAATGAGTAGTGTGAGAGCAGACAACGTGGTGTTGTTGCTTCTCCAGCTATGCTAATCATACTATGTTTCCACACAGTGTTGTAGGAGGTCATTACAACTGTGGTGCAGTACAGCCTTCCAAAATGGATCGGGTTTATCCTGAATCAAGTGAAGACAAGTAAGTCCAGAAGTTATTTTGTAAGGTGACTATTTATTTTTAGAGGATTTTCCTCTAAAGATTACTACCTTTGTATTTTGTATGCATCAAATAACTGACTTTTTACTGAATGTGTGTTTTCTGCACAGACTGATTAAAAAATTCTTAGGATCAGAAAAAGTTCTTGCAAAGCAAGTTGTGTTTATCATTTCAAAATTCCTTGTTTTTCACACTAAATGGGTAAAGAGGCACCTATAAAGCAGTATTGTTCAACCAATGGTAAAGGTACCACCAGTGGCACTTTGATATACACCAATGGGACTCCCATACATTTCCTCCCTGACAACAAGTAATGGGATAACAAACATCAGTGGGAGGCTTGGCTAGGTGGGTAGAGCTCCAGGATATACTTTTAAGGACCTCTAAAAATACAGAGCCTTTTAAAAATTTCCATCAACATTTTGTGTACCATTTTCCAAAAAAACTTTAACTTTTGGGCACGTCCACCAAACATGATAAAACAAACCTATGGCAATTTCACATTTCCAACATTTACCTGAAATACTATGGTCTATTTTCACTAAAAGTTCTGGAAAATAATACCATTTTATATATATATAAATATATACCAGTATAAATTGCTATATCCCTTTGGAGCCAGAGATCTTTTTATTGAATATAATACCACCAGCAGTGTTCAGTAAAGACTATAAACATATAGTGATTTATATTAGTACCGCAGCTAGACTTATATTCACTCAAAACTGGAAAAAAGGGATTAATAACTAATAAAGAGATGGTAATTGATAAAATTTATGATATAGTAGAGATGGATATTTTGACTGAAAGGATAAAAGATGGAAAAGATGTAGAAATTAAGAAAACATGGACACTGTTTTATGCATGGTTAAAGATGTGAAATGTATTATTTGAGATAAAGGTAATCATGTCAGTTAATAAATTAAGGGCAAAATCCAGAGTAACTATGGGGAGTCTTTGCTCCGGTGTAAGAACAACTTACTCTGGACACCAATATGAACTTTCCATAGGTTTTCACTAGGTGGTGCAGTAACTATGGGTGCACGTGAAGTCTCTTACGTGCTCCCGTAGTTACTCTGGATTTGGGGGCATGAAACATTAAACATGTAAAATGATGAGAAGTTGATTGTATGCAAGACTATTAACTGTTGGTAAAAGTGGACATACATAGAAGCTAAAGAGAAATTGTATGATACATTCATAGATACATAGAAATTGTATGATACTTACATAGAAGCTAAAGAGAAATAATAGGTATGATACATAAGAAGAACCTTATGTATCATACCTGTTATTACCCAATCCCTGTTGTATCCCCTTTTTTCTTTCCCCATATCTGAAATTAATAAAATAAAATAAAAAAATAAAAATCCAGAGCCTCTTCCTGGTTTTTGTCACATCTCAGGGGGTCTTCTCAACCCAGAAGTAATTGGCAATGTCAACATAACCAGTACCACTTCTGGAGGTACTTCCAGTAAGTGCATCTTGCAAAGTGGTACAGATGGGGTTAAACCTAGAGAAACAATGTTTTAAAGGGATGGCCCTCTTTCATTTAGCAAGGAGATAAATCTATCCTTATTCATGACAGTATAGCACCCTCTAGGGAAGTGATTTTCAACCTTTTTCATCTCATGGTGCACTAACAAGGGACTGAAATTGTTAAGGCACACCATCAGTTGTTTATACTATGGACAAGGCACACCAGGCTGTTCAAATCCCCCAATTTTCCTATTAATTAATGACAATCCCCAAATTCCCAAGGCACACTGGTTGAAAATCACTGCTCTAGAGGCACTTTTTACATTGGAACAACAAACTGGGGTTGTGTGTGTGTGTTTTTTTGCTAGTTAAGTGGTTTTGAGAACACTGTTGTTAAAAAGCAATTGTGTAAAAAGTCCACACATATTGCACTTTACACAGGTTAAAAAACAGGTCCTTTTCCCAAAGTCTCACAACCTGAAAGACATGCAATAGAAGAAAGGATATAAGTAGTCTTTAAAATATGATTATAGGAAGAACTGCCTTGTTTGAAGTGTGTGCTGAGTTCTCCTTTTTGCATTTTCAGTGACTTTACAGACCATACAGTGAAAAGAAGAATTTCTTCCGTAAGTGAAATTTGAGAATAATTATTCCAGATACAGGATATTACATTTTTTGTTCCTTGAACAAGCAGGTTCTTTAAATACAGTAAAACCTTGGATTTAAGAGCATTTTGGATTGAGTTTTGCAAGACAAGTAAACATTTCTAATTTTGTCTTGCAATACAAGTGATGTCTTGCAATGCAAGTGATTAAAATAGTCCAGGCCGGGATATGGCCAGTTTCGGCACTCATCCAGCACTGGCTCATCCTCTTCTGACAGACCAGCCTATGCATGTCTATTCTGAAGAAAGCCTTTTACAGTCAATGGGACTCACTCCTGTGTAAGGGGGCAGATTGCAGCCTTAGAATCTAGGTGCAGGTTAATTTGTTTTATTTTTCTTGATATTTTGTATTTTCTTTATTATTTTGTATTACATTACAATATTGTAATCATTTTTAAATGAATTTTTTTTGGTTGTGGAATGAATTGTTTGAGTTTCCGTTATTTATTATTAAAAAATTCTTTTTGATATACAGTCTTTTTGGATTATAAGCATGCTTCTGGAATGAATTATGCTCATAAACCAAGATACCACTTGGATACCATACAGAGAAAATCAAATAACCAATAACTCCCTGTCCCAAAAGTGATCACAGTCTGAAACTTTGCAAAAGAACAGCAGCAGAAGCCAGTAGAAAAGACCCTGCTAGGGTGGAAAGAGCCCTTTACCCTCTGCATACTAAAAAAAGGAGGCTTTGACCAGGTCAAACAAATACACTAGATTTTGATTTAAATTAGTGTAATTTAAACACAATCTTTTAAAAAATATTTGGTTATTAACTTTTCTTCTTGGTGCTACACAAATTATATTATCAATTTGGCATAATTTCTTTTTAGATTTTAAAAGCTCCCCGAACGCCTCTTCGCGAAATAGAGAATAGAAATGAATTAACTCAGGTAGGCATTAAACATTTGCTTTGTAGTATGGTATATTATTAATTTTATTTTATTATTAACCTTTGCTATGTAGTACAGTATTTATTTCCAGGTTGTTGCCGTGCCTGCCATCATTCACTGGTTAAATGTTTTATAATGGTTATTGTCTGAAAAAGTAAACACTTGTTGGTGCACTTGCATGGAACCAGTCCCAACTGGAATTATTGAGATTTACTTGCAGATAAACACAATTTATACATGCTTTTGTGTTTGCAATCAAGTTTCAACATTTTAGGGATTTTTTAAACAGTTTTTCAAGGTTACATGTCTCTTGAATTAAACAGCAGACAAATATGTTTTGTAAATATGTCTTAAATATGTTTTGTATCTGAATTCTTTATCAGAAAGATAAAGAAATACATATATTCCTCCTTTTGGGGGGAAAGTTGATGAGGTTCTTGAATAACATAACTGAAAATTTATTTGGACAGCTTTCATTTGCAAAGCAATCTTTTTGCTTAAGATGTTAAAATGCACATCATTTTTTTTGAGAGGTCAGCAAAGCCATCCCTTGGGTAGGGCAACCGGGGCCCCAGTTCTGTCCAATTTTCCAGTGCCAGTGCATCCATGGAGCAGCAATGGAGGGCTCTACAAGGCAATGTTTGTTCCTTTATCTCAGAGCTGAATTGCAACTGCATCAACACTGGAATGTTGGATAGGGTTGGGTGTTGGGGTTACTGTCTTGGGTATTGCACTTGCATGACCATCTATGGGCATAGTAAGGGGCTTCCACAATAGTTGTGTTGCCCGGAGCCCACATCTTCCCCTTACTTTTCTAGGAATGGCTCTGGATGGTATACAAGTATTGGTTACTTTTACCTAAAAATTTCCAGTTTAGCAGTGGAACAGATTGCTAAGGGAGATGGGTTCTCCCTCACTGGTGATTTTCAAGCAGAGACTCAGTAAGCACCTGTTGGAGACTATCTAGGAGTAGGTATTGCCTGTTATAGGCAGGGCAGGGGGTTGGACAAGTTGACTTTGCAGATCACTTCCAATTTAATGATTATAAATCTTTGAACATAGCATGGGGCAATGCATGTTGCCATTGCAAATTGCACATGCATTGTATGTTGCACATACTTGCACATTGCAGCTGCTCAGCTCCTTACAGGGCAGTTAGCAGCACTTGAAAGGGTGCTGCTGGATTATCTTGATTCATTGCCTGCCTGCCATGATACCATGGTATCTAATTACCTTTGTATAACGCAAAATGTTGCAAATGAGGAGGTTCAACCTATAGTCACAACATATGTCCTGCTTGCAGGTAATAGTTCAACTGTTGGGAGAGAAATTTACATTTGTTCTTTGCTACTCACCAGGGCTTGGGTTAATCTAGGCCTCTTACTGGTTAAATGTTACTTGTCAGGCCTAGTGCAAACTAAGCTCTTGATTGGTTGATCTTAAACTGTTACTCCCTAGGGGAGGGAGAAGGACCTGACTAAAATCTGCACACTTCTGGTCCTCCTGGGACTTTTTATTTGTAGCAAATGCTAATACTTCTACCATGCTTCTACCATGCTTAGCAAATGCTTCTACCATGTTGTCTTCACTGAGAAGAATGTAAGTCTACTTGTGGTCCTTAGTTAAATTTTTCTTGTCGCTGAGGTTTGAGATGCAAGGGTGAAGGCAAATGAACAAGAAGAGACTGCATGTGCGATGAAATGAGTTACATTTTTATAGAAGTGGATAAGCAAATTCACAGCAGATAATGAAGATTTGCTGTTAAAGCTGGCTAATTGTGTGATAGCTCAGCATCTGTTTGATATTATTCTCACGTCAGACGTGCTTGGTTAACAACATTCATATTTTTTGCACATGAATTTCATTTCTGTGTTCAGGACAAGAAAGTTGAGAAACCCCAGAGGAACTCTAGGCGTGTCAGTTTTGCAGATACCATAAGGTGAGTTAGTTTTTGTAAGTGTATGTTAGTAAATTCTTGTTCATTCAAAATTCATTTGGGTAACAATCTGAAATTAGAATACATTATGAAAACTGTATATATATTAAATTATGAATGCTCTTATTGAACTCAGTGCAAGAGCTGTGTTGTTCTTATAAGAACAACAATAAGAACAAGAATTATTATTATGATAAGCAAGATTTTTCTTTTTCTCTTACCCAAACTATTAATAAGCCGGTACTCAGGTTGTGTTTTTCCCCTCTCTTATAGACCCTGAATAATATTAGGACTAATTTCTTGACAATCTGTAGTGTTTTTTGACAACCTGGTAAATCTTAAGAATACTATAACTATAATTCTGCCTGTTTATTATTGTTTTAAATTTTGTTAGTTAGTAAGGCTACCTGTCATATCAGTAATGAGTAAAACCCACCATTTCAATAGGAGATTAAGGAACAGTGATGTGTCTATCATAAAGAAGTATTGGGCAATGTACATGGAGTTCTTTAGCTCCTGGGGTGTGATAGAATGAAATTTTTAATAGTGCTTTACAACAGCTTTTTCAGGTAGTAAAATTGCTGTTCTATATATCTACAGTTTCTACCCATCAGAATCTCAAACTCGTTTGAAACTGGACTACGCAGGTAAGAACTGAATGTTTAAGTTCTCTAAAGAACTTAGCTGACCAAAGATAGGAGAAGTTTTAGTATTTGGACTGCTTTTGTCCCATATGCATACCATAATATTGTCATTTGTTTGGTTTTTTCAATTTTAGAAAGAGCAGCAGACGCTTGTGATCAAGCTGCACTTAATCAGTAAGTTAAAAATTTATTTCCTCTTTGTTTACCTGTTCCATTATGAATTAGTCCAGCAACTCTTTCTGTTAATTTATGCTTAATTAAATATGTTTCAAAATTCTAATAGGTGAGATAGACTTTTTCCATGAATTGAAACTGAGGGAATACTTCATTCTTGTACCCAAATAGGTTAGTCGTAGGGTGTGTAAGATTGCAGTTTGAAGTATGTGTAAGTGCAGTTACAGGTATAACCTAATTATTGTTTTATTTATCATTTTATCTCAACATAAATGAGGTTGGATCTTTAAAAGACAAATATCCCTTAAGGAGCAGTAGCTTTAAGGAGCCTCCTGACCATGGCAGGCAATTAAGCATGTTGGAGAGAGCTTCCTAAAGGGTTTAGTTTCTGTTTCATCTGAGAAGGAGATTCTTCTCTTTATGTGATTAACACATAAAAACTGATAATAAATTAGCAATATTAATTATTGCTAATAATAAATTAGCAATAATGAATTGCTTTGCAAGGGGAAGATTCTGCTTCTGAGCTGAAACATAGCTGTTTTAATCAGTGATTCATATTGATTTATTGCCTGCCTCGTTAACATGGTAAACAATTGCCAAATCGCGAAAATGGGTATCCGCAGAGGTTCCTAGAGCCAAACATTGCAGATGGTGACGTTCAGCCTGTAATTCTCTTGCACCTCTGCATTGGGAGCAGTTGAATGACTTGGGGCACAATCCAGAAGTGCACTTGGGTTACCCGATCTATCACTCAGCTGACCCAACTACAAGATGGGCCACCCTAGTTACTCTAGAAAAGGCTTGGGGCAGCCTAAGGCTACCCCAAGACAGGTGGACCTGGGCTGCCCTAGCTGGGGCAATCTAGGCAGTTTAGGAGAGGCATGTTAAGGACATGTGTTTTGTGTTGTCTGGGGCAGAGCAATTACTCTGTATCCACAACCTGTTTCCAGAGCAGAAATGCCTCTTCCAGCTCCTCAGAATTATACCACCTCAGAAGCAGGTATTGCAGTGAATAGACCCATAGGGGTCCATGATAAGGTAGAGTAAGAATGGCAGTGATGACCAAAAATCTGAGTTCTTGGCCAGCCTAGCTGCAACTGCCTTTCAACTTCAGGATATGGCGCAACTACTGCAGTCACTAACCTGGGGGTATAGCAGACTACTCCAAGAAGCTCCTTGTATTTACTGTAGACTGTACTAGCAGTCTCATTAGGGACTCCTTATAATGCAGGCACCACAGCTGTTCCTTGTTCAGTGTGATCTGAGGAGGTCTCCTCGGGTGCAAGCCCTTCCCAGGTGTTACTGACTTGGTGCCTGTGAGTATGCTCTGGAGCAGTTAGGGCAGTCCAGGCTTCCTGAATATCTGGATGCAGCATAACTCTCTGCTTTGGATTCAAAATAGTTGGGGCAGCCCTGCTAAGGCACACCTCACTGCCCTAACTCTGAATTGTGCCCTCAATCACATTGATATGTTAAAACTAGAATTGCCCATCCTTACTGTGTGGATGGAATTTTGGTTACGTTAAGGCAGTGAATTGTGCAGAAATGTTTCTGGCAGCATCCTTTTTCTTTGGCTACCTTAGGCTAAAAGGAGAGGTTGACAACCTTTACGGGCATAGGGTCCAGATAGTTGCTGATGACATCATTTCTAATGTCAGCTTCTGGATTACTGAGCTTCATACAGTGCAGGGCTCAATTTCAGAGACCAAGGATCCCATCCAGTGGTGGGCTTCACGGGGTTCTCACAGGTTCTATAGAACCCTTTGCTAATGAGCGCCTGGTTCTGAGAATCGGTCACTAATGGGACATAGAACCTGTTGTTAATTTATTCGGATTCCACCCACTGCTCCCATCCCATTTACCACACTGGTGCTGCCAGTGACTGCAGGTTGACTGATCCAAGGCACTAGGCCAAGTAGCTACCAAGCTCATTAAAAAAACACTATATCACAAATATTTATCTAATCCTAACTGCTCCAAATCAAATTTGCCTTTCCTGCTCCCTCCAAGCAAGGCTCTTTGTAATGTACTGTACATTCCTGTACAAAATCACAAACTAGTGCTATTGAGTTTTAAGCCTCCTCCTAAGAATTTTGTTTTTTAAAAAACCCACAATACTGGAAATAAAGAAAAGAATAAAATCACACAAAACAGAACAATTTTTAGCACTCATGCTGGACAATGTTAACCTAACCAGCTGTGTGGAGTTTGAATGCAATCACTGTTTCCTGGGTAAATGTGTCACCAGTTAGTTGGTGACAGTCTTAAGACCGTGGGTGGGATGACTTTGGTTGCTTGGCTGGTCAATCGACTATAGATTGCTGACCTCTAGCTTGAAGGTTCCTTCAGTTTCTTTTCATTACCACGGTGTTCTTCTGTTATCCTACACAGATTACAATTCCTGTATAACAATTCCTAATACAGGGGACTTTTTTTACCTTTTTGACTTTGGAGGGAAAACACACTGCTGGATGTTCATTTCAGTTGTAGGTTGTTTTCTTCACTGTGGGTTGGATCCATTCTTCACTATGGATTGGATCCAAGCCTAATTCTGTGTTTCAACTGAAGTTCCTTATTTTCAAAAGTGCATTGATTAAGTTTAGATCCATACCAGTATTTTGTTGTTGAGACTGAAGCTTTCATTGGTAGCAGTCTTATTCTAGCAATTATACTACTCCAGTAATTCCATTTATTAGGGCTGTGGGTAGCGCAAGTGGTTAAAATGCTGTGCCTGTTAACCAGCAGGCCAGGGTTCGAGACCTGGGTCAGCCCCACAAGACAGGGTGGGCTCATGTCCATAGCCCAGCTCTGCGACGCCAGCTGGATCCAATTGTTGGCTCTGCCTTTCCATTGGACTAATTCAGTGGCGTGGAGAGAGGGGATTTGCTGCTTGGGTAACAGCCGATCCTCCATAACAGTCCAACCCAGGCTTTCGTGCTTTGCATGCAGCGTATGCAGCGCTGAGCACGATACCATAGTCCTTCAAGACTGACGGAGGCCTGCTTAATTCCATTTATTGGAACTGTCAGTTAAAGCTGTTCGTTCACTTTCTATTTTTTTTACTGTGATTATCTTTAATCAATAAATTGCAAAACTTTTTTTTAATTTAAGAAATGAAGACCTGAAAGTTGAACAGTGTGAGATTACTGGTAAGTATAAAAGCAACAGACTATGTATACCCTTCATGCTAAGGAAAATGCCTAAAGCAGCTTAAAAAAACTCCACAGTAGAGTACAAATGAGTTATTACAATAATAATTCTATGGGCATCATGTAGAATCCTTCTCTTCCAGATGGATTTCTTTACTGTGTGGTCTGGCATCTGGTAGGTCTTCCAGCAGGAGCAGTTTTCAGGTCACCCAAGCTGTAAACCGCAACTTGTTCTGACATTGTCTCATGACAGTTTTATCAACTTTCAGTCTCCCATCCAAAATACTACCTGCTTAACAATAGCAGTTAATTTGGCAGTAAACTTTGGGCAGTCTTCTGCTCAACCCCCAGGCCCAATCTGCTATAACCTATATTGTATTATAAATAATTTCATAGTGGCAATTGAAGATGAATTTTCGTCTGTACAATAGATGAAATTTGAAGCATGGTAAATTGGAGGCATCTGTGTTGGTGGTCTTTCACTTATGTGCTTAGAATTTGTTAACAGTTATATGGAATGTTTAGAGATTATCCCCCAAATCCAGAGGAACTACGGGAGCACGTAAGAGACTTTACGTGCACCCGTACTTACTGCACCACCTAATGAAAACCTATGGGAAAATCATATTGGAATCCAGAGTAAGTTGTTTTTATACCGGAGCAAGGACTCTCTGTAGTTGCTCTGGATTTTGCCCTATGATTGTGCCAGAGGCTTCATGGGAAAGATGTGTTTTGAGTAGAGATTGAAAGAATTAGGGTGCACTTCTGACTCATTAGTCTTCCCGTTCCTGTGGTGATGCAGGGAGACAAGTGCCATATCTGTGCACTGACCTAAGTCTCCCCCAGCAGTGGCACAGAAGTGCCTTACAGTACTATTGTGACACCTCCAGGACTGATTGGGACTTACCTTAGGGATTAACCCCTAATCCATGGGGTTAGGATTGCAGCCTTAGTTCTTTGAAAACCATATGCTTCATTGTACTATATTAACTGGTAACAAAACTCTTATTTTTTTCCAATAGAAATGAACACCTTACTTCATGCCCCTATTCAGACATCTTTGGAGGAAACAGAGGTAAAAATTTCAGTCAGGTATTTTGTATTTAAGAAATCAATTTGTTGACAGTACGATACAATGGTGGTAAAAACTTAACTACATGTACATGTCATCTAAACATATGAAATGAGACTATTGGTGTGATTAGTTCAGCATTGCATATTTTCTGTTGCACCTCAAGGAATGCAGAAAGTTGTGTTTTTTTTTTAATGCAGTATGGCCAACGTTCCCTGTGAGGAGTCTGTGTTTGTGCCTGGTTCCCTTCCTGTTTGGTGCCGTACCAAGCCAACATCTGTTATTGCTGAACTTCTAGAATGCTGAGCCCTGTGTTGTGTGGAGCTCAAATTTAAGCTGTGCAGCTACAGAGCTTAGGGAGAACACTGGTCATGGCTAAAGAAGTACTGTCAACAGATGTAGCTTGCAGAAAAGATTTCAGCTTGGTAACATAAGCTTGTTAACCTTAGAATTCCTAGACACATTAAAGAGTAAAGTGCCCTTAATATCTTTTGAATATTTAAAAGTTCTACCATGGATCCTCTGTATCTACGAGGAATCTATTCCTGGATCCATGCTGAGTTATCAAATTCAGTGGACAGTGAAATCCACTGGTGCAGTACTGCAATTACTTATTTCGGGCCTATGCTGGCCCTTCTGCATGTGAACTCTCAGAGATTATCTGAAGGCACTTCCAGGAGATGTTATGAAGCCCTCTAGCCAACATCTGTGGGTACTCAAATCCTTACCATGTGATCCCATTTCACCATCATCAGCTGTCAAGGGTATCCAGCACTCTCAAATAATCTTTCATAGTTTTTTGCTGTCCCTCTTGCCTGAAGCTTCCTGAAAACTGTTGACAATTTTGTGCCCATAACTATCCCTCCCACCTTTCAAATCATTTCTTATACTCTTCCTTTTCTGCAAAGCCTCTCTATTTTTTCCTTCCCATGTGAAACTAAGCGTAACTGCATTGAATGCATATTCTCTCCAGATGTACCCCCTTCTCCCTCCCTCCTATTCCCCATGTTCATTTTTGTTAGCTTTCAGGCAACCACATTCCTTTTAGCTGGTACTCTGTAAATACTGATGTTACAATATAAATATGTTTGTTGTACTGTACTGTACTAATCTTGCTGCTGTGAAATTAAAATGACAAATATACAATTTCTGGTAGTTAAGAAAATCTAATAAATTGTTGTTGAGATGCTGAACCTGAAGTAATAGTTTATTTCAGTATTCAGAAATGCCATTAACTTTTTTTTTGTAGTGTCATCAGGGAAACACTGGTCAAGAATGGAACAAAATGGAGAGAACACTCATATTTTCAGAGGAAAATGAAATGGATATGACAGCTGGTCACACTATAATGATTATCCGTGAGATTGGAATGTCTCAATCTGACAAGCCCAGGAAAGATTTCATATTATCAGATGAGTTAAAATCTAATAAAGAAGCCCCAGAGCTAAAAGAGTTCAGCTTCTTTAGTAATCCTACAAAGCTCAAAGAGACTTGTACATCTCTACAGAAGAAACACGAGGAAAACACAAAGAAAATTAAATTTGATGATTTTTTAAAAAACTTGAAGTCAGCTAAACTGAGTTCTGTGCCTGCTGCTACTGGGCCTTTTATTTCTTCTGAGGTTCCAGAAAGAAGTACATATTATTCAGAAGAAAATGCATATTTTCACTCACAACACAAAAAATACAACACAGCTGACGTATTTTGCGGACAAGAGAGTAGAACAGCTGTTGAAGAAGACTGCATATCTAATAGGAACATCCCTGCAGCTCCTACCAAGAATCCAATAGGATGTGAGGAGGTGACTCTGACTTATGAAAATCAAAGCACAAACATGATCATTGCCAACACTGAATGGACCTTGCCATCTGAAACTAGTTCTCTTAATAAGGTGAATCAACAGGAAAATGTCAGAAGAAATTGCCTATTCACATATAGTACTAACACTTGTGGATTGAAGACTTCTAATGATGTACAGCAGGACCCACATATGTGTACTGTAAACAGTAAAGAAGCAGGAATTGCTGATAATCAGTCTGTCATGGTAACTAATAGCAGTGCCTCACTTGCTTCTCATCAGGGAAAAAGTAAAGTGTCTGTCCCATTTGAATCTGTCACATCTATGCCTGCTTTCAGTGTTGATAAAACTACTGTTTTCTCTGGCTTCCATGCAGATATGGAAATTACTGATAATTTTACAGGTTTAATATTGAATGAAAATTCAAATCACACTGGCAATCATCATGGTATGTCTGAAAAACAGAGAAATATTATATCCAATCTAATGGAGGAAACTGCTGTTGAAGAGAACAACATGGACATTACAAACAACCAAACTTCTTGTCTAAATAATATGCAGTATTCTGTCCCTTACAATGAAATGTCTGCTACACATCAAAAGTCTGAGTATGGTAATACAGGGCAGAGTATGGAAATTCGCAGGTATTCTGATACCTCGGAATCCTCCTTTCACGAGTGGAAGGAAAATTCTCTACCTGTTTCATTGCCAAGAGAGAGATCAGCTTCCTTCTCTTCAAACAACATTGATTTAAATAGAAATGTGGCCAAAAGTAACATAAGGCAGGGAAAAAGTCCATTTCTTCCCTTGTATAATTTAGTTGGATCATTTAATCAGATAACATCAGTTGAAAGAAAGATTAATAGAGAAAGCAGAATTCTGGACAATGCTGTATCCTTAATTCCTTCAGATAAAACTGTATGCTCCGAGGACATGGAAATAACAAAACCCACCACACACTTAATGAAGACTGCTCAGTTCTGGGACATGCCACAGCAAGAAATGAGAACTGGTAAGAAAAGCGCAGCATGTTTAGATAGTGATAAGACTGTTGTGTTTTCCTTGAGTGATGACAATGAAATGGAAATTACAAAGAGCTATACAGTGGCAGTAAACAACGATATTATACCACAATCTGCGCAAATCCCACAAACGTTCTCCTTAAAACATGTAAATAAAACCATTTATCCATGTTTTAATGAAATAGATCAGTCTCTTCGAAACCTTGGCACTCAAGCAATACAAAAAGTTGATAATGAGGCTGGTGGCAGAACTCTGACTGGCTCAACCAAAGATAAAACTGTTGCTTTTTCTCTCAACAATGAGAATGAAATGGAAATTACCAGGAGCCACACAGCCACATTAAACCAGAACATTCCCCAAGTTCAAGGCATTTCCAATTCATCAGTTGTGCCTGTGGATAAAACTGCCATGTTTTCATTCGGTGATGATATGGAAATAACTAAGCCCGCTGCATGTGCAACTGCTGAATATCTAAAAAACATCTACGGCTTCTTTAAAAGACCAGTGGGATCAGCTGCTGACAAAACTATCATACCTTCCCACAGTGAAGGCAATGAAATAGATCTTACCAACAGCCTTACTGTGAAACTGGAGAGAGTTCCTCAAGCACATGCTTCAGTTCATACAGGGCAGACCAGCATGTCAATAACGGACAGTAATATCATTCCAGATAAATTCACAACATATGTTCCTCCAGATAGAACTGTGACATTTGTGCACAGCGATGACATGGGAATAACTAAATCCGTAATGCATATGAATAATACGTCTCTGGAAAATACTGGCTTCAAGACTTTGGTGCAACCTAGAAAGCGTACTGAATGGGAACCCTCTTCAAACCAAGTGTTTGATGATAGGAAAACTGTTGACAAACCAGATGGTAGGAAAACTGTTAAAAGTCATTTGGTGTCATCAGATAGCAAAACAGGCCTGAATAATAAGCCGTCTATCCATGCTGGATTTGCATTCTCTCTCCCTAAGCTTGATGCATTTGATTCTTTCCAAAACAATGCAGAAGTCACAAATATACCATTTAATACTATTGGTAATGGGAACTTGCTGAGATCTGAGATGAAAATGTCTAGTAAAAGCATACAGGAAAGCATGGATATGCATACTTCCACTTGTGAGCTAAAGACAAAAGATGCTGTTTATGATTCAAATGACAATGCATTTAATGCTGAGAAATTGATACCAAACTCTGCCATGATACTGGGAGAAAATATCCCATTTTTAGAGGAAAATATGGAGATAACTAAAGACTATACAACTGGAATTGAGCTGATGCATACAAATGCCATTAAGAATGAATGCCACTTACTTTCCCAAGAAAAAATGAACTCTGACCTTCCTATTTCAGCTGATTCTTATGGATTAAAATTGGGGGTTGACAAAGGTACATCTGAACAATCAGTTTCTTCTGTTAAAGTAATACCTTCAGTATCTCAAACTATTGTTCAAGAGCAGCAGAGATCTTTGAAAAGCACAGAACCCTACACATCCGTTCACAATAATCTAAATGAAACTGCATCAAATGCTCTGTACCATAGTGAAAAAAAGAGTTTAGTGTGGACTGACGAAATACCAGGTCAAAATTCAAAATTAACTGAGGAAATGGCAGAGAGAGAATGCATGTTGGCCCCTGAAAATGATACCTTTGAAAATGATCCACGGAAATTGTCTCAGTTAAGGCAAGAAGGTAACTGCATGGAAGGAAAAGAAAGTAACCCTGTGGTTGACAAAGAAACTAAGGATTACAATACTTCATCTTGTGAACAAGGCAGCATTACAAAAGACAGACAAACAGACTTGAGCTCTCCTTTACAGGAAAAGCCTCAACTATCTGGTATTGTCAGTGATTGTTCTAAACTCAATGATATAAGGAACAAACCAGAAGTTAACACTGAATCAGTTCCTGGAGAGCAGTTGCCCAAACTGATGATGAAACTAGAAGTGATGAAAGAAAATATCAAAGAATCTAATTCTTCTAATGATATGTCAAAAATGAATATCATGGAGGATGCTCCTTTCGTCATAGGTCAGAATCACTGTCAAATGACAAAATTGCCCCTGGGTATTTTCCCACCTAAACTACCAGATAGAAGGAAATCTACTATATCTAATCTGGAAGAGATTTCTACCACATCTGAAGAGAAGCCTGAAATCAAGGATTCAGAAAACACTTTGATCACTAAAAAATCCTCAATCAAAATTACACATAACTTGAGTCCATCTCTTTACATAGATGAAGAATTGCTTCCTGCATGTATTAGGGAAATGGATTCCAGTGAATCTCTAAATAGTGAAGGGCTGGAAAAGCCCTGTATTGTGGTGAATGAGAAAGAGATCATTATTTGTGAAGAAGATCTATCTGAAATAGTTAAAACTAATGGGCAGAAGAGAGCTTGGAATCAAGAGAGTGAGGAACTACAGAAAGAAAAGAAATTCAAGGTTGACAAGAGCCAGAATGACACTGCAGAGGCAAAAGAGGTGAGTGTTGGATCACTGTTTTTAGCATTTGATCAAATTTCTCAAGTGTAAAATAAGTTTCTCTCAATACACAAGGAATGTGAAAAATGTATTGGTGGGATTTATCTTAAAGAGGACTGATCACATTTTAACAGCACAATCCAGAACTATGGGAGCTCTTACGTCGACATAAGAGAGATTTATGTTGACGTAGTTATAGTGCCACCTAGTGGAAACCTATGGGAAATTCATAGAGCAATCCAGTAAATTTTTCTTTTGTTGATGTAAGAGCTCCCATAGTTACTCTGGATTGTGCTGTGAGTCTTGGCATATTATCATTATCTCTGTCTCCTCAGTATTATGTGAAGGAATAATGCTTAAGGACCTGGCAGAGCTATTTATTATAAGAGTGACTTTTTGAGAAAGAAGTGTAGTTCAGTGCTAGAAGTTCTGTATTTGGTGCAATCCAGAGTAACTACGGGGAGTCCTTGCTCCGGTGTAAGAACAATTTGCTCTGGATTGCAATATGAATTTCCCATAGGTTTTCATTAGATGGTGCAGTAACTATGGGTGCATGTAATGTCTCTTACGTGCTCCCGTAGTTACTCTGGATTGTAGGGACTGACTGAAACCACAAGGAGCTGCTATCATTTAGTGCAGGCAATAGAGCATAAAGGGACCAGTCATCTGACTTGGTTCTCATCAACTTCATATTCATATCACTGATATAAAAACTAGTTTTATGTAAATAATATGGTCCTTAGACTTTCTGCTAACTACTTGTCCATTTTTATTTCAAGGAAAAATATAGTATTTCAGTTTTCTGAACTGAGGAAATCAGGGCAAAAAGAATTATTTTACAAATAAAATGAAAAATAGGCTCTTTGTGATTAATTTGGCTTTTTATTATCTATCTATTATCTAAAGTACTTACGTATATACCGCCTTTCAACTAAGCAGTTTACAAAGAAAATAAAGAAATTAATAGCTAATGAGTCCTGTCCCAAAAGGGCTCACAATCTAAAATGCAAAAGAACACCAGAAGAAGCCACCATAACAGACATCACTGGAGTAAGGGCCAGTTACTCCCCCCCTGCAAAATAAAAGAGGAGCATCCACGTGAAAGAGTGCCTCTAGCCCAGTTAGCAGAGGTTGAGACGATGAGATTATTCTTTGGGTTTCTTTCTTACTGAGCACAATTAAACCTCTATACCTTTTGTAAAACCCCTGAACTCCCTTTATTCCTGTATGACCAAGTTGATCTGTGCCCAAAATCTGTGCATTAACTACACATTAGTGTATGCACTCAGTTAAACTAGATTTTTTTTGTTCTTCTGGCTTTTATTGTATTTTATTTGGCTGCAGTCCTATATACCTGGGAGTAGTTCAGATTTGAGACAACACAGATGCTAAATAGTGAAGGGCTGGAAAAGCCCTGTATTGTGGTAAATGAGAAAGAGATCATTATTTGTGACGAAGATCTGAACAACCTGACTTCTGTTGGTTAGGAACATAGCTCAGTTCACTTAAACGTGAGATTTTTTTGGTCAACTGTTCCATTGACATATTTGGTTGGTTCACTTGACTTTTTCCAGTATTTGAAGAGAAAAACTTCCATTATACTTGGACAAGCAGTCAGGAAATGGACTAGGCTTGCTATAGTTACCACAAAATTTTGTAAAAGTTGCTACTTATAGTAATCCACAGAAAAATACTTCCACTTACTTTGCTGATCTATTATGACTTGAATATTTTAATTTCAGCCCTTCTCTAGCTCAGTGGTACCTCATAGTGATGCAGAAGCTCATGAAGATAAAACTCTTCCGGAGCTGAGAACTACAAATCTCGAAAGAACACAAAGCAGCACCAGCTCTTCAGATTCAATTAAGGCAGACTTAATTACTACAGACTGCAATAGTAAGAACTTTAAAAAATCTGATTCCTTTAGTTTAAACCAACCATATGATGAAGATACTGCATCATATTTTGCATGTGCCTGATTTTTTTTTTCCGTTAAATGACAGCAGGCATACTGAGGAAGGCTATTCCATCAGGCTTCTGGTTGAATTGGTCAGTTATTGACCAATTGCAATTAAGTTGCAAATGAATTCAAATAATTCTCCAGACATGGTTGGTTACTCAATTGGTTACTCTTCCTCCTAGCATTCAGTCTACTCAGGGCTGGCTTATAAAAGCTTAATGGGATTTCTCAAAATAAGTTGCCAAAATACTGGATCCTGGCTTGTACCCATTTTAAGTTTAAGATGTAATCTTATTTCTTTAGCTAACCATAATATTTTTGAAAGCCCATTGAAATTATGGCCTATATCCTAATGTGAAATTAAGCCCCCGGCTCTGGAGCAGTTAAGATGACTTTCCATAAGATAACACTAGAGGGTGACGTAACTGCGTGGATGCGTAACTGCTATGGATTTTGCCCTATGTCACACTCTTTGTTGTATTCCTACGAGGTATTTCATGGTCCTATAATTAGAAACTTTATGACTAGATCAAGAAACCTCTGGAATGAGGTTTTTTTAATATTTTGTCTGTAATATTGCTCAAGGATACTTCTGTTCCAGCTGCTGGTTGCCCCAAGGCTACCAAAGTGAGGAACAGAACTCTCTGGCTTCTGCCACCAGTCAGAGGAACAAGGTCTGCTCTGTAATTCTGCACTGTTGTGAACTGTCCTACAGATAATTTGATCAAAACACTGTATAAATTGTCTTAAGTATTGAGTGACTTCAGATTCCTAACATTTTGAAAGAGTAATTTCTCTATTCTTTCTCTAATTTTATGAACCATCATTCTGTGGAGTACAGAAGATCTATTTTGTCTAGGCATTGCTTCTGGTTATGAAGGTTCAACAGCTACCAGAATTCCAACTTAAAAACTATGATAATCCAAAGACTTTGGCTGCAGACCTAATCTCCACTTAGGCTGGCCTAAGTTCCAGCATATGTCCTGTGCTGACCTGGGGGTATCACAAAAATGCAGTAAGACGCTTCTGCCACATTCTTGTGGGGCTAGGCCAATGCACAGGCATACGCTGACCTCCCCACACCATCACAGAAAGATATGTCAGCTGAGTTAGGACGGCCTAAATTTCTTAGAATTGTCTCCCAAAAGAGGAAAAAAATCACATCAGTTCAAATACTGACTAATGTTATTTAACAGTTAGCTGTTGAAATGCATTTATACTTGAAATGCATTTTTTGTTTGTTCAACAATACTTCATTTTTTCCTAGTTCAACAAAATAGTGAACTGGAGGATCAGCTTTCTATGGACAGTATTTGTGAGCAAAATTTGCACAAGGTAAGAAACTTAAACCCCTTCAATTCCTGTCTCTAGCATCATACTGATTTTTTTTAATTTTATTTTTAATCTAATTACTTGAAAACAATTCAAAACCTAATTTTTGCTGCATTATTTGTGGGCTGATTTTCAGAAACTGCAGGAAGGTGTTATCACAGTCCGTGAATATTTCATACTTCTCCATATCCATGTTGTGATAACAAAACCTCGGCAAAGCCAGCTTCCACCCAGTGTAAGTATATAAACACATGGATTTAAATTTCATAGCATATAGATAAAGTATTAATTTGTCTCAAGAACTACATATAACCCTCCTTTAGGAATTCTTCAAATCTTTGCTGCTTCCAGCTTGTTTCTGACTAAACTTGGCTGTTTCTTCAACACACCGTCATTTTATACTAGAAGATCCATAGGTATTAATATGAATCTTTAGTTCATTGTATATTCACTACAGTCTGCCCCTGTCTTCATTAACTATGTGTTCAGCCCAAGTTTAGTTTGTAGTTTTTGATGTAGAGCAGGACGGGCAAATATTTTGACAGGAGGGTCACATCATCTCTCTGTTTATGTTGAAGGATGGAGGGAAAAAATAATTTAAATTTCAAATTTGAATGAATTTACATAAGTGTATACATTAGAGACAGAACTTATATGCATGAATGAATTTTACTGAGCTTATTTATAATACACATGAGAGTTATAATGCAGGCATTTAAAACAATATGAGAACTATGGCCTGTTTTCCACACAACTCTTGCACATACAGATGAAGCCAGAAACACATGGAGACAGGCAATGGGGGATTAAAATAATGTCCTCAGGCCAGCATGGGCTTCAGCAATCTCTGATGGGCCAGAGACTCATTGGAAACTGGGGCTCCCTGCAGGCCAAACTGGTGATCCCCACTGGCCACAAATGGCTCCCAGGCTGGGGTTTGCTTACCTCATATGTAGAGGTTCTGAATTTATCAAACCACTAGGCAATTTACCCTACAATCCAAAATAACTACGGGAGATGTAAGAGATATTACGTGCACCCGTAGTTACTGCACTATCTAGTGAAAACCTATAGGAAATTCACACTGCAATCCAGAGTAAATTCTTCTTACACCGGAGCAAGGATTCCCCGTAGTTACTATGGACTGCACCCTTAAAAAAGCAGCTGGTTTCTTTGAAAAAGCAACGGCACAAAATACTTGAGCGCTGGCTGTGTATCTAGTTTTGTACTGTGTACATACTGTAGATCAGAGGTTCTATAGCATTTTAGCCTGGGGCCTCTTTCTAAGAATGACAATCTATCTGGGACTCCCTCTCCCCCAGAAGTGTTACCATGGCTGGAAGTGACATCAAACAGGTAGTGAGATCACTGTGGTGCAAGAATTCCTCCATGTCTACTCAGAAATAAATCCCATTGTATTCAGTGAGACTTATTCCCAGGAAAGCAGCTTGAATGCCCCCTTCCAAGATGAAGGCCCCTACTGCTAGATTCCAAGATAGCACCATCCAGCTTTTTGTCACCCCCCCCTTAAATGAAGTTGCAACCATCTAAGGGGGTCTTGAACCCCACTTTGAGAACCATTGCTGTAGATACTCTCCTATAAGGTGAGAAATTTCTGCCAATAAATTAAGTGTAAATCTTTTCCTGGGCTTACCTGCTAAATCATTCAGCTGTGAGGGCTGTTGCAGCAACAGAAATAATTACAAGGTAATGTGTCTCCATGATGATCTGGCATCATGACCAGTGGCAACCAAAGTTTACCTTTTCATTGATCTTGAGGCAAAAGTAAACCAGGACTCAGGTTTCCATATATGGTAAGTCAAACAGCCATCCATGTCTTCAGTGGACCCTTCAGCACCCTCATTCCATTTTGCAAATGTTTGACAGAAATCTGGTTTTTAAAACACCAGTATATAATCCCTGTTTTCATCTGAAACATAATGCCAGGCTATAATTTATTGCCTCGTACCATTACTTAAGAATAACACCTGTGGAAAGCAATTGGGTCTACTCTGAGTAAACGGGTTGCAGCTATGTGTAACTGCACTTCCTCATGCTCATTCCTTGCTGCCTGATGTTATGAGTCTCTTGTTTAACACACCCGACACATTAAATATGAATTTGATTAATAGTTTTTTGTGCATATTGTTTACAGTGCACGTACTCTGTTTGCAAAATGGTAGTGAAGACCAGAATTTTAAAAAGTTAATGAATAAAAATGTATCTTATGATCTTTTACTATATTTTTAATAAATTAAATTGTACAGTTTTTAAGATAACAATTACTATTTGGTTATTTTTCAGGATCTGGCTTCAGATAAAGTCAGACAAAACTATAGTCAGACATCCCCTTTAACTCTGACCTGTCCAAGGATCATAAAAATTCCTTGATTTTTGACTCAAAACCTTCCCTTGACTGTATGATTGACCTATTCTCATCTACAGTACATTGATTCTTTGGATTGTGAAATGCATGTTATCAAGAAATTTTTTCTGTTCTTCATAGTATGCAGTCAATGCAGCCCCAACACCAGAAGATACAATCCTTGGCCGGTACGTTTATCATCCCAAGTTGCAAGTTTATGATGAAGATTGCCAAATTCTCTCCGATGCAATAGAAAAGTAAGTTGCTGGCATTTTTAAAGAGTGTATTTACGTTTGCATGTAAATGAAACCTAGAAGAATTGAATTATCACTGGTGTTTAGTTTATTTTTTAGAATAGGGTTTACATTATGACAATTGTTGGGTTATTTAAAGCTCTTATAAACCCAGAGAGTGATATTCATATCTTTGTTACAGTATGCATAAAATGCTGACAATCCTAGCCTCTTTTCTTTATTTAACTTTTCTTCTACCCTGTATTGAACCCTTGACTTTTCAGTAGACAACAGAAGCACCTGGAAGCATATCTCTTACCAAAGTGCTCTTACAAATTGCAGAATAAAACTGGTAGTAATATGATAGGCATATCAATGTTGTATTCCTTGAACAGGAAGGATTCCACACATTATTGTTTGGGTACATACTTGGAGCAGACATGAATGAAAAGACCTGATGTATATACCTTTGATCAGTCATGACCCACCAGTTCGTGAAAAGGTCCTCTGGTTCCTTTAAGGTGTAAGGGCAGCAACCCAGGATCACATTGCTGGGGAGCGGTAAAGGGGGTTCTTTCACTTACTTTCACTACTGCAATCACTTACTTACTTACTCACTTACTTAGGACTACTGCAATCTCCATAATAACAGAGAGCCCCTTGCAGTCCTCCCTGAGGCTTGGAACATTCACAAATGAGCATTTGCAACCACTTTCTGGTTGGAAGATGTGCTTGGAATGCTCCTGGACCCTGCAGCAGCCCTAAGTAAATGGAAGCACTCCTCCCTCAGCAATGCAATTCATCATTGTCCTTGTCCCTCCCCTGCAAAGATTTAGGGAATAAATCTCCCTAAAAGTTGAGAAACATAGATTATGGTAGAGGGAGTGGTGCCCAATACCGCCTGGTACTACATGCCCGATACCGCCTGGTGCCCGATACCGCCTGGTGCTACATGCTACCCACTGGTGCTCCATGGTGTCTGTTGCCTGGTAGTGCCCACTGGTGCCCTATGGTGCTTGACAGGGATGCCAGGTACCAGATAATGCCCACTGCCCGATGGTGCTTGGTAGTGCCTGCTGCCCACTGCACAGTGGCGCCCAATGTTGCTGGTGCCTGGTGCCCACTGATGCCAGCTGCTGCCCACCACTGCCCCCAGTACCCTCCGGTGCCCAGCCATGTCCAGAGCCCAAATTTATTCTTGAATTTTTACTCCCACAACAACAGGTAAATTCTGCTGGTGCCTTTTAAGGCACTTGTAGGGACATTTATCAGCCTCTTAATATGAAATCATATTTACAGCTTAATCTTAAAAGTATGCTTTCTATTAATTTTTCAGATTAAAGCAGCATGTAGATGATCAAGATAAACTTCTGGTGAATGTGAATAAAAGTCTGTGGGAAGTAATGAAATCCTGTTCTGTTGAGGAGGTACAAAAACTGATGTGTAATTTTTTAATAGTTGTTATTGGATTTTTGTCTGAACAACTCTGGTATTGCAGTTCCTCTTATATTTGGTTGATGTTTAGATGATCCTTGGCTGTTTTCATGAGCTTTGCGTGTCTATGTACAAGTCATGGCATATGGATCTGGGTTCGTCCTTTTGTATAGTGTTCATGGTTTTTAGGGTACTTCTAAAAGTTGGGCTTTGGGATATTGTCCAGAGTGGTACTTAATCCTATGAAAAGAGGAAAGATGTGCTTTCTGATGCAGATATTTCAGAACTCAAATTTGAGTATTAGGGGGGCTGTTGCCAAGCCAAGTACCCTGTAATTTGTTGAAAGATTTGTGGAACTGCACATGTATGTATTGGAAAGCTTGGATACATTGGCGTCACCAGACTGGTGTGGGCCACACCGGGTGATGCACCACTGAGGGGTGATGCTCCAGAGGAGTTTGACATTCCTCTGGTCGGCCCCGGAAGTCAGTGCACCCGTTTGAGCCTGCTCCGAGGCAGACCGGCAGCCAGAAGCTGCTGCTCTGCCTCGGAGCTGGCCGGAATGGCCAGCTAAGGTGCAGTGCGAAAAGACGCACTGCACATGTCCAAGCTTTTGGAAATGCTCAGTGCGTCTCTGCGCAGCCATTGGGCCTTGCTCTGAAGGTGGAACCAGCTGCTCTGCCTTCAGAGCAAGGCCCAATGGCTGCGCAGATGCACTGCACATGTCCAAAGGCACATGTGTAGCCTTTTGGCTTCTGGCTACCACTTTGCCTTCCAAGCGAGGCCGAATGGCCGCACAGAGGCATGGACTTCCTCCTCAGAGAGGTGGTCTCCTCTGAAGCTGACTGGCTTCAGAAGAGACTGCGCAGGCGCCAACGTTGGAACCTGTGCAGTCTCAGAAGAGGGAGTGCGCATGTTCCGGGGAGGGTGCGTGTGTCCAGGGGTGACGCGCTGTACCCCTGCACCGGGTAATGCGTGCAATCGGGTCGCCCCTGCTTGGATATGATGTCATTGCCAAGCTTCAGAGTGCTGTGACAGGCCCTGTGCTATTGGGAGCTAGGGAAAGCTAATGCTAAGTTGTCAACATAGTCACTCATTCACCCTGCTGTTCTCAATTCTACTGCAGCTGAAAAGCTTTGGAAAAGAGTTGAACGAAATGAAATCATGTTTCACTAAGAAGAGTAAAGTTCTTGCTTACAGAAGGAAAGCAAAATTGTATGCAAAGCTGGTGGAGAATGCACAGGTAAACCATCTGAGGAAACCAGGGGGTGGTAATCCTTGGCTACTTTTCCTAGTGTAGAAAACTCCAGGATAGCTAAGCATCTTCTACTCTCTGTATATGTATCATGTTCCTTCAGATGAGCTCTGGGTAGCACATGTAGGGTTCATCTTGTTTTTCCTCCCTACAAACCTGTGAGATAAGTCATCCTGAGGATGACTGGCCCAAGGTGAGCTTCATCACTGAGTAGGAACCTCTGCCAAGTCTAACATAGTGCTGCATTATTTTTGGCCCTATCACATACTGCACAGAACAACCCAATGATACATGTTTTTGGTATTTGTTTTAGGATAACCAAGCATCTTTCCTTCTGATAAGAAGAGGCATCTATTCTGAGAACAACTTTTATGTTTGTCACAGTCGCTCCTGGATATTTCTGCCCTATATAATAAGGAATAAAGGAATAAAATGAAATATTAGCGACTCATATGGCTAGGGAGATACAGTACTGCTTCCTTGGGGTCTTAGCAGTAGTCATAAATTAATGGTAGGCCAACTTAGAGGGGAAGTAGTGGAAACTTTAGATAATTTTTATTTCTTTTGCCCCCAAAATATTTTCTTGTATATTGTCCTGCAAGTTTGCAGAGCAGTTATTTAATAAATTAATAAAATTTAATTTAAATTCATATTTAAATTATTGCTACTGATATGTTTGGCTTGAACATAATGACTTGTCCAAATTTCCACTAGGTAAACCAAACCATTCTCCCACATTAACCAAACTCTGTCCTAGGCTCTTATAATTACTCTATAAATTGTGTCATCAATGTGCATGATCAATTCTTTTTCTATAAAGTGAAACGGATATATCCTTGCTCAAGGGGCTTACAATATAGATATTGATACAAAGGGAAGAGAATAGAGGCAAGGGGAATTGGGAAGGCATATGCAGTTATGGCAGTTACATACTAAGGACACAACCAATTTAGGCTAGCCTAACTAATCCAGCATATCTTCCCATGGTGGTATGGGGTGGTCGGCTCATATGCCTGTCCACTAGCCTAACCCTGACACCTTCAAGTAAACACAGGACTTATGATGCGGCTTATGCTGGCCTAACTGCAGGTTAGGATTTGAAGCTAAGGGCGCAATCCAGAAGTGCACTTGGGTTACCTGATCTATCACTGGGCTGACCCAATTGCAATATGCTCCACCCTAGTTACTCTGGAAAAGGCTTGGGGAAGCCTAAGTTAACATAGGCTGCACCAAGACAGGTGGACCTGGGCTGCCTTAACTGGGGCAGCCAATGCAGGTCAGGAGAGGCATGTTGAGGGCATGTTTAGTACTGCCTGGGGCAGAGCAGTTATTCTTATCCAGAGCCTGTTTCCCAGGCAGAAATGCCCTCTTCCAGCTCTTCAGAGTTATACCACCTCAGGAGCAGGTATAGCAATGGGTGGACCCATAGGGGTCCATGATAAGGCAGAGTAAGAATGGCAGTGTTGACCAAAAATCTGAGTTCTTGGCCAGCCTAGCTGCAACTGCCTCTCAAGTTCAGAATATGGCACAACTACGGCAGTCACTAACCTGAGGATACAGCAGGCCACTACAAGAAGCTCCTTGTATTTACTGTAGACTGTACTAGCAGTCTCATCAGGGACTCCTTATAATGCAGGTACTACAGTTGTTCCTTGTTTACTTTGATCTGAGGGGGATCTCCTCAGGAACAAGCCTTCCCCAGGTGTCACTGACTTGGTGCCTACGGAGCATGCTCTGGAGCAGTTAGGGCAGTCCAGGCTTCCTGAATCTGGACTGCCCCAACGGCAGCCCAGCTAGGGCTCTCCTTTCTGCCCTTACTTTGGACTGAGCCCTAAGTCTAGTTACAATTGTCTTAAGGAAGACAATTGTGATGCCAAATTTTTTTGTGGAAAAGCTGATTGGTCAAAACACATAGCTAGTGAATCTTTATTGCACATTATGGTGCTAGGTGATGAATGGTCTAAGAACATGTTGGTGCTACTATGTTGATGAAACTAAATAGGTGTGTTCAGACAAATGAAATAGCTAAATGTCAGTATAATAGTTTCATGGTTTCATTTGGGAGTTAACCGATAGGTCACAGATTCAAACCATTTAATAATATGTTAATGACTTTTTTCTTCTTAAGATCCAGTGGGAAAAGTTTCAATCAAATCTGGCTAAAGTGGATGAACTTATCAAAGAAATGGACAGCGTTCTTGTTGCTCTGGAGACAGGTAGAGCCGCAATGTTCTAGAGACTATTCTAATTTTTGGTAGAGCTAAGTTCTGTATTGGCTTCTATATTTCCTTCTGTGTTGGTTTTCTATATTTCTTATAATATGATTTATTTGGTGTTATTACAGACTGCTTTCCCCCTTGTATCAGGAAGAGTCCAAGGCAAATTATAGCATTTTTTCTGTAAAGAAACTCTCCTATTTACAAACACTCAAGTTACAATTTCAGCTCTGACATCTGCTTGTAGATAATCTTGCTGAGTAAGGAAGCTGTTCTGGAGCATTCCCAGCTGCTCTGTAGTGAAACACTGGTAGTGAAACTGACAGTATCCCAAGGGAAATAAATACTGTTGGGAGTGAAGGAAACAATAATTATCAAGTAAATCTGACAACAAAGTGAAACTGACAGCTACAGAAATGGGGCTGTATTATACTTACTAACAAAACTACAGTACTTACAAACCAGTCCCTAGACTTGAACATGCTTATAAATAGGTGAGTTTCTGAATATTGGTAGTGGTCTAAATTGAGCATCTTATAGAGCTGGAGATAGTTAGTTAGTTAGTCCTTATCATTTAATGAAAGTTCATACCTGTTATCTCCTTTTTGTTTTTGAAGTTTCAGTTAATACAATCTGCTTGTCTTTGGGGTAAAAATATAATCGTAATGATTTGGGAAAAATTGGAAGAAAGTATCAGATTGTCATTCCCTGTCTACTCAGGGCAGGACCCCTGCAGTAATACGTCACTACTACTACCTAGTACTTATCAATAACTAAAATGGGTTTTCTATTCCCCGCCAATATCCTAAGTAATATCCATTCAGTGTGAGCATGATATGAGATATAGGGTGAAATCCAGAGTAACTATGGAGAGTCCTTGCTCTGGAGTAAGAACAAGTTACTCTGGATTGCAATATGAATTTCCCATAGGTTTTCATTAGGTGGTGCAGTACCTACGGGTGCATATAATGTCTCTTACGTGACAGGGTGAGCTCCTGTCCTTAGCCCAGCTCTGCGATGCCAGCTGGATCCAATCGTATGGGCTCTGCCTTTCCATTGGACTAATTCAGTGGCGTGGAGAGGGGGGATTTGCTGCTTGGGTAACAGCCTATCCTCCATAACAATCCATATGCATGCAGCATATGCAGTGCCGAGCACGATACCATAGTCTTTCAAGACTGACGGAGGCCTGCTTGCCCCTGTAGTTACTCTGGATTGTGCCCATAGGCTGCAATCCTAAAGACACTTTCCTAGGAGTAAGATCCGTTGAAAACAATGGGCTTCCTTTTGAGTAGACATGGTTAGGATTGTGCTCATAATAATGAACTGTTACGTGAAATATTATCATATGTTAAAGTTTCTGTGCATTCCCTTGAGCATTTCCTAAACATGTAAAATAAACTAATCTAATAAAAGTGCCACATTTTAATTTTAATTTCCCAGATCTCTACAATATTACTTAGTAGGGTAAAGTTGCATTTCCTGCAATGTTGATTCAAGGATGAACTCACCATTTTTGGAGTTACAATGGCACCTCATGTAACAGAATTAATTCGTTCCAGAGGCAGTTTCTTTATGTGAAACTTTCTTTACGTGAAGCGGATTTTCCCATAAGAAATAATGGAAACTCAGATGATTGGTTCCACAACCTCAAAAATATTCATATAAAAATATTAACTGGATGTAAAAATGATGACAAAACACTGAAATTGAATTCAAAACATGCATTCAATGTGCATGATCTTATGAAATCTACTTAGGCTGCAGTCCTAAAGACACTTTCCTGAGAGTAAGACCCATTGGACACAATGGGGCTTACTTCTGGGTAGACATGGTTAGGAGGCTGCAATCCAAGACACCTTCGAAGTGTCTCCCCACTTTCTCCTTCTCTCCATCCTGAGCCTCTCTCTCCCTTCTCCCTTCTGGCTAGCCCTGAGCTGCTTCCCTCTTCTCCACTGCTCTTCTCTCCCTCTGCCCAGCAGACGCCCGGCCACAGCATGGAACAGCATGGGAGTGTTGCTTTCACTATGGGCAGGTGCGCTAGGCAGCCCTGACGCTTTTTAAATAGGCTGTCGGCCAGCGCGTCTGCCTTAACTGCCAACAAATGTTTTCTTTACATGAAGCACTTTCTTTACATGAAGCAGAATCCTGGAGAAATTTTTGTTTGTTACGTGAAACATACTTTACGTGAGGCGTTCTTTACGTGAGGTGCCACTCTATTTTTATGTTCTCTGCTTTTTAGAAACTGCAAAGTTGGAAAGCTCAGAGTTGGATTTTGGTGATTCTCTGGCAGAATTTAAGTCCAAACTGGAAAACTCTGAGAGTGGTAAGGAACTGTTTTGAGATGCATGATGAAGGTACTGTAGAAGGTCATGAATAATGCAGTGAAGTGTATGGTCAGTGTTTATTACTTTTTTAGGAAAACGTACTCCTAACCATGAATTCTAAACATGAATTCATGTTTAGAATTGTTTAAAATGTCTTTTTCCAATATTTCAGGCTATTTTTCACAGAATGGAATTCCTGTATGGAAGTTGTAATACGAATCATCTTCCAGTAATACAGGTGTCCCTTATTATCCACTAGGGTTCTGTTGAGGAACCTGTCATGGATTAAAAAATCAGTCTATAAAGAAAACAATGGAAAATTAGGTTTAAGAACCCATTTCTAGGTTTCTTGCCCCTCTGTTGTGCCAAATAAATAAGTAGTGCCTCAATATCTGCAGGGGGCTTGATTGCTTGCATGACCACCTATCTACAACAGTAGAAAAGCAGTTTTATTAAACTGATTTGCAGTGGCCATTCATGTTTAGTCAAACCCGTATATTGACTCAATATATAAAATCTGTATATAACAGGGTCGGACCTGTACACTTACTGTACAAAGTTGTAGTTAGCTGAACCTCAGAGCATGTACACTTCACACATATTTTGTGAGTTTCCTTTCTGGGATCGTCCCTGCTTATAGATTCATTTGATCCTTCTACATATATCTTCCATGTAATAATTTCCATGTAGTAAATCCATGTAGTAATTCCATTTAAGGGTAGAAACTTACATTTCAAGTGTTTTTTGATCAGAGCTAGCCTACTTAATCAGATAAAATATACAATTGTGCTTTCAGATTTTTAATGTGTGTTTCCTATTTTTAGAGCTCAAAGGCTACAAAGCCCAAGAGGAAGCACTTCAAAGGTATTATTTGACCAAAAAAATGGTAAAAGATTTTAGCTTTTATTTGTATTATGTGAAATTTTCTTGTTTCTCACACTATTCAGAATATTTTGCTCATGTGTGCATATTTTTTTTTTGTAGAGAACAATCAAATGTCAGAGAGCAAACACAGCAGAAAATTTCTGAGATGACCCATCTCCAGGAAAAGGTGGAAAGCTGTCAGGAGCTCATGAAGCAATATAAGTAAGGCTGCAATCCTAACCTCTGGTTAGGCCGGCCTAAGGGCTGGCATAAGTCAGGTGCTGACCTGGGGAAGTTACAAAAATACAGCAAGACACTTCTGTCCCACTCCTGGAGGGTTGGGCCAATGCACAGGCATACACTGACTTCCTGATACCATCAGATAAGCCAGATGAGTTAGGCCATCCTCAGTTTCATAGAATTGCACCCTAACAGTGCAATCCTTTGTATGCCTACTCTGAACTAGGTCCTATTGTATTCAGTGAGGCCTACTCTTAGGAAAGTGTGTTTAGGCTTGCAGCGTAAGTTAGGTAACACAAACACTACCCAAAGGTTCTTCTTTGTAAATAAATGTCTACACTGATTCAGAGAATACAGATTATAAAACAAAATGATTATTTCTCAGGCCGAAAAGCTTCCCACTCTTGATGATAAAAAAATGTTCAGGTAACATGCTCACTGTTTGGCTTTAATACAAAATTTTGTAATATAAAATAGTAGTCTGGATAATCAACTTGCTATCCCTATCTCTTTTGGAGGAGTGGTCACATGTACCTATACCTGTGCACGGAACAGGTAGAAACTTGAATCCATTAGAGACATTTTTCTTCCCACAGCCACATAACGATTAATTTTACAAAAGCCATAATTTTATCACATTACTAATGTGTACCAAAGTGTTGGCATGCAACTTCACATCTTATCGTCTGAGGACTTATTTTTGGTTGTAATAATTGTTTCTTATAGCTTCTCTGAGTGGGAGATGAAAGAATGGGATGATCATCAGGCAGTTTTCACCTTCCTTTATGATTCCATTGAACTCACTGTTGCATTCGAAAGTCCTGTGGGTAAGTTACAAAAAATAAATAAGCAAAATTCTGTGTGGTGCACACAGTGAAAGGGGAATGTACTGTATGTATATTGAATATGTATTTGACTCTTGATTTTTGTGTATTACCTCTTATATTACATATTACTCTTGATTTTTCATGTCTGCATGAACTTTTTTCTCCAGCCACATGGTGTCATTTAATTCTTACAGCAGTGTTTAAAACTCTTACAACCTTTTTAAAAAGACCATAAAGATACATTGTTCCAAACATAGTTCAGTTTTAATTGCTAACTCTGAGTGCTCTTTGATCAAAGCAGCAAATACATAAAAAAAATTGCATGGCCTTGAAGACAAAATGCCCTTTTAGCCTGTAGCAGTTTTATTGCTTGGCAATACAATCCTGGGCTTGTATGGAGACATAATCGCCACTGAGCTGAACAGAAATTATTCCCAGGAAAGTGGCAATATTGTGTTATTGCTTTGGTGGTCCACAGACTGAATATGTAAGCTAGCACTATGGTGCAGCTGCAAAAAAAATTAAAAAAGAAACTAATGCATTTCTGGGTTGCATTATCAAATATAAAGAATCTAGACAACATGTTCCATTCTAATCTGCACTAGTCAGGTGTCCCTTGCATCCAGTTCTCGGCATCACATTTTAAGGAAGACATTGACTGGATTTAGAGGAGGGCAAGTAAAAATGGTGAGTTACATGAGACGTCAAAGCTTGAAATGTTCAGCCTGGAGAAGAGAAGATGAGAAGGAAACACTGTCATCAAATATCTGACATACAGTATAAAGAAGAGGTTGTGACTACTGAGGACAGGGCTAGAATCAATGGATTGAAACTAGAGGAAGAAGATTTAAGATTATACACGAAGAAGAACTTAAACATAAGAACAGTTCAGTGCTGGTTCAGTGCTACAATCATGCAATTGTAGATTCTTTCTCATTGAAAGTTTTCAAGCAGAGGCTGAACGACCACCTGTTGGGATGCTGTATTTGCCAGTTCTAGGCACTGGACGATTTATATCTAACGTCATTTCCAACTCTTAACATTTTGTGATGAAGACCAGACTGTCATGTCAATTTTCAACATATAGGATTTTTCTTAATTGATCATGTGATGCCCCCACCTGTAATCTAGAACAGCACAAGCGCAGTTTTGTCACCTTAGCAAAAGCAGGCCTCAGTCTATAAGTACTTTGTTCAGACTGTTGCTTTATTTTCCCACAGATGATGCTACGTTCAGCAGCAAGTGTAACAGAAAGATTGTTGGTATGAACTTCGAATCATTGTTGGATGGTATGTCTCTGGAGTGTTTCATGACCCTTTTTAAAAAAGAATCCTGCATTTTCCAGGTGTAAATGTAACCACTGTATTTTTGTAACATTTCAAAAACAGCTGATGTTAAGGAATTAGCTATACAACTACTGGTCTTAGGTAAACAGTAACTGTGTTGGGCCACCACAGTGGCTGTTCAGCTATGGCTGCTCTTTTCAAACTCCACAAGCATAAGGCAAATAATTTATTAAAAGGAGCATCTAGTTTTGCTCCTTGTTTGCTGATGTAACTCCATGCTGCAAATTTCATAGCATTAAACAAAATGCCTTGACTGTAACTAAATTCATCAAATTTTGATCATTTTCTTTCCAGAATCAGAAGCTCCACATTCCTCTAAGCTGGTGCAGAAGCTCATTTTTCAGTTTATTAATAGTCAAAAATCAAGACAGGAGAAATGTTCAACAGTACAAAACCTTTCTCAGGTAATTAACTGTGATTGGAAACCATTTAAATGAAACATTTAAATGAAAATAAATGTCTACTATAAAATGCAGTAAGTATACATCTTCCAATCAAACTTCCTAATGAATTTTGAGATTGAACTGCCTTGGGTCACTCAAGTGAATGACCCATACCTGGAAACAGATTAGGGAAGCCAACTCTGCTGATTCTCCTCCCTTGATGACCATCAGTATCACTATCTACAGCAGGGATCTCCAAACCCCAGCTGGGGGCCAGATGCAAATTTGTAGGGGCTACAGCAAATTTCTATCTGGCCCTCAGCCAGCTTCTGATCTACTGAGAATTTCTAGCCCACTCAACACTACCCAACCAGAACTGGGCTATTAGCATCAAGGACGTGTTCTGCGGACCTCAGAATTAGAGTTATATCTCTATAAAGTATTTATTTAAATTTTTCAGCCCTCAACATGCCAGACAGTTGATGCAGCCCTTTGACCAAAATGCTTGGAGACCTCTGGTCTACAGTATCCATGTGGATCAGCTGGTTTTGAATGGGGCAGGAAGGAATATATTTCAGGGCTCCATTTCTTTCTCACTTCTAATAGGGTGGTGTTTGAAAACAATGGTTTGCCTCACCCTGCAGAGATTGCTTTTATTTTAAAAAGTTTACATAAATGCAGGATTTTACTTCTCTAATTATTGTAGAGTAGAGAAGAAGTAGCTTCAGTCATGATGACAGGAAGCAGAAGCCCAAATGTAGAAGGGCTAAAATAGAAAAAGTGCCCCCCACACTCACCCACAAACTGGTAAAGAGCCAGCCAGCATTCTCCAAAGGTGTCTCCATGGTCATGTGGGCAGCACGACTAAATGCCAACAATGCATGGAATGCTGTCACCTTCCCTTCACCTCCTTCTGTGCCTTTCCATGGATGTTGAGCAAATTGGGAGACAGGATAGGTCTTTGGGGCAACCCATATATCAGAAAGTGAAACAGTGGTTTTCTTATGTAGGTGCATTATGTGCTTTAATCTGTTGCATCACTCCTATTTCTAATTACCATTATGATTCAAAAGTCTGGGTGGGACATCACACTTATGATCTGATATATAAATCTGTCTCATACAATGTCATCTTATGTACAATGTCATTATTAGTTCCTCCAATTTTCCAACCAGATTCTTCATGACATGTCTTTGGTGGTGAGTCGCTGTGAACGCCTAGGAAGAGAGATAGACTTTCTGGACAGATGGGGTGGAAAATTTAATCTTCTGAAGATAGAAGTGAATGATACAAAGTAAGTGATCAAAACATGTACTCTTATAAAATGTATAGATATAAAGCCTATACTTGGTAACAGTTAAGATTGGTAGCCTTGCTCCAGGCATGTCTAGAGTTGCTTTTAGGCCATTGGCTACCTGTCTCGAGTACCTGGCTACACAGCCTGCACTGAATAGATTGGGCCCTTAATTCCTTAGGAAGAGCTGTTTGGGCAGTGATCTTCTGTCAGGAAGACAAATGCAAATACTGGTAACTCATTAAGGCCACAATCCTCTCATTTAGATCCACCTAAGACCCAGCATAAGTCCTGTGCTGACTTGGGAGTGTCACAAAAGTGCAATAAGATGCTTCTGCCCCACTCTTGGGAGGGGGGTGATTTAGGCCATAATCTGACCTCCCTACACCATCAGGGAAAAATAGGCCAGGTGAGTTAAGCCAGACTAAATTTTTTAGGACTGCACCCTTATTCTCTGCCATCAAGTCTCCTTTTGTCTCCCTTATTCCCTCCATCATCCAGCAGGCCAATTACTTTGCTAGCAGATCTCCTGCTTTCAACATACTGGAAAAAACCTTATTCTTCCCTCTATATTTAGGAAAGCCATGCATTCCTCAAAGCCTTTCTTGGCCTCCCAGACTGCCTTCCATTTCTTTTGCCACAGTTTATGTTCCTTTTTATTCTCATTTGGGCAAGACTTCCATTTACAGAAGAAAGCTTTCTCCCCCTTCACCGCCTCTCAAACTTTGCTCGTTAGCCATGTTGGCATTCTCCTGGACTTAGTCAAACTTTTCTTTCTTTGTGGTACATACTTCCACTGGGCCTCTATTATCCTTGTTTAAACAGCCTCCATGCACTCTGGACATTTTTTGCCTCCCTTTTTCAACTTCTCACAAGCTTCATTTGCAAGAATGCCAACCTTTGGTAGGCAAGGGTGTCAGATTTGCTTGGTGCTCTTTCCCCAACATACATGTTGAAACAGATTGCAGGTTATCCCACAATGTTCCACAGTACCTAATGAACCAAGAATATCCTGTTCACTTTTCAATCTCTTAGCCAGCTGGCCACACTGATAATTCCTTGATCTTTCAGTTCCTGTTAACAGATGTTAATAGGTTGTGTTTATGAATATAACACTATTTTTAAATCCATATTTGTTTAATTCATAGGGTGAAGCTCTTTTTTTCCAGTGCTATATCTTTTGCAAAGTTTGAGGTTGAACTCTCGTTATCTGCTAGCTATCCTGCATCTCCAGTGGCTTTTACTGTTCCAAAATGCACAGGAAAACTTGGGTAAGTAAGGCTGCAATCCTATATACTTTCTTGAGAGTAAGTCCCATGGAACAGGATGGGATTTACTTCTGAGCAGATATGCTTAGGATTGCACCCTAATTTAAATACTGTAGGAAATTATCTTTACGTCAGTTCAACTGAATGAGAATTTGATCATATATACTGGATGTTCTTTTCTTGTCAGCCAAGAGGAAATTTCTGCAGTTTTATCCAGTGTTCCAGTGGGAGACAACTACTTGAAGAGAATGGTAGAGCAGATTCATCACAATCTGCTCCAGTGTCCTTCAACAGCAAACAGCAAAGATAACTGAGAAGCTCTCAGCTGAATACATCACTCTGCCTCTAGCACACAGAGTAGCAGCTCCTAAGAGCAGTTTTTCAGTGGTAGGCCTTTCACTGAAGTCTTAATAAGCACAAGTGCGTCTTTTACAGCAAAACGGACTGGAACTTCTACCTAAGATGTCTCTTTTATATATTCAAATGCTGCTTGTTATTTCTGGCAAATTAGTTTCTCTCAATTAAAACTAACGTAAATCTACTCCAGTGGTTTATACTCAGTAGTGTTCAGTATTGCAAACCCTGCATGGTCTTCATGTTGGTTTTGACTGTAACCTTCCTAGAAAGTGACGGTCATATCACTGGCCTGCTGAGCATGACATCTGTTGGGTTGTCCAGAATGGCATTGCATCCTAGTTCTATACTGTTTATATTACCATGAAGAATCCCGAATTCTTCCACTATCTAGTCTCTAATTATCTAAAAATTTATGTATATAAACTTACAGCATTTTCAAGTTTGAATGTTGGAATTTTTAAAACTTTTCTTTTTGTTAAAGTGGGAAGTGTAATAAACGTTCTAATATAAAGTTGCTTTGTTTTTGCTATGACTTAGAACTTGTGCTTCCAATATTTCTCCTAAATCCACTATCTACCTCCTCGTTTTCCAGTGTGATCCCTAAGCAGGTTTATTCAGAAGTTCTGCTGATTTCAGTGAAATGTACCCTACAATCCAGAGTAACTATGGGAAGACGTAAGAGGCACTAACTCTGGATTGTTCTATGCATTTTCCATAGGTTTCCCATAGGTGGCACCGTAACTACGTCAGCGTAAAAGGTTCCGTAGTTACTCTCGATTGTAGCCGTAGTTCCTATTAAGAGTGCTTAGAATTGTAGTGTCTGTGCCTTTTCTGAACACTGTGTAGTGTTCATAACTACAATTTTCTATTTTAAAAAGAAAATGTAAAGTTTAAGTGTTATGACAGGTTGTTCCAGGAGAGGACGCTCCTCCTACAAGGCAGTTTTAAAATGTTAGTCCACCAGCTATCGGACAACTAGTCCCTTTACTGACCAATTCAGAACGGAAGGCTGCTCAACTGGATTGTAAATTGTACTTTTTAATCTCATCTTTGTTATCCTAAAAGACAGGAGACAAGCAAAGTAGTTAGTTTTGATCAAACTGAACCAATTCTAGTTACATCGTATGAACATCGTTTGATTTCTCCATGATCCTTGAAATGTCATATCTCAAATGTTTGACTATACAGTATTCTTATTTTTGGAACAATTTATAAACTGCATTTTGAAACCTCTGCCCAAATATTCCTTCATTTAGAAATCCAGAGTTCTACAAAATGAATTATATGTACACACATTAAATAATGTTCTGTCACATTGTACACTGTGTTCTTTTTGAAAGCTAACATCTCTAAATTGACCACCTCTGTAAATTGTATTTTGACCATTGGACCTTGGCACACAATATTAATTTACTCATAATTTATTCTCTGTAACTTGACTGAGTTCAGCAGCACCAAAGG
This sequence comes from Cryptoblepharus egeriae, assembly GCA_030015325.1. Taxonomy (NCBI): domain Eukaryota; kingdom Metazoa; phylum Chordata; class Lepidosauria; order Squamata; family Scincidae; genus Cryptoblepharus; species Cryptoblepharus egeriae. Next base: position 10,529,330 of record JAREYC010000001.1, read on the forward strand.
CAAGAAAAAGCAATGAATTTCGTTCATGGAGAATATCAAGGCATACAATATTTTTTACTCTGATTTGGCAGTTTAACAATTATTAATTCATTTTGTAAAGAAATTGCACAAAGACGTAATTTTTAAACACTTTTCCTTTTTCAGGATTGGTTTAAGAAATAGCCATTGATAAAATAAAACGAGCTGTTTTACTCACAATAAATCTAACCATTGTGAAATAAAAACACAGTTTTAAAGTATAAACAGTGTTTAGGCACAATTGCAAAGCAGTCATGTGAGAAATAACAATGGGGTCTACTTCTGTATAAAAATTTGTTTTGCCAATTGTGTTTCTTATAGAAGGTAAATCAAATTTTTTAGCGCTTCTAATAGGAATTTTTGGAAAACCTACATATATCCAACTAAATTTTTTTTTAAAATTTCATAAGGTAGTAGGGAGAATTTCTGATCTGTGTGCAGTTTAATACAATAGTAGCATACATACACATTTGACTTGAAACCCACTGAGTTAACAGGAAACTGTACAGCTGGCTGCAGTAACCAAAACAATCTGTTCTGTTAGGCATCATAAATGAAATAAAAGTTGGAGATATAGGACCTCAACTGTACTATATGAGCACATGCCTCATACTATTGTACAGCAAAACTTTTCAGTCAAAGTGCAGGGAGAAAAGACAAAAGTAAAATCTGGTTTTGTAAAATAGACAAGAAAATTACACAAAGATGTGTGACATTCTAGTTGCAATCCTATGATCACTTTCCTTGAACTGAATGGAACTTACGTCTGAGTAGTCACAAATAGGATTGCACTGTTTGCTATAAGGACCGCCACAAAAATCTTAGCAAAACATTGTATTGGCAAAACATAGAACACAAAGAAGGTTCTATGTACAGCGGTACCTTGGTTTACGAGCACAATTCATTAGAAATGTTTGCTTGTCTTGCAAAATGCTCTCAATCCAACGCTTTACTGTATGTGAAGAAAAACCAAACTACATAATACAAGTGCACTGATGTGTGAATGGAAGTACAGCCTTGTAGCACTGTCTGTTCAAGTAAATCTGTACTGAATTTTGGAAAACTTATTGCGGTATTTATGTGCCACTCTTCTCATAAACTCAGGGAGGCTGAACATAACATTTGTTTTTGAATGAGGTTTTAACAAGTGTTGTTCCGTGAGAAAAATCTTATAGAACTGTCCATTCCTCCAAATGTTTCCTTTTACGGGGCAGGCGGTCTTATCTTGGCTACTGAACCCTGCACCACCAAGCTCTTGTAGGCAGTTTCAAAGCACTTCTCAAGATACAAATGGATTGCACTCCATTTCAATGTGTAATGTCCAAGTACATGAAATGGTGCCAATAAATTTATTATTAGTATTGTTATCCATTACATCCAGTACTCCTTCCAGAGATACGCCTGCAGCAACTCAGTCTCTTGGTCACCCAGCTGATCCCTGATAGCTTTTTTCAGAAATAGTGACAGTTTAACCTCCAGACCACATGCTTGTGATTCAAAATTATTTTGAATATATATTTGACATATAAAATGAAGTGTATGTATTATATAGTTTATATTTTGATGAAACATTTCAAAAGAAAAATGTGGATAAGTTGTGATCCTTAATAGCAATTCTGCTGAGGCACATACTGGGAAAAACATTTAGCAGTTGTGGGGGTGCATGTGCTTTTGCACATCTAAGTCACTATGAGCACAATCAACCGTGTCTACTCAAAAGTAAGCCCCATTGTGTTTAATGGGTCTTACTCCCAGGAAAGTATCTTTAGAATCATAGATTGTTGCCTGTTAAACTGGAAAACAGCTATGGCACAGAGAATGTTTTTACATTCTGCCAGTAGCAAGTTCATGGTATGAGCGTTTTGAAATTTTAAATACACAATTTTAAATACTGTGCTTGCTTATGACGGTTCCTTAAATATAAACTGAGCCTTCTCTACCTTCTAATGAGGGGTTAATATACAACTTCAATGACCAGTCCAAAAAAATAATTTATTACTCAATTCTTCTTGTATGGATCTAGACCAGGTTCTCCAAATTTTTTGGCGGGAGGGCCACATCATCCCTCTGACACTGTGGTGGGGATTAGAAGTGATTTACATTTGAAATGTGAATCAATTTACATAAATTTAAATATAAAAGTGTATTACAGTGGTGCCTCACATAAAGAGCTTAATTTGTTCCAGAGGCATGCTCTTTAAGTGAAACTTTCTTTAAGTGAAGCAGATTTTTCCAAAGGAAATAATGGAAACTCAGAGGATTGGTTCCACAACGCCCAAAATATTCACATAAAATTATTAACTGGATGTAAAAATGATGACAAAACACTGGAATTGAATTCAAAACATGCATTCAATGTGCATGATCCTATGAAGTCTACTTACGCTGCAATCCTAAAGACACTTTCCTGGGAGCAAGCCCGATTTAACACAATGGGGCTTACTTCTGGGTAGACATGGTTAGGAGGCTGCAATCAGATACTTTCTTGGGAGGCTTACCTGGGCTGCTACTGGAGGTTCAAGGTGGTTGGTGGGGGCAGTTAGGGGCAGCTGCCTCTGGCACCCCTGGCAACTGCCCCCTAGTTGGGGGCAGAGGCAGCAGCACTGGCTGGCCGGCAGCCCTTTTAAAGAGCCTCCATGCAAAGTGTCAGCGTTGCATAGCACTGTGCCCATAGCGCGTTTGCTTTTTAAGTGAAGTGGAACTTGTTAGGTGAAGCAAGATTTCTTGGAAATTTATACTTGTTATGTGAAACGCTTGTTATATGAGGCACTTGTTATGAGAGTTACCACTGTAGTTACATTACAAAGCTTGTCCACAGGCCAGATGGAAGGGGTCTTGCCCCACTGAGGCTTGCCAAAGACCACATCTGGCCCCTGGGCTGGGGTTTGGACACCCGCGCTCTAGACAGACAATACTGTACTCCACGCTTTCAAGTGTATATAGCAGCGTTTCTCAAAGTGGGGGTCGGGACCCCTTTTGGGGTTGCCTGGAGCTTTCCTGGGGGTCGCCTAAAGACTCCTGGTGAAGGGGGCCAGGTGGGAAGACCTGGCAGAAACGCTGGAGCCTCTGCATCTGGAAGAAGCCACTGAAAAGCAGCTCAGAAGGAGCCTCTGAGCAGCTGTGAGACGGATGTGGAGCCTTGGGGGAGGGGGGGGAGGATTGCAGCCTTAGAGCCCAGTTCCATGCATGTCTACTCAGAAGTCAGTCCTATGATAGTGAATGGGACTTACTCCCAGGAAACAGTGGCTGGCTCTGCTGCCTGAGATCCCAATCCTATGGAGATCTCCTCTCACCCAGGTACTTACCTTCCCATTTCTTTCTTTCTTTCTTTCTTTCTCTCTCTCTTTCTTTCTCAGTCACACCCTTTTAGCTATGCCACATCTGTCTATCTGTCTATCCTTAATCGCTATGCTTTAATTATGTTCAGTTTGTAACAATGAAAATAATCCTGCATATCAGATATTTGCCTTACTATTCATAACAATAACAAAATTACAGTTATGAAGTAGCAGCGAAAATAATTTTATGGTTGGGGGTCCCCATAACATGAGGAACATATAGAGGGGTCACGACAGGAAGTTTGAGAACCACTGGTATATAGCATTCATAAACAGTTTGCATTATACTTTCTGAGACTGACAACAAATCTCTTATTTCCTCTTCTGCACTTGTTTATTTAGTGTATGGCAAATACATGGACTGCACTGTTGGAAAATACTGTGGCCAATTCTTCCTGCACTGTTATGTATGGGATACGTATGCAGTCTGTATAGTGTATACTGTACAATAGCTGGGTTTTGCATTTTAATCTATAGATATTATATCCCTGTGGTTGTCACAGAAATGCACCCTCATGTCTATCTCTGCAATAGTGTACAGTGGGACTTTCAGTACAGTAGACACAATTGGGCTGTAAGACTGCCAACAAAACCACACTCACCCAGGAGTAAGCCCCATTGACTACAGTGAGACTTACTTCTGAGTAGACAGATTGGGCTGCAAGGCTGACACCCTCTTTCTCTTGCCCAGGAGTAAGCCCCATTGACTACAGTGAGACTTACTTCTGAGTAGACACAGCTTGGGCTGCAAGGCTGACACCCTCTTTCTCTTGCCCAGGAGTAAGCCCCATTGACTACAGTGAGACTTACTTCTGAGTAGACACAGCTTGGGCTGCAAGGCTGACACCCTCTTTCTCTTGCCCAGGAGTAAGCCCCATTGACTACAGTGAGACTTACTTCTGAGTAGACACAGCTTGGGCTGCAAGGCTGACACCCTCTTTCTCTTGCCCAGGAGTAAGCCCCATTGACTACAGTGAAACTTACTTCTGACTAGACACAGCTTGGGCTGCAAGGCAGACACCCTCTTTCTCTTGCCCAGGAGTAAGCCCCATTGGCTACAGTGAGACTTACTTCTGAGTAGACACAGCTTGGGCTGCAAGGCAGACACCCTCTTTCTCTTGCCCAGGAGTAAGCCCCATTGACTACAGTGAGACTTACTTCTGAGTAGACACAGCTTGGGCTGCAAGGCTGACACCCTCTTTCTCTTGCCCAGGAGTAAGCCCCATTGACTATAGTGAGACTTACTTCTGAGTAGACACAGGGATTGGACTGCACAGCTGTCCCCGCTCCCTTCTACCCAGGAGTGCGTCCAGTGCCTGCCATGGTCTCTCCTTCTGAGTGGGTGTGGGTGCTGTGAGGGCCTCCTGAGGGACCAACATTCCCCCCAGAAGGCAGGCGCATGCGCAGGAGGCCCCCTGAGAGGCGGGAGGGAGGCGTGGCTGTTGTGTGGACGTGTGTGTCACGTGAGGCGCTGGCGGGATCTTCGGAAGCGCTTCGGAGGAGGCTGTGAGGAGAAGGTGGCGGGGGGGGGCTGGTACTGAGGGGGGCTGGTACTGAGGGGGGCTGGGCTAGGCTGGGCTGGGCGGGGGGGCTGGCACTGAGGGGGGCACCTGCCTCAGTCAGCGCTGAGGGCCTGGCTTTCCTTGGGGGTGTCAGGCGGAGGAGGGCCTCCTCAGGCAGTGCTGCCTCTCAGCCAGTGAGGGGGGGCGGTGGTGCTGGGGGGCACCCTTGGGCCCTCCTGCCTGGCAGTGACACCAAGACACCCACACAGCAGACAGTGGGAGGGGCTCCACTGGGAGTCAGTCTGTGGAACTCCCCACCACTGGACCTTTGTGGGACTCCTTGACACTGGAACCCTCCCTCATGGGAGTCCCCACCCTGGACCTCCCATGGGACTCCTTGCCACTGCACCCTCCCCTGTGGAACTCCACTCTGTCCATTGCCTGGTGTTGCCCACAGCACAGTAGTGCCCAGTAGTGATGCCCACCACTGCTCTGGTACCCTCCAGCGCCCACCCTGCAGGCCCCACAGGTATTCCTGAAGTTTTACTATCTGACTATCCACAGTATTTATAGACCGCTTTTCAACTGAAAAGTTCACAAAGCGGTTTACAAGAAAACGAAAACATTAATGGCTGATGGTCCCAAAAGGACCCACAATCTAAAGTGCAAAAAGAACACCAGCAGAAGCCACCACAACAGACATCACTGGGGTGAGGAGGGCCAGTTACTCCCCCCTGCTAAATAAAGGAGGAACACCCACTGGAAACAGTGCCTCTTACCCAGTTAGGAGGGCTTACTTTTGCAACAATGGGTAAATTCTGCTAGTTAGATATATAATGTATAGGCCGTGGAACTCCTTGCCACAAGATGCAGCAATAGAATCATAGCGTATGCCCTTTAGAAAGGGACTGGACAGAGTTCTGGAGAAATGGGGAGAGCCATGATGGGGATCCTCATAATGTCAGATGAAGGGAGGCCACCAGGATGCAGGTCTCTTGTTTCCTTGTGTGCTCCCTGAGGTATCTTGTGGACCACTGGGATGCTGACAACTGGACTTAATGGGCCTTTGTCCTGCTCCAGCAGGGCTCCCTCTGTATTCTCACTAGCATTTGTTGTATCATCTCCACTTCCCAAAACCAGAAATAACTACCAGTGATGTCATTATCAGTTACTTCCATTGGTACTTCCGCAAGATGGCCCATGGGAGGTAGGATGGCAGGGAATAATATTGCAAAACACTGAAGTATTGGATCTAATCCCCGTTTTGTTTTTCACAGTGACGCTGAATACTTTGTGAAATGGCTATGCAACTGCAGTGCGATACAAGTGCAGACTTGTCAACTGAGGAGGAAAGCTTTGGCCCTCAACCAATTGCGCGGCTGGAGGTATATGGTTAGAGGCTGCTATAATGACAGCCAAAAGTTACCACAATAGCCATATGCATGGCTTTTAAAATACATTTACAGCTTTTCTCAAACTGGGTCAGGACCCACTGTGTGGGTCACAAGTCAATTTTAGGCAATACCCCTTAATTTCAGCAAGTATTTTATTTTTAATCGATTAGACTTGATGCTACAATGATAGGTGACTGCAATTTGGAGCAGTGTTTCAGATCTGTACTTTTAACAGTATGTTAAACTAACTATGGCATTCAATGGGCTTTCTCCAGGGTGAGTATAGATACCATTGCAAAAGGATACCAAACATCCTTTTGGATGTTTGAGAAATTTTTTTAAGAATAGATTTGCAGCTGCTTGATTCCTTTATTTTAAATAAATTTTTAAACTTACACTTATTGTGACCTTTATTTTACGAACTTAATTTGATTTTTGTTGAATGCTAACAATTGTCTTGCTTGATTATATCACTTCTGGCCCTGATTTTACTTCCAGGTTAATAACATGTCATCCAGTGGGTCTTGTCATATTGTTATTCTAAAAAGTAGGTCCTGGAGCTAAAATGTTTGAGAAAACAGATAAAATCATAGAAATGTAAAGGGTCTTCATAGGTATCTTGTCCAACCTCTTGCTATACTGCTCACTGTGTGTTTTATATTGTGCTAATGCAACATTCAATGATGCTTCATGCTATTTGAAAAAAAAAATTAAAACCTGTTTCATGATTCTGGCTTTGGGTGGCATAAGACAAGGTGCAGTCTTAGGAAGAGAAATTCTATGTTTCTGTTGTTTGGGGGTTTTTTTGTACATCAGTCAGTGAAAAAAAATGAACATATGAAGTATATTCTAATCTCAGTACAATTTTACCTTAGTAAGATTATGTTAACAGTTGAAATAATGGCAGAAAATTATTGAAGTAGGCAGTTACTAAAATACAGTAATCAGCCTAATTTCAATTTTTAAAATAAACTAAGAGCATAATCCTAACCATGTCTACTCAAAAGTAAGACCCATTGTGTTCAATGGGTCTTACTCCCAGGAAAGTGACTTTAGGATTGCAGCCTAATACGGAAATGCACAATACATTTGTGCACAATACAGTTTTTACAAAAAACTGTAAACAGTGAAAGAAAAGAAAATAATTGCATCCTGTTGTAAGAATACTGTTTCATAAGTCAACAAATAGGAATTAATTAAATATAAAGTGAGAATTTTATTCACATTGATTTCAGTTATAAAATTCTAGAGGTTTAGAAAAGGTAAAGTTTAAAAGAAATCTTAAAGTGACTGTATCCTTTGTTCCCAGAGTTGCTCATATGCTGTGATTTACAGAGAAACATAGAGCACAATCCTAACCATGTCTACTCAAAAATAAGCTCCTTTGTGTTCAATGGGTCTTACTCCCAGGAAAGCATCTTTAGGATTGCAGCCGTACCCTACAATCCAGAGTAACTGTGGGAAGACGTAAGAGGCACTTATTCTGGATTGCTCTATGCATTTCCCATAGGTTTCCCATAGCTGGCACCGTAACTATGTTGGTGTAAAAGGTCTCATAGTTAGTCTGGATTGTAACCATAATGTGCTAAACATGTTAAAACCATAGCACTGGAACATACTTTGTGTAAAAGATCTCATAGTTACTCTGGATTGTAACCATAATGTGCTAAACATGTTAAAACCATAGCACTGGAATGTACTTTGTGACTCTGGTTTATCAGTTAAAATTACAGGCATTATAGTAGTTTACAAGTCAAAAACTAACATCTTACGATTTATAATTTCCTATCATACCTATCCGTATAGCCTAAAAATAGCAAATATTGAGATCTGCCTAGTTCTCAACGGTGCTTAAAGCTTCAATCCTAACCCTCAGTTAGGCTCGCCTATGCCCCAGCACAAGCTCGTAATCGCTTGGAGATGTCATAAAAATGCTTCTGTGCCACTTCTGGGGGAGAGTTAGGCCAGTGCACAGACATCACAATGGGAGCAGGACTTGTGCCAGCCTAGGTTAAGATTGCATCCAAGTTACATTAGTTGCCTCTTGCCTTACTCAAGGTTTATGTTCCTGAATAAGCACAGAAAGTTAAAACCATGTATATTCAAAATTGAAATCCCTTGCATTTAGAAAATATATTCTGTATTTAAAATAGATGTCTTTAAAATTGCAAGAGACAGGTGGGAACTGGAACCACTTCGCTTCATTCTTCCATCTTGCAATCCATTTCAGGATATACAGTATTTAGTAATTGTGCTGGTCTAATGACCGTAATAAAGGTATACTACTACAGTATTTTGTAATTGGTATGGGAAGCTGAATTGCCTGCACTGTTTAAACTGTTTTTCCATTGTTGGGGTTTTTTGTTTTGTTTTGTTTGCTTTTTGTTCTTGCTTTGGTTTGCCGTGTACAGATATTCTTTCAGCTGCTACAATTTAGAGTGTAGTTCATAAGCACTGATTCTCTAACAGTATGATTGTGTACAAGTTTGAGCACTTGAAATTCTCTAATAATGTTTCATATTCAATAACCATATTTTCTTCCCTGTAGCAATGTGGCATCAATGCAAACGATGTGAAGAAGTTAGAAGAAGCTGGATTTCATACTGTTGAAGCTGTTGCTTACGCACCAAAGAAAGAATTGCTTAATATTAAAGGCATCAGTGAAGCCAAAGCGGACAAAATCCTGGTACGTATCACGTGAAAGTTAAGAAGATGAAAATGCGTAATTATATAGCAAAGTATTTTTACACAAGCAGAACATTTGTATCTGCTTTTGATTAGTATATAAGCTTAAGTCTGTCAAAGATCTGTTACACTGAACTTGGTTCCCTGTTCTATGTTTTATAATCCCGGTTCTATGTTTTTTCTTCCGATAAACAGTAGCTTTTCTGCAGTTAGCATATACAGTAGGCCTTTCGTATTCATGGGCATGAATTCCAGGAACCCCCATGGATACAAAATTCTGCAGATAGTGGAATCGGGGGGGGGGGGTGCCCTGGCAAAACAGAAGTGCCTTTCAGAAGCATCGGGGCGGGAGAGGCTTTGGTGGTGCAAGAAGAAGTCCTCCCAGGCATTATTGGAAGGCCCTTACAGGTGTGTATAAGGAGGGCCTACTGTCCTCCTGGAAATACAGGGTTGTTCTAATATTTGTTCTTTTGATTTGCTGTTCTCAGGCAGAAGCAGCTAAATTGGTTCCCATGGGCTTCACCACAGCAACAGAATTTCATCAGAGGAGGTCAGAGATAATTCAGATCACAACTGGGTCCAAAGAACTTGACAAGCTCCTTCAAGGTACACACCTCACTTTCTTGTTTCTTTATTTTCATTATTATTATTGGCATCCTTCAGTCTCGAAAGACTATGGTATCGTGCTCTGATTGGAGGTCCTGAAACAACATCTAGTGTGACTAAAGAGGCCAATGTGAGAGTGTCCATCCCTTCCACACTGAGGACAAATAAATTCCGTCCCCTGCCCAGGTCCCAGGTTTCGCTGCTTTCGGGTCTGTCTCTTTGCTTCAGCCTGCCGAACAAGTGTCTCTTCCAGTTGGAGAAGGCCATGCTGGGTCTTTTGCCTCCATGCTGAACGGTCAGAGGTCAAGGTTTCCCAGCTGTTGATGTCCATTCCCAAGGCCTTTAGATCCCTCTTGCAGATGTCCTTGTATCGCAGCTGTGGTCTCCTTCTTGGGCGCTTTCCCTGCACTAATTCTCCATATAAGAGATCTTTTGGAATCCGACCATCAGCCATTCTCACGACATGCCCAAGCCAGCGTAGATGCCGCTGTTTCAGAAGTGTGAACATGCTACAGATTCCAGTACGTTCCAATACTGTGTCATTTGAGACTTTGTCATGCCAGGTGATTCCAAGAATACGTCAGAGACAGTGCATATGGAAGGTGTTCAGCTTTCTCTTCTGCCATGCATAAAGGGTCCAAGACTCATTGCAGTACAAGAGTGTGCTCAGGACACAAGCTCTATAGACCTGGATCTTTGTATGTTCCGTCAGCTTCTTATTAAGCCATACTCTCTTTGTAAGCCTGGAGAATGTAGTAGCCGCTTTACCAATGCGTTTATTCAGCTCAGAGTCTAAGGAGAGAGTGTCAGAGATAGTTGAGCCAAGGTACACAAAGTCATGGACAACCTCCAGTTCATGTTCAGAGATTGTGATACAGGGAGGTGGATCCACACCCTGACCCGTGACTTGTGTTTTCTTCAGGCTGATTGTTAGTCCAAAGTCTTGGCAGGCTTTGCTAAAACGGTCCATAAGTCGTTGAAGGTCTTCGGCAGAGTGAGCAGTAACAGCAGCGTCATCGGCGAAGAGGAACTCACGCAAGCATTTCAGCTGGACTTTGGACTTTGCTCTTAGTCTGGAAGGATTGTAGAGTTTTCCGTCTGATCTGGTCCGGAGATAGATTCCCTCTGTTGCGTTTCCAAAAGCATGCTTCAGCATGACTGCAAAAAAGATCCCAAATAAAGTTGGTGCGAGGACGCAGCCCTGCTTCACTCCACTTCGGATGTGAAAGGAGTCTGATGTTCAGCCAACAAAAACTATAGTGCCCTTCATGTCCTCGTGAAAGGACCTGATGATGTTGAGGAGCTTAGGTGGGCATCCAATCATGGGGAGGATTTTAAAAAGACCATCCCTACTAACCAAATCAAAAGCCTTTGTATGGTCTATGAAGGCTACAAAGAGTGGCTGTCTTTTTTCCCTACATTTCTCTTGCAACTGTCGAAGGGAAAATACCATATCAGTGGTGGACCTGTTGGCTTGAAATCCACACTGTGATTCAGGATAGATTCCCAAAGCCATGTTTTTAACCTGCTGGCCAGGGAGGAAACTTTGATATGAGAGCACAAGGAAGGATTTTATTTGAGATCACTCTGTCTTTACTGTTCCATTCAAGATTAAGAAAACAATGGTAGAGTTCTTTACAAAAATATCTCTATGCCATGAAAACAATTAACATTTAAGAAATAAGTTTCCTAGGAATAAGTCCTATTGAACACAATGGGACTTACTTCTGAGTAGACATGCTTAGGATTGTGCTGTAAGTTTCTTAATGTAAATCATCTTCCAAAGGCAATATACAGTGGCGCCTCACGTAACAGAATTAATTCGTTCCGGAGGCAGTTTCTTTACGTGAAACTTCCTTTACGTGAAGTGGATTTTCCCATAGGAAATAATGGAAACTCAGATGATTGATTCCACAACCCCAAAAATATTCATATAAAAATATTAACTGGATGTAAAAATGATGACAAAACACTGGAATTGAATTCAAAACATGCATTTGGTGTGCATGATCTTATGAAGTCTACTTAGGCTGCAGTCCTAAAGACACTTTCCTGGGAGTAAGACCCATTTAACACAATGGGGCTTACTTCTGGGTAGACATGGTTAGGAGGCTGCAATCCAAGACACCTTCAAAGTGTCTCCCCACTTTCTCCTTCTCTCCACCCTGAGCCTCTCTCTCCCCTGCTCACTTCTAGCCAGCCCTGAGCTGCTTCCCTCTTCTTCACTGCTCTTCTCTTCCTCCGCCCAGCAGACACCCGGCCACAGGAAGAACAGCGCAGAAGTGTTGCTTTCACTATGGGCAGGTGCGCTAGGCAGCCCTGACACTTTTTAAACAGGCTGCCAGCCAGCGCATCTGCCCCAACTGCCAACAAATGTTTTCTTTACGTGAAGCAGAATCCTGGAGAAATTTTTGTTTGTTACGTGAAACATACTTTACGTGAGGCGTTCTTTACGTGAGGCACCACTGTACGTGTAATACCATTATATACCTAGGATTATTGTTTATTTGATTTACATCCCACCTTTCTTCCTAAAGGAACGACACTCAATGTGGCTACGTAGATTTATTTGCATGGTTGACAAGCTGTTATTTTTCATAACAGTAACCTGTCTGTGGTGCAAGTGGTTATGACACTGTGTCTGTTAACCAGCAGGCCAGGGTTTGAGATCCAGGTTGGTCTCCACAAGACAGGGTGAGCTCCTGTCCTTAGCCCAGCTCTGCGACACAGCTGGAACCAATCGTATTGGCTCTGCCTTTCCATTGGACTAATTCAGTGGTATGGAGACGGGGGATTTGCTGCTTGGGTAACAGCCTATCCTCCATATCAATCTAACCCGGGCCTTTGTGCTTCACATGCAGCATATGCAGCGCCAAGCATGATACCATAGTCTCTCAAGACTGACGGAGGCTTGCTTTTAACCTGTAACAAATTTGTTTTCTCCTTCTGTTCTCCAGCCTATTTTTATTGCCTCTTTCTATTCTTATTGCCTATCCCCAAGACCTACTATCCCTTAAAACACATCCTGTTTATCTTAACTTTGAACTATGTCCCACTGTGTTCAGAAGGGGTTTACTCTTTGGTGTGTATGTGTGTGTAAAGTTTTGTTTTTATTTTGCATATGTTATTTTATATTCACCACTTTGGGTTGTCTTCAAAACAGAAAGAAGGGGTATAAAAGTTATCAAATACTGTATATATAATTGAACTGATCTTGAAATTTCTTGCATTTCTTGTGCAGGAGGAATAGAAACTGGGTCTATAACAGAAATGTTTGGAGAATTCCGCACAGGAAAGACTCAGTTGTGCCACACATTGGCAGTAACCTGTCAAGTAAGTAACTTAAAGCACAATCCTATCCATGTCTACTTAGAAGTCCCATCATAGTTAATAAGGCTTACTCCCAGGAAACAGTGGATAGGATTGCAGCCTGTAATTCTAATTAAGATCAAGTACCGTATGGTACATGCAAAGTTGTGGATCATTCAGTGCTTTGTATTGGAACAAAACAAGAGGTTCTCCTCATGACTAAAAATTAACTAGATGATTGGCAGAATTCGGTGGGGAATCTTTATTGAACAGCTGCCAGAGGATGCAGAGAATATTCATCCCTTTCTCCTGCTGTCTCCTCCCCACATCACCCCGTTTCATAGTGACATGGAAAATGCACCCAAAAATCTGACTGAGGAGAAAGCAACCTAGAGAGTTGGAAAAGTTGCAAGGGAAAAGAATGAGGAAAAATAACAGCAACCTACCTTTTTTCCTTTTTAAAGCTGTCTGATGTTTGATGGCAACTTAGGTTCCCAGAACAGGATCTCTAAGCCCTACTCACAGCCTCAGTTCCTCCCCCCTCCCAGAAACACAATAGAATGGGACCTTCCTAGCCAATCTTAACATATAAAGAGGCAATAGGTGGTAAAATTCACTTCACAGGATCTGTTAATTTGCTTTGTATGATGTTTAAGTCTGCAAAATGAGCTTTAGTATTAGAGATTTTTTTTATAAAAATACTCTTAACAACTTATTGGTGATTACTTAAAGGCATCTACTTTAAGTAAAAATACCATAAAGGATATTTTACTTCTTAAGATGACTTGTGAACTTATATCTCCTTCCTCATTTCCTTTTACCTGTCACCATGAACAAGCTTTGCCCTAAGAGTTGCTGGGAAAATAATCATTTGGTCCTTACTTTTCTCTCCAAAATGTTAGTTTATTATTCTTGTCTGTGTTCCTGTTTCAATGTTTCAGTGATAGTAAAAGTTAACCTTGTATGTACATTAAAGAAATACGTTATCACCTTTAACTTTACCATAAGTTAGAGTACTCCTATCACAATTTGGTTCCATTTTATGTATTCTATGCTTTGTGTTTTTAGCTTCCTATTGATCGTGGTGGTGGAGAAGGGAAAGCTATGTACATTGACACAGAGGGCACCTTTCGTCCAGAACGTTTGCTTGCTGTGGCTGAGAGGTTGGTAGTTATAGTCATTGGTTCTGCATTCAGAATGGTCCAGAACATTGAACTGTAGTAGTGCCACCTACTGACTATTGATAAAATAGAACAGCTGCTCAGTACTCCTAGTAAGCAACAAGAATGCCACTGAAAATGTCTTGTTAAGAACATAAGAAGAGCTCTGCTGGATCAGACCAAAGGCCCATCTAGTCAACTTCTTGTATATCATGGTGGGCCCTCCAGATGCCTCCACAAGAGACCTGCATCCTGGTGCCACTCCCTTGCATCTAGCCCTCTGTTGTTGGTCTAGTCAAAATAAGAATAGTACAGTATTGCACAAGATCATTATTTTTAGAGCGCTATTAATTCTGAAAGCCTGGGTGCAATTTCAGGGAACTAAACAAAAAAGTTATGTATAAGATATGATGTTAAGGATTTCTGGACTCCCCCCTTCCCCCCCCCAAAAAAAAACACAGACAGTGGCACATCACATAACAAGTTTAATTTGTTTCAGAGGCATGCTTGTTATGTGAAACGCTCTTTATGTGAAGCGGATTTTCCCATAGGAAATATTGGGAACTCAGACGATTGGTTCCACAACCCAAAAAATATTCATATAAAAATATCAACTGTTTATAAAAATGATTACAAAACACTGTACTATAACACAGTACAAAACACTGTAATATACAGTAACACACAACACTGCAATAAAGAAAATACTGAATAGCACTGTACCTTTGAAAACCTTCATGGCTGGTGTGAGGGTTACTAGAGAGGGGGATTACTTTGGCTCCAATCCTAAAGACACTTTCCTGGGAGAAAGACCAATTGGACACAATGGGGCTTACGTCTGAGTAGACTTGGTTAGGATTGTGCTCTTTCACAATCACTAATGAAATCACAGCTATCCATTGGCTCAATGGAATTGTTTTTTTGCACAACTTTAACATTCCCAAGCTGCTGATGTTGGTTATTTTGTACTTGTAGCACTAGTATTTTGTACTTTGAGGAGCATCAGAACATTGATAAGGCACACCTTCAATACTGCCACACACAGATCCCACATACAAACCTGGCTCAGGCTGCTCCCCCCAGACCTCCCCATGAGTTCCCTGGCCATGGAAGCCTATTCCAAACTTTGCCCAGGGCCCCACTGTAGCACAAGCTAGTCCCCTTGTCCCCCCTGTGGGTTCCCTAGGCATGGAAGCCTGTTCCAAACTTCCTCAGAAGTGCTCTTTACTCAAGACAGTGCTTTTTACGCAAGTCAAAATTTCTGAGAAAATTTTGCTCTTTATACAAAAAGCTCTTTATTCAAGTCACCCTTTACTCAAGGTACCACTGTATTCATCTATAATAAAGCTCAGACACTGAGGTATACAATGTCTACCTCAGTTATTAAATCAATAAAAATATTATCTAGCTACATCATGAGCAGCAGGGTGATATAATGCTGTTGGATGATACGATGTTGGAAGATTAATAGGGAGAGAAGATTAAATGCTAATATTGTGTGAAACAGTTCTGAAAATTATGCAGTTCATTAGATCTGGCTATATTCTACATGGAAAGCTTTCTTGTTTAAAACTTACTTAAATCAGAGTATGATGAATCATGAAAGGGTGAGAAAGAACTTCTCCGTTCAAATAATATGTGACAATTTCTTAAGACTTGGAAAAATAGTACTGTACTGAGTAACAGTGCCTGCCATTTTTGTTAAAAACAGAATCAGATTATCTGTCGCTTGATATAATACCCTAGGTATGGCTTATCTGGAAGTGATGTGCTGGATAATGTGGCATATGCACGAGGATTTAACACGGACCATCAAACCCAACTTCTTTACCAAGCATCTGCTATGATGACAGAATCAAGGTAACAAACTAGCACACTCAAAAGGGATTTTGTAACTTAATAATCAAGATATTTGTTTCAGTGGGTACACAGCTCAGCAGCTGCACTGTTTATTCACTTTCCATAAAGATAATAAGAAAAAAAAAACACAATTTATTTCACTAAAGCTGCTCTGCTGACAAGATTGAAAGAAGCCAGTTATCACTACTTTGGGTTAATTGTTTTCAGCAGTGTTTTTTTTATTCTGCAGAAATATCATTTTTTAAAATATGTAGCATAGCATTTACTGTGTATTGTAACTCTGAGGCCACCAAATTAATCGGTTAATCTGTGGCCAAAATATTTATTCAAAATTCTCCTTAGAATCTCAGTACCTTTACATTCACTACTGCCTCTCCAAAATCTTCAACCATCCAAAAGTCATCTTCCTTTTCCTCTTGCCATCCCATCTGCAAACCCATTTTTTACTTGGAAGGCTTTGACACTGGCAATAAGCTTAAGTGAAACCAAAAGAATTGCATTTATCCTCTTTACCTGAATCTTAACGCTTACTTTTCCAGCTGAAATTAGTCTCCAAAATCAGGGTGCACATTAGATTTGATGGTGCATTAGGTTTGAGTAAATACATAATTTTTATTACAAGTTTAGGTCAGTACTAATTTAAGAGTTTACTATATTTAATAAAAATGTAACAAACTCAGTGTTTTATAGATTTTATTACCTAGTGCAAATTAGGTAAAATCATAATATAAATCCATTGCCCTATTATTGTTGTCATATAACTCATTATTATATGCAGTAAAACTAAATTTTGCACCCAATTGGCAGCTGCACATTACAATCGCCAGTAAACATTTTTTAAAATGTGGTGTGCATTAGATTTGATGGCACATTAGATTTGAGTAAATATGGCATTCTCCCTGCAGAGAATGCAATGAATATTCATCTTTTTTTCAGATATGCTTTGCTGATAGTGGACAGTGCCACTGCCCTATACAGGACAGATTATTCTGGCCGAGGTGAACTCTCAGCAAGGCAGATGCACTTGGCCAGATTCCTGCGCATGCTGCTTCGCCTTGCAGACGAGGTAAGCCATTACTAGGAACTTTTGTTACTAGGATTTATTTGCAAAGTTCTTTTGTTAGTCATAGAAATGATGTTAGTCATACAACCCTTGTATGGAGAAAGAGTCAGGTCACCTGCAAGTCTGCTATTTTTCACTGTCATTTATGACAGACTCTTCAGTTTATCATATGCCTTTTTGTGATAGTTCGGTGTGGCAGTCGTGATCACAAACCAAGTGGTAGCACAAGTAGATGGAGCTGCAATGTTTGCCGCAGATCCCAAGAAGCCTATTGGAGGAAATATCATTGCACATGCTTCCACAACCAGGTAAGCCTGTCTTTTCCTATTTCGATAGCCTGTCAGGCTGGTGTCTAACTAGAAATTCTTAAGATTTCAGGTTTCAGTGTGGAAACTTCATAGTATCTTGAGTAAAAACAGGTTTGTTCATTGAAGGGTAGAAACGGTATAATGGCTTTATGAACTCATCTTCATGTTGTCCTGGCACAGCTGGTGAATGTGTGCACACACTCTTGTTCCATACTCAGCCACTTTTGCATCCAAGGGTGAGGCAGCACTCCTGCTTGTGTGCACAGGAAAACTATTTGAGTATGTCCTTGTTAGATGTGGTGGGGAGGAACATGCAGTTGGAGGACCAGACTGGTGGCTCTTGATGGCCAGAAATCTCTGTTTTTTTTCTTACTTTGCTCACTTCTGCTGTAACCTGTTGCCGTCAGTAGGTGGCCTGCACTGACCTGCAGTTACAGAGCATCCTGAAGATGGGTCTTTGTAAACACTCTTACCATAGCCTTAAATTCATAGAGACTCAAACAGCACTTGCCTTCAGGATTAGCTGGTGAAAGGCATTCATGAGAAGTTAATCATGTGTATGTATACAGTCATTTCAGAGATTTGCTGTGTATGTGCGTAATGTTGAGGTGAGAGGATTTCCATGAACTATGCTAGCCTATGCTGACTCGGGGTTTCTTTAATTAGCTTGTTTTGAAAATACAGTGGTACCTTGTAAGACAAACTAAAATTTCTAAGGAATTCCGCTTTGTAAGACGAACAGTCTTATAACTAAAATTTGTTGTAAACAAACGAATTGATGCTCTGCATCGTGAGCAACAGCAAGCGGTTATGGAGGAGATCTCATCTGTGGAGGAGGAGAACAAGGAGGAGGAATCCCTCACATCAAATGAGATTAAGGACATCTGTAAACATTGGGAAATTGTGCAAAAGTTTCTAGAAAAGCACCACCTAAATAAGGCTGTAGCAGTACAAGCGATGAATCTGTTTAACGACAGTGCAATGCCACATTTCCATGAAATCCTCAAAAGGAGACAAAAGCAAGTGTGATTAGAAGGTTTCTTATTAAAGTTGCTCAAAAAGACACCAGTGACTCTTTTAGTAAAAATTAGTCATACTTGGCCCATCAAGGTTTTTCTTTTCTGTTTTACTGTACAGTATATTACAGTGTTTTAATTAATATTACAGTAACTGTGTTCTGCATTATATTACAATGTTTTGAATTTGATTACAGTGTTTTGTTATCATTTTTACGTACAGTTAATATTTTTATATGAATATTTTTGGATTGTGGAACCAATCGTCTGTTTCCATTATTTCCTATGGGAAAATCTGCTTTGTATAAAAATGCTCTGTAAGACAAACCTGCTTCTGGAACAAATTAGGTTTGTCTTACAAGACACCACTGTATTCATGGTTTAAGTTCTTGTGAAATGAACTGCTGACCAAGTATATTTGCAGCAGTTGATTGACTGATTGCTTTGGATCACCAGAATAATCTGATAGTCCACATATTGTTGCATATGATAGTCCAGGCATTGTTGTTGCATCATACAAAACTGTCTTGCAAAACAAAATTACTACATCTAACTAAATAAATATACAAGCTTTTGAACAACCACATGTAAAGTCATGTGGGGCAAGAAAAGCCATGACCATGTGGGGCAAGCATGGCCATGTGAGGCAAGAAAAGCCTCAATTTTCTCTTCTACCCCTGAAGAACATTTGGTTCTTCAAGAACAGAAGGTTGTTCTTCAGGTGGTTTTTTTCTTATTTCCAGGAAAGGGAGAGAACAGCCCACAATCATTGCTTCAGTCTGTTGTGGAGCCTGAATGCCAGGATTCCCTGGGCTTGCAGCCTCCCCAGCTCTCCTGTGTGCTTCTGAGCTGGGAAATGTAGCAAGGGGGAGAACATCTGTAAATCCACCACAAGGGGACAGAGAGGAATTTTACATTTAGAAATAACATTTTGAAGCTTGACTATAATTTTACATACTAACAGCTCTAATTTGAGAGAACACATTTTTTTCTTTTCAGGCTATACTTGAGGAAAGGACGGGGTGAAACCAGGATTTGCAAAATTTATGACTCGCCTTGCCTTCCTGAAGCAGAGGCCATGTTTGCTATAAATGCTGATGGAGTTGGGGACGCTAAAGACTGAAGAACCCAGCGCAATGTCATTGCTCCATTAGCAATAAAAGACTGATCCTTCTATACAATCCTCTTCCTGATAACTCTCCCATGATTGCTGAAAGAAGCTGCCATAAGGTTGTCACATATCGACTGAACATCTGATCCTTCTTGGGAGATGTTTTCTATCCCTGCTGATGTTGCTGCACCCAAGGCCTGTTTGCTGATGCAAATCTCTTGCTAAATTATCTTCCATTGTTTAATACAATAATGTAATAAAACTGAGAAACGCTAGGTTCACAGATACAGAGTATAAAACACTGAATACTTCCTTGATTTTATTATTAATTACAAAATAAATTACAAAGTATATATTGACTCAGGAAACTTAAGACCATATTTTACTCTTCTAGAGTTCAGACAGCTACCAATTCAGATGAAAGGCTTTTTCTGTTGATGGCTTTACAATTCCAGAACAGAAACTGGTTGAAACTTTATTTTTCCTTGAGCTATTTGCACATTGATAAAATGGGGAAATTTCAGTTTACTCTAGGAAATTCTTGGTAGGGTGGAAAAAGACTAGCCATTTTTATGAATACTTTGCTGAGATGAGCTATACAGTAAACCACACCTGGCAAATTTATACTAACATATAAGATTAATTAAAGTTAGTCTTATAGTTATTGGCTGTGGAGATTGTTGCATTGTGTTCTTTCTTAAATTCATATTTGTAAATAAATACAGCATGAAAATAAAGGAAAACACAGATAACTGTGGGGCATGGCATAAGACTTCTTATAGGCTTAATCATGTTCTGGAGTCTGAATTCTGGGTTAGTTATGCAAACCAACAAATGTTTCATTTGTGTATTTTATCCACAATGTTTTACCACTTGGGGCACAATCCAGTGTGAGGGCAGTGAGGAGTGCCCTAGCTGGGCTTCCCCAACTATTCTGAATCCAGAGCAGAAAGTTATGCTGCATCCAGAAAGTCAAGAAGCCTGAGCTGCCCTACCTTCTCCAGAGCTTGCTAAGTAGCACCCAGTGATCTGAACAGGATACCATCCCTTCAGATCACACTGAACAAGGAACAGCTGTGGTGCCTGCCTTAGAAGGAGTCCCTGATGAGATGCCAGTACAATCTACAGTGACTAAGAAGAGCTTCTTGGAGTGGCCTGCTGTATCCCCAGGTTAGTGGGCTGCTGTTGTTGTGCCATATCCCGAAGTTGAGAGGTAGGGTTGCAGCTAGGCTGGCCAAGGACTGATTTTTCTTACTCTGCCTTATCATGGACCCCTATGGGTCTACTTATTACTGTACCATCTCCTGAGGTGGTATGACTTTTGAGAGTTATTTCTGCCCTGGAAACAGGCTGGATACAGTGTAACTGATCTGCCCCAGACAACGCTAAGCACGTTCTCAACATGCCTCTCCTCAATTGCCCAGGGATTCCCAGTTAGGGCAGCTAGATCCCAGTTGGATCCATCTGTCTTGGGTTAACCTGTGTTGACTTAGGCTGCCCCAAGCCTTTTCCAGAATACCTAGGGTAGCCCAGCTTTCAACTGGGCCATCCCAATAGGGTAGGGATAGGGTAACCTAAGTGCCTTCTGGATTGTGCCCTTACATAATTTTCATAGGGCAGAGTGATGAAGAACAAGCAAAGAAGAAAAGCCAGAAGTTGACCTAATATATGAAATAAAGCTACAGCCTGATCTAGCACTCTTTATTTCCAGGTTTTCCAGTGTGCATCTGCATGGGGTATTTTAGAGGGATAAATTTTTTCTCAATCACATCAGATCTTAATGGTTTCCATATCTCTACATGTATCTAACTTCATGTGGAGGTAATAAGGGGCCAAGCACAGAGAGCATTTCTGCACCATGTCTTTTTTGAGGTGGACACTGGATCCAATATAGGTCCAATAATATGCATCCAATATAGGTGCTAAAGTACCTGTCATTCCCAAGAAAGAGGGTTCAACAGCTGCCTTTTATCTATTCAGAAAAGGAGTCTCATGCGCAACAGTGATTCAAGACCAGAGTGGGAAGAAAGGCTACACGGTGTAGTTTTTGTTTGTTTCTAAATGACAAGTCACATACTCAGGATTGTCATACTGAAACCTAAACTGAAAAACTCAGTTTACAGATGATCATTTGAAAGGCCAGTTAATTAAAAGCAAATATTAACAGTCTGTATTCTTAGATGTATCATCATAGAAGTCAACAGGATGAGTAAGGTCTGAAGGAGTTGAGCTAATCACAACTCAATTCACTGAGCATGAGGTTGAGTTGACAGCTGAAGAGGAGACTCACCAGCCAGCTGCCTAAATTGACCCTAATGGCTTCAGTACACTGGTCTAGTTACCAGTCACGAACATCCCGTTGCCACTCTTTGGAGGTCTACCACATCTGTTGTACATATCCAGGAGAGCTGGCAACACCACCATTTCAACAATTAGCATGTTGTACACAAATTAAAATGCTGCCTAATATACATGAGATGTAGAGGAACCACAGAGCTCCTGGAAGTATGCCAGGCTCCTTGCTGGAGGAACAAATGGGTAGTCTTATGCTCTTGAGAAATCTGTTCTCTCATTTCTGGAAAGAAAAATCACATCGTGTAACAAGTTTGCGGGCAAAGAGTTGGCTGAATTTGTCATTGTGTGTGGTCAGAGAAGTCTAATTCCTCGCCCAGCTTTCAGAAGCATATGCTAATTTTTTCCATATGTGGACTCAATTGTTGTAAATATATACAGCCTACTAATTCATGCCATCAATCTTGTAATTTTGCTAATAATTTGGCGCAAACAAATGCTTAATACTTCTATTAGAGGTGCTTATGCCTCAAGGCAAGCCTACCCCAAGTCTGTAATCAAAAAGCAACTTCTTCAGCATTTGTCCCATGTGCTGATAGGGGGTCCACTATTCTGGCTTGGAGTCCCTGTTTTGGTGTGACATTGAGGAAATGTCACAGAGACCTGTCACTGGGTTGGATTATTACCTTCCCACCAAAATGGTACCTATTTTTTAGCATTTACATGCTTTCAAATGGCTAGGTTGGAAAGTTTGGGTCGAGTGATTGGGGCTTACTCAAGTCTTGAACCCTGTGGTCCTGTTCAAGTCAAAGAGCACAAGCTTGCGAAAGCCTATCTTGATTTGTATTGGCACGTGTCCCGTAGATGAAATAACTACACATTACTCTGGGTCTGAACTGCGTCACTCACAGCACAATCCTAACCACTGGCTTAGCACAAGTCCTAGCACAAATACTGGGCTGGCCATAGGGTGTCACAAAAATGCCATAAGTGCACCACTCCTGTAAGAGCGGGTTAGGCCAGTGCACAGATATGTACAGGTCTCCCCATGCCATTGTGGCAACGGGGAGATGGGTGAGTTGTGCTGCCCTAAATTGGTTAGGATTGTATCCTCAATCTGTTAAGCTTTATTTTTCTTTGTTAAGCAGGATAGGAAAAGTATGAGACTGGTATCTGCAAGGGACATTGTGAGAAAGCTGGGCTTGAGCTGCCCTCGCAAGACAATCCTTGTCCTATGTTCCTCCGCTTTGAATATTGTCTTGTATTTCATAACATGAGATACTTTGCCACGCTTAGGCTGCAATCCTAAAGATACTTTCCTTGGTGTAGGACCCATTGAACACAATGGGGTTTACTTTTGAGTAGATATGGTTAGGAATGTGCTCTCAATCAGATATAGCTAGCAAGTGCAATGAATATAGCTATTCATTGTTGAATAAGGTCTGTATTTAGTATAGCTCATCTTGTTAAGGAAAAGAAAGATAGCTGCGTATCAAGAAAAATGAAGTGGTTGCACAATGCAAAGAACTAACTGGAATCTTCCACTGCATCAAATAAGGGTTGATTTTGGATTTTAACGTCAAAGAGATCGTTAGTGATCACCTGCTTGTAATTATATACATATAAAATTTTACAACATGAAATACAAGTTGCCAGATTACTGAGCCAAATATTCCTTACTATTTTGGCTGTTGAATATCTGTCAAAGCCAAGCAGCTGTCAATTACCGCTGACTACCAGAACGTCAAATATCTGACCGATTTCAACCACAGACATTGTGGCAGAAGGTGTTACAGAATATTTGTAGAGTAAAAATTAATTTGCATATACAAGGGTACCACCTCGGTGGGAATGTAACAGCATTACATGTGCCTTGGCATACAGTTTATGCAGCCACAGAAACGTCTTTGCTCAACGTTTCTGGCTCTTTGGCTTAGAAATGGGGACGAGCACTGCATCCTACATTTGGTCACAACCAGCAGAGCAACCTGCAGGGGACACCTTTATCTTTAGGAATGTATAGGAGTGCCGTCTTTACCCAGTCATCCAGAATCTCGACCATCCAAGTTGTGGCCACCTTGCTTTTTTGAAGCCAGGGGCAGCTTTTCCTTCAACCTTCTGCTTCTTTCTCCCCACTTTTGCGGAGGAAAACGAAGAGTTAAGGGGAGCCTGTCACAAGGTGGAAGCCGGCTGGAAGGGAGAAGGAAGGCAGTCACGCAATGAAAACAGCGCCTGCTCAAAGGGGGCAGGGTTCTCACGCATTGCCGTGTAACGCTGCCATCTATCTTGTCACGGTCCAGGCCCTCCTGTCAGCATTAATCCACACCGACAGTGGATTAATCTTCCCCTCACACACACTCCCTTCCCAAGGGTGAGCCTGGAATCAGAGCATGGGGGGGTTCAGTTCTTTGGCCAAGAAGTCTCCGCTCCTTTGGCTCACACTTGCCGTAGAATAACAGCTAGTTATGAACAGCAGTGATTATGTCTCGATTTTGCATGTCAGAAGGAACTTTTTCATTTTAATTCCTTCTTCGTTGGCAGACATCCTGACAGCGCTCCCTCCCTCGCTCCACCAACACACAAACACTGCAGGGAATTCATTACAGGAATGGTAGGCCCATTCTATTCAAGGCCGACACCATGATCCAACAAACTCAGGAGCAGGTGTTATGAGTTGGGGGCAGATGTTGGGGAAAAATTCCCTTTCCAAACTTGGTCCAGAGAACTTTTGCCCCTTTAAGCTAATTAGCTTCCCTTTTTTCCCCAACAAAGACCCTGCTGGACTCCATCACCAGGGTAGCTCTCACCTTCTCAACCTGCAGAGGTCCTCTTGCTCTTCCTCTCCTCTCCTACCAGTAGTTTCTCCAGCCATCACAGCAATACCAGGGTTTTGAGGATGGTAGCCAGACTCCAGTTTCAGCGGTCTCTGTTCAAGCAGTCCATTTACCTATCCATCTGTCTGTCAACCAGTCAGTTACTCCATCAGCCAGTCCATTAGTACATCAGTTCATTAATCAGTCAACTAGTCCATCAGTTAATATCTTGTCACTTGTTTCCTTCTGCTCTCTGAGTCTCTCCAATCTCTGACACCCACCCATCACTTTCCTCCAGGTGCTACTCTTATCCCCTAATGATCTGGCTGCCTCCAGTGAGGGTTCTCCAAACCCAGCCCTGGGGGTAGACATAGCTCTTGGGAAGCCTCCATCCAGCCCCAGCTTGGGCAAGCCCTATAATCCTCCAAAGGCGAGGTGAGCTCGGCTCTCCACACCTCAGGAGAATATTTTGAGGTTGGGGAGGCTGCACACACCTAATCTCTCTCTATGAAAGTGCTTATGAACTGCTTAAAAAAATCACACACATGCTGTGTTAAAAAGTGTTTATAAACTGTTTGAATTCATTCATTCACCAGTTCCGTCACTAATATGTATTCAATATGGAAATGTGAATAAATTCTTTTTTTTCTTCCAGCCCTAATGCAGTATCAGAAAGACAATGTGGCCCTCAAGCTAAAAAGTTTAGAGACCCCTATTTTAAATGATGGTACTAAACTGGGGCTATGGGTTGTGAATTTTATTAAGGCCACCTTCATGTTTTTTAATTCAAGGATTGCTGTAGTCTGAAACTATGTATTAAAAATCAAAACAAGCATATTATTTATTTTATTTTATTTGTACTCTGCCTTGCTCCCTGAAGGGCACCTAAGGCAAATGCTTCCCTTACTGGTAAGTTTTTCTGTCTTAGACAGTCAGCTGTAGTAGCCATTCTGGTTGTCCTGGAGTTTTTTGAAGTCTGCATCAACCCTGAACACTAGGAGGCTTATGACAGGCAAAAGCACCCCTTTGTCATTAATTTAGGGTGAATGCTACACCGTGCCAAGTTACAATAAAACTGTACACGCTAATGGATCTTTTACAAGCTACTGAGGTCATGGGTGAGAGGAAGTTCAGTGGTGAAGTGGGGAGTGGGGAAAAGAGGACAGGTAAGGAGTTCAGGTTTGGTTAGTAGAGCAGAAGCAGTTCACCAGAGGTAACATGAAAGCACAGGGAAGGCAGTGCGCAGGCGGCAGGAGAATCCAAGGTAATGCAGAGTACAAGCCTTCCATTCACCTCACTGTGACTTGCAGCAACGCAGCTGTTTGCTTGGCCTCAGTCCTAAAAAGGCAATCTGCAATTGTAAGGCTATCCTTAAGTACCTTGGTCCTGATCCACAGGAATGTTGCATGCACTGAGAAGAGCAAGTATGGCAAAAGAGATGTGGTGATGGCATCTAGTCTCAATGCCATTATGAAGGGATTGGACCAATTCCTAGAGGAAAGGACCATCACGAGTTACAAGCCATGAGGGGTGTGTGTAGAGGTGGACAACCTCAAAATGCCAGATGTGGGGGGGACCTGGATGCAAGCTCTGTATGTGCTCCCGGAAGCATCTGGTGGGCCATTGTGTGATACAGGAAGCTGGAGTAGATGTACTTTTGGCCTGATCCAGCAGAGGCTCCTCTTATGTTCTTAAGCTTTCTGTGCATTATTCAGTGGCCAAGCAGGACAAGAGTGGGGAGCATGGCCCCAGATAAAGTCCACAAGATGTTTCCATGTTCCTGTGCTCCTAACAGTATGATGATGGTGTGAGAGACCTCAGAGCCATGTAGTGTACAAATCTCAGGTGGATATGGAATAGGTCCTGTGGAGCTGAACACTCCCTTCTCTTCCCACCCTCCACACCAGCTGACATCTAATTATCTGCAAATTGCCCCAAGGAAGGCAATGAGGCTGCACATGAGCTTGAATCATATGTGGGGTGGATTCAAGGGAGGATCAAAGGTGTGTTTCTTCCTCCCAAAACTGCACCTGTAAGGAAAGAATTCCTGTTTGGATGAGAAGCACCCAAAGCATAACAGAAAGCTCAGGTCTACTAGCCTTAGCCCAGGTCTACCCAAGAGGCAAATCTAGGTTCCACATCCAGGTGGGAATCCAGGTCTACCCACCCTATTAACCACAACCACAGAGGCCAGTTCAACCAGTAGTCTATACCTGGAAGAGGCAGCTTCAGATGGCAATTGGAATGGGAGCCCTGATCTACCTTGAATGGGAACCCAGGTTTATTTGATAAATTAGATAGGTAGATCAAGTCTACCCACCTGGTTGATCTGGGCATTTAAGATAATGTTCATGGCCCTCACCAAACATTGGATCTGTCCCAATCATACTACTAGGTGCTGCATGTACCTTCTCTGTGTTGCACATCCTGCTTCTGAGCTGGAGCTTTCTACACCTTCTGAGTAAGTCTGAAACACGGAAAACTCTTCCCATTCACATCTTGTGGTCATTAGAGCATTCTATTTTCGAAAATGAGACTTTTTTACATTAAATGTGGATTGACAACAATATTTTCAGGTACTTTAGCCCTAATTTACATGACTTAACAGGCAGGCTTGAGTATTTAGGACTACAGTGCAATTATTTGCATCAACTAATGCAGAAAATATACAGTATGTACTACATTGCTACACCTGCTGCAAGGAGGGTGGGAGATGGTACACTAAGATGGTGAAATGTTTCTAGGTTTTAAGTTATGCTGTGAAGACAGTTGAGTTTTGATCACACAAACACCCCAAATAAGGAAGAAACTGGGACCTGTGACTAGACCAAGAAGAAAAGTGATAGTAATTGAGAAGGGATTGTGCAACAGGGGAAAACTGGAAGCCACTGGGGAGAAAAATTTATCCCCACTGGATGTTTTCTAGGGCTAAAGTTTTGCCAGGGAATTGTCTTCTTCTCTCAGCACTGCAGCGTAGGTAGTAACAAGAGGTCATAAAAGTCCTCCAAACATTACCTGAACCTTTAGTGTTTTTAACTTGTTAAATGTCAGCCGCTCTTTGGGTCTCTGATGGAGTGGAAAATTCATCCAAGACGGGGATGAAAGAATCACGGAATCCCATCCATCCGATTACACAGTTCATTTATGATCCTGGCTGTATGACTGAACGGCATACAACAGGAGACCTGTTCAGGGCAGAGAACAAGAAGGTACGTGAGTGGAAAAGGAAAGATACTTCCAACTATTCCAGCTGAGAAAGTTTTATCAGCATGAGTAAATATAAAATTGGAGTATCTGTAAGAGCCTGGCTCCAAAATACTAAAGATTCAACTTTTTTAAGATCAAATTATCATCTCTTAGGTCTGTTATATACTATATATATATGTAATGGTTGGATAGTAAATATATAACATACAGAGGAATTTTCAAAGGACCCCTTCAACTGTGATACTCCTCTTTCCTTAGAAGCTTCCCAAAGTTAAGCATCTCTTGGAAACTTTGCACCAACTTTTATGGGAAGCCTCTGGGAATCCATGCAATAGCCAAACTTAAGTATAAAACAGTATTTTTTTAAACTGAAGCTGGATGGTAGCATCTGTCATTTCTGAAAACCCCAAATCCTTCTTCCTTTCAATCCAGGAGTACATTTCCTAGCACACACCTGCTTTATGGGAATACCTGCAAACATCCCTTGTGTCCTGCCAGTCAGGTACAGATTCTGGCTCTAAAGGAAGACAAATTATGTTTGTTTCAGAATATGCTGCATTCAGTTCTTATTAAAGTGCCTGCTCTCTCACTCAGAACACTTCAGTCCTCCTGACCTCTTTCTGGTTTTCTCCCTTTAAAAAAAGGAGGAAATTACACTGCAGGATAGTGAACATTAAAGTCCGCTGGACACGTAAAGCTGCTTAAATTGCAGAGAGGAACTTCCAACTGCTTACCATATGCAACAGCCAAAAGAATAAAGGTGGAGTTGTGGGACTGAGTGCAATGGTAGACTATGCTAATTCTATGAGGTCAAAATCAAGCAGACAAAGCCCATTTAAAAAAAGTCCTTCTAGTTGCATGCGGCATCCCCCCCAAATCCATACAATTTTAGAGCAGTTTTCAATCAATAGGTTGCAACCCAACAAGAATGTTTCAAGTTGATTTTTGGTGGGTCAAAAAATTACACAGTTCTGGTATTTTTGGATTATCTCTTTTAGGGGTAGGAGGTGTGGAGGTTGAGACGTTGCCCTGCCTGAAAAAGCTAAACAGGATAAGTCTTGGATTGATTTTGGATGGTCACTGACAGAGGTCACTTAAGAATATAAGGAATGTGGTCTTGAGAACTGGACAAGGTATGATCTGTGGCTACAGGTGAAGGCTCAGAAGGTGTAAGAATGCAGCTAGGATGAAAACCACACATTTAAAGGGAGACATTTGGAAGAATAATTTAGAATAATTATAAAATAGTCATTTGGAATCCTCAGTTGACTTGGGGCTGTGGGTGGCGCATATGGTTAAGACACTACGCCCATTAACCAGTAGGCCACGGTTCATGACCTGGGTTCCCACATGACAGGGTGAGCTCCTGTCCTTAGCCCAGCTCTGCGATGCAGCTGGAACCAATCGTATCGGCTCTGCTGTTCCATTGGACTATTTCAGTGGCGTGGAGAGGGGGGATTTGCTGCTTGGGTAACAGTCTATCCTCCATATCAATCTACCCAGACCTCCGTGCTTCGCATGCAGCATTGAGCACGATATCATACTCTTTCAAGACTGATGTATGCCAAGTTAGGTTGTCTTGGATAGTCTAAGACCAAACTTTCATATGCTCAATGTCTTACTGTCTAAAAAGCAGGTAGAAAGGTGAAAGCTGATCCAGCTTGACCCTACTTGAGAAGGGGTGAACTCTTTGATCCTGCCATGATCCTACATGATTCTATAGGGCCAAACAGAATTCATGAGGTGTGTTGGATCTAAATTAGGTCCTGGTTGCACAAAGGGTTAAAACCCTCCTGATCCAGAAGTGACTTGGTTTAGCTGCTATTTAGATAATAAACATCAATCATGTTATTAATGCAATATGTTGCACAGTCCTAAGAGTGCAAACTCCAGACTATTTGGCTGCAAGAAATTATACCGGATGGTATTTTCTTACTACATTAAACTCACATGTCATGTATTTTATATTACATATAACTAATAATCGAGGTTTATAGAAGCCTTATGCTCGGAACTGCAAAGAGACAGTCTGGCACAGGTTCAGTTTACTCACCATATGCTTGTTCATGTAAGTTCAGAGCCACATAGTTTCATTATCAGCACACATGGGAGCTGGTTTAAAAATACACTCTTTATTCTAAAGAAGGATGTGTATATTTCTTTAACCTACTGCTTACAGCAGGTTCTGTGTTTCTTTTTTAAAATTCCTAGTACAGTATTAGACACAGGTTATCTGGGGTGAATCACACTTAATGTAAATGGAGGTTTAAACTTATCCCAAATTTTTGTTATTTTTTTTAAACCAGAACATCTTATTTTTAAAGGTATAATATTTTTCCAAAGTATTGTGCTTTATTTTTATAAATATCTGTAACTTAGGGCCCAATCCCATCTGGGCCTAGTGCTGGCATCCTCTGAGGAGGGAGTGCCACTGTCAGGCCAGTGCCACACAGTACTGGGCCCAACACCAGATGAAGGAGGCCGCAGGGGCACCCAAAAGTAAGTCATACAGCCAGGTGATGTCCGGGTTTTCGTCTGGGGGAAGGTATTCTGGGGTAGTAGGAGAACCAGTGGGGATGACAGGGTCAGGAGGGACTCCATCTCAGCAGCCGAACCCACAGTTTTTCCAGTCTCCACCAGGAAAAAGCCCAAGGTATTACAACAAGTGGTCCACACCACTGAGGTATTGCACCCCGTTCGGGACTCAGCACTTGTGGCATCAACCACTGTGGGGAAGGCAGCCTCAGGGATGCTTCAGCCTTAGGCCACCTCAGAGCTGGCATGGGAAAGGGCTTATGGCACCCTGTCTCCTTTTCCACCATGGAAGAGCGTGTTCAAGAGGCCAACTAGAGAGGTTATGGGGCTCAACAAGCCCAGTTATGAGAAGTTCCGGTGCTCAGCATGCCCAGCCTCCTTGCCTCCCTCCATTCCACTTCCACCCTCCACCTCCTGTACATCTCCTCATTATACAGTAGACAGGCTTTTGTGTGGCTGACTTTCCTGCTCTTTTACCTGCCTTCCACCTGCTTTCCTAGGTGTTCCCTCAAGCCCAAAAAATGCCTACTCAATTTTCCTTCAGGCCTGCAAACTTCCCAGCTGCTGACCTTGCTTTGTGTCCTTTCCAGCCACCCAGGTAAATCCACAGTTGGACACAGCCACGTTTCTATTTGAAAAATAATTCAAAAAAATTTTTTTTAAATAAAAATAAAAACACATGTTCTTAACACATGAAACAGGGAGCTGAAGAAGAAACAAAACAAAAACAGAGTTAAGGTTTCTCCTTCTCTTCAATTTGTAACAAATGTTGTGTCCAAAAGTTGATTATCCTGCACAGAGACATTGCTGGTGGCAGCTAATAATTGAGTCAAGCTTTCCTGGAAGTGTGATTGAAATGAATTATGCATGGTGTGAGCCCATAAGTAACAGAGGACACGCCAATTCTTCACTGAAAACCTCCCAAAATCCCATTTTATGCGTGCCTGTAAGAGACTCATGCTGCAATGCTAACCACACTTTCCCGGGAGTAAGTACAATTGAACACAATGGGACTAACATCTGAGTAGATATGCTTAGGATTGCACTGTCAAACTCTGTCCCTACCTTGCATATTATGTACGGTATTCTCATTAAAATTGAAAGCCCCCAAATCTTTACTGCCCTGTGGAGTATGTTCACATTTCTGCTCTGTCCATATATGTACATGTTTGGTCCCCATTGCATATATGCAACACTGGGTAGAAATGGGGTCTCCAAAATTTTCAGCCAAAGGGGTGCATCAAATTTCTGGCACAGTGTCAAACTCAGTGCACTGGTGAGTTTCAAAAGTAGTCCAATGTGGTAAACTGTGCTTACCCTACAAATATAGGTCAATTTGGTAAAATATGTTGTGAGAACGAGGATATGTATGTATATATACAGTAGTGTACCCATCGAGTGGGCAGCATAGCAAGTTCTACTGAAGTATACACCTGCAGTGGCATACTGAAGTATACACCTGCAGTGGCATAACTAGAGAGGGTGCAAAGCATTAAGTTTTGCAAGGAGCCTCATTGCAATGTGCAAATGGCCCCCTGTCATATAGAGCCAATATGGGTGAGGAGTTGCAAAATGAAGATCCAGTGATGGGCTGCTTGCACAATGCAGTGAGGTTCCCTGCGAAATTTAGGATTCAGTCCTAACCTAGGCCAGCACAACTCACTGGTCGTCTCATTCCCCTGGTGATGTAGGGAGGTAAACTCGTGTCTGGCCCCAGTACCTGTAGTACTTGCCATGCCACCCCCCTCAGATGTGCATGCATATATGATTACATATGATCAAAAATGATCACATAAAATAGGTGAATAAAGTTTTAAAGTGTTGAATTAACTTGGGCTCAACATTTACTTTTT
This sequence comes from Cryptoblepharus egeriae, assembly GCA_030015325.1. Classification (NCBI taxonomy): domain Eukaryota; kingdom Metazoa; phylum Chordata; class Lepidosauria; order Squamata; family Scincidae; genus Cryptoblepharus; species Cryptoblepharus egeriae. The sequence continues at coordinate 10,561,400 of JAREYC010000001.1, forward strand.
AAAATGCATAGCTAATTCAATGCAGTGCAAGTTCAATGCAAATCTAACAGCCAAATACTGTCCTGGGTCGGCCCAGAGCTTGCAGGGACACTGACCCAGGAGCCTGTCCCTTGAAATGCACTTCAGCTGCCCCATAGCTGAGGCTAACTTTAATTTGACTTTTCAGTTTTACGTGCAATGAGCAACTGAAGCGCCACATTTTTCTTACAACAGAAGCGCTGGTAAGAGTATCTTTAGAGGAAGTAAACGCAGGTCATCACTTTTGCAGTGTTATAAAACTTTTTAGTTCTCAGAAAATGATTCAAGTCTGGGGGTTTAGTGAGGCACGGCAGAAATGATAAATTAAAACCATCTGTGCTGGAAGAAAGTGTATCTTGCATGGCTTCTTCCCAACCCTGGACGTGACCCAAGACAACTTAGCAGTTTAACATCGAAGACAGAAATCATTATTATTGGGTGTTAAAAGATCAGGACTGGAGACACCGAATGCATGCCCTGGAAATGTCCATTCTCCGTGCAGCAGGGCTGTTCCAGGCAAGGTATTCCTGATACCTGTGGCCATTTGCCTGTCAATTCCCAAGCTGTACTGATAAGATGCAAGAACAAGTCTTGTGCATGTACAGGCTTTCTGCCGCCTGCACTTGATTTCCCCCCTCCTTTTCTTCCCTTTGGGGCCATGCCACCCTTGTGAAGTGCGTGACAGAAGCTGCGAGGTAAAGGAAATGGAAGTGGTAAACATTGATCAGCTCCAGGATTTACTGCTCTGGCCTTCGTGACTGCGGCCCTGCTTGGCTCCTCAGTGGCCAAATTTTTTCACACGCAAATTTCAGCTGGAGTTGCCTTTAGGTCAGGTCCTCTATTCACAGCCAGCTCTGCACGTCATGTTTGGAGGGGGGAAAAGTTTTGGAGAGGAGCTCCTGAAAATGCCCACAGTGCCTGAAGAGAAAAGCAAGGAAACACACAGCACTCCAAAACACAGAGAAATACACACACAGAGAGACCCTCTCTCCCTCCTCCTCCTCCTCCTCCACTTTTACCACCAGAGCTGGCAATAATTATGAATAACAATGCTTTGTGGACTGCACTGGATTGAATTCCATGAAAACTTTTTGCAAAACCGAGCTGCTGACTTGCAAGCGTGGGCTTCCCAGACAGACCCAGCATTCTTTTATTTCTATAACACCCCTATATGATTAACCCTACAATCCAGAGTAACTACGGGAGCACGTAAGAGACATTTACGTCAACGTAGTTACGGCACCACCTAGTGAAAACCTATGAGAAATTCATATTGCAATCCAGAGTAAATTGTTCTTACACTGGAGCAAGGACTCCCCATAGTTACTCTGGATTGCACCCATAGTCCACTTCATATACGATATGTGTGTCAAAAGGAGATGAAAACAATCTGACAAGGTGTGTTCCTGCTTCAGCCTCTGCATTGGCATCCCCTTTGCCAGCATCTTTCTGATGTCCCCAACCTGTACAGACCTCAAGAAGATGACAAGAAAATGGCATACGTATTCTCTCAAGCACCAAAAGAATGGGCATATGCAGGTGCCCTGCACTCCACCAAGGATAGTCCTGACAGAGGGCTGAAATGATCAGGTGGATGCAAGAAGAGTAAAAAAATCAAGGGAGTAGAGCTGTTTCACGCAGCCATTACAAAACTCATAACATAGAATAGCACACATGGTAGTGGGACTGCTGGGGGGTGCACTAGGTGATGCACTCGGTGGGGGTTAACACCACTTCTGATGAATATTGTTAAACTATTGGTTTTTTATAATAATACCATCATCATGTTATATATCATTTAATGTGTTACTTAATGCAGAATGTAATGAAACAATATTAAAATATCTGCACTCTAACAAAGGTTATGGCCGAATAAGCAGAAAAGGAAAACCTTATGTAACAAAAAATAGGTTTTTTAAAACTTAAAACTGACCAATAAGATTCTGAAAGCCAACAAGGTGTTTTTATGACACAGTAAATATCTCAAATAATGAATTTTCAATATATTAAGCTGTGCTCTAGTTCCCTCCAGAGTGTTTTCTGAAGCCCCATACGGCAGCATACGTTCTCCCACTGCCTGTGTGCTTCAGAATGGAAATTACTGCTGGAAAAAAAAGTCACTTCCTGTTTCCCAAGTGAATTATAATTTATTAAAATGTCTAATTGCAAGCATTAAAATGTCTAATTGAATTATAATTTATTAAAGTATCTAACATAGCAATATTGCAAGCAACAAACATCAGGCAGGCCTACAAAATGAAGATTGATCCCCCAAATCTTCCTCCTCTCCCACGTCTCATTGGTTAGCTTTGATAAGAAAATAATGGTTATCCAAAACTTTACAACAATTGGCACAAATTATGTAAGGACTGCTGGATTGCACAAAGGTAGATCAAACTCATTATTCCATTTCCAACAGCGGCTGCAAAGATACCTATGGAACTTCCAAAGCAGGCAATGGAAGTTTAAGATCAACCTGCAAAAGTGCCTAGATATGGGACATCCATGAATTTATTGATCAATATAGAGCACAATCCTAACCATGTCTACTCAAAAGTAAGCCCCATTATGTTCAATGGGTTTTACTCCCAAGAAAGTGACTTTAGGATTGCAGCCATAGGTAAATAAATGTGGGGTAAAAAACTCATTTCGATCTAACTTAGCGAGCACTGCAGGATAAATTACTGTACTCTGGAAACATCTGTCCTCCATCATGCCATTCAAGCTAGTCTAACCTCAACATATTATATCTCTCTAAAGATCTATCCATCTATCTATAGTATTTATATACTGCTTTTATCTTAAAAGTTCACCGGAGCTGTTTACAAAGAAAATGAAAAATTGATAACTAATTAATTACTAACTAGCAATGCATTAGATGACCCTAAGATTTTACTTTAAGTTGTCCTTCTAAAAATCAGAACTTGTTAATTTCCAAGCCAATGATGTTTAAAAGGGTGTAAAAAATTGAACTGCCCTGTTTATAGCTTCAGCAATGTTTTCTACTCTGGACATGGGGATTTCCAGACAAGAAACAAGGCATATGTTTTTATAGTGAGTAAATGACTTCTTACATTGCTAATTATATACAAGAGTTGTATAGCCATTTGTTCTATTGTCATCATGCAGAAATGCAAACAACTGAGAAATTAGAAGGCAGTTGGTTTCCATCTTTGGTTCTCTGCGCCCCCAAAAAGTACAGTTAAGGAAGACAGAAGAACACACATTGAAGCAGTCAGGTTTAAATTAAACATCTGCTTTGAAAAAGACTCTCTGGGGCTTTTATGTATGGATTGTTCCAAGTTAATATCTATTCGTTTATTCAAAGAAAGCTGCTACTGCATGAAAAGCTACTATTTCAAAAACCTAGAGAAAGGCAAGCGCCATTATCCTGAATATCAATTAAGCCAGACATTGTTTGAAAGTGCTGAGAGAATGACCAGATCAGAATCTCCAGAATAGGATTCAGAACATCCTCAGAAAACTTTGTACTAGAAGAAGGCTAGATTAATTTTTTAAGCTTCATGATAAAACTAGCAGAATGAACCCATCATTGTAGGAGTAAAATTCAAGAATATTGTGGGCCCTGGGCATGTGTGGGCACCAGCAGGCACTTGGCATTGGAGTGTACCAAGAGACAGTGGCAGGGTACCATACCAAGTACCCCTACCAGACACCATGGGCAGTGAGTACCTCTGGGCACCACTGTGTGGAATGGCCAATGGTCACCACTGGGCACCACCAGGCAGCAGGCACCATTGTGCAGTGGGTACCACCAGGCAGTACTGTGCAGTAGGTACTGGGAACTACTGGGCAGTTTGGGCTGGGTGTAGATGAGTCAGTGAGTCAATCAGTGACTTTCAGTTTTATAGGGTATTAACAATTGTGCTGAAAATCCCTCTTTTACCAGCGTGGAACTTTCCAATCTCTGCACTGCTTCTACACCCCAAAGTGAAACTTGGCTAACACCACAAGTCTTAAAAAGAGACAACCTCCCTGCTGTGTATTTCTCCAGCTAGACACTTAGAGCATCTGATGCCACCCGGGAGTTTGTCCAGCAGTGGGTGCAAGGGTGTAGCTCAGTAGCAGTGCATATGCTTTGCAAGCCGAACATCCCAGCTTTATCCTCCAGCATCTCCATGAGAGAAAAATATCTGTTTAAACCCTGGAGAACTATGCCTGGCCAAATACGTAGCTAGATAAGCCCAAAGTCTGATTCAGTAGAAAGTGGCTTTCCAGACATCCTGGAACAGCAGGACAGCACTTTGACCTTTGAACAGTTCAAGTACAGCTGAAACTGAGATGCCTGGAGCTGAAGAAGAGACGCTGAGAGGGAAGAGAAAAAGCTGAAGCTGGGTACAAAAAGAGAAAAATGAAAAGGGCAGAAAAGGACTGCAAGGGAATAATGCAGGAAGAGAAAGCAAGCAAAGAAGGGATACCTGATAACTAGCACCTAATGATTCTCCTCTGTCTACACCAACCCCTGGAGATCAGTGGTATTACTAAGGCATTTGGCACCCAGGAGCACAGAAAATTTTCACTCTTCCCCATGTGACAAAATTTGGAAGGATAGTTCAGCTTTTTTTTACCAGTGGGGTTGGGAGTCACAGATTTGACTCAATGTAGCTTCTGAACCCATGATGTAGAACCAATCTGTGACTAGAAGTGTGTTTCCGGTTGCATTTGGGAATCTTTTTGAGATGCACTTCCAGTTTTTCAATAAATGAATATGAGCACAATCCTAACCATGTCTACTCAAAAGTAAGCCCCATTGATTTCAATGGGTCTTACTCCCAGGAAAGTGTCTTTAGGATTGGAGCCTTAGAGCACAATCCTAACCATGTCTACTCAAAAGTAAGCCCCATTGATTTCAATGGGTCTTACTCCCAGGAAAGTGTCTTTAGGATTGGAGCCTTAGAGCACAATCCTAACCATGTCTACTCAAAAGTAAGCCCCATTGAGTTCAATGGGTCTTACTCCCAGGAAAGTGTCTTTAGGATTGCAACCTTAGGGCGCAGTCCAGAGCAAAGTCTGCTTGCTCTGACCTAACTACTCTGCCCTAACTATGTTATATTCTAAACACAAAGTTATGTGTGAGGCAGAGAACTTAGGAGTGCCCATAACTTAGGTCTGCCCGTAACTGCTCCAGTGCAGTGATCTACATAAGTTATTCCATCGGGCATGCTCAGAAGGCAGCCTGTAAGTGCTACATGGCCTGCAGTTACACACGAGTTGACCTGCTTCCACATCACTCAGAATCACTAGCAGCTGTCCAAACTGCTGCTCTCCTGATCACATGGGGAACCAGCTGACAAGATGGAGGGGGAGTAGCTGTCAAGCTGTCAGAGTGCCTCCCCAGCATGGTGGACAGGACAGGGCTGTCAGGGGTAGAAATGGGAAACAAGCTGCCCCCCTGCACCCCCAAACAGGCAAGGTGCCCCAGGAAAAGCCCAGGCATCAGCAGGGGCAAGATGCACAGAGGGATACATGTGTGTGTGTGTATTGTCAATAAAAACATCAGCAGATAAACATGAGTGTCCTGTGGTCTTTGGCAACAGTCCGGAGGAAACATCAGCATTAAGGGTACAGCACGCCAGACGCAGGGTCCACACTCAGGTGTGCTGGGAGGAGAGGGAAGACCCCATCCAGAAGGCAGAAGGCCCAGGAAAGAGACCCCCTTGCTGGCTCAGGCAGGGGAGGGGCAAGGGTCCCCCAAGCAGCTGGCAGAGCAGGGGGCAAGGGGAGGCAAGGGGGCTGCCAGGGGCATCTGTGGGGAGGGAATCCTGGAAGGGGGGGACAGGAGCCCACCTGGGTCTGCCAGGGAGCAAAAGCACATCCTGGGGCACAGGGGACCTGGGGCTCCCACAACAGGGCAAGGGTGTCTGATCACTTGTGGGGCCACTACCCACCCAAAACCTCTCACTTCACAAGTCTAAGGGGTGACATCAGGCCCCAGGAACCCTCTCTCAGCCCACCCCAGTGACTCCCAGATGGCCTTTTGCAGACACAAAAGGGGGGTCAGTTCACATGTGTACTTGTTCATATGTTTGCAGTTGCTCCTGCTCATTCAGAGGGTCACAGGGTAGGGGGGCTTCCAGATACAGAACAGTCTCCAGTGAGGATGCAGTGGGACCCCAGAATCAACCACATTCAGACTGAGCACATGGAAGGGATGACACAGTGCCTGCACCTTTAAGCACTGCCTGGACCTGTAAGTACCTTCAGACTGTAGGCAGTTTGAACACAGCACTGGCACCTGCCTGAATTCCCTCATCTCTGCAATGCTCACAGGTGGTCTCACTACTTCCATGTGGCCTCTTGTTGTGGACTATCCAATGCTAAGGAAGCTACAGGCAGCCCCCTCTCCAGAAACAGAGGACCAGGTCTGGATGCCATTGGGGGTCTACACTGAGGATGGGCACCCCTGGCTCTCTCCCCCCCCCAACCAGGTAGGCACTGCCCCACTCACCCATCCTCAGGTCATCCCTGGAGCAATCATATGCAGATGTTCATTGTGAAGTCCTTAAAATAACTACTACTACACATGTTCACATCATTAATGTTAACAACGTATCTGAGGACAGCAACATTGAGGACTGGAATTGTAAATTCGTCATCAGGCAAGGACTTCACCTGTGATGATCATACCATCGACTATGTAGTTGTTAATTCGTCATCATTAACAACATCAGCTGTGGAGGGGGGAAGTGATTTATGGCTCAAACTTTATTAGGTATGAATGGTGCTTGTTTAGCTCATGTGATTGGGACAGTGGGGTTTGTGTTCTAGGTAAGTGCTTGTGCAAACATGTCTGAAGGGAGATTCTTCCCAGGGCTCCTTGCAGGGATCCACTGGCTTGCACTCCTGAATACACTTTCCTGGGAGTAAGCCCCATTAAACACAATGGGGCTTACATCTGAGTAGGCATATTTAGGATTGCACTGTGTCTCCTTCCCAGTGAAATGGCAGCCTGCTGCCTGCTAGCCTCCTTGCTGGTGAGACACCATCCTGCAAAGACAGAAGCATCACATTACAGGCAAAGCTTTCATTGGTATTGGCTGAGCATGGAATCAGATCAGCTGCTATGCCCCTTGGCTTGCCGTTTGCTGGCAGGGATGAGTGGAATCAGCACCTGCTGGCTGTGTGATCTGGCAGTCAGTCAGAGGGGCTGCAAGGACAGAGACCACACACACTTTTGAGGGGTGAGTGCCCTTGTTTCCTGGTGGGTCTGTGTGTGCACCCCTCCCCCCTTTCACTCTACAGCCCCCCCTTACCTTGGGGGACCAGTTGGGTTGGAAGGCAAACCTACAGATGACCTCACAGCATTTCCCAACAAGTGGGCAAGCCCATTTCCTGGTGAAGCAAGGCCCCCCTTACACAGGTGTAAGCCCCACTGAATATACTGGAGCTTACTTTAGAGTAGACATGCAAGACTGGAGGAAGATGAAAGAAATTTAAACAAAAGAGGTGCTTCCAACACCCCCCATGCAGCCCTCCTTACCTGGTTGGAGTAACTCTGGGGAAGAGAGAAACAACAACTTGCAGAGACATAAATATGGTATTGGTAACATTTCATCACTGCAAGATTTCCTGTATAGGTGTTTTTGGGTTTTTGAATGCAAACATTGCTCAACACCCCCACTTATCTGATTGGGGTACCTGTGGAGAGGGAGAACAAGAGAGCAACAAACATACAAAAAAATTCTAGAAAAAAATCTAGAAAAAAGTCTACACATTATCCTAGAAAAAAGTCTACACTCTAATCATATATCACAGATATCATATTGTTTCATATCACATCTATATCATATCAATATATCATCATATATGGACCTTATGTGTTCATGTGTTTGTGGGGAGAACGCTCCCCAAGAGCAAAGTGCCCATTGAGAGAGAGCAGAGTGACGTGGTCCGTGGCCAAGCACTCTGCTTCTCTGAAAGGGAATTGTGGGTCCAGGGGTGGGCCTTTTTATGGGAGGGTAGCTGTGAGGGGATTGGTCGGCCACTGGGGTGACCCAGGTACTCCATATCCTCAAGTAGGAAAGTATTGCCCGTAAGGTTTGGTGCAAAAATTTTTCAAAGTCCCCACTTTTCCCAGCCCCTACTTCTCCTTAACATGGAGTCCTATGGGTCTCCTCGTTACTAAACTACCTCTTGAGGTAGTATAACTCAGGAGGCATTTACGTGTGCCCATAAGCCTCTGAAAATGTTCAGGATACAACATAGTTATGTGGAAGGGGGAGGAACCTAAGACACGCCCCCAACACGCCCCTGAAACGCCCCCTGAAAAAATAAAAAAAATCCCTACGTCGACGGAGTTACGTCGACGGAGGGTTTTCATTGCTCCGCCGACGTTGAAGTAATTGCGCCAACGGAAACGTCGTTGCGTCGCCGGAGAGATGCGCCGGCGTAATTGCGCCAACGCTATCGGCGTTTCCGTTGACGAAAACGCCGTTCCGTCGGCGCAAGAGCCCTTGCGCTGACGGATTAGTTGCTATGGATTGGGCTAGTCTCAGAGGCTTCCAGAGATGCTAAGAAGCTAAGTGCCTCTGGCACTTTTTTTGAAATTCTTTCTGAAAAATTGGTTTTTGAAAAATTGGAGGTGCATCTCAGAGTCCTCAATCTTCTGAGACAAAAAAACCCCCAGCGATAACTTGATAACACTAACACAACTGAATAGGAATTCCATCCAGTATTAGCTTGCTTGCTTTCTTGCTTTATTCATTCATTCATTCATTCATTCATTCATTCATTCATTGGATTTGTATCTCACCTTTCACCACAAAAGCTGACTCATGTAACACTTTTCAACCCAAAATGTTCATAAAGCAATTTACAGACAAAGCACAATCCTAATCAACTTTCCGCCACTGAGTCCTGGGACGTTGGTTAGAACTGCACCCAAAATCAAATAACTGAATGGCTCTGTCCCCAAATAGTTCACATTTTAAAAAGATGAGAACACCAGCAAACAGCCACCAGAAAAGACACTGTACTGGGATAAAGGGGGAAGTTATTCACCCTCAGTGAAATATAATAGAAGCACCACTTGGAAAAGTGCCTTTTTACCCAGTTGCAAGGTAACTCTACTAGAGCTGATTCATACAACACCTTATTGGTTCCATGCTGTATCATAACAGTACATTATTGCTCTCAGAGCAATCAGAGCAAACTGGAACAAACAATAATAGAGTATAAAGATAAGTCCCTGCCCCTTGAGGTTTACAACTAGATTTGGAAACAACAGAATATGAGAGAGGGATGCAGGAAGGGATAAACGAAAGCATATGTAATGTTGCAACTTATGATGTGCTGGCAAGCATTTGCTGCTGCTTTGCCATCTGTGTCAGAGTGCCTCATGTTGGCAATCAGGATCTCTCATCAGGCAGGAAGGCTGCAGCAGTGGAGACTAGACAGCTCCCCCCTACATTTCCATAACTGGCAGTGATCGAAAGTCCTACAGAATATCAGCACTGAGATTGTATGCAATTAGAATGAAAATGGGGAAACAGCCTGACAAATTTGAAGGCAGTAGCAGATAAATGGAACATGTTGAGCCAGAAACCCAAAATGAGAGGTGAGGAGATCTGATGGAATACAGAAATATGCCACATGGTTTGAAACCCTCTTCAAAATTAAACAGTGGATTATTAGGATTTTATTTAGGGAGAAAAGTCTTGGCTAAAAAGTCACTTGCATTTTTTGACTTTGCATCATTAGTGGAAAATTTAACAAGGTTGGTTTTCTTATGTGACAAAGTTAACTTAGGTTTTGCCTACACATGCAAAACCTGGAGCAAAGGTTCAATTGTGAGGCCACATCTGGAGTAGTGTGTCCAGTTCTGGTGGCCACATCTTGAAAAGGATATAGAGGAAATGGAGAAGGTTCAGAGGAGAGCAACCAGAATGATTGGTGATCTGGGACAGCTTCCACACAAGGAAAGCTATAGCATTTGGGCTCTTCAGTGTAGAAAAGAGGCACTTGAGGGGAGATGTACAAAATTATGCAAGGGATGGATAGGGTGGGTAGAGAGATGCTCTTTTCCCTTTCACATAACACCAGAACTAGGGGACATCCACTAAAAATGAATGTTGGGTTAGGATGGAGAAAATATTTCTTTACCCAGTCTGTAGCTGGTGGTGTCCTTTCATTGAAATGGGACTTGAGCAGGAAATCCTCCCCCTGGTGGCCTATGCGCTTCCCAAACACTAACCTTTTTAGAGGTTTTGAAACACTTCATAAATACATCAGATACATATTCCAGTGGTGAAGCCAGAGGTTCTGTGGCGATGCTTCATGGTCATGATGGCAACGTGCAGGCTCCAACAGAGAGTGGAGCACTGCAGCACTTGCAGTACTTACTGCATTGCTACCACTTCTGGCTACACCACTGCATTTTCAAATCTTGTAATCCATGGACACAGGGGACACTAGTATTGAATGTTCAAAGTAATTCTCAAGGAAACCAGTGAAGGAGCAGTAGCTTCAACTGTTGTCTGCACAAATTGTCAGTTTAAAGCTATAAAAAATTTATAATCAAGATATTTTATAGGGTATTATATAGGTATTATTATAGGGTATTATAGGGTGTTTCTGTTGCAAACGCCAGCTGGATCCAATTGTATAGGCTCTGCCTTTCCATTGGACTAATTCAGTGGCGTGGAGAGGGGGGATTTGCTGCTTGGGTAACAGCCTATCCTCCATAACAATCTAACCCAGGCTTTTGTGCTTCACATGCAGTGTATGCAGCGCCGAGCACAATACCATAGTCTTTCAAGACTGACGGAGGCCTGCTCTGTTGCAAAGATACTCTGCCAGTGTGTCAAAGAATTGGTTCAATCCAAAACAGACTCTTAAGTCATATAGCAGCTTCCAAACACATGCAATTATAGAGTACATGGTTTGAACACATTAGTGCCATTCAGGTACATTCTACAATGTGCTATTATTGCCATTCAACACATTTGTGCCATTCAGATACACTCTACATATGGTTTGGCACTACAAGAATGAAAAGATAGGTCTTGGGCTCACACACTTGTTTCTCCATTGGTGCACCAATAGCAGGGTGACCATATTTCTTCTTTTTCCAGAACATGTCCTGGATTTTTGCCTTGTATCCTAGAAAAAATACTTCATTGTCCTACTTTTCCTTGTGCACTGGCAGCATGTTGCCTTCTTGTAATTCATAAATTATATGTAACAAATTGTATATAATAATTTTAATAAGCAATATAGAGTTTACATTAACCACATGAAAGCATTTTATATGAGTGTTTTAAGCTTTTATATTGTCATGTCCTACATTTTTCTTGGATGTCTTACATTTTTGAGGGACCTTCTCCTCTATTTTTGTTATGATATATGGTCACCCTGACTAATAGGAACTTCCTAGAAATTAGCTGCAGGAGCCCCCAAAAATCATAGTGCAAGGAAAGAGTGCAAGGATCACAGTGCAAGGAAAGAGTTAAAGTCTTACTCCATCACCACTGCCACCACCAAGGCTCAAATCTGGATTGGGTCCTCCAGCTGTCAATATTTAACAAAGCACAAAACAAACCAAAATACACAAGAGCCAAACCATGAATCGTTCAGCCCAGCACAATGTATTTTTTCAGTTCCTGTACTTGGGCGCGTCTTCTGCATTTTTTTAGTGAGTCCTTTGGGGGAAAAGGAACCATTTATTTAATGATTTAGCTATGTCGACATTCTGCTGAAAAGGGTGTATAAACAATCTTATTAACATTAATAATGATTAATATCATTCTTATTTAATGTTACATACAGTTTTTCTCTACTATATGGGTACGATATGGGAGCCAAAATGGTGCCCAAAGTGGCATTCAGATTCTGCCCCCTTGTTTTTTGGTGTGCATGCTCCCGCGCTGCCAGACTCTCTTCCTTGGCCCACGGCACCTGCAAAACTGGCCAGTCCAAACATCTCCACTTGGCCAGTGAGGACGTGAAGGAAAGGGAGGAGAAAGTAGGACGCACGCACCAATTGTCTTCCCGTTTAGCAACTGGAAGTGAGACTGCTGCGGTTACCCTGACTGCCTCCTTTAATCCTGCTGTTGAAAACTTTGGCAGCAGTTCTGTAGGATGAGGTAAGTCCCTTCCTGTCCTACTGAACAGTAAGAGTGAATGACAAGAGGTGATGGCTCAGCAGATGGATGGAGCAGCAGGTAAGTTGAGGATAGGCAGCTTACCAGGTCACCATCAAAGCAGGTACTTCGGTCTGGCTCATAGGTGGTCAGCAATGCTAAGACAACCTTGATCTCTTCTATATATGCTGCTTCTCAATTAGGGGGTGCCTGATTAAAAGCACAAAAATTCTGTGTGGCTGTCAAATCTTCCTTAATGTGAGCTGGACAGCTAACAATATTACAAAGCAAGGCAGACATTCCACAAATATTCCCCCATAATCAAATTTCCCTTTTGTCCAAATAATACACTCAGCTGACTCCTAATCTGAATCATTGTGAACAAAACTAGGAGCATAAAAGGGTTCCCAAATAAAAAATAATTTATACCGTGATCATAAAATCAGTTATTACAGGAAAGCATCCAATCCAACCCCTGGCCAGCATCCCAAGACATCTTCCTCTGCCAGATGATCTGTACCAAGCCAATTACAAGAATGCTTACTCAACTGCTTAATCTTGTTTGAGGTACTGATCATTCCAGGTCATAAGAATATCTTTCTCAATATGTTTAACTTCCCAATCTCACACTATATATTGTCTACTGTTAATTAGTATTATCATATTACATCAGAGTGTAATGCTTTCCAAAGTTACTTAAGCCAAAAGACAGATCCCTGTTTCAAGTATTTTAAAATCTGAAATGTTGAGGTGAAGGGAAAAGGAGCAGAGAGGGGAGGCAAAGGATAATGAGGAGTACATGCAAGTACAAGTACATACTGTACTCCTAAACTTCAGTTCAGGTAGGCAGCTGAGAAACTATGGGGACAACACAGTAAGTATTGCAGCACCACAATGCACTGTGTGAGCAGCTCTTCCAACTTGCCATTGGAGCTATTCTGAGTAGTGCACCGCACATTGTTGACTCTGCCCAGAATGGTTCCAATAGTGAGTAGATTACACAGCACACTTCAGCATCTGTAGTACTTCACTGCTTCTTGTAGTTACATCACTGCAATTAGGACAAATTTGGATCTCCTAATTTTGTGACTTCTGCAAACGTCCCCAGCCCATTGCACCTTTCAGACAAACACCCACTAAAAATAAACCTAAGGGGAAATAAGCAACCTAACTCCACAGGTTGTGCTTACCTTCCCCAGATGTTTACTCCAGCAAACACATGCATCAGAGTGGCAACTTGAAGAATGCTCTGTTGGCCCATCTCTTTGTGACTCAGTTTCCCAACATATGTATATCTGCAAGGAGGTAAACGTTACGTGCAAGAAATCTGGTGCACAATTTGAGTGTCCAAACACCTGAAATAAAGTTGTTTCTCCACTCTAACTATGTGGTGTGGCAAGATTTAAGACAGAGTTTTGTAGAGCTACATTTCTAGTTATTAAGGAAAAGGATGCTGCATTTCAGGCTTGCTTAGGAATATATAAAGTCACTGTTTTTATAGTACACCTTCTCTTTTCCATTCAGTGTTAATTCCTGAATAAAAAGTTTATTGTCTGTCTTCAACACATGCCTTGATCTAGAGAACTTTCAATCCCTGGTACTATCTGTGGCTAATCTTCTTGACAGTGGGAGAAGGTCATTCAGCCTCAGAGCATGCTTATTTTATTTCTCTTTTTTGTATTTAATTGTCTCAGCAGTATGCCTGGTCCTGAACTCTTTTTGTTTTGGCTACTTTTTTTGTTCTATGGCACTGTTCCACAGGATTCTTCCGCTTGCCAAAGACGCACCACTGTCAACATTGGACAGAATGTCAGTCAAGATACATATTTCTTTCTCTGATCTCCAAGATATGTATCTCCATCCAAGATACATTCCTCCCTTTCTGTTGCCCAACAGGAAACTCCCTTTAAAAGTCTTTTTAGGACTATCTTCTCAGTCTCAGGATACAATTCCAGCCATTGTGTCCCTTCTCAGCATGGAATTTATCTGAACAGCAGAGTCTGCAGCACATTAAAATCTAACAGTACAACCCCATTGATGTTTACTCAAGAGTTTCATTGCGTTCAGTGGCGCATGCTTGCAGGAAAAGGTGCATTGCAATCTAGAAACTTATTGCACTTTTGTGGGTCCTAGAGCTCATATGTGTATAAAAATAAAAATCTGTTCCCTGCAATAAAAATCTGTTCACTGTTAAGGTGCCATTTGAATTTTGTTTTTGCTGGAAGAGATGAACAAGGCTACCCTTCTGGAATCTGTCAAACGGAATAATATGTTCTTTAAGAAATCACATTTGGGGAAAGGAAGGGCAATATTTTAAGTACCAAACAGTATTTTATCCATGAAAAATAAAGAGCTTTTCTTAGATTAACTAAGACCAGTGAAATGAGAGATCACATATTTTGTTATCTCCAATTTTCCATTTTGGCTGTGTTCTAATCCAAAGAAAAAATATAAAACCAAAACCACAGACAGAAGGAATTTTCAGAAATCCATACAAACTCTCAATTTGACTTTAACTATTCTGAACTGGAAAAGTCCCTTGCAGACAACTTGGGCAATAGACAGGCTCCATTAATGGTGACAACAGCCAAGAGTGATAAGTTGATAGCATAGGCTGTCAATTTATGAAGTGACAACATATCCTTCCATCCCAGGAATGTTTGGGAGGATATACCAGATAATGTTTGAAGTGATACAGTACTAAGTGACATCACATTATCTCAGACAGCGACTGATAAAACTAAATCTCATTTTAGAGCAAGAGGTTTGCAGAAAGTTTGGCTCCAGTCTGGCTCTCCAAGAGCGAGCAGCAATTCTCCCCCTCCCAAACTGTTATTCAGCAGCACCGCATTAAGCGCATTCTCTGAGATCACAACTGCATCTACATGAAGCTGGACCACCACTGCCTATTCCTAGTAACTGATATTTGGAATCCACTTATTGCTTAAACATGGGCCCAATATGTATGGGCCTCTTTGATTTTTATGTACTTTCTTGATTCATTTATCTAAATATTGCTTGAGCACATGAAACACCACATTAATGCATTGAACATTTGCATCCAGGAGTCAAGATATTCTACAAAAATAGAACTGATAAGCATTAGTGAGACCCAGCAGTGAGCATAAAGACTTGCATCTAAGTGACCCGGGGACAAACATCAGTACAACTATACAGGGGCGTAGCTAGGTCATCTGGCACCCAGGGCCCGTAATATTTTTGCACCCCATATGACTAAATTACTTAATTAATTATTATCAGTATCAATTACTATACTTAATAAAATATTATTTATATTTTTATACTACCCTTTTATACCACCACTTGGGGTGGTGTATGCAGTTTCTCCCATTTTTTGTCCTTACAACAACCCTGTGAGGTAGGTGAGGCTGAGAGAATGTAATGACAGACATAAAATTAATAATAATGGCCAGAAAATATATGCAGTGAATATTTCCCCACAGGCAGTCAGTGAATGTCAGTACCCTCCCCTGATTTCACACCCATATGGGATATGGCTCCATTTCAATTTATATAGGGTCAGTGCAATTAAAATGGACATTTTCTGGGGTAATTTGGGGGGCTGTGTTCATTGAATCAGGACCATTCTGGTTCCTTGGAGTCCTCTCAGTTTGCCCTTTCCAATGGGCCAAGGCACATTCACTTACTTGTGGGTAAAGCCTCTAAGGACACAATCCAGAGCAAATTCAGCCTGCTCTGACCTAACTGCACTCTCCTAACTATTCTGTATCCAGAGCAGAAAGTTATGCTGAACCCAGAGAGTCAGGAAGCCTGGGCTGCCCTAACTGCTCCAGAGCATGCTAAGTAATTGACACAGGGGGAAGACTTGCTCCTGAGGAAACACCCCTCAGATCACACTGAACAAGGAACAGCTGTGGTGCCTACAGTGGTGACATGACTCTGCACATCACCTGGTGCGGAAGTCTGTGCGTCATCCCTGGGATGCGCGCCCCCCTCCACCTGGACTGCACAGTCACCAAAGTTGGCGCCTGCGCAGTTGTTTCTGAAGCCAACTGGCTTCAGAAAGAGTACTGCGCAGGCACCATCTCTGACACCTGCGCAGTACTTTTCTGAAGCCTTTTGGCTTCGGGGGAGACTGTGCAGGCGTCAGAGTTGGTGCCTGTGCAGTACTCTTTCTGAAGCCATTCGGCTGCCGCTCCGCCTCCTGAGTGAGGCCGAATGGCTGTGCAGAGGCGCGGACTTTCTCTGCTCTAAGGAAGTCTCCTCTGAAGCTGTTCGGCATGCTCAGTGTGTTTCTGCGCAGTGCATCTCAGATGGCCGTTCAGGCCAGCTCCTCAGACAAGTGTCAGCTTCTGGCTGATTCTCCGCCTTGGAGCAGGCCTGAATGGGGGTGCTGATGCCCGGGGCCTGCCAAAGGACAGTCAAACTCCTCCGGCACATCACCCCATACGGAGCGCATCACCCAATGCAGCCCACACCAGCCGCACAGGGAGAGGTGCACCACCTCACAGAGCCGTTTGGATTGCATGGCATCTTCCATGAAGGTTTTTGAACATATGGGTGCATTACCCACATAGTTCTCAGTATCTGCGAGCTTGAAAGGTGAGATCTAGATTGTACTCAAGTGTCCTACTTGACCACAATTCCTCTCCTTGTTATAGAGCACAGTCCTAACCATGTCTACTTAGAAGCCCCATTGTATTCAATGGGAAAGTGCAATCCTAAACACACTTCCCAGAAAAGTGTGTTTAGGATTACAGACGTAGCTTTCTGTACATCATCCTTCTGAAACATCAGCCTTCTGAAAGTCATCCCTTCCTCCTCGGTGATGGCAAAAGGTAAAGAAATTAATGTGTTTGAATTGTGGTCTTAAGAACCTTTGGTCTGCACTGGGTCACAACCAATCACACCTTTAAGGTGTGAAGTCACACTTTGTCACACTTTTTTAATTTTTGTATTCATTGTATTTCTATCCTGCTGTTCTCCCCCAGAAGGAACCCAATGCTGTTATATTTAATTCCTTATCTCTTTTTACGTGGTACATCACATCAATATTTAAATCAATTAAATTTTTTGTGTTTACAATCTCCTCAGCATGTCTATTCAGAAATATCCCACTATATTCTACTGAACACTTACTCCCAGGAAAGGGTGGATAGGACTTCAGCCTTACAACTAATCCTATGCATGTCTACTCAGAAGTAAGTTTCATTGTGTTCAGTGGGACTTAGGGCGCAATCCTGAGTAACTACGGGGAGTCCTTGCTCCGGTGTAAGAACAATTTGCTCTGGATTGCAATATGAATTTCCCATAGGTTTTCACTAGGTGGTGCAGTAACTACGGGTGCACGTAAAGTCTCTTACGTGCTCCCATAGTTACTCTGGATTGTAGGGTTACTCTTTGCTAAGTGTGCAGTCCTAGCCAATTAATTCTCTGAATAATTCTATAAGTACAGTGGTACCTCTCATAACAAGCACCTCACATAACAAGCATTTCACATAACAAGTATAAATTTCCAAGAAATCTTGCTTCACATAACAAGTTCCGCTTCAGTTAACAAGAAAACGCACTATGGGCATGCATGCTATGAAGTCCTGATGCTCCTCATGGAGGCTCTTTAAAAGGGCTGCTAGCCAGCGCTGCTGCCTCAAACTGCCCCCAACTCTGGGGCAGTTGCCTGAGGGTGCCAGAGGCAGCTGCCCCTAACTGCCCCCAAGTGCCCTCAACGGCCACCTTGAACCTCCAGCAGTAGCCCAGGTAAGCCTCCCAGTAATGTATCTTTGATTGCAGCCTCCTAACCATGTTTACTCAGAAGTAAGCCCCACTGTGTTAAATGGGGCTTAATCCCAGGAAGCCTCTTTAGGATTGCAGCATGAGTAGACTTCATAGGATCATGCACATTGAATGCATGTTTTGAATTCAATTCCAGCGTTTTGTCATCATTTTTACATGAATATTTTTTGGGTTGTGGAACCAATCATCTGAGTTTCCATTATTTCCTATGGGAAAATCCGCTTCACTTAAAGAGCATTTCACTTAGAGCATGCCTCCAGAATGAATTAAGCTCTTTATGTGAGGCACCACTGTATACTAAATTAAGGAGAAAAATAAATTTTTAAAATATGGAGTTTGATCAGTACCATTTAAGGTAACCATTAGACTAGAGTTATTCAGCCAGTGGGTTGGAACCCAATAGGGTTGTTTAAGCCTCATCTGAGGGGCAATCACAACAATCTTTCAAACTCTGTGCAAGGTACAGCTTGCATCTGGTGGATCAGTGTTAGAGGAAGCTGGACTGGATGTTTGGCTTGATCCAGTAGGGCTAATCTTATGTTCTTATTCAATCCAATAATAAAGGTAAAGGTAAGAAGTACTTTATCAAAATTTTCTTGATATAATCCTATACAACTTTGTCTTATTCAAAACTCCTAAGGATGTCCCTGCTGAGGCTGCTTGTTGTGCAAATACAACCAGTAGAAAAAATAGGGACTGGCAGGAATAGGCAATAAGAGTGGTAGAAGAATCAGATCCAAGAAGCAGTTAGTGGGATCAGAGGTGAGTCCTCTGTCTCATTAGTTATTAGAATTGTGGTGCAAAAATGGTTGAAAACCACTGCATTAGAGACCCCTCAGAAGCATGGCTCACCTCAAGAGCCTGTAATCCTTATAGCACACTCCAATATGTATCTACTCAGAAGTAGGACCAACTGTATTCGATGGGACTTTCTAGGACAGATAAACACAGAATGCTACCTGATACTAGTTCAGGTCTGTTGCTGCCCCACCTGTCCATTAAAGCTAAAGGTGGCTGTGGGTGGTGCAGGTGGTTAAGTCACTGTGCCTGTTAACCAGCAGGCCAGGGTTTGAGACCTGGGTCAACCACACAAGACAGGGTGAGCTCCTGTCCTTAGCCCAGCTCTGCGACGCCAGCTGGATCCAATTGTATTGGCTCTGCCCTTCCATTGGACTAATTCAGTGGCGTGGAGAGGGGGGATTTGCTGCTTGGGTAACAGCCTATCCTCCATTACAATCCAACCCAGGGTTTTGTGCTTCGCATGCTGCGTATGCAGTGCTGAGCATGACACCATAGTCTTTCAAGACTGACGGAGGCCTGCTTATACACTTCAACACAGAAGTGTAAGACTTCTGAACTTGAAGGACCACACAATTAAAGGTGCTCCTTCATTTGCACACTCCCTGTAAAACCAACTGGAATCTATCCTTCACATCTGAAACCATGCTGGTAATGAGGCAGATTATCCATTATCTGCTTGCTTTTACTGGAAACATTGGCCACATCTGTGGCAGGCTGGAAGGAGGCAGTGGGATCAGATTTGGGCTGAAAGGCACCTAGAATCTGCTACTCTCTCTACTGTTGATGGAATCAGAATCATTTGAGCACAATCCTATGCATGACTTGTTGTTTATTTGTTCAGTCATGTCTGACTCTTTGCAACACATAGACTGCAGCATGCAAGGCCCCCCTGTTCTCCACCAGCTTCCGAAGTCCATCCAAATTCACGTTCAGTGCCTTGGTGACACTCTCTAACCATCCCATCCTCTGCCATCCCCTTCTCCTTTAGCCTTCAGTTTTCCCCATGATCAGGCTCTTTAGTAAGGAGTCCTCCCTTCTCATGATGTGGCCAAAATATTTGAGCTTCAGCTTCAGTATTTGACCTTCCAGTGAACACTCAGGGTTGATTTCCTGGAAGATGGACTGATTTGATCTCCTTGCAGTCTAAGGAATCTCAAGAGTCTTCTCCAGCACCACAATTCAAAGGAATCTATCTTTTGGTGGTCAACATTCTTTATTATGGTCCAGCTGTCACAACCATACATTACTATAGGAAAAACCATGCTGGGTTTGATTCAGTTCATTTGTGGGGGGGGGGGGGGCAAGGAGAGGAACTTGGTGGCCCCCTCTTTGCAGACCAGCAGCTTTCACTAAAGTTAATTTTTGGATTCTAATAACATAGAGCAGGGCTCTTTAAACTTTTTGGCAAGAGGGCCAGAAAACTAATTTACATTTCAAATTTGAATAAATTTACATAAATTTACATATAAGAATGTATTGGAGTGGATTACAAGGCTTGCCCAAGGGCTGGATAAATGGGTCTTGTGGAGGAAGGCTCCCCAAGGGCCACATCTGGCCCCCCAGGCCAAGGTTTGGAGATCCCTGACCTACAGGTTGGGGGGAATGAGGGACTCCGCCACTCTTCTTGGAGGAAGGTTTCCCAAGGACTGCATCCTTTAGGTTCCCCTGATCTTGGGCAGCAGCAGCAGAAAAGACTACTGCAGTTCCAGTTTTGCAAGGTGCGCTGGGAGCATGTCATGTGCCAGTGTTAGTGTGCCCTGTGTCCAGCCATCCAACTCTCACATCAGAATTCAACTGCATGTTAAAGGCATGCTCTCCCTGGCTGGCACTTTGCAAGATCATGAACCTTCACTCCATGAATAGTTTTTCAACTAGAAAGCTTTCCAAGCAAGCTTCAAATCAAATAAGCTGGCAAGCAATGCTTAAAAAGCTTTAAAGGCAGCCAATTTGAATGGAACCATGGAGAGACCTGCAAGACAGCCAAGTCAAACCAGCAGTTGATTTGCAGACAAATACATCTATCAAAAGCATTGTGAAGACAAGAAGACAAGGAGAAGCTATGCTTTGCTTAGCTGGAGGAGATCCTCCACCTTTTGGGACTTATCAGGGTGACCATAAGACAGGACAAAGTGCCTTTACCTTTAACTATTGCACAGAAGAGGGAATTTAAGTAGGTTTAGTTCATCATAGAAGGATTTACAAAGAAGCACCTGCCTTAATTCCCTCTTCTAGGCAATGGTTAAAGGTGGAGACACTCTGTTCTCCATTCTATATGGTCACCCTGTTCCCAGGTCACCACGAACCAGAGTCTCTTTCATGCACTGCCTCCAGCCCTTCCACCTGTATAGTAGCTACTGGAAAAGGCTGCCACCTCCTGAACTAAGCTGCAGAATTGACCATCTCACCCATTGCACAGGAAGGGAGAGCCAGAGTTCCAGAGTTTAATGCATCCTTTCCTGGGAGTAAGTCCCACTGACTATCATGTCTATCATTGACTATCTGAGTAGACATGCATCGAACTGTGTTCCCAGTCAGTGATCAGCCTAAAGTGATAGCCTTTCATGAAGTGCCAGCCTTTAAGTGCCAATGGGGTGCCAGCCTTTTGATTGTTATTAATTGCCAGCCTTAAGTGCAAGCTTTTCATTTTTTTGGGGGGGGGGGCTTTCAGTGAAGTGTGGTGGCGACAGAGGAGCCCCACATTGTGGATGGGAGATGCACAGTTCTAGTGTGCATCGTGGGCCTTGGAGCACGTTGTCACTCAGATGCAATCCTATACACTTACCGGGGAGGAAGCCCCATTGACTGCAGTTGTGACTTCTGAGTAACTTCAGAATTAACTTTGGAGATGTGACTCGTGAGTAAACATGCACAGGACCGCGCTCTAAACATGCATAGAACCGGTCACAGTTCTATGCATGTCTACTCAGAAGTAAGTCCTATCGTGTTCAAGAGTTCTTACCCCCCAGATAAGTGTGGCTAGGATTGCACTCTCGCAGCCCAATCCTATGCAACTTCCTGGGAGTAAGTTCTAGTGACACTAATGGGACTTACTTCTGAGTAGATACGCATAGGCTCAGCATCTCAATCCCTGCAGTCCCTCTCTTTCTGGAGGTCTCCCTGACCGGTGGCGTAGCTAGAGGGGGCGAAGTGTCAGTCTCGGAAGGAGTCTCGCCCCTTCGGAGCCATTCCAGTCGTATGGAACGTGGGGGGAGGGGGTCTTAACGTTCTATGGATGGAACGTTGGGGAGCTGAACGTTCTATGATTGGAATGCTGGGGGGGGTCTTATCGTTCTATGGATGGAATGTTGGGGGGCTGAACGTTCTGACTGGGAAGCTGAAGTGGCGTAGATAGAGGGGGGTCGGAGCAGTCAGTTTTGGAGGGATGCTCATCCCTTTCCGGACAGGGGGGAGCAAAAACGGAGCCTGGAATGGCTCCGAAGGGGCAAGACTGACTGCTCCGCCCCCCTCTAGCTACGCCACTGGCTCGGCCCCCTTTCCTGGACGGCTATAAAGCCGGGGCGGCTCTCCCCAACTCTCAGAGCAAAGCCTGGAGGCAGAGTGAAGGGACCCTCCTCCTTCCCGGCAAGGTTCGCCTCCTCCGCAGTGCGAATCCCCCCCCCCCAGGACCAGCCATGGGTGAAGAACTCCCCCCGTCGGGGGAGCCCCTTGCGCGACTTCGGAGCGCCGTCCAGCCTGTGCTGCTGCTGCTGTGCTTGGCCCTGCTGCTGTGCGCTTGGCGGAGGAGAGGCAGCCCCGACGGCAAGCGCCTCCCGGGGCCCGTGGGGTGGCCCTTGCTGGGGAACGTGCTGCAGCTGGGCCCGCTGCCGCACCTGACCCTGTGCGCCCTGTCGAGGCGCTACGGGGACGTGTTCCAGCTGCGGCTGGGGACGCGGCGGGTGGTGGTGCTGAACGGGGAAGCGGCCATCCGACGTGCGCTGGTGAGGCAGGGAGCGCTGTTCGCGGGGCGCCCGGACTTCCCTTCCTTCGAACTGGTGAGCGGCGGCAGGAGCGTGGCTTTCGGGGGCTTCTCGGAGCGCTGGAGGGCGCAACGTCGGGTGGCTCAGTCCACCCTGCGCGCTTTCTCGACGGCGGGGATGGAGGCGCAGGTGGCCGCGGAGGCCCTGGAGCTGGCGTCGGAGCTGTCCAGGCGCTGCTCGGGGGGCGCCTTCGCGGACCCTGCGCCGCTCTTGGTGGTGGCCAGCGCTAACGTGCTCTGCGCCCTCTGCTTCGGACGGCGCTACGGCCACGGCGACGACGAATTCCGCGCATTGCTCAGCAGGAACGACCGCTTCGGACGTGCGGTGGCCGCGGGGAGTTTGGTGGACGTGCTTCCCTGGCTGCGCTCCTTCCCCAACCCGGTGCGCCGCCTTTTCCGCGACTTCCAAGCTCTCAACCGGGAGATGCACGACTTCGTGCGGGCGCAGGTCCGACGGCATCGCAGCACCTTCCGTCCGGGGGCTCCCCCCAGACACATCAGCGACGCCATCCTGGAGCGGATGGAGCTGGGAGCGGGGGCTCCGAGAGGGCTGCTCGGGGACTGCGCC
This sequence comes from Cryptoblepharus egeriae, assembly GCA_030015325.1. Classification (NCBI taxonomy): domain Eukaryota; kingdom Metazoa; phylum Chordata; class Lepidosauria; order Squamata; family Scincidae; genus Cryptoblepharus; species Cryptoblepharus egeriae. Next base: position 10,584,639 of record JAREYC010000001.1, read on the forward strand.
GACGGCACCCTCACCGATCTGCTGGGAGCTGGGCAGGACACCACCTCCACCGCCATGGCGTGGGTGCTGCTGCTGCTGCTGAAACACCCCCAGCTCCGACGGCAGCTGCAGCAAGACCTGGACCGCGTGGTGGGGCGAGGGAGGCTCCCCACCGGGGACGACCGCCCTGCCCTGCCCCGTCTAGAAGCCTTCCTCTACGAGACCCTCCGCTACAGCAGCTTCGTGCCCTTCACCATCCCGCACGCCACCACCGCCGACGCCTTCCTCGACGGCTGCCGCATCCCCGCAGGCACCGTGGTCTTCGTCAACCAGTGGTCGGTCAACCACGATCCTCTCCGCTGGAAGGACCCGCACCTCTTCGACCCTTCCCGTTTCCTCGACGGGCAGCAGAACCTGGACCGGGACTTGGCCGGCAGGGTGATGATCTTCTCCGTCGGAAGGAGGCGATGCATCGGGGACCGGCTGGCCAGGCTGCAGCTCTTCCTCTTCACCGCCATCCTCCTCCACCAGTGCCACCTCCGCCCGAACCCCGACGAGCGGCTCACCACCGACTGCGAGCACGGACTGACCCTCAAGCCCCTGCCCTTCACCGTCTCCGTCACCCGCAGGGAGCCCACGGAAGACCCCGCCACCTGCCCCTCCTAGCCTGGTCCCCCGACACGCTCCTCTAGTTGGCTGGTAGGCTAGCCACACTTTCCTGGGAGAAAGCCCCATTGACCACAATGGGACTTGCTTCCGAGTAGACACGTAGAAGAGCTCAGAGGCTACAGTCCTGTCCACTCTTTCCTGGGAGTAAACTCCATTGACCACAATGGGACTTGCTTCTGAGTAGACATGCATACGGTTGAGATCCAAGACTACAGTCCTGTCCACAATTCCATTGTCTATAATGGGACTTGCTTCTAAATAGACACAGATAGGTTTGGACTCAGTGGCTACATCCTATCCACACTTTCCTGAGAGTAAGCTCCATTGACTAAAATAGGACTTGCTTTCGAGTAGACATGCAGAGAGTTGGGTTCATAGGCTACCGTCCTAACCAAAGTTTTTGGGAGTAAGCTCCATTGATTACAATGGGATTTGCTTCTAAGTAGACCTGCATAAGGTTGGGTTCAGACACTACAACCTATCCACTCTTTCCTGGGAGTAAGCTCCATTGACTACATGCTTCTGAGTAGACATGAAAGGGTTGGGCTCACAGGCTACATCCTATCCATACTTTCCTGAGAGTAAGCTCCACTGACTACAATGGAATTTGCTTCTGTATAGACATACTCACAGGCTATCAACTATCCAGTCTTTCCTGGGAGTAAACTCCATTGATTATAATGGGACTTACTTCTAAATTGACATGCATAGGCTTGAGCAATAATGCAGCCATCCTATCCATACATTCCTGGAAGTAAGTTTCACTGACTAAAATAGGACTTGCTTCTGATTAGACAGGCATAGTATTGGGAGCTCAGCTCCCCTGCTCCCCTGCCCAATATAATAAGAGCATAAACCTATTCATGTCTACTCAGAAGTAGACATTAGTCAGTGTGGTTTCATCCCAGGAAAGGGTGGATAGGCTCATCAGGAAAGGGGCTCATCGTCTCTTGCCAACCAACAACTTGATTTCCAGACATCAACAGATAATGCTCATCTCCATCTATGCCCTTACTGGTGCCATCTGCTGATGTCTGTACATCAAGCTACAGTGGAAGGCACAGGAGCAAATTAAGCTCTCCTTTCCTGATCATTGACAGGCCAATCCTCACTCTCTTGTAGCCCATCTTAGTCCACTCTCAGACAGCCCATCTTAGCTCATCAGTGGTCACATGTAGCAGGTCACATGTAACTGTACCATGTTCAGTGTCTGACACCCCCGGTTGGATTAGTTGGGGTCAGCCTAGTGTGTGCCTCCATTAGAGACCAATCCAACTTTAGCACTGATGGAGTCATGCCAATGGGGTATGCTCTATATCCTGCAGTGGTGATGGTGAACCTGAAGGTGCACACGCTGAAAAGGGGGTCTTTTCAGTGAAAAAGGGGACTTTGGCTCAGCCCAGGTTGGGGCAAGGGAAAGACCAACAGCTGCAACCCTGGATAGCTGCTTCCAGTCAGTAGAGACAATGCTAAATTTGATTGACCGATGGTATTAAGCAGCTTTATAGGTGAGATCCTGAAACATGCCTAAATGAGAAGCCTTCAGAATTATGGCTTTGTTGCCTAGTAAACGTGTTGGACCCATGACCTTTTACTGTGATTTTCTGAAATAACCCTTTGAATCAGGCAACCATTATAAATGACTGCTGGGCACACTTAATTGCTGTCAGGAAAAAAACTTCCTGGGCTCTCCACATTATTTTTGTTCACCATTTTGCTGGTTATCTTTAAATGAAAGGAGAATTTGAGGCCATACTGTATGAAAAAATGCCTGCCTTGTTAATATTTCTCCTATAGTCCGAGCTACACATATCACACAAAAACAAAATCATACAGTAAAACCTTGGTTTGCGAGCATCCAAAGCACTTGGATATCAAAGCAAATTTCCCCATAATAATGGAAACTCAGATGATTCATTCCACAACCCAAAAATTTTTTATATAAAAATGATTACAATACTGTAATAGAATACAAAATACAGTTTTTGGAAAAGCAGCATTGGAAGAGAGTGTTTAAAGAGAAGGAGTTGTGGGTGGATGCTTTTCCCCTGCTTTACTGCCCAAACCCCCCCACTCCCCCTGGGGTTTCAAAGAAATTCTTTTTGAAACTTTGAAAGCTCTCCCTCTCTGTGATTGGGAAGATTATGGGGGGTGTTATTGAACGCTTGCTACAACTGGGCTAAAATAGTGGGGAAATGGCCAGTGATAGTTATAGTGGGAAAGTGGCCAGGAGGAAAATCCCCTTTCTTTGCTGTTTTCAGCCCCTCTTGAAGCAGCTTTTTCTCAAAATCAGCATCCTCAAAGAATATGCAACCCATTTTAGTGCAGAAGCAGAACCCCTTCTGCTCAGCTTTTAGAACAGCTCTCTTAGAGCACAATGCTGTCTACTCAAAAGTAAACTCCATTGTGTTCAGTGGGTCTTACTCCCAGGAAAGTGTCTTCAGGATTGCAGCCTTTGCTTTTCTTATGAATATACCCGTATGAAAATACCCTTATGAATATATGAATATACTTATGAATATACCCATAGAGCAACTGTCATTGTCAAGCACAGTAGCCACTGACTAGTCTTAGTAAATTTTGTCAGTTCTCCTTAAAGTACAAATATAAATGCCAGTGTGCTTGATCAGTGCATGGATTTGGGAACTTCTTACTGCTCCTAGCCAGAGAATTTTTGGCTGTATTCCTAGCATTGATTTGTGGGGAAGTTGTCCTTCTCCTGTTACGAATCAGTGGTTTCTACTCAGAGGTTTAACCCAGTAGTAACAAATAAAATTTTACCAAGTGAGTGGTTAGAAACTGACTTCCAAAGGACCACTATGTTTTTACATCAAGCCTCTCATAGAATCAAGACACTTGAGTTGCATTCCTAGACCCACATTTAATTGACATGCATAGGGTTGCACTTCTCACAGAGATGCTGTCATAGGTTTGTTGTTATCACAGTAGACAAAGAGCACAATCCTAACCATGTCTACCCAGAAGTAAGCCCCATTGTGTTCAGTGGGTCTTACTCCCAGGAAAATGACTTTAGGATTGCAGTATAAGCTTCAGTATTCAAAGCCAGTTATTGTACAAAAGTCCTATGAACTCCTATGGTGTAAGGTGTTTGGTGTATGGCAGCTGGGGAAGTAGGCCCCTCTAAACACAATATGACTTCTGAGTAGACACAACTCAGAATGCAATATACTTTGATTAGCACTTCCAGGCTTTTTTAATATGATTTACAACCTGTCACAAAATTTCCCACTGTCCTCTAGCTGGAATAAAGTATTCACATCTAGCATGGTAGTGATGCTCATGTCTCCACCTCCCAAATGTCACATTATGATCAGTTCACCCTTTGGGGTGTCAGATACAGCACATGTATACATAGTAATAAGCACTTTTGCATATGGAGAGGAAATGAGAAGAGGAAAGTCCAACTCATTCTCAAACCTCCCCACACACCAGATCTTTACATGTAAAGAGTATTGTGTGAATAACACTTTGTGAGGGGAGGGGGGATTATAGGATCGATTTCAGTGAGTGATACTGGGCAAACTCAGCAATAAATATATCTACCTACTTTTCCTTTATTGAGATTGCACCAATCAGAAGACTATAACTAGTGCCGCAGTCTCTTTTCTTGCAATCTTTATATCCATCTAATAAGCCACATATTTAGAGAGATGGTTTTAGCCTGAATAATGTATACAGTATATGTGAATCAAGAATTTGGCATTTCTCTTCTCCTACCTTTGGGTGAAGATCTCTGTTCCATACATGGTTCTTTATCTTCTTTTTTGTATTTATGCCAGTAAAGGTTCCACACACTCTTTTTTGTATGCTTTTGTTAATAAGCGTTATTTCCATGTTCCTTCGTGTGATTATGTTTTCTTTGAATAAAGGTTTGGAATCAATTGTTTGCATTCTTGCAGGAGTGAGGAGGAATAAGGGTGCATCGCAGGCAAAGGAGAATTTTCAAAGGAGCAGAGGAACATATGAAGAGAGTTTACACTGATATCATGCTGCACAGTGAAACTAGTGAAACTAGTGTAACTAGTGTAGTGCTTGGACCATCTCAAGGGGATGCTCTCCTTGTAAACCTGTTATATGTGTACACTGGGTGTGTGTACACCTGAGGGTGTGTGTAAGTGTTGAAGTAAGAACATAATATGTGATGGTGTTTCATTTGTGCAAAATAAAATGGGAGACTTTAGGGCGCAATCCAGAGTAACTACAGGGAGTCCTTGCTCTGATATAAGAACAATTTACTCTGGAATGTAATATGAATTTCCCATAGATAGATAGATAAAACTTTATTACAGTCAAAAGACCTAAGTGGTGCCATAACTACACTGACGTAAATGTCTCTTGCATGCTCCCACAGTTATTCTGTATTGTAGGGTTAGATTGGGACCCTGGAAGGAGGGAAGTGGTCTTTAATCCTTCTCCCCAAATGTATTTGACTTGTGGAGAAAGTTCCAATTAGCAATCTTCTAAGCTGGTTGTAGTGGTGGCTTATGAAAAGGTATAGCATCAAACCTCCTGTTCAGCATTTAGATCACCTGGTGATGAATTTGCCATTTGGCCCGGTCTATCTTTTGGTGACTCAGCAAGTCCGTTTTGCTCTTAGAGGGAATTACCCACTCCATGTCTATAAGCAGCTGAATGACCAAGGAAGAGAAAAGTGTGTCCCGAAAAACTGCCAGAGCACCATGTTTATTACCATAAGAAGACTCAAGTTGCAATCCTAACCTTGGTTGGCACAACTAATCAGTATTCCTGTTTTCATGGTGATGTAGGGAAGCAAGCGCATGTCTGCGCACTGGCCTTACCTTCTCCCTGGCATGGCATAGAAGTGTTTTATGGTACTTTTGTGACACTCCTAGGCCAGTGCTGGGGCTTAGGCTGGCCTAACTGGATGTTAGGATTACAGCTTCACTCACATATTAATATATGTTCCCCCATCAGTACAAGAATTGTGATGGGTCATATCGCCCTACAAGGGCTTTCTGCACAGTAAGCCTGGCATCAGGCATTGCAACAACCTCTGATGGACTTCAAGCCATACCTAAACCTGTGGGACTTAAAAGTCCTGTCTTCTCACTTCCTACTGAGTCCCTATGAGCAGCCCCACTTTGTCAGCCTCCATCTGATCCATATGTCCTTCAAGGCAGCCTTGTAATCAATTTTGTGCTTTCTGGGACACTGGCAAGGCAGCCTGTGCCTGGGGGGAAAATCTTATTATCCCTAACGGCATCCCAAAACCTTCCTCAGAATGACGCCCAGCCAAACCAGCACTCACCCCCCATTGCTGTGGAGAAAGGGAACTGGATACAGGAAATCAGAGACATCAAGTCCCTGGAAGCCTTGAGGGTACTACGATTCATAAAATGTTACTCTCAAGGCACTCTTCAGCAAATGCTGTGGAGAAAAGATGAAGCTCAGGAGGATGGAAAGGCTCTGGGTATGAGATGTCTTTTAAGCCTTCCTGGCCTTCAATGTGCCAAAGCACCAAGCATGAGTTGACAGGAGTCCTCTTTGTTCCTGAACCTCTGCCTCACTGTCTTGATATGCAAACGGTATCACAGTTTAGACAACTAGGTTGGCAGCCTTGTGATTCCTTAGGGCAGCTGCCACCATGCCCCATAAAACAGGATGAACCCCCCTCAACTGAGATATTGAGGAGCAAAATTCACCCAAGCATGAGCTTAACAATCCTTTAACTGCATCTAGTTTCTGAGGTAAAAATTGTGCCCTCCTTACAGTTAGTTTTTTGGCACCTAATTAAGGATATGGGGGGAGAGAGGAGAAGACCTGTCTTTGGTTGAAAAGGCCAATAAATTACTTCCAAACTAGTACTTGTCTCCTAAGAAATGGCTTAGCAATCCTCTAAATGCAGCAGCAGTTTCTGAGGAAAAAATTCTGAGGTAAAAATTCCTCCTCCCTACATTAAGGGAGTGACAGTCCAATCCTATGCATGTCTACTCAGAAATCCCACTCAGTACAACGGGACTTATGCCCAGAAAAGTACCTAGAATTGCAGCCTTAGTACCTAAGTAAGAACATGTGGAGAGAGAAGAGGAGACCTTTTGGCCAAAAGGCTTAATAGACATGAGCAAGAGGCTTCCTCCTCCTCAAAGAGTAGATGACTAGTGCCAAGGACACTATTTTTTCACATTAGACACGTTGTGTTTTGGGGTTCAGCTCAGCCTGACCATGATGTGGATTAGAAGGGATGGGAATTGCGTTAGTGGCCAATGATGTCTGGAGAGTAGACGTGGCTGTGTCTGTACTGGAGGAGACCATAGGCCTGAACCATGTTCTGAATCATGGGCATTAATTCTTCCACATCTATAGAGGCAAGTCTGGCCTCAGGGTCTCAAGATGCCTCTCCAGGGAGGCTTGCCATCTTGCACAAATCACCTCTTGAGAAGCCTCGCCCAGAGATCACGCTTCTGAAGAACGGCTCAGACATGCCCTCACAGTATCCTCAGCATATTTTTGCCTTCTGTGTGGTGTTTTGGCAGGACACAGACTTGTCACGGCACCGCTGTTTTGAACTGGAATCAGGGGAGTAGTTCTGCCTTTTACGCACAGCTTCTGCGTAGTAGCCTACTGCTGTGATGCAGTCTACAATTGTGACACTAAAGTGCTTGAGATGTTAGCCACCAATTTCCCTGAAGCCAGGCTCTATGCTTCTTCTTCCCCCATGCTTCTTTTTCCCCCACCCCAGAGGGGAGCATGAGCCATATATAGGGGGCATGCGACAAGGGGCAAGAGCAACCCCGTTTTCTGCCTCAACTAAGACAGCAGTTGGGAGCTCAAGCAGAACAGCCACAATCCTTTCCCTCACAGCTTGTTTAAAAGTCAAAGAAGGGGTCAAAGCCATAGTAAAAAAAATAGTTTTGAAGGTCAGATAAGATGACCAAGGGAAAAAAAACACAACTTACTGTGCAAGGTCAATCTGGGGAATCGGAGTCCCTCAGGAAGACTTTGGCTCCAATATTAAAGACACTTTCTTGGGAGTAAGACCCATTGAACACAATGGGGCTTATTTTTGAGTAGACATGGTTAGGTTTGTGCTCTTTGTTACCTAACCTGCCTGCCTGCAAGGGAAAAGTTTCCAAGATGACGAGGACTGACCCTGCCACAGAGAACCCACCAAAGAACAATACAATTGCATACAAGTTGGGTGATCATTACCACCCACCCACCCAGCAAGATCAATATTTTAGAGCTGCGTTAATTGGACTCCAGCATTTTGAGCTGATCTAAGCATCCACTTGGTGGCCTAGTTTACACAAATACTATTTGTGGTGATGAAATCAAATGAGTTATAGATCTAACTTTGGGCATATAAAAATTTCCAGGGAATTAAATAAATGGTATTAAAACCCCATCAGTCATATTGAGTCAGATCATGCTGCTTATGTTTCCTTTCCCTTTACAAACTGTAGCATCAGTGCCAAAAACACTGGTGCTCTTAATCTTTGGAATTCATTGCCACAGGACACTTAGTCTCAATGCCTTTAAGAAGGGATTGGTCAGATTCCTTGAGGAAAAGATCATCACAGGTTACAAGCCATGATGGGACTCAAATGTGAAACTGCTAATGAAAACTATGTAACCAGATCTATCTCCATACCAGAAGGCCGCAAGGTAGCCAATTTATCACTGATATTTGAAGCATTCATGGAGAGCCAGGAAATTATAAGACAGTCAACTTAACCTTTGTTTCAGGTAAACTGAAAGCATGAACTTAACATTATTAAGCAGATACATAAGCCCTGCTGAAGGATTACTGGCATCATTTCTGCAGAGGTTGAGTCATGCCTCACTGAACTTCTAGAGTTCTTTGAGAGGTAAGTGGATATTGGTGGTCCAGTTGATATTGAACACTTGAACTTAAAATTTTTTTTGACAAAGTTCTGCACTAAAAGCTGTTGAGTAAACCAAAGTCATAGATTTTTTAAAGACGAGTTAGGAAAGACAAAAGGAGGATTTTCAATATAATGCATAAGTAGTCTGTAGAATTCATTGCCACAAGATGTGTGAACTCTTTCAAAGGATTTGGACAAAGTCATGGAGAACAGGCCATCAATGGCTACTGGTCATGATGGTTACATATGTACTATCCCTAGGTTCAACAGCAATATGTACTAATTTCAGGAAAAATTTTGCTTTCTTTCAGGAAAAATATATCTTTCCTGCTTGCAGGCTTTCCAGAGGTAGCTGGAACTTGAATCCTGAACTACTAAATGGGCCTTTGGCCTGATCCAACAGGTCTTTTCTTATATTTTAACAAGGTGCTAATTTTAAAATCTTTACTACTGTATAGGTAATGACTTAGTATAGGTAACCCCTCTTTGTTATCCACCCAGAAGTGACTTAAGTGTTTCATCCCAACATGTAGAGGTATTAAATATACTTGTACATAAAGACCTAGGCCCAAATCCTATTTCCCAAATCCAAATTTCCACTGCTGGTGCAGTTGTGCCAGTGGGGTCTGTGCTGCATTTTGTGGTGGAAGGGCAGTCACTGGGCTTTCTCAAGTCATGGGAACATGTGTTCCCACAGTGCCGGACTTATGCATAAGCTAAACAAGCTACAGCTTAGGGCCCCATTTTCTTGGGGCCTCTAAAAAATTTAAAGGAAAAAAACAAATAAAATATATCCAAAATATAAGATAAAAAACAAATAAAATAAAACCTACATACAACAACAGTGTTTTGTGTTGTGTAGGCTCCTATGATGTAAGTAATGGGCCCTGCTAGCCTGCTCCCTAAAATATCAGAGATATAAAGGGCCCCAATACCTTCAATAGCTTAGGGCCTCATCAAACCTAAATATGGCTCGTTCCCTTACTATGGTCATGAACATGGGGTTGAACTGCAGCTACACTGGAGCTGGGAATTTAGATAGGATTGGATCTTTAAAAGTTCAATTTTACAACTTTTACAAATCAGGCATTAGACAGTGCTTTTCCTTTAGACATTTTTATTTCAAATAAAACTGAATTAAAGCCACTTATGTAGTTAATACAATTAACTTTTATATTAGTTTTGCTCTCAAAAGCAAAAATATACCAAAAGAATTCAGTTGCAGGAATGTATAATTATTTGTTGTTTATTTAACAGATCTTTGAAGTCAGTCTTCTGATGCCAGGAATTCAATGTACTTTTTCAATCATCACTCACATATACAACTTCAGTACCCAATGACCCCTATAAGAGGGTTACAGTGCATTTATGAAGGGGTTTCCCCTTTAAAATCACAGCTAGCAAACATGTGCAATTAAACACAAATGACACATTTCTAAATGAGGCTGCCAAAGGGCAACCACTTCTTCATAAAGGACCCTTGTATCTTAAATCATCTTTATTCAAAAAAATTAGTCTTCTTGATAATATAGATCTTGGGTTTACCTCTTCCCCAGTCAAGAGCATATTCCCTTGAAATTCACAAAAATTTCAGAATAAGGTATTTTTCAGAATATGGAAAGTATATCACTGTTAATACTATATATATAGTATTACTATAATATATATAGTATTACTCCTAAATTACTACTACTGTTAATACTATAATGGTTTAGTATTAATACTATAGTGTTAACAGTAATCTCCTAAACAAGAACTATTCCAAACAGAGAAAAGGAGAGGGGTTGACTCAAGGCAAAGTTGTTCTGCCCCAGTTTCTTTAATTAGCTGGAAGCAATGCCTGAAGACCCCATCTATCCTATCAAGACTTTTTTTCTTTGTAGTCTGCAACAGCGCTCTTTTTTGATGGGAAACCTAGGGCACAGATGATACAGTATGAAAATGTTGCAGAATGCAGGTTGTACGGTCCATATGCAATTACCTACATTAAGCTGTGGATACAGCCCCAATGTAGCCCAGGGAACAAGACTGCAAAATGCCCCTAACCTGAAAAACAACACTTGTAGGAAATTGTAAGTAGGATTTTAGTAGGAAATTATAAGTTTCTCAGACTTTTGAAGGCTTTCAAAGGTTTTTGGGGGCTGAGGAAGCTGTGGACAGTCTCCTGAATCTTTAAGAGACACCCTAAGTCCTTGAAAATGGTCCCCTATAAAGAAAAAGGTTTTTGCATGTGACTCAGCTATCTCCCCACTAAAGGTGCTGCCCGGGAATTTGCCCGAACTCCGAGTAGGTAAAATGTCAGTGCCTACACCTGCCTTGAACCATGTCAAAGTGAGGACCTTCCTTCAGTCATAGAGAAATTTAACATCACTCTTTTGTGCTCATTAAGTCCACAAATTGACTTCACAGTGCAATTTTACTTAGGACAGTGCAGCATCAAGTAGAACATACATGGTCTACCTCTGAATAAAAGACTATTTTGTAAGGTTGATGAAGGATCCCTTTTGTCATATCTGTGTTATTTTAGACAGATTTAACTTCTGAAGCATGATTGAAGGAGGTAAAATAACAAACTGGATTTTTCAGTAAATGTTTACAAGATATGTGTAATTATGCAGAAAAATTTTTATTACCATGGTTAGTTGCCCACATGGTGAATTTGCCCTTGGAAAATCTGTTTTGACCATGAAAAGATCCCCATTTTGGATGCCAATATCTCCAAAACTAGAAGAGAGAGGCCTTTTCTGATGACAGATTCAGAAAGCCTAAGCCCACATTACTGCATATTATCAAAATTTGTCCAGAAATCTTAATTTACTTCTGAGATATTAGCATCCAAAAATGGGTACACAGAAAAATACGCAGTTGCAAGCGTCAAAGATGTGTCTGACACCCTTGTTTTGAAGGGCCACAGCATACAAACCCTTTGGATTTTTCACCTAATATTTGGCATTGGCCATTATATATGTAGAAGTACCAACCCAATTATTTTCAGTCAAATCTGAGTCAACCTCTGGTTGAGTTCATATGGAATGACCCTTTCCACAGGATGTAGTGATGGTGTCTGGCCTTATATGCCTTTAAAAAGGGATGGACAGATTTATGGATGAAAGTTCATCCTACCCTGATTTCACTGTGTACTCTTTTGGGAAGAGTGGCATAATTTTACACTCAGACCAGCTCTTGCAAAATTTAAAGTTTCTTCATTTCAAATTTCCACTTACAAATATTGAAATATTTTGCATTTAGTATTAGAGATACACATAAAGAAAAGGCAATAATTAAAGGCCCCAGCAATTTATTTCCCTTTGAAACAGCCATGCTTTTTTTCCTGAGGCTCAAAACTGAAGATACTCCACACTTAATTTGGGTATAAACTGATGGTGTATACTATGGTAAACAATCCACTGGGAACTTCCCTTGCATCAACCTTATTGAAGCACAACAGGTGGTATGCAATGCAATGGACTAGAACCTGCACAATGGATTGTGAAGGAATTTGAGGACATTTTAAGAACTATTATTATTACATGAACCAATCAGGCAATATTATGTTTACATAAATCTTTAAGAACATGGTACTTTTCATTTCACACTGAATTAACTCAAGGAAACTTCTGTGGTCAATTATTTTGGTATGCAATGAGTTAACCTGCTTTGGATCTCAAGTAATCCTAGGATTGTTTTATTGGAAATGGGCTTAAGATCAAAGTGATAAGCCAAAATTTTTGGATAGTAAAGCAAATAAAACAGTGTGAAATAAAAAAATCTTTGGACTAAAGCAATTTCTCACTCCCTGAACATAGTTAAAAAAGCAAACCAAGTATGAAAGGAGAAATAGGCAGCAATCCTATCCATACTTTCCTGGAGTAAGCCCCATTGCCTATAATTAATTTATATATTTACATTCTATCCCACCTTTCTATATTATAACTATAATATAACACCATATAATGGGACTTCTGAGCAGCCAAACATAGGACTGTGCTGTTAGTTTGATTCTTGTTATAGAACATAATTTAAATTTCAGCTCCTATTCATCAGTCAGTTACACTACGCATTGTGGTCCATATCAATGTAATATTACATAACCTCTCTGGAAAATATATGCATTCCTCTTCAGGATGTGCAGGCACAGTTTGCTCTAGCTCCAGAACAAACTGCACAGATGTCAAACTGGCAGCCTGGTGTCAAACTGCACCTGCGCATTTCACCTTAGGCCCAGGACAAACTGCACAGGTGCAACCCTGTGCCAAGCTACACCTGCACAGTTCATCCTGTGGTCACGGCAAACTGTGCAGACGCAGCCCAGTGGTTGGGCTGTGCTTGCGCAGTTCTCCCTGGCTGTGACGTGAGTTGGGCAGGCACCGCTTGGTTTGCCCTGCAACTGAGGAGAACGGCACAGGCACGGCCCAGCTGCTGGACTAAGCCTGCACAGTTCATCCCACCGACAGAACAAACTGTGCAGGCACAGCTCAGCAGCTGGGCCATGCTTGTGCATTTCACCCACCACTGGGTTGTGCGTCCCTGATCTAGAACACATGTAATTTAACAGATTTTACCTTTTCTGGCAGTGATATGTTTTCTTTTCAAACTTTTTAAAAAAGTTTTTTATGCCTTCTGCTTTTTTCTTTCCTTTTTCTTTCCTTTCTAGAAGTGATTTAGTTTCAACAAAGTTTTCACAGTTTTGCCAATGTGTGTTCCTAGTGATGTTGATAAAGCAACAAAAGAAAGCTTTGCTTGTGCAAACATCTTTAGAGAGGAAACAGTGCTCAAGCAATGGAGAGCCTTAAATAGCAACACAAAGCCAATGAACAACTAAATTAATATACAAAAAGATCAAGAGGTTTTGATCTGCACCCAAGGAATATTTTCAGCAAGTTGTATAGAGAGGTTGTATCAAGTAGAACTGTTGTTTTTTGAATGATGGCATTTGTAATTTTACTCTGAGTGCTATTCTATACTTGTACAAATCTCCTGAATATTCAACATCAATGTAATGGAAAGTGACCTCACCAATCCGATTAAAGATAGTTAGAGAACAATATTTTACTATCCCCTTCTCTGATCTGTTCACAAATATCAGTCATGGCACAATTTCACAATATATTCAAAGCCAAGTAAAACAGTTAAATCAAGTCAGAAAACAGGATATCAAATGGTCACTGATGAAGCAGTAAAGAATTACTTTGCCAAACCAGCTAAGATGGTATAAGTTAAGGCTAACTCAGATGCAGCTTGGGATATCCCAGAACAGTGGTCTACAAGCATGGATTCTCAGATCTGTGCTGGAGGGAAAAAATTTAATGCTTTCCCCTTTTGACGTATTCCAAGATTTAATTCCTCTGACTGACAAAGATGCAATCTGCCCTGTGGAAGAAAACATACAGACGCTATAGGTTTTATCCCACTGGGAAAACAACATCCTGGAGGCAAGATTTGAATTTGTAAAACAACCTGCTGTTTAGTTTAAAAGAAAAATCATGAGGGAACCTTGAAACTCAATTTCACATCTAGTTTGGTCTTTATTTTCTGAAAATAATCGGAATGTTTTATGAAAATTGAATTAACATATAACACAAGATATCGAATCATTGTACACCTTACAGAATGTGTACAATGAAGTAGAAATGTGTGGATATGCCTCTCCCCCCAAAGGTAAACTTCAGGCATAAGTGTGAAAGTTTGGTAGTTTCTCTTTTGGAACAGTCAGGCATGGAACTTCTAACCAAAAAAATCTGGTTTTATTCAGTGACTTTCCCTTCCAGCTATGTACATATCTATGACCACATCGGTGTTCACATCTAAATTTCTGAAGAAGGCCTGCTAAAAATAGGAGGTTGACTTTTCTTTTTGTAGTCAGTGTTTTATGTAGTGGATCAGTTCTTGCCCTAGTCAGAATAACCATGATTATGAAACCTTTTACACTGGAACCTTCACTACTCATGTATAATTATTATACATGTGATGACTTTAAACATGGTTAGTCTTCTAAAACTGCTTGCATCTCTTCAAGTTCTCTGCTACTTTCTGCATCCTGAAGAAATAAAATAAAGAAAAATTATTAGATTTAAATCGTATGATCCTGACAATCAGCACTCTTTTCTTCATGAATCTTGTAGAGGGTGAAGAATCCTGCACAGGTCTCCACTTCACCTTTCCAAACTTTTAAATAGTATTTTAAACTTTTAAATAGTATTTTAAATAATACTATTTAAAAAGGAATCCATTCACAACTACTTCCTTTACGGCCCTGCTCATTCCATTTACACTCTGGCAAAACTGTTCTATTTTGCAGTTTGCAAAGATAAAGATTACACACATTTCAAAATATCAGCTACCATATTAGATGTCCCGTCTCCAGTTTGGCACCCTCTGCCTACCTTTTACATATTCCTTTAAGTGCAAGACTACTCCCCAAAATTCCCCCTTTCTCACCACATTGCACAGGTTTCTGAAGCTGCTTCAAATGATGAAGCTCATCTCTGGGGCATATCTGAAATTTGCTATTCAAAGACTGGAATTCTTTAATATGGCATCTGTTTTCTCTAGAGTTGGCAGCACGCAGTAACAGAGCTCTTAGTGCAATTGTGGAAGTGACCAAAGAGTTTGATCTGCATAATTACAGATAGTAGGCCTAACCTCACTGGACCGTAGTCCTAACTCCAATTAAATGGTTTAGGCTGCAATCCTAACCTCCAGCTAGGCTGGCCTTAAGTCCTTTGCTGCCATAAGACACTTCTGCACCACTGGGAGGTGCAGTGGTGGAGGGTTAGGCCAGTGCACAGACATGTGCTTGCCTCCCCACATCACCACAGCAATGGGAAGACAAATGAGTTGTCCTGCCCTAGGTGAGGATTGCATCCTTAGTTATAAATCTTCACAAGACTATTAGGATCAGAAAAACTCTCAAGTTCAAACCAAAATATAAATGCCCCCCTCATAGTTCACCAATTGAATCACAGTTAATTGGGAGAACAAGTTCAAGTCAACCTAATTAAAATTTTGAGAGTTGCCTTAAAATTAACAGGGGGCAGAATATCACACAGGAAAGTAGGGGACGGAATAACAGTAGAGACATAAAAAGCCTGAGAGATCTTTTGACAAACCAAGATCAGAATTTTGATATGGAAGACTCAAGGATCCAAGGTATGAAAACAGTCATTTAAAAAAAAACATCAAAACTGACCAAAGGAATTTTAACCTAAAAAAAATATATTGTACTCCAATTTTAAAACATTGGACAGGGTTCACAAAGTTCTTATACTCTTTGGACTGCGAGTGTGTATGGATTGCGAGCGAGTTGCCTCTCTGCATGCATATACTGTTCAAGGCAAATCTTTGGACCTATTCGCAGATTCAGGAAATTATTATATTTACACGTGAAGTGTAATCAGACAAACACATTACCTCTTTTGTTATAACTGGAAGCTCTGAAGCCAAACTCAGCCAGTGTGCAGCTGCAGAATTATTCCCCAGTTCCTTGTAGCACTGACAGAATAGAAATAAAGCAAAGATTAAGAAAAGACCAAAGCTTTTACTTATTGTCAGGCTGCTTGTTTTTACTTTTTAACCTGTTTTCAACTGGTTTTTAGGTGGTCTTACCACAGCAGTGCTTTAAAAACATTTATGTATATTTTAATGAATTTTATGCACTGTATTTGTTTTTGTCGTTTATCCATTTTTAAATTGTATGTGTCTATTGTTCATTTTAAATGTAAGCAGCCTTGAGTTCCCTTTTGGGAAGAAAGCAGGGTATAACTTAATGAAATAAATAAACAAGGCTTCAGAGAAGCTTTTCATTAGGATCTCATGGAGATGTCATTTTACCAACGAAAAGTCACTTCTAAATATTTCAAACACTCATCTCAGCATTGTCTTCTACAAAAGCAGCTCCTTGGTAAGACTGCATTTTACAGTAGCACAGATCATCCCACAGAAGCTTCAATACTAGGCACACTTGCCTAAGAGTAAGCGGGATTCTGAGTGAACATGGTGAAGTTGCCCCAACAGTTCATTTTAGCATGGTTGAGGTTCATTTTTTCTTTTTAGGTTATATCACTTATAAAAGGTATATCCACTTCTGTCATAAATATGCATCCATGGACTGTTGAGCTTAACATGGGTACAAATGATCCGCAGTTTTGGGAAAGAAAGAACACATTCAGCAACAAGGTACAGTCCCATATTGAAAAGCTGTACTGTATACAGTATATGAATTCCCAGTGAAACTTTCTAAAGATCGATAAATCCATCTTTGACTGATACAATCAAATTGATTGATAAATATTGATACAATCAATGAAACTTTAATGATTGATACAATCAATTTCATTTAACAGTGCAGTGGTATTTTGATTTACAAGTAACTTGAATTATGAGTGCTCTGAAAGATGAGCAACAATTTCTCAGCAATTATGTCTTCAACAACAAGTAATACCTTGAATAAAGAAAATATGTATTCATAAATCAACTGTTTTCTTATGATGTTGTACATCTTTCTTAACATGGGAGATATGGAAAATTGAATAAATATAAGGTGCAATCCTAACCAATTTAGGCCTGAATAACTCACATGGCATAATTTCCTGTGGTGGTGTGGGGAGGTCAGCATATGCTCTGCCCCACTCAAGGGGACATTAAACCAGTGCACAAGGATGTGCCGATCTTCCCACACCACCACTGGAAGTTATACCAGCTGAGTCATTCCAGCCTATATTGGTTAGAACTGCACCCACTGTGTTAGATCATTTTACTATCACCTCCTCAACCCCTCCCCAAAAACCTAAACATTCAGCAATAACAAAAATTATAGTATTGCTCCAGGATGACTTACAAATGAGATGTGACTCATAGGAAACAAGAATCACATATATTTATGTGCAAGAGAGCTAGTAAAAAAAGTCTTGCTTCTTCTCTGCAGGAAACCATTCCAAGACCCCCGGATAGATATGCAAATCCAGATCACTTTTGTTTGACATGCAAACCAGAAGTGCCTTTCCCCCAGAACCCATGGCGTCCATGGTGATCCAGAAGTTCCCAGACCACAAATAGTGGGTTCACAAATCCACAAGTTCCTGGTCCACAAATAGTGGGTTCACTTTGCACAGTTATACAAACCTCTGTCAAGGGCAGTTCCCTGCATTTAAAAACAAAACCTTATTTTCCAGTTTCATATTCTATTCTGACTTTCTCAACAAACTGCCCCAATAAGTAAAATATCACTCAAGGTCAGATTCTAATTCTAAAATGTTTCAAGCCAAGAACAGAATCTTAAGCAAGTGCATTTCTCAGTTCTTGAGACTTGGGGAATAGAGAGCAAATTCAACTACACTCTGCTTGGCCTCTGAATGTTGTAACAAAAGCAATTTGGCTTTAAACTTTTGTAGACTCCAACAGGAGGTCATAGAAACAGTACACATAGGAGTTGCAGTACTACACCAGCACATTTTTTGGCAGAAGACAAACTGGACATGTTGTCTTGTCCTTACATTTTTTTGTTCCCTTTCTCATATGTACTGTATATGAACAAAAAGCTAGCTATATGATATCTATTGATAAATGGCCTCTCAACATAAATTTACACCGACACAGTACACATGGGAACAATTTTTTCTGAAAGAGAAAAAGGGTTGGTATTTTGGGAGGAAAAAAGTTTTCAATTTTCCAGCTTTGGTGCAGCTGAGGTGTCCACTACAGGTCCACTACACCTTTTATGGTTGAGGGGCCTTCTCGAGGTATGGGAAGATATGTTTCCTTACCATGGGGCTGCATTGTGGCTAGAGTTGGGACGTTGGATAGGATTGGGCCTTAAATGCAAAATCCTATCCATTTCTACTCAGAAGCAAGCCCTACTGTCTTCAATGGGATTTACTCCCAAGAAAGTGTGTTTAGGATTGTAGCCTAAGTCCCACTGTGTTCAATAGGACTTACTCCTGCAAAGTATACATGGAATTGCAGCTGCCATTGCTGTCTTATCAGTTTTCAACTGGTTGTTTTTTCCTTCCACTGTTCATTCTCTATAAAAATCTATGAGGAAATATAATCTGATTATTAGCATGTTCCACATTCAAACCGTATTTAAATTCTATTTTATATATTTATTTTCAGATTTTTTATAATGCTCTTTCTCCAAGGAGCTCAGGAGTAGTATACATAATTCCTCCCCTTCTTTTGTTGTCACAACAATTTTGTGCGGGAGATCAGGCTGAGAGACAATGACTGGCATAATGTCATCCATGAAGCTGCATGGCTGAGCAGGGATCTGAACCTGGGTTTTCCTGATCTAAGTCCAACTCCAAAACTGCTACACCATTCTGGTTTTGGAAGACTACAAAGGTTTGCCATACAAGCCACGAGGGGTGGACAACTTCAAAATGAGAGGTGGATGTGGACAACTTCAAAATGCCAGATGCAGGGGAGGGCAACTTGATGCAGGTGTCTTGTGTGCTTCTTGTGGCATCTGGTGGACCACTGTGTGATATATGAAGCTGGACTATATGGGCCTTGAGTCTGTTCCAGTGGTTCATTCATTGATCCAGTAATTCAGTAATGCTTTATGTTCTTAATGGTAACATTTAGTGTAAGGAATACTTGAAGTCAGTTGGCCTAGCTGCCTGACTCTTTATCAGATAGTTTCATATGTTACTACCAGGGAATCCAAGTATAAAAACAAATTTTGATGTACTTAATCCAATATGATGTACATATTATGTATATATATTAACCTATTTCTGCCCAGCTCCTAAGTGTTTGGTCCCTGTTGTGTACATGTAGTGCTGGGTAGAAATGGCTTAAAACAGTCCATGATCCAGCTAACATACACCTACTTTTGCAATGTATACACGTCTAGCCTTTGAAGAACCAGAACTCAGGTCTTCAGCCTAGAAAGACAGAAAAGAACATGAGTATAAGAGACCCAGGCCAAATGGCCTGACTCAGCTGACACGTGATATTCTGTACATTTAAACAGAAAGGGCCTGTGGTCTTAATTATGAACAGAAAACTGGAGAAAAAAAATCCTATTAAGCAGAGACACATTTTTGCTCCACTGAATTTTTTAACAGAAGATTTCAAATCCTTCCATGTGCAACCTTTACAAACCCTTTCTTACCCCTATCAATTCATCTGGCCTAATAAATGCCCCCAACAAACAATAACAAAAGAAATCTAGTAGACCAGAAGGTATAGGCAATGTCTGAAAGCCACACCACATGTTAACTTTGATGCTTCAAGATCCACAATATTTCAGTCTGAAAGGACTGGCAAGCTGTATTTATGGCAAATTACTGGATTCTACAGATCAAGAACATGGTATGTAGTACTGGAGCAGGAATGCAACAGAATCAGAAATGTTTCATGGTTAGATTGTAGTTTTAGTCAATTCACTAATTCTTTGCCTGAACAACACTTCACACCTATTGCAAGAAACAGTCTATTATATTTTTGTCCCTATACTTAACATTGAAGAATGACTGATAAACACCTAGCCCCAACCCCTGGACCTGAGCCTAGAAGCATGAAATATGGGCAGCGTATTCCTTTTGTGATGTAAGGACACAAAAAGCTGATTTGGTGCCTGGTGTCTGCTGCTGGGTGGTGCAAGATTTCCAGTGCTGGGTAGGGATGTGCAGTGTCCATTGCTGCCCAGTGACATCTGATGTCCAAGCCTGGCGCCCAGCGTCTGGTGCCCAGCAGGGGTGGCCTGTGCAGCCCAGTGATGCCCTGTGCCCATTGGTCCCCAGTGCCCAGTAGTGGTGGCTGGTGGTGCCTGCTGCTGCTGGTGTGCACTATCTGGTGGTGCCTGGTGATGCCCACTACCCACTGGTGCCAAGTAGGGATGCCCAGAGCCCATGGTGCCCACTGTGCAGAGGTGCCTAATGTCTGGTACAGGTACCTGATAGGGTGCCTGCCCAGTGCCTGGCAGTTACTGCTGCTGTCCGCCACTGCCCCTGGTAACCTCCAGTGCCCTGTGCCTGTCGATGTGCACTGATACCCAGTACAAACTGGTGCCTACTGCTCAGTACCTGGTGCCCACTGTCCAGCATTACCCAGCGCCCATAAATACTCCCACAATGACAGGTTAATTTCACAGTTATTAATTAATAATGCTATAATTTGTTATTTTATAGTTTAGAGTTTGCTGAAGACTGAAATGAAAGAGAATGAAAGAGAACAAGTGCATTAAAAGACATATTATAATAGAACTGCTGTTGGTTCTGCAATCAGCTTTGAACTAGGTTTTTGAGCTACACAAAGTTACAACTGTTGGTTCATACACTTTATTACTTCTGTTAATGGCTCAGTGCCAATTTGTATTTGTTGACAAGTACCTTTAAGAAATTCTGCAATGCATCTTGAACACTTGCTGTAGGAGGTTCTTCATATAAAGCAGAGGCAGTTTTCCTTTCCAGCCATCCCAGGTGAGAGACCTATAGCCAAAGGTCAAAGTGAACAGATTACTAAATCTTGCCAACTGAAATACGATAACCTAGTTCATATCTATTGTGCAGCAAGGTCAATATGTGAAACAGGTGTGCCTGCTCTCTAAAAGCAGACTTTGAGAAGCCACTGATTTGTGGTGGAATAAAATGAGGATTTATATCCTGAATAAAACACAGATTCATAATAGAGGTTCACAAGAGCTGCCAACTCAGTCCTGATCTGTCTGCAGTCCCTGGACTCCACGCCACCAAAATGATTTCTGCTGTATTCTGCAGGCCAACAGGCTGCCACAGGGGCAACTTAGGCTTCCTCAGGTAAAGGGAACATTCTTCCAAGTCAGCAGAGGAGCCCTGCATTGGGGCTATTTCTGCAACAGATCTAGAGTTGATTCAGAAAAAGTGTGTGACCCTACAATCCAAAGTAACTGCAATGAGCCCTTAGGGTTGGGCTCTGTATCACCTTTTCCCTGGCAGTCAATAAGCTCATTTTCTCCAGAAAGGGTGATGCTGAAGTTGTTAGTTAGAAAAATGTACCCTCTGTTAAACTGCAAAGTTTTCTGGTTCCCGACAGTTGATATTTTTGTTGTCAGACTAAGATTTAACATAACGAGGAGTTTCTAATTAGTTTAATCCTTGTGCTTTCAACACAGAATTTCACCTGTATCCACAGTGAAAATCAATGTACATATCTGTGCACAAATGAAACTTAAGGGTGAAAACCACAATCCAATCATCTAGAGGCCAGAGGCTTAATTAGAGCTAGAGGCTTAATTTTTCCTAAACTTTTCCACAAGAGTTTAGTAGTAAATGATCACCCCCAAATTTCTACCTTTTAACCAGTTGCACCAAACTGAGATGGATGGTACTGGCTTCCACTGTTTACTCCACTAAGAAATATAAAGCATATGTCATGCTTCTTCCAGTACCTGCAACCATTTGCTATACACACATGCAACGTATTATACTGACATACTGCATGCAGGAGCCCCAAACAGCTCCCAAATATCTTTAATCAAATCCATGTGTGTTCAAAAGAATACGCATGATTGTTTTAAATGGAGTAAAAATATGAGAAAAGTGAAATTATGAAGTTAGCCTGCGACTAATACTTTGTTTTCATAATCATTTTTGCATCCACTTCCTCTGCCCCCCAGGGTTACTAACAAACTGCGGCTGCAATCCTAACCACACTTTCCTGGGAGTAAGTAGTATAGAATACAATGGGACTTACTTCTGAGTAGACATGCTTAGGATTGCAGTTTGCATCAGGAGTTTAAAACTACCTAAGATCTTGGATTTCTCACAAGTTTAAAGACCTGCTTGAAACAAAACAATTATTTTTTTCCCCGTGTGGTGATTGGGAAGGCAGAACAAATAAGGCCAAACATGAATAAGGCCAAACATGATATATCATTACTGCATTACAGCAGGGAGTACAGATGACTGGAAATGCCCGGACTCCTCCGGAAAAGGTGGGCCCAGGGGGGAAAGGGGAAAAAAGACCCACTTCTCCAGGATTATATCTCTCATGCATACTGGCCTCAAATATGTGTGTGTGTGCACGCGCGCTTGTGTGTGTGTGTGTATGTACGAGTGTGTGCTTGTGTTTGTCTGGGTCTGAACCACATAACTTGAAGTCACTGGCTTGTGTCATGCTACTACAAACTGTCTCTTAATGGTTTGTGTTATGCTACTACAAACTGACTTAAATGTCAGTTTCTTAAATGTGTTATGTTTGTGTTGTGCTACTACAAACTATGTCATAAATGTCTGGGTCTGAATCATGCATTTTACAAAGTTCTCAATTTTAAAAGTGTTGAAATTAAGTACAGGAAAGCAATATAAGTATTTTTGCTTTATTTTAACAAGTCCTACATGTGTCCTACTTTTTGGGGGTATCTTACAATTTTTTTAAGGGGGTAGGAATTTTGGCTTGGGGGGGGCTAGGAATTTTTGCCTGGGAGTAGGAATTCGGGACTTGGGGTTCAGGAATTTTGGGTTTGGCATCTGGTCACCCTGCATTACAGATTTGGAAAAAATAATATATTCTGAATGTGGAGGGGCAACAAATAAAGGGCATTAGAATCCTAACGTGCTGGAACAGGCAGGCCAGAGTAAGAGGAAAACATTCCTCATTACCTTGGGTAATGCTGCAGTAGCCCCAATGGGGCCACTCAAACAGTGGCCCAAATCTGAGCAATCTGGAACTGCCAGAGGCTGCCTAGGAATGGGTTAGGATCTGCACAAATGCTGGGTTATTGAAGGCTGTTTTTGCCAGCTAGTTGATTTGTGATGTAGATTTTTTTGGACCACAGATAGTGGTCCAATTTTATGCCCAATCCAAGATTAGTAGTCTAATCTTATGCCACCCAGCACTGGTACTGGGTGTTGCAAAAATGCTATAAGTCATTTTCCCACTGGTAGGAGACATCCACAGCTGGTGGAGAGGGCAGTTAGCTCTGGGTCTCAGCATCAGCAGGACACCCACGAGGACTGAAAGAATCCTTCGGGGATGATAGGGTGGTACATGGGATAACAGAACCCATATTACCTTATCCCAAAGAGTCCTCAAACAGCTGCCTTGGTCCCACAGAATACAGAAGTGGCCATTTTGGTACTAATATATCTCTGGGTGTTAGAGAAGTTTAGGATTGGGCTATACAAATGGAGTCAGGGACTACATCCATCATGCATGATTGGCACTAACGGCAAGTCCACATTTCCTCATATTTCATTATGAAATACAAGTGGAAAGAAGTGTGAAATAACAGATTGTGCTTTTAAAGTCAGGGACAAAGTGTCACACTTAACACTGCAACTGAATCCAACTGCAGCATGACAATAAAAATACATGACCTTGAATGAAACAACCAATAAAGCTTATAGTTTTAGTCAATATTATTTTTATTATTATTTTTTAATTGTTTTAATTGTTGTCATTATTATTATATAAATTCATCAACTGATCATCATAAAAAGCAGGGTTGTCCAAACCCTATCCTGTGGACCAGATGCAGCCCACAGAGAGCCTCGATGTAGTCCACAGAAAGACCCCTCCATCCAGCCTGTGGGCAAGCCTTGTAATCATCTGTATCTCTCTTTAATACACTCTTATATGTAAATTTATTCAAATTTGAAATGTAAATCAGTTTTCTGGCCCCTGAAATTGTGTAAAAGAGATTATGTAGCCCTCCCGCCAAAATGTTTGGACATCCATTTATAAAGGAATCCAGAAACACAAACAGAAGGCATTCAACCTTAAAATATATACTTTGTCTAAATTAGGTGTCTCTAAACTTTATGACAAAAAAGCCACATTGTCTTTCTGAGACTTATTGATGTCCCAGAAGAAAAAAAAGAATTGATTTAATTTCAAATTGGAATAAATTTACATAATTGAATATATTAGTGACAGAACTTGTGAATGAATGCATGCATACATTCAAATCAGTTCATAAACACTTTCCAACACATAATGAGAAAGTTGTCTCTAACCAGTTCATAAGCACTTTCATAGAGAGAGTTTAGGGCTGCAATCCTAAAGACACTTTCCCTGGGAGTAAGACCCATTGAACACTACGGGGCTTTCTTTTGAATAGACATGATTAGACATGCACCATAGGTGTGTGCAGCCTCCCTAGCCCTCACAATATCCTCCCAAGGTGTGGAGACCATAGCTCCCCTTGCCTCTGGAGGATTTCAAGGCTTGCCTAAGCACTGGATGGATGGAGTTCAAAAAAGGTCACTGAGGGCAACATATGGCTCTGGGGATTTGGAGCACTGGGGTTTGGAGACCCCATATCTTGTGGGTTCAGAAATACAAACTGAATGAAATCGTTTACCTTGTAGCACCACTGACCAAGAAGATAATAAGATTTGGAGTCATCAGGTTTCAAAGCAATTGCTTTTTCTACATGTTCCTAATGAGATTAAAAATACAGGAAAATATTTTAGTCATTAATTGATTGGTCTTTGAGGCTTAATCATATACAGAAGGCTATATTTTGAGGTTAGCCTGTGATCTATATATCAGTGAAAGCGCTAAACCAAAGGCTAATAATTTAGTACTTGCTAATATCAGAATCTATAGTAAAGCAAATTGAAGCACAGGTACCTTCCAATTACTTTGGAAATTGTGTCTAAACATTTCCTAGACAAGGAAAACATGTTTTTCGACTTCCTTTTCTATCACATGTAGAGTGTTTAGGATCCCATATTAATGAAGATAAGGATCCCATATGATTGAAGAGTATTTAAGAATACAGCAATCTCAGAAACTTCCAACTGCATAGGTTGATTTGAGATGAGGATGAAATGGACTAGTCCTCCATGTGTGTACCTATGCAGGTCACGTGCACGGCAAAGTAGCACCCAGATTCTGTATACATATGTTAGAGAGATCGGGGCAAAACTGGGTCTTTGAACCTCTCATATGAGCCAGGCTTGTAAAGCCAGGCTTTAAAGTGAATTGACAGCCTAGTTTCATTACTGTAATTGATGGGCAATTGCAGTTCACTCTTTCCTAGCATGCTCCCAGGTCTTGTCAACATCACATCCAGTTTCTCTCCTTTGTAAGATGAATACAAGCACTCCCACTCACCTTAAAAACATGTCCTACTTGAATGCGTTTTTGTATACTTTCATGTTCTGAGAACTGTCCACAAAGAACAGCATACCTGGGGGGAAAAATAAGCCTAAACATTTGTGCATTCTTGCTATGAATTTTTCAGTATTGTAAAATTAAAGGGACATTTATAGCTACAGGTCTGACTCCTGTTAACCTAGCTGTTCAAAAGCATACAAATGCAAGTAGATAAATAGGTACCATTTGGTGGAAAAGACAATGTTCTGTCAACAGGCCCCTGTGTCAGGCCGGCCATTTTTCCCCATGTCACATCCAACATGCATTGGAGGAAACTCCAATCCACAACAAGCAGACACCGTCTCACACAGTACAAATGCTGAAGAAGTTGCGTTTTGATAACTACAGGTTTGAGAGCAAGAAGCCTGAAGGATAAAGGTTAATAGATTCTAATTCATCATGCTCAGGAACTCTATAAAATGTTGGGCTTATATAATGCAGGCTATTAGAGGTCTACAACAGTAAACATGATCTTTAAAATGCTATTTCACAAGTTGTTTAAAGATGAGAAAGCCATATAAACCCCATGCAAACACATAACCCCTCAAATAAACACTGTTAATTACATGCACACTTGCCAAGAAGCTAGGAACTAGCAAACTCTATTCCCAATAATAGCGGGAACAACTGCTTGTAAATCTCACCATACTCAGCAGTACTTTCTAGTGCAGTACTTTCTAGTGCAGTGGCAGCAGACAGAATTTGAACAGCATAACCTGAACAAGAGCTTGGCAGCTGTAGTAATTATGAGGAATCTGCAATTGGCTCCAAGAACCATTGAGCTGCAATCCTAGCTACTCTTATTTGTGAATGCCAATAAACACAGGTTTATTTTCAAGCAAATGTACATAGAATCAGGAAAACAACTTTCCCTTTTCTTTCCTCTCCCTCTTCTATTTACTATAGTGGGCCAAGAAAGGCAGTCAGGAAGTGTCAAGCTGCGCAGAGACTCACAATTGAGAACAGCTCAAGAATGTCAGAGACAAGAACATGAATCAGGGTCAGAAACTGGATATGGCACAATCATCCTACAGGGTTTGATGGAAAGTCTTTCTTTGGAAAATAAAGGAGGTGATTTTCAGAATTCCATTTGTCTTCTATCTCCCCTGCTGCTAACCCACAATTCAAAGACTGTCAACACTGATGGCTCATATCATGGAGCTATACCACATGTCTAAAAGCTGAACAGATTCTCATGACCTTGGCCAGCTGAGAAAACAGAGCCAGCCACCCAGGACTGTAAGAAGATATGTACACTCTACCTCAGACCCTGCAGCACATTCATATGTCTTAGTAGTTTCCAGCAAAAAGCTGAGCAGTTTCTGAGGAAATTCCAAATTTACTATAGATGTGTTTAGACCACCAGAGTCCACTTATCTGGGTGCCGGTGGGAAGTAAAAGTTGAGAACTCTTGTGTAGAGGTGGGGTGAAGCGTGGAGGAACAATACACCCACAATTCTCATTTTCAAGACAAATTCTGATTTTAAATTTCATTCCTCCTAGAAAGTTTGCATTCATAATTTCCTCTTGACAATTTTGCTTAAAGGTTTTCTTTAAGAAAAAAACTGTTTGCTTGAAAATGGAATCATTTTTGGAATTAATTTTTGGAATTAATTGGAAGATGGAATCATTTTTGTAAAGCTATGATCAGAAAATTGCACAGAAAAAATCTACCTATGCACACAGACAAGAAAATAGTTTTAACATCTTATTAGGCACTAAACCAAACATTAGGTTGGAAAATGGGAACGAAACTATGAAAGATCCTTGAAGTAGTACAACTCCTCCTCAGATCTTGAATTTCAGGATATAGGGAAAAATCATTTCAAATTGGAAATACAATGGCATCTCTAACCCAAGAAACTTTCATAAATATATGAACTAGACATATGGGAGAATACTAATTAGACATCAGAACTAAGAGCTTTTTTAATATGGCAGATAGCTGTTTCTGGAAAATGGTAATTGAGAATATTGAATAGCATTAGGCCAAAGCTCCAGTGCAACACTGAAGTTTTAATTAGATCTCAAATTTGACAAGAATTATGACTAGGGGTTTAAGGAAATCTTTTCCCTGATATTATGCACATCCTGGGTTATTTGCACTGAAGAGGAAGTGAGGTGTGTAGAGCTACAGAAATAGCAAATATCTAGGCAACCTTAAGAATTACACATAAACATAAGTGAATTGATTTCTCTGAAGAAATAAAGAACTTTTCCCTCCACCCCAGCTACATTTTATTGCACTCTGGTTTTTGCATTAACTAAAAGCAGGCTTGCTAATTTCATTTTGTCCACAGAGTCAGCTAATGAGGGAAATAAAAACTTTGACAGTGTCAGAGCCAATTTCATGTCTACTCTGAAGTAAGTCCCATTGTTTTCAATGACACTTACTCCCAGCAAAATGCCATATGTCCTGGAAAACAGAGAGCCCCCCAGAGAGCAAAAGTTCCTGAGAAATGAGGCCAGAAGCTGGAGAGAATGCATAAAGTAGTTTGGCTAAAGGGTGTGCACCCCTTCAGCCTTTGGTATCTGTTTTCCTGACATGAACCCGGGGAGCTGAGAATTGAAGTTTGAAGCAGATCCATGACTGGAACTTCTGTGTGCCTGGTCAGTTCCTTGAAAATTTCTGGTAGTAACTGCCACTCCATTTCACTGAGCTGTTGTCTGCTCAGTCAGTGGCAATGTCACTAACTCCTGCCAGATGTAGGACCTATATGTTTGTATTCTGAACTTTCTTTTTCCCCCCCTCTGTTGGATTGGCACTATTTCTATGACATAGATATCCAAGAGATGGCAGTTGGCAGCCGCCTTCTGGGCAAGCCATACAGGATCCTTTGAAAACAGAACTGTCCAGATTAGTTTCTGATGAACTGCATAGAATACTCCCTGGTCACAGTCTTCACAACCCAGGCATCAGAGGTTATACCATGCCACTGACTGAAACAGGATAAGAGGTCAGCTGGAAGGGAGCTGTGGAAGTCCCTGGTGTCATGATTGACACTGATCCTTCCCTTGGTCCTGCGGAGGTCTAAGAGGACTGGGCCTTCCCCAAGGAAGGACTCTGCTCTTGTTCCACATGTTGGACAGCTTCTCTTGATCTAAAGCTGGCTTCCCTTAGTAGGAATAAGCTGCACATGCTCTCTGGGCACCCACATGGCCATCGCTAGGCTCCTGTACTGTCCTCAATTCACGTATGCTCTGCTGGCACCTGTGATAATCACTCCGACTCAGGACGCGAGCCCCTAACCACATGTACTCTCCAGGCACCCATGCAGCCTGCTCAGTCCACTCCACACCTCCCGTGAGGTGTTGACTGCTCGTGTGGTCAGCAGACTTCCTCCTCTGGCCCTCCTGCCTGCCGTGGAGGTCCTGGCTGCACCAGGCAGGGAACTGAGGCTTGTTCCCCCTCAGCCAGTTATGTGGACACCAATGCGTCCAGTGCTATCTCCTGCCCTTCCAGCTGCCTCCAGATCTGGGTCCCTAGAAGGGAAGAGCCTTCACTCTTCAACCCACCACCCAAAAAAGCACTGGTCTGGCCCCAAAGAGCAGGCAGCAGATGCAGATGATGCGTATAATGATAATGATTCAGTTTATCAGAATACAAAACAAAATGTTAAAAGGACGGAATTTCTTACCAGTAAATGTCCTTTTCTTGGAGATGGGGACAGGGTACATTCAGTACTGTCTGGGCTATGCCCCGCCCACCCAGAGACAGGGCCGGACCGAAGACTTCTCCTCCCATTGCGGGGCTAGACCTTCCCAGTCCATGTATCAGAGCTGAAGAAGAAGATCCACCACCGCAATCAACCAGGGACTTAAAATACCCTGCATCAAATAGAACTGAAAACAGCAACGTAAGAGAAAAGAGGGCCCAAACACAGGCCTCTAGAAAGGATCAGCAAAGAACTGGAAACAAGAAGAGACCAAACTGGAACACTAGCCATCCCCCACTAGGGGAGCATGACTAATAAAACCTTGCAAAACTAGGATAACTGTGTCTCTACAGAGGTGGGACTGAATGTACCCTGTCCCCATCTCCAAGAAAAGGACATTTACTGGTAAGAAATTCCGTCCTTCTCTGGAGTGGGGACAGGGTACATTCAGTACTGTCTGGGATGTACCAGAGCCCCACCAACTGGGTGGGAGAGACACAGAAATCCTTAAGGGGAAACCACTGATTGCAGGACTCTCCTGCCAAATGCTTCAGCCGAGGCAACACGGTCTACTTTATAATGTTTGATAAATGTATCAGGAGTGGCCCATGTGGCCGCTCTGCAAATTGACTCTAATGATGGTACGCCCTCAAACACCGCAGATGCAGCTGCACCTCTGGTGGAATGCACCTGAACTCCCTTAGGAGGCTCCCTGCCAACTGCCTTGTAAGCCTCCTGAATCGCCGACCGTAACCACCTGGCCAGTGCAGCCAGAGAAGCACGTTTGCCCTTGGATGGACCCCCGAACAGGACAAACAATGCCTCAGACCTCCAAAAGTCCTTGGTTCTCTGTAGATAAAAGCTAAGGCCCCTCTTGACATCCAAGGAGTGCCATGCCCGCTCCTTGGAGGTAGATGGATTAGGGCACAGGGTAGGTAGAATTATGTCCTGAGACCTATGAAAGAGTGAGTTAACTTTTGGAATAAATGAAGGGTCTAGCCAAAGCCGAACCCTGTCATCCAGGAACTGACATAAATTTGGATGTGCAGAAAGAGCCCCAGTTTCTGACACTCTACAGGCAGAAGTAATGGCCACCAAAAAGATAACCTTCAGAGTCACAAAGCAAATGGATACCGTGGCAAGGGGTTCAAAAGGAGGACCCATCAAAGCTTTTAGTACCAGGTGTAGATCCCAATTTGGGAATCGGTGAACGGTCGGGGGGTTAATAAGCTTCAATCCCTGAATAAATCTTTTACAGTCTGGATGAGTTGACAGTGTCCCAGATTTCGTGGGTCCCAGGATGGAACTTAACGTTGACAAATGTCTTTTAATGGTGTTAGTGCTAAGACCTTTGTCAACACCCTCTTTCAGGAATTGAAGAACGTGCTTACGTTTAGCTTTGTCCGCCTGAAGACCGCTCCAGTCGGCCCACAACACAAACCTGTGCCAGGTGCGTGAATAGATCCTGTTGGTTGAGGATTTCCTGGAAGACAAAAGGGTTGAAATAACACCTTGAGAGTACCCCTTTCGGGCTAACTGTCCCCTTTCAAATACCAGGCTGTCAGTCGGAACCTGTCGGGGTCCGGATGACACACTGGGCCCTGGGATAACAAATCCGGCCTCGATGGAAGACGAAAAGGAGGACCCCGGGCCAAGTTGACAATTCCCGGGTACCAAGGTCAACGTGGCCAGTCAGGAGCCACGAGGATCAGGTCCACTGAATACTGTCGAACTCTCCGGAGAACTGCCTGAAGAAGTGGGAAGGGTGGAAACACGTACAGCAATGTTCTCGGCCAAGGGAAGGACAGGGCGTCCGACCCCACGGCCTGAGGGTCCGGAAGCCGGGAAAGGAAGGCTGGCACCTGGGCGTTGTGATGACTCGCGAAAAGGTCCAAGTCCGGCAGACCGAAGCGAGATGTAATCTGAGTGAACACGTCCGGATGGAGCGTCCATTCTCCCTCCTCTATGCTTTGTCTGCTGAGCCAATCGGCCTCCAGATTGGACACCCCGGGCAGATGTTCGGCCTTGACGGAAGCGAGGTGAAGCTCTGCCCAATCGAAGAGAAGAGAGGTCTCTTCCATCAGGCCCCGGGACTTGGTTCCCCCCTGCCTGTTGATGAAAGCCTTGGCTGAGGTATTGTCCGTTCGAATCAACAGATGTTTCCCTTGGACCAAGTTCTGAAACCGCAGCAGAGCCAAGCGGATCGCTCTTAGTTCCAGCCTGTTTATTGAGAATCGGGCCTCCTGAATTGACCAGGATCCCTGAGTCCACTGATCGAGGAGATGAGCTCCCCAACCCTGGAGGCTGGCATCCGAGGTCATGACAATCCTGTCCGGGACCTCCAAACTTGTTCCCCGGTGAAGGTGTTGGTTGGTTACCCACCACAACAGAGATGACCGAACCGGGCTTGGGAGTAGGAGGGATAGAGAGACCTTTCTCTCGATGAGATGCGCATAAGGTCTCAGGAAGGCCTGAAGCGGTCTCAGATGATAACGGGACCACGGCATCACGTCCCAGCAGGACACCATAAGTTCCAGTAGCGATGTCAGAGCCTGAAGGGAGGATGTTCGAGAGGTCTGTACCTGGTGCAGTAGGAGAGACAACTTGGCTCGCCTCTCTTGAGACAGAAAAACCTGAAAGAGCTCTGTATCTATCAGCAGACCCAGGTGAGTAATTTGTTGACAGAGAGTCAATGTGCTCTTGGCCAGGTTGATCACAAAGCCATGATCCAACAGGTGATCCATGGTCACCCGAAGATCCCTGGAGACTTGCTCGCTGGAAGAACCTGCAACGAGGATGTCGTCCAGGTATGGGAACGCCCGGATGCCCCTCCTCCTGAGGTTCGCTATGAGCACCACCAGGACCTTTGTAAAAACTCTCGGGGCCGCCGAGAGCCCAAAGGGGAGAGCCCTGTACTGATAGTGATCGGCCCTGTAGGAGAACCTCAGGAACCTGCGATGACTCGGTAAGATGAGTATGTGCAGGTAGGCCTCTGACAGGTCGATGGAAGACAGGAAATCGCCTCGTTCAAGCACAGCCACGATAGTCCTCCAGGTCTCCATCTTGAATTTCCGAAAGATGAGGAACCTGTTCAGCCAACTTAAGTCCAGGATGGTCCTCCAATCTCCATTCTTCTTCGGGACCAGGAAGAAGATGGAGTAAACCCCTGAACCACGTTGGGCGGGCAGGGACTGGCTCTATGGCTCCTATGGAGAGCAAGTGCTGAATGGCATGGAGCTTTTGAAGATGTTTTTCTGGTTGACGAGATAAGGGCACCCTCCAGAACCTGTCCGGTGGAAGTCGTCTGAATTCTAAAGCGAGACCCTTGGAGATGGTTCATAGCACCCATGCGTCGGATGGAGACTCGTGCCATAATGGAGCAAAGCCAAGCAACCGGGCCCCAACGGCTGTAGGCTCGGAGTCGTGCCCAGCGTCAGAAGGCACCTCTGTCCTCGCGTCCCAGTTTCCTGTTGTCACGTCGTTTGGAGAAGGTTGGCTTGTTACGTGGCAGGACCCTGGCGTTGGTCCAATGAGACTTGAATTGCGGACCCCCGGAGTCCCTGTAGCGGGAACGGAAAGATCGAAAGGACCGAAAGGAGGTGGCTTTCCCCTTGGACAAACCCCTCTTGCCCGGAGGGAGCACCTTCCTCTTTTCCTTGGACTCCACCAGAATGGGTTCTAGTGCCTTTCCGAAAAGCTGAGTGCCTTCGAACGGTAGGTTGATGAGTTTGGAGTGTGAAGAACCTTCTCCCGACCAGGAGCGAAGCCAGACAGCCCACCTAGCCGCAACGCCTGAAGCCATGGCCCTGGCCGAGAGGTGCATGGAATCAAGGGAGGCGTCCACCGCGAAAGCCGAAGCGAGGGCGATTTTCTTAAAGGTGTTCCTGATGGCCTTAGGGAGTCCCTTCATTCGTGCTGCATTCTGCGCCCAGAGGAAAGCTGCCCTAGACATCACAGAATTAGCCACAGAGGCCCTAAATGAAAAAGAAGACTGTTCAAAATTACGTTTTAGATGACTTTCAATCTTTCTATCAGTAGGGTCTTTTGGCCAAACGTCTCCGTCCACTGGCACAGTGGAGGAGGCGAGTGTTGCAACAGGAGGGTCAACTGAGGGAACCTTCAGAAGAGCCATTTGTTTAGAAGGAAGCATGTAAAATTTGTCAATCAGACTGGACCCCAGACCCTTGGGATGAGGGGCCCATGCTTGCGTAAAAACACTGTTGAAAGGCTTGGGGAATGGAAAAACTGTTTGTTTGACGGAACCCCTTGGAAAGGCCTCAGACCGGTCCGGATCTGAATCTGAGTCCAATTCCTCCGGGTGACTCAGATGGAGGCATTCCGAGGAACTATCAACCATGGTAGGAAGGTAGTCAGATGGAAACAATCGCTTCTTCTTGGCCTTGGGCTCCTCATGGTCAGAAAGCTCACCTTCCTCCCTATCGGGATCAGGAAGGAGAAGAATCTGACGGTGAGTTAGAGGAGGACCGGGATTTGGCGCCCTTGGAGTGATGCCCCTTGTGGCGAGAGGAATGACGATCAATATGCTTAGTCTTCCTCTTTCTTTTACATGGAGGGGACTCAGAAGAAGCCTCGGACAAGGAAGACCAAGAAGAAGGGGACGTGGCCTTGTTTCTCTTGGGTGACCCCAATTTGCGTTTGGACTTGGAAGCGGCCTTGACCGCCACCTTGATGATGCCTGGTAAACTGAGGGACACTGCAGAATCAATAGCACGTTGAATGGCCGAGGTCCACGGGCCACCAACGATGTTCTGCCAGGCAAGGGGGGGATGAGTACTCACTGCGACTGTTAGCCAACCACGTGGGTCAGAACTGGGCTGTAAAATGGTGCCCGCTGCAAGCGCGGGAAGCCTGCCTCACCAAAATGGCGCCGCGGGAAGCGCGCGCCAAAACAAATGGTCCCTCCAGCGTCCTCCACTCGCGGGGCCTGAGGGGCAGCGAGAAGCCGGGCCGTCGCTCGCCTCCTGAGCAGCCCGTTCTCTCCGCAGCTGTAGGCAGTGCGCGCGGTGCTCCGCTCAAGGAGGACCTGCCCGCGGCTGTGCTGAGGCCGCCAAGTGGCGTGGTCTCCGCTGGCCGCCTCCCAAGCGTGCGGTAGGACGCGCGGCCAGGGCCTGAAGAGGAGCCGATCTCACGGCCCCCGCCCACAATGGGCTGCAGCCAGGACGCGCCCTAAGCGGGCGAAAAGCCTCCGGAGGGATCTGGTCGGTGGAGCTGAGGAACACCTCTGACTCAGGTCAGAGGCAGCAGGTGACTTGTCAGAAGCCTGTTCTCTGCCTCCAGAGGAGGAAGAGAGGGGAAACCTGCCCAGCCGTTCCCCACGGGAGGTTAAGCCCAGAGGGGGAGAGGCTATCCTGTGGTCTCCTGGTCCAGAAGAAAGGAAAAATAGAAGGAGAAAAAGAGAGGAGAAGAGGTGCTCTGAGGAGCATCTAGAAAAACGTGGCCCTTCTCTGAGGAGACAGAGCTGGACTGGGAAGGTTTAGCCCTGCAATGGGAGGAGAAGACTTCGGTCCGGCCCTGTCTCAGAGTGGGCGGGGCATAGCCCAGACAGTACTGAATGTACCCTGTACCCACTCCAGAGAATCTGGAGAATCTGTATTACTCAGGATCTGTATTATCATTATCTGTATTGTCATTCAGTTTATCAGAATACAAAACAAAACGTTAAAATGATTTGTTTCTTGAAGCTTCACAGTGTTGCAGTTCATGAACACTGTCTCAGCAAGACACCCCATGTACCAGAATTCCACTTTGCTCTGGAGACCTTCCTTACTTGTAATTGACACTGTATGTTCAGTCCCAGAAGAAAAATTACATACTTTGACTTAAGAAGTCATCACTAAATATTTTCAGAACTAGTCTAATTACATAAAAGACTGATATTGTTGCACCTGCATAGCCTCCTTCCCAGAAGAGGCTCTGAAATCCCCTACTGCTCTTGTTATTCTTCCAGCATTAATTTCAATAGCAAATGGTAAAGCCAAGGCCAACTCCCCCTCTTGATTCTTAATTCTAAAAGTAAGTTTTTAAGTAAGACGGGGACTCAGACAAACTGGAGTGGGGAGCTAAACTGTTTTGCTTTCATTATATCTTCAGGAATAAGTGTTGCAGAGGTCTGGCAGTTTCTGCAGAGCACACACAGTTGCATGTTCTTTTCTACCTATGTCATTATTTAGGCTGCAATCCTACACACACTTTCCTGGTAGTAAGCCCCACTTGACACAATAGGACTTACTTCCAAGTAGACAAGCAGTGGATTACGATGTGACTGTTAGACACAGATTTAGAAGTAATGGATTCGTGTCTGATGTACCTATATATGAAGCAAAACAGACACTCTCTCTCTCCTTGTGCATCCTTTCCCATGGCACAATCCTAACCAATCTAGATGGCATAACTCACCTGTCTCCCTGTTCCTATGGTGGTGAAAGGAGGCTGGTGCATGTCTGTGCACTGGCCTAAACCTCCCCAGGAATGGTGCAGAAGTGCCTTACAGCACTTTCGTGGCACTCTCAGGACACCATAGGACTTGTGCCAGCTTAACTGGAAATTAGGATTGCAGCCTCAGTGAGGTTTTCAGGATTGCATCTGTAGCCCCAGTGCGACACCTCAGTTAGTACTGCGGCTGTTTTTCTTGCATTCAGTATTTATGTCTGCTTTCCAATATTCCAATCACAAGAAGAAAACTTTCTTTTGTCTAGCATTTGCCTATGCAGAAAAATTTACAAGCTGGGCTTCAGCATCATGTGAATAGCTGGTCTCTGGTGCCCAGTAGAGATGTCTGGTGGTGCCCACTGCCCAAGGCCCAGTGTTGCTCAGTTGTGTATAAGACCCAGAAATATTCCTGAAATTTTACTCCCACAATGAAGGGAAATTCTGTGAGTCAAGAATCAATTCCACTGCCCTGCAGTCAGGCACAATAACTCTCACCAGAAAGACAAAAAAAAATTCCAAATAATGCACATGCATGGATAGTAGATAAGATGATAGTAGTTCTTTGTACTTATGGTAACCAAATGCCCTCTTTATCAAGGCATGTGCTCTTTTTAAGCCTTGTGTCCTGGAAAAAATCTTAAATAGTCTCCTTTTTGCTGTAAGAAGGGAGCACATAGCCTTCTTGTAATTCATAAATAATATACCGGTATGTAATAAACTATTATGTGATATAGTTTTAAATTAAATAATAAACATAATAGTATTTAAACTAACTACATGAAGTGTCTTGGAAGTGCCTCCCCAGGATAAGTCCTGTGCTGACCTGGTGGTGTCACAAAAGTGCCATGCGACACTTATGTTCCACTCCTGGGGGAAGGTTAGACCAGTGCACAAACATGTGCCTTCTTCTAACATCGCCATGGGAATGGGAAGACTGATGAGTTGTATTGACCTAGCTTAGGATTGCACCCTATGTGACGTAAGAGGTTGAGCCCTATAGTATCACTGAAGTGCATTTAATATCTCACTTTCCTATTGCAATTTTCATTTTACATTACACAGATGCACTCTTTTACATTTTCATCTTTCAAAAAAATAGTCTTTCTTCATAACTTTCATCAACTAATCATGTTCCCAGCCTCAGATCCTTTTTTTAGTCTTCTTCATAATTTTGCTTCCCCAAGCAACCACACTCTAACCATCATCAGAAGAATTTAGGAATTCCCAGCCTTTGAAATTGCAAGTGGAGTTTGGAAAATGAATCAGTTTCTAATCACAATAGTTCCCCTTCTCTTGATCACTGTACACAACTACGTTAACAGCAAAACAGTTTTTAAAGTGGTATTCTTGCAACAATCCTGGGCTACCTGTGTGGCTAAGGATAAGCAGGCAACTGGATGTCTGAATCTGTGCCAATCATGCAAAACTACAATAAGTTCAGAAACAAGATTGAGAGGAATTCTTTAAATTTGAGATGTAAAATCTTTTAAAATCAATTTTAAAAATCAAGTCTAGCTACTTTCTAATTTAAAGAAATACACTGTAGCAGTACATTTTGTTCTTGACATATAAGGGAAGAATTGTTCAATATTTAGTAACAACTGAAGTACTGATCCACTTTTGCTAAAGCACCAGCTAATTATCCTCCTTAAGCACATAACTCCCACTTTTCTTCGCTGTAGAGCCAAGAAAATATTGGGAAATAGTGGGAAAATGAGAACCTCATGTCAATATTATCCAACTCTGTCTCTTACTCTTGTGCAGCTGTCTTGTTAGGATATGCTAACTTCCAGGACAATCCAGAGCAACTAATCTGTCCACATAAGAGCCCTTAGGTTGCCCTCTCTAACACTAAGTTGGAGCAACTGCAAGATGCTCCAGCCCAGTTACTCTGGAAGAGGCTTAGGGCAGAGCAAGGCAAGATAGGGTGCCCTAAGAGAGGTGGACCTGCTCTGCCCTAATTGGGGCAGCCTAAGCAGCTCAGGAGAGGCAAGTTGAGGGCATGTTTAGCATTGCCTAGGGCAGAGCAGTTACTCTGTATCCAGAGCCTGTTTCCAAGGCAGAAATGCCCTCTTCCAGCCCTCAGAGTTATACCACCTCAGGAGCAGGTATAGTAATGAGTAGACCCATAGGGGTCCATGAGTAAGAATGGCAGTGTTGACCAAAAATCTGAGTTCTTGGCCATCTTAGCTGCAACCCCTGCCTCTCATCCTCAGGATATGGAACAAACTACGGCTGCCCACAAACCTCAGGATACAGCAGGCCACTCCAAGAAGCCCCTTGTATTCACTGTAGAATGTATTGGCATCTCATCAGGGACTCCTTATAAGGCAGGCACCCAGTGGCGTCACCAGACTGGTGCGGCTGGTGTGGGCTGCATTGGGTGATGCGCTCCGTATGGGGTGATGTGCCGGAGGAGTTTGACTGTCCTTTGGCAGGCCCCGGGCGTCAGCACCCCCATTCAGGCCTGCTCCAAGGCGGAGCAGCAGCCAGAAGCTGCCACTTGTCTGAGGAGCTGGCCTGAACGGCCATCTGAGGTGTACTGCGCAGAAACACACTGAGCATGCCGAAGAGCTTCAGAGGAGACTTCCTTAGAGCAGAGAAAGTCCGCGCCTCTGCACAGCCATTCGGCCTCACTCAGGAGGCGGAGCGGCAGCCGAATGGCTTCAGAAAGAGTACTGCACAGGCACCAACTCTGACGCCTGCACAGTCTCCCCCGAAGCCAAAAGGCTTCAGAAAAGTACTGCGCAGGTGTCAGAGACGGTGCCTGCGCAGTACTCTTTCTGAAGCCAGTTGGCTTCAGAGACAACTGTGCAGGCGCCAACTTTGATGACTGCGCAGTCCAGGTAGGGGGGGCGCGCATCCCAGGGATGACGCATAGACTTCCGCACCAGGTGATGTGCAGAGTCATGTCACCACTGTAGGCACCACAGCTGTTCCTTGTTCAGTGTGATCTGAGGGGTGTCTCCTCAGGAGCAAGTCTTCCCCTTGTGTCAATTACTTAGCATGCTCTGGAGCAGTTAGGGC
Source organism: Cryptoblepharus egeriae (assembly GCA_030015325.1). Taxonomy (NCBI): domain Eukaryota; kingdom Metazoa; phylum Chordata; class Lepidosauria; order Squamata; family Scincidae; genus Cryptoblepharus; species Cryptoblepharus egeriae. The sequence continues at coordinate 10,623,373 of JAREYC010000001.1, forward strand.
AGCCCAGGCTTCCTGACTCTCTGGATTCAGCATAACTTTCTGCTCTGGATACAGAATAGTTAGGAGAGTGCAGTTAGGTCAGAGCAGGCTGAATTTGCTCTGGATTGTGTCCTTCGTCTGCTAAAGAGAGGCCAAAAGAAAAAAGAGTGACAAAAAAACACATGCAGTTTCTTTCCCATCAAGTTTTATAAAAAGAGATCTGCTAAAGGAAACCAAAGAGCCATATACCCTACAATCCAGAGAAACTACAGGAGCATGAAAGAGACATTTACATCGATGAACATTCAGCTACCTAGTGAAAACCTACAGGAAATTCATATTGCAATCCAGAGTACATTGTTCTTACACCAGAGCAAGGACTCCCCGTAGTTACTCTGGATTGTGCCCATAGTCTAATATCTCGCTTTCACCAGCAGGCATCCATCAGTCTTGAAAAACTATGGTATCTTGCTCGACGCTGCATATGCTGCATGAAGGCCAGGTTAGATTGATATGGAGGATAGGCTGTTACCCAAGCAGCAAATCCCCCCTTCTCCACGCCACTGAAATAGTCCAATGGAAAGGCAGAGCTGATACAATTGGTTCCAGCTGCGTTGCAGAGCTGGGCTAAGGACAGGAGCTCACCCTGTCTTGTGGGGATCGACCTGGGTCTCGAACCCTGGCCTGCTGGTTAACAGGCACAGTGTCTTAACCACTTGTGCCACCCACAGCCGAGGGGCCAAACAAATGCCTTTGGACAGCTCATATGGAGGGATTCAAAGAGACAACTCTTTGCCACTGTTGCCTCCCTGCAAATGCAATTCTATTTTGTACCTGGTTGTAGCCATCTTGCCCAAGAGCCATGCATCACAAAGACAAGTTGCAACTGTTCAACACAGGTCTTAATTATCAAAACTGCTTAGGCAGATGGGGTTTCTTTTCCCCATCCCCACTCCTTGTAAAACAAAGCGATCAATTCAGTTGCCTCTTTGTGAAGGTTTTACAACAACACTATTCATAAACAACAGAAGTATTTGTGCTAAGACAATATAAAAAGGACTATTTATATATTTCAACAGGGAAGCAGAAACACGATATTATTAGAGGTATGGGAATATTAAGTGGTTGTGCTATTAGTCATGTTCACATAGCATAGATGACCTAAAAAATCAAAATCTTTTAACTGCCTAACATTTAGAATTTTAAACCTAAGAAGAAAAGCAGGCCTCCATCAGTCTTGAAAGACTATGGTATCGTGCTTGGCGCTGCATATGCTGCATGCGAAGCACAAAAGCCTGGGTTAGATTGTTATGGAGGATAGGCTGTTACCCAAACAGCAAATCCCCCCTCTCCACGCCACTGAATTAGTCCAATAGAAAGGCAGAGCCGATACGATTGGATCCAGCTGGCGTCGCAGAGCTGGGCTAAGAAAAGGAGCTCACCCTGTCTTGTGGGGCTGACCCGGGTCTCGAACCCTGGCCTGCTGGTTAACAAGCACAGTGTCTTAACCGCTTGCGCCACCCACAGCCCAAGAAACCTAAGAAACCCACTTAAAATACCCATTTAAGAACTCTCTTGAAAACATAAATATTGAACTAATGAAATATAATATTATACTCTATTAAAGCGATAAAGTACTGATATAAACAAAGGCTAGAATTAACTGCATCCTTTCTGTCCGTTTGCTTTAAAGGGGGACATTTCCAAGTATTTATGTGATTCCTTTAAAGCAGGGGTCTCCAAACCCTGACCTGGGGGCCAGATGCAACCCATCATGAGCTTCTAACCAGTCCAGCGCCAACCTCTAGTTTGTTAAGAGCCTCTGACCCTGTTGACCAAACATGACTGGTATGAAGGTGGGCAATGGGAGTTCATTTAAGTATGTGCTTTATTTCTGTGCTGTGTGTTGATGCTTGTAGAAATCCTGGAAATTTGATCTCATTAATCTATGTTCCAACTCTAGTCTATTTAAATTTTATATTTAATTTTTGATGAGGCCCTTTGACTAAAGAGTTTAGAGACCCCTGCTTTAAAGTAACTGCTGCACTGATGATCTATGACTATCTGTTCTGGTGATCTGTGATTACCTCTAGTTGGAATCTGCAATAGTGATTTATATTATGTCATGTCAATCTAAGATTTTAAAAGTCATAACTAGAATTGAAAAGTGCTGGAATATCAAAGGTTGGGAGTACGTAAAGGAAAAACAACTGAGCCCTTTTTTCCTACTTCATCTTGCACCATAGTTGCTATCTTGCAGATATAACATTTTTAAACTCAAAAGTCTAAACTCTAGAGAAAAGCAGTTAATTACCTGATAAGGCCTGATGAGAGACAATATAAATCATTTTTCAAGAAAAACAGATTCTAATTGCTTAAAAATAACTTAGTTGCTTGAGCCAGACAAGGGCCCAATTAGTTGACAAGAAGTCAAAGTAAAAAAGAAAGCTTGATTAACAGCAACCAGACCTGTCCCTGAACTCAGAAGCTCTTCTGCCAACTAAAGAAAAATAATTCAAACTTGTACACTAGAGAATTGCTACATTTTTATGTGGGCTGTTGCTAAGATGCCCTGTCTCCAAAATGACAAATAAGCCTCTTCTTTACAAAGCAAATAATTACATACCACTGGTGACACTCTGCACTTTGATCTCCCATCTGCAGAGCTCTTTCTGCCTCTTCTCTCCCTGCAAAATGGTTCAATAACTTGATTACTTGGTTCAATAACTTGATTTTGAACAATTAAACTCCTGGAAAATGTTGCCAAATTTGAGCTTTTCGAAGTGGACAAAAGAATATCTTTAGGAAAAAAACCACCTAATACTAGGATTAAAATAAAGGAGAGCCAAAAGAACTGCAGTTTACAATCTTGCCAGTTCTGCAACTATGTTGCTATGTTTTTTGTTTCAAAGTCCTGTGCAGAAGGATAAACTTCCTGCCACATAAGTCCTAAACATTAAGCATTGCCTGCAGCATGTGTGTAGATGCCATACATGAAGGGAAAAAGGAAGTCAACAAGTCTGTTTGTGGATTAAATAATAAGAGACACAACGCAAACAAGGCAACATGTTCAGATGGGTTAAGTATAGCTTTGGACATTTCAGTTTCCCACCTTCTCCAGCCATGTATGGCCAGCATATAGTCTGTAGAATAATGGACAGTTCTAATATTGCAGTAGATATGATTCCACTATTAAAAACGAGAGGAAACAAAATGAAATTGACAACACTGAGAGTAGCACAAGGTCAGAAAATTGTGATTACAATAGCCAGAAGAAGGGCATGACTATGGCCTATATCCTAAAGTGAAATTAAGCCCCTTGCTCTGGAGCAGTTAAGATGACTTTCCATAAGATAACACTAGAGGGTGACATAACTGCAGGGACCCGTAACTGCTATGGATTTTGCCGTATTTCTACAATCCAGAGTAACTACGGGAGTATGTAAGAGACATTTACGTCGATGTAGTTATGGCACCACCTAGTGAAAACCTATGGGAAATTCATATTGCAATCCAGAGTAAATTGTACTTATGTCGGAGCAAGGACTCCACGTAGTTACTCTGGATTGCGCCCTTAGAGATTGTGGGAGTGCACATATTCAGTGCATTTATAGCTTTATATGTTTATAGTCCTATGCAATAGTGTGAATCCCTAGTGCACTTTGGTAAATACAAACTGCCGAAATTATCCTCTTTAAATCATTTGGGTTGGAATGAATTTGAACATATGATTTACAGCTGGTTTTGAAGTATGAGGACCCTGCAGAATTATAGGGAGTTATTCCAAATTGGGAAAAATAAATATTTAAATAGACAAAAAATGAACAAATTAACTCAATTGATGAACATCACACTATCCTCAAATTTACTCCTTACCATCAGATGCATAGGATTTCTTTTCCTCTGTCTCTTCTGTGATTTCATACATGTCACTATATGCTCGGGCCAGACGCCAAAGAAAATCCTGCTTGTTGCCATACTGCAGATAGAAGAATGTTAGTTCAGCAGTTTGCTTTTCACTCATTCAAGGTAACAGGCAAAAATGATTTCCAAGTATACTATTTTGAAGGGACTGACTTATTTTAACATTATATTAAAATGTTATATATATTATATATATACACTGCGAATGAGTTTACTGACGGGCATAAGAAATGAGTTTACTGACGGGAATAAGAAGTGCTAGAGTGTCCAATAGCAGACTTGCAAGTCCAATTCATAGCTTATTTACATCTCTTTACTTATTGTAGAATCAAATTATGTTCAATCTTAAATAACAAAAATGGGAAGCAGCTTTCCAAGACCAAGTTTTCAGTTAAATATTCTCTTGCTGCTAATCTCATAAACAATCCAAATGACTATTTATTATAGGAAATAGCTACTTAGACTTTGGGAACCCTGTAAGTCTTTGTGTGGAGGAAGTAGCAACAAATTTACCATAATTGTTGAATGTGGATTTCTTGGCTATTACCCTTTAAGAGGGATGACCCTTTTCTTTGTTCCCCTGATTGGACACAATGCACCAGTTTGGGAACCATTATGTTAGACAATTCTGCCCAAATAATCACTGCACCATCTGAGGGCAGTTTTGCTATCATTTTCACTTTTTAGCCACATTAGATGATCAAGTTACTGTACTCTTCAGTATTACAACAAACCATAGTTTAATCCTATTAAAATAGGCCAAATCTCATAAGAGACTAGGTTTTTAATTTCCTAAGTTAGGTGTCTGGCTTCATTTACAGTTGTGGTATAGACACAGCCTTGCACAACATCCTGTTCTGGCCTCCCCTGCCGGTTAGCTCAATTCAGTTTTTTCTTGAGAAACAGCTACAGTGAACTTTACCACTAGTTTATTGTTAAGCAGCAGTTGGAATCCTTCCTTCTTCTCCTGGTCATTCCCTCTGTGCAAACGATCTGCTTGTTGCAGCAACTGATTAAGCTCTTCTTCGCCAGCAGTGTCAAAGGCCAATGTCACTTCATCGTCATTGACAAGATCCATGGAATCCTTCCTTGCTAGTCTCACTGTCTCGCAACTGGTTTCATCTTCTGCTTCCTCACTCTCTTTCTCAGACTCCCGATCATAATCAGACTCAGCATTGGCTGTAGTATAGCTGTAAGACAAAACACAAAAAGTATAATATTTACTTTACATTATAATGCCAAATATATTCAGAACAGAGGCTTAAATGCTAATATGACCCAAACAACTCTGAATGCCTGCTATTGCGAATGCCTCCCTACGTCAGCAGAGAGTAAAGCAAATGAGGTAGTATTAAGGACTACATAGTGGGATTTTTGTTTCCAGGTCTGGACTATAACTCTCCAGGAACAATACCTTTGATTTTCCTTTAAGACCAAGCACTCCGAGATAGAAGAGTTTGACCCAATGATCTTACATTATAGTTCAGAACATTATAGTTCAGAATTACAAAAAAAACTACTGTGCTTGCAATATACATCACAACATTGCCAATATTTGTATCTTGCAGATGCTTCCTGTTCCTTTGGAGCAGGGGTGTCCAAACATTTTGGCAGGAAGGCCACATCATCTCTCTTATATTGTGTTGGGGAGCCAGAAAAATGATTTACATTTAAATTTGAATAAATTTTCATTTATTTACCCATAAGAGCATATTATAGAGACATTACAAGACTTGCCCAAGTGCCAGATGGAGGGGTCTTGCCGTGTGCCATCTTGAGGCTCACTTCAGGCTGAATCTGGCGCCCAGAGTAGGGCTTGCATACCCCTGCTTTAGAGGATTTTTTAACTAGAAAAATTCATGACAATAACACTAGCATTATTTTGTTAATGCATAATAATCTTTCACTCCTTCCTACTCCTCTCCTCCACAAATGATACTTCAGTGCACTTCCAATTCTTCACTATTATCTTATTAATTTCTATTGCAACATTATTCTGCTTTCTGTACACAGTTTATTAGGTCATTTAGACTGAGACAAAGTGGATCATATGCATAAATATTTTGCAGAACCTTGAAATGATCTTGCAGGTTCAGTAGCAAGGATGTATATATTTTAAGACTATGTCAGGCTATGAAGTCAGTACCTAGGATGCCCACTCACAAATTCAGCGACAATTTGATGTTGCACTTATTTAGTGATAACCATGCATATGTGAATTCCCTTCTGTAATGAGAAGGCCAGGAATAGATGTTGTATACATTGCTGTGAATTATGTGTTATATGGTTTCCCACCCCTGACATATGGGTTCCTTTTCATTGAAGTTGAGATCTCCTTCTCAAATGGAAGGAACATTAATTTGCTCAAAGGGTCCTTGAATGACCTCTTATGTGAGCAAAATGCTACCTCTGGTTGCCCAGGAATATCCCAATGGTAGATGTGATAGGATGCTATTGTAAAGACTGCTTAAGCAGGCACCTTCATTGCTTGATTGGGATGACCAAACGGAGCCCCAACATATACATTCTGAATATCTTTTATTTTTGTCATGAATCCACACCTTTGAGTAACTAAGAAGACCTGGCAAAAGAATCAGTGACACCATACACCAGAACTAGTTAGCCACACCTCTGGATAGTAACACACTGATTTAAACTCAGACTCCCAGGAGAGCAAGCAGACAGACAAAACACAAGCTTCCTTCCTGTATGTGACAGATAGGACTAAACAAAGGAAATTAAACACATGCACATTTCAGTCAGGAGCATTCTCTGCTTTGCCAGAAATGGAGTTTTAGGTAGGATGAAGTGGCAATAACCATATTGGACAAATACAATATCCATCACAAAGACTCCCTCTTACTATCAGTAGCGTCTTCATATTTGTGGATCCTGTATCCACAAATCTAGCTCATCCCAGAATACATCCACACCTCCAAAAGTGAACAGTGCTGTGCTCCAGTCACTTACAGAGTCACCTACAGTCTTGCACAGGCTGCATGCACCCTTGCTAACTTGGCAAGAGATACTCTTTCAAGTGGGTGATAGATACTCTTTCAAGTATTATTCAAATTTAAATGTAAATCATTTTTCTGGCTCCCCAACACAATATAAGTTAGATACTCTTTCTTGGGGACAGGGATCCATTGGATATTAATTAGCTATTAACTTTTTCATTTTCTTATAAACTGCTTTGTGAACTTTTCAGCTAAAAAGCGGTATATAAATACAGGATGATTCAAAACGAATGGGACAAAAAAACATACCTGTATATTTTTTGTCCCATTCATTTTGAACCACCCTGTAGTGTAGATAGATAAGACAGATCTGCTCACTGGTTTCAGAATGGCCCAGAAAAGCCAAAAGAAAGAAGAAAAGACAGTAATATTATGTTATAAGTAACATTTTATGCCTTTCAAGGCATTCTGAATGTCTGAGTGCATTTTGAATGCCTTCCGGTAAACCGGAAGCAATGTTTTTTGCCTATTCAGGCCAGTCAGAAGACCACAAAGGCCACTGGCTGTTTCTTTCAAAGGGTATGGGGCAAAAAACTGTGGATTCACTAATCTGCAATTTTTGATATCTGTGAAGGGAGGCCTGAGAATAGATCCCCACAGATACTGAGGCCCACCTGTACTACTAACATGGGTATCAAATGATGGATTTCTACTCCACACCATTTGGGTAATTTTCGGAACTAAAGAAGGGCATTCAGGCAACCTAAACAGGAGACTAAAGTTATCTGGCCAACAGACATCACAATTAAGCTTAAAAGATTATTCTGGACTTTGGATTTCCAAGTCTATTCCAGACAGACACATAATTGTTTCCTTAGCAGAAACGTCTTGCTTCCCAGGAGTGTCTAGGCATTAAATAAGAAAAAGTGTTCATGCTGAGAATGGTGGGAGGTGTAAAAATAGTAGGTGAGTTTAAGCCATTTGTGAATTTTAAATGATAATGTATAAAGTCAAGTCTTAAAAAAATTGTTCTACTTTAACAAGGATTACCTGCTCTAAGAGACTACGGTTACAGTGCCAGTTACACCAGGCAAAACAAAGCCAAACTGAAGAGTTTCATGGGTTTTAAAAAAGAAAAATATTCCAAAAGTGGGGCTCAAGCACACCTTAATGTCAAGCATAACCTTATATTTTCTATCAATACCCCCTTAGGAGGAGGCACAGGATCTTTTTTCTGTGACATCATTGCGAGTTTCAGAGATACTCAAAGTACCCATGAGGTACAGTCCAACTGCAAGTCTAAGCCACACACTCTTCTACTCGTCAAAAGGGAAAGGGCTAACAGTCATTTCTGCTGCATTAAGCCTCAGCGAATCTTAGGAAGGGACTGAATATTTTGCTGTTTTCCAAGCTTCTTAAAGGTCAAGAAGAGTCCCAGACTCCGGAAAATTAAAAAAAAAAATTTATATAAAACAAGCACATTTATGGTCTCCTGACCAAAAGACAGGCACATAACCTATGAAGTTAATAGCTAATTTCACTGATCCTTCCCCTCCCCGTTAGGAGAATCTGGATTCTTTTCACAATTAGGGTACCAATATCTTTTGGGGGTATTTATGCTTCTCATAACTTTTCCTTTAATAACCATTTTAAAAGAAAAGCAGCTAGTTGTAAAACCACTCTACAAATTCACACAAAGATAACTGAAAATGACTTGAAACAAAAGTATAAATGACCAAGTACGTTCCTTAGAATATAAAATACTGTTAAGGAAACAGTTAATGCTAGCATTTTATCTATACTATGGAATTACTAACATTTCAAATGTAACAATGAGAGGTTTGTCCTTTCTGCAGCCCCTTTGTGTTCAACAAATTTTTTAGTGCTGCCACATGAACAAGTTTTTCTTATCCCACTCACCAGTTTAATGCTGTTCTTGTATTATTAGACTAGCATCCATCTTTCCAGAGACTTAATAGGTCAAAATTTGTGTAAATACTATGGAAGGATGTCAACAAAAACCAGAGACCATATGAATGCGTCTGTCTGACTAGTACATCCCACTGATATCAGTTTTCTCTCTCTCAGTAGAGGTTTTGCATTCTCATGCCTCTTCAGTGATAAGTTGGATAGTTTCTCTACACATAAACAAAATACCTTTAGGAAGCATTAGCCTGGATCTACTCCCTTTGTTCCATACTATAAGAATCATTAATGCATATTAAAAATAAAGGTGTCTCCCACAGATTATCATGGCATTTATCCCTGTTACAAGGCTGAGGAGCCAGTGTTGTCCAAAGATGTCTTCACAGTCATGGGGCTGGCATAACTACCGTAAATGCCAAAGGCACACAAAACTTTTATCTTCCCAAGAAAGTGGTACCTATTATTCTACCTGCATTTATCATCTTCCAAACTGTGGTTGGTGTTAGGATTTGAATTTAATAATAAAACATATTTGTTCAGGCAAGTTGATTCCAGGCTGATGCAATGCTGAAGCAGGCTGATGCAATCTAGCTGATGCAATCTGAAACTGCTCTTACAGCATGAGTCAGCAGAATTGGAAGTGCTGAGTCACTGATCACCTGACTGTAATATCTATAACTGATTGGTGTTTCACTAAATTTAAGTTTGTATGAGATTATTGCAACGTGTGGGTTACTGAGGAGGAGTATTTTGCTGTTTTGATACTCTGAAAGACTGAACTGTATCTGTGGACTGACTTGTGGACTGTTTAACTGGATTTACTGAGATTGGAATAACCCTGCAAACTTGATGTATGTATATGACTGATCTACTGCTCTGACCTTGGACTGTGTTACTGGACTTATCTTCTGCCTTTCGTTTAAACAATATAGTTATCTTTAACTATAAACAGCTGTTGTGTTTACTCTGTGCTGCTGCCCGTTTGCCTCTGCACAACTACTCTGCTAAGCCCTGCATATCAGCAGGGTCTCACACCCCAACAGTTGGCAGGGTCTCGGCAAGTAATGGGAGCTCACTCAATCTTGCTGTACTTGGATCTATGAACCACTGACTTGTAAACCTTCAGGTTAACAAGCACAGTGTCTTTATTCACTGAGTCACTATGGGCCCTAATGCACATTAGCAACCTCTTTTACTGTCCATTGTTGTTGCATAGACAAGCAGCTGATGCATACAAGAGAAGTCTCTTAAACATTAACAAGAAACAGAAGCCACATCTGGACACATCAGGAATTTAGTTGCAAATAACTCCACGAGATGTTAAAAGTCTTCATTACAAATTTAAAGGAAAGCTGAATAACACTGTAATGACATGGTGGCAAATATTTGTCCTTATTAGAACATTATAAATACCACTAACACTTATTTTCCTATATGCATTGCATGCAAAATCCAATGTTGCAGACACCTCTCCAGTGGTTAATACAAACATAATCTATATATATATATATATATATACATATATACATATATATATATATATATATATATATATATATATATATATATATATATATATATATATATATATATATACATATATATATATATACATACACATTATCAATATCTATAATCAATACAGACTCAAAGGGCTTACTTGCAGCTGAGGGTGCACAGGCCTGCAGCTCCAACTATCTGAAGACCAAGTTTAGGAAGCACTGAACAAAAGTTTTAAGAAGCCACAATAAGTGTATTAGGAGTCTATACATATTGCAATAATTAAACCTTTCTACTATGCAAGCAGATTTTTAATGAGCCTTGCAAAACAGAGAACTTGCAAACTCAACGTTTTTAGCTCTAGCAAATGGAAACCTTACAAAGGCTAGTAAGATAGAATTACTCTCTTGAAATGATAGTGGATTTTTCTGACACAGTCCAGCTCTGTGACGCCAGCTGGATCCAATCGTATCAGCTCTGCCTTTCCATTGGACTAATTCAGTAGCATGGAGAGGGGGGATTTGCTGCTTGGGTAACAGCCTATCCTCCATAAGAATCCAACACAGGCTTTTGTGCTTCGCATGCAGCATATACAGCGCAGAGCACGATACCATAGTCTCTCGAGACTGACGGAGGCCTGCTTTTTTTTTAGCAAGACTTTCAAGGAAGCAAATGAGAAAGGCACATGCATCTAGTAAGATATTTTACTTTTAAATATTGTATATAATGTTGTTTTGTTAGAAGAACCAGCTACTATTTAGATAAGGTCTAGACAGGGTGACCATGTGTCCTCCTTTGCCAGGGAAATGTCCTGGATTTTAGCTTTGTGTCCTGGAAAGAAAACTTTAGTGTACTCCTTTTTCTTGTAAGTAGGCAGCATGTAGCCTTCTTGTGTTTAATAAATTATACGTAAGTTTTAAATTTAATAAATAGCATGGTGTTTAAATTAACCACATGAACGCAATATATATCAGAGTTTTTGGTTTATTAAATTGACATCTAGATTTTGGGGGGTCCTTATCCTCTTCTTTTGGTTATAGCATATGGATCTATGTCATTTTTCCTACTTCTCAGTGTCTGAGGCTGCAATTCTAAATTCCAGTTAGGCCAGCATAAGTCCTGGCACAAGTCCTGTGCTGACGTGGGTGTGTCACAAAACACAAGACACTTCTGCCCACTCCACGGAGTGGGGTAGGCCAGTACACAGGCATATGCTGACCTCCCCACACCACGTAGGGAAAATATGCCAGGTGAGTTATGCCAGCCTGAATTGGTTAGGATTGCACCCTGAATGGCTTACACTACACTTACTCATATAAGTAAGTTTTCATGCCATTTTTGTTTTCATGCCATTTTGTTTTGTTTTCATGCCATTAGCTGCTTTGAGGCTGTACTACACAAGGGGAAATGTGTGTTTTCTAATTTTTTTCTGGAATATTTACCAGAATATTTTTATGGCAAATAAGTTTATGGCAAAGAAGTGCCATAACCATAATCACATTCAGGTTCAATAGATTTGTGTTGCCTGAACTGTTTGTATATATTGACAATTTCATTTTCCTCCTATTGTCTCAAATTACATCCCTACCTGACTGAATAAAAATGGAGCTTGCTTAGCGAAAAACTGATTTCAGTGTTCCATCAATACAATCAGGCTGACCATCAACAGCCAACATGTTCCATGTGCTGTACAAGATTTAAGAACAGAGGTCCACTATTTAGAATCCTATCAGGATGTGATTGGAAAACTCTTCCAGGAGGTACAGGTTGATCTTTCTGATGTGGCTGCAGTCCCCAACTGCAAATTTCAATATCCACAAGTTTTGGTATCCACTGGTATTCAAGAACAGATCCCCCATGGAATCTCACCAAATCATCTGTCTACTTTGCAACGAAAGACACCAGTTTCAGCCCTATGCCTCCCTTACAAATGTTGATCAGTGGGACTTTGGATTTTTTAAAAGAAGCATTAAGAGTATGCAACTCATGTGCTTAGCTCTAGAAAGAGAATTGTTATGTGCAGCATCCATTTGTTTGTCCACCCAACAAGTGTGCCTACCCATACACAGAAGCCTGCCTTCATCTGAATATGAGCACAACCTGGAGCCGAGTGCATATATAGAATTATTTTCTGTACAAAGCAGCATGAAAAAATGGCTTTACCAAAATAAGCACATGAATGTGTGCACAAAAAGTGTGTTCTGAGCTAACTAGAAGCCATGAGTGTACAGAGATGCAGTCATTAATGTATGTATTCGCTGAATTTTTTCCTCCACCAATGGATGCTGCATACACATTGCCATAGGGAACTTCAAACAAGTGCCATAACCATAATTTTTGTGCTATACACTGGATCACCAAGAGTGCAGTTTTAAACACTTTTGCAAGGCCTGCTGCCTTAGAGAGGACATAAAAAAGATTGTGTCTCATCAGAGAATACATCAGATTTTAAAAAAATATTTATTCCAAGTTTCCACTCAGAAATACTAAATGCACATTGGATACTTTATCTCTGGTCTGTTCTTTTCGGAGATCCACTTCTTCCACAAAGTAAGGAAACCTACTGCTTAGCCATATCTAAATACATTAAGGAATTTCAGAGAAAATACTCTTATATATTTGAACTAGTGCTTTCTTACCCGCCCTCACTTTCAGCATCATCTGCTGTGACAGTTCCTGAACTGGCTGTGAAATATATGGAGCTGGATCCTGCAGAATCACTTCTTTCTCTAGAAAATATAAAACGTCTCCGCCTAGTTATTTTCTGATTTTCTTCAAGATAGGACCTGAAAGTAAAAAGATTTGCATGAGAGATTTTCATGTCTTTCATTGCATTCCCTCTTCTTTCCCACCAAATATCCACATGAACCAACAAAACAGTTATTCAGTCCTGCTCGACACAAGTCAAGAATGAGTCCAAATCACTTCACAGAAAGTAAAACATAAATGAGTACAAGTTTTTCCTTGTAAATGGGATTATGCAATTTCTTGGTTGATGTATGACTTGTCTGTGCAGTAAAGCTGCCCACCAAAAAGAGAATGATAAATTTCAGAGTCCAACAAATCCCTCCATCTTGTCTTTCCAAGGATGATAAAAAAAGAATGAAGAGTAAGGGCGCAATCCAGAGTAACTACGGGGAGTCCTTCCTCCAGTGTAAGAACAAATTACTCTGGATTGCAATATGAATTTCCCATAGGTTTTCACTAGATGGTGCAGTAACTACAGGTGCACGTAAAGTCTCTTACGTGCACCCGTAGTTACTCAGGATTGTAGGGTAAGACTGTCAGGATGAGCTGGGTTGTCCCAAAACTGGAGTGGACTTCTTCTGAGGAAGGAAAGATGTGCTAAGTAGCCCATCTTTTTAAAGTCCTAGTGATGAGAAACAAATTCCTGTTGGACTGTACAACTGAATAAATGAAGCCTTGTGACAGCAAAAACTGAAGAATCAGCCTATCAAAAGTTGAGTGGGAGAAAAAGAAGCAGCATTTGCCAGATAAGAGATGAAAAAAACTGGGACCAAATTTCCCTCAGGATCGTCAAAGAGCATTACCATCTGTTCTATAGGCTATTGCCTTTGATTCTGTGTAAGAAGAGGCAGACAACACTTTTCAGTAGAAAAGGAACAAAATTCATGTGTATTTTTAGGTCATTTCCATCCAAACAAATCAGTAGACCCTGGAAAGGATGGTGGAAGTGTGCTTTGGAAACAGTTTAGCATGCATATGTTGGAAGGTAATTTTTAAATTGTGGGGTTTTTTTAGAGGATTAGATGTCCTGGATAGATCAGTACAGTGGTACTTTGATTTAAGAGCGGCTTGAATTAAGAAAGTTTTGTATTAAGAACTAAATTTTCCTCAGAAATTTTGACTTGATTTAAGAGCACTGTCTTAGAGGACAGCACTTCTGAGGAAGTTTGGAATAGGCTTCCATGGCAGGGAACTAAGAGTGGGAAATGTGGGGAGTAACTTGAGCTACAATGAGGTCCTGGGCAAAGTTTGGAACAGGACCAGGAAACACACAAAGTTTGGAACAGGCCAGGAAACACACAGATGAGAACTGGGGGGAGCAGCCTGAGCCAGGTGTATATGTGGAATCTGTGTGTGGCAGTGTGGAAGGTGTGCCTTATCAATGTTCCAATGCTGCTCCCCATTAGCAGTATGGCAATGTTAAAGTTGCAAAAAAAGACAAGCATCCCACTGAGCCAATGGATAGTGATTGTTAGTGATAGTGAAAGACATCTTACAAAAAAATCAGGTTTTCAAAGGTTTTCAAAGGTGCAGTACAGTTCAGTACTGTACAGTATTTTCTTTATTGCAGTGTTTTGTATTAGATTACAGTGTACTGTATTAGATTACAGTGCTTTGTAATCATTTTTATACATAGTTAATATTTTTATATAAATATTTTTGGTTGTGGAAACAGTTGTCTATTAGTTCCTATGGGAAAATCTGCTTTGTATTACAAGCATTTTTGAATTACAAGCCCACTTCCAGAATGAATTATGCTTGTAAATCAAGGCACCACTGTATTTGGCTAATGAGATTTGATTAGTACACCAAAAAGCTATTTGTGAGTTCTTTTTAAGAACCGTCTACTTCCATACAATTCGGTCCATTCCCTCAGGTCATCAGAGAAGGCCCTGCTTCAAATACCTCTGTCTATGGTGGTACATGGAGTGGCAGCAAGAAATAGGGCCTTCTCAGTAGTGGCACCAACCCTCTGGAATTTCCTGCCTATTGATCTTAAAACTGCTCCCTCCCTCGAAACTTTTCAGCTTGGCCTAAAAATGTTTCTCTTCAGAATAGCCTTCTGAGGCTTTTTAGTCTGCTGGTTTTTTTAGTCTGCCTACTTCAACTGCACAACTCTTTTATTATGGTTTTAATCAGTGTTTTAATGTAGATGTTTTATATTTATTGTTTTTAAGATGGCTGTTTTAACGGTTTTAATGAACTGGATTTCATTGTTGATGTTTTCTGGATTGCTTTGTAAGCCATCTTGAGTCCCTCTGGGAGAAAGGCAGAATGTAAATAAAGTTGTTTTTATTATTATTATTATTATTATTATTATTATTATTATTATTATTATTGAAAATCAAACAGTAATGCACAGCAAACAATTTCGTGCTGGTTTCATTCACTTCACCAGTCGGACCCTTCCCACGAGTCTAGGACTGTGTGATGTAGCGGCGTATAATTCGTGCTGAGCCTAGAAGAGTGGCTTTTTGTAGTTGACAGAGTGATATTTTGTCAATGCCAAAAGGTGCCTGCCAAGGTCTTTCGGCACTGCTCCAAGTGTTCCAATTACCCCTGGAACCTCCTGCACTGGCTTACACCAGATACGCTGTAATTCGATTCTTAGATCTTGGTAGTGGGAGATCTTTTCCAGTTGTTTCTCCTCAATTCTGCTGTCACCTGGTATGGCGATGTCAACAAGCCACACCTTACTGCTTTCTATGATAGTGATATCTGAAGTATTGTGTTCCAAGACCTTGTCCGTCTGTATCCTGAAGTCCCACAGAAGCTTGACCTGCTTTTGGCATAGATTCCATAGATTGGCATAGATTCCAGTGGATTATCTGGGCAACAGAGTTGTGCCTCAGTTTGTAGTTAGTCTGCGCGATCTTCTTGCAGCCACTTAGAATGTGGTCGATGGTTTCATCCACTTCTTTGCAGAGCCAGCATTTTGGGTCATCGGCTGATTTTTCAATTCTGACCTTGATGGCATTTGTCCTAATTGCCTGTTCTTGGGCAGCAAGTATCAGGCCCTCCATCTCCTTCTTCAGTGTTCCACTCATGAGCCACAACCAGGTCTTATCCTGATCCACTTTTCTTCGATCTTGGCAAGGAATCGGCCATGCAATACTTTATTCTGCCAACTGGCAGTCCGAGCCTGAATTATTATTATTATTATTATTATTATTATTATTATTATTATTATTATTATTATTATTATTATTATTATTATTGCCACCAACCTCACTTCTCCAGCAATCTCTCCAGCTAAACCTTGCAGGCTGTTCCGCAATTCTTCCACTTCATGTCGCAGCTCTGCAAGGCTTTTAAGCACAAAATCAAGACGATTCAATACTTCGGCCTGTTCTTCACGTGTTAGGAAAGATGTACTGGTATATTGGATACTATCACCTCCTTCCACTGGGTTTGGTCGCATCTGTGGAACTAGATAAGATGAAATTGCTGAAAGACTGCCCTAACACACTACAGAACAATATGCATCTATATGACAGAATTAGCTAAGTTACTTTGCAAGAAGGCATCTGGGCAGCCGTTCCCATACTTTATGGTAGAATTGGACTGTTGTAAGTTTGTGGAGAAGAGGCAACTGCATCTCCACTGTTGCACTACTGTTAGAGAAATCAAGCCATTATTATATTTGCCAGGAGCAGGGCTGGTCCTCCAGAGGGTGCAAGAAACCCACAACCTTTTCTGTGGGCCTCAGAACTGCTCCAAAATGCATCATAACCCATTTCCAGTTTCTGTCATGAAATAAAAAATGGGCCACGATAGCATTTTGGAGCCATTCTGAGGTGCAGAGAGGTCCACAGAGGTTGCCACAGGCACCCTATGGGCTCGGAGGGCTAACGAGGTAAGTATTAAAAAGCCTCCTTTCCCCATGGCAACATCATAATCATGGGGGCCCCATTACTGTTGTCAACCTGCCCCTTAAAGAGATAGCTACTGGGCTTCCATCACTGGAACATCACAATACCCATTTTGGGAACCTCTGTGTTTTAAGTTTCTTTCTCCTAACTGTTTCTTCTTTTTGTTGATTTAATTGTTGTAACATGATTCTATCACTGCCAGTTTGTATTATTGACAATTGGTAGATTTTGTTATGAAGTACTCTTGGCCCTAAAGAGAAGTGTGGCATACAAACTTCTTTTAAAAAGTAATGCTCCATCTTTTCCACAAGAGCTTGTTGTTCTGTGCTCATTTCCAGAAGCCTGAACATACAGGACATCATAATTAGGAATGCATTCAGAAATTTTGACAAAATACCCTTAGAATTTTGATATCAGGCCATTTGTTCCTTATCCTACTCATTGTGAACCTATAATGAATCAACATCTGGTGTTTATATTTGCTTTAGTCCATTAATATAAGAAAATTACATTACTGGAGGAATTCAACTTTCAGTGAAGCATCTTATAACCCAAATCAGTGGTCTTGCTATGCCAGATATGTTACTGGAATGAAATGCTACAACCCAGTATACAAAAGTACATCCAAACTTAATAGCACAACCTAGCAGTTAGAAAGAGATCTCTCCTTGTATAGCTCGCCTGCATGGAGAACCCAGAGTTTTTCCAAGGAAGAGCTCAGAAAAAAAGGCTTCCATGCAGAAGTTTCCATGACACTGCATGCAGAACGTTCGTGTTCCTGCCTTGGAGAAGTAATTACCATTTTGCTGGAGAAAGGCAAATCTTGTATCTGTACAATCACTTTTTTCAGTGTTTCCTAACATGCAGAACAAGCTGTATACACATAACAAATGTAGAAACTGTATATTGTAAGCATGGAAGGCAGGAGCAAGCAATGGCACATGTGACACTACTTCCCCTCCTCCACTCCTTAAGCCATTTCTGCCCACGGCTACAGGAACCAAATATGTACACCTGTGGACTGGGCAGAAATGGACTGGGCAGCAATGGGTTAAAGGTAATTTTCAAAGAGCACTGTCACAACTGTTCCTAAGAGTACTGTTGGCAACTGTTACTTATTCCAGCTGCATACCGTATTAATATTTTAATATAGACTTTGATGTGGTTGGTTAAGGGTGCAATCCAGAGTAACAACGTGGAGTCCTTGCTCCGGTGTAAGAACAATTTGCTCTGGATTGCAATATGACTTTCCCATAGGTTTTCACTAGGTAGTGCAGTAACTAAGGGTACACGTAATGTCTCTTACGTGCTCCTGTAGTTACTCTGGATTGTAGGGTAATTCTATGTCCAGCTGAGTATTTTAGTAGTGCATTTTTTTCTGTAGGTAATTTAGGCTGCAATCCTAATCACACTTTCCTGGGAGTAAGTACTATTGAACACAACGGGACTTACTTCTGGGTAGACATGCTTAGGATTGTGCTGTTAGTGGACAAGTAGAATTCCCAGTTCCATTTATGAAGATAACATATGATTGCTTCAGACCACAAATTAAGCAATTGTTTAAGAATACTGTCATGTGAATTACAAATTCCATGAGAAAAGATAAATATTACCACCAAATATCTTATCAATTACATTAACTGTAGTATTGGAGGGAAAAAAAACATACATGCATGTGTAGAAATTAGAACCATACCCTGATTATGAGGTCGAAAAATTTCTGTATATTCCTGGGGATTTAGAGCATTTTGAAGACTCTGAAAATTTGGGGACCTGAATTTCCCCCTCTGCCAGGGTTTTTTCCTTTTTTGTTTGTAAAAGTAATAGAGGAACCCTATTCCTGCAGCTGCTCCCAAAATCACACCAAGCCCCACACGGTTGGCCTCCAGTTTAGACATGATGCATCTGAAACAAATCAAATTGCCATTATTTGCAGTTAGGGAATAGGTACCACATGAAGGAAGAAGGGCTGACTCATATTTATAAGTAATTGCTGTAAACCTAAACCATTGGCAACTGGCTTAATTCTTAGAAAATATCAGCCATAGCAATACACATAAAATGTTATTTAAATTTTTTTTTGAAAGTTCCACATACCAACACATTTTCAATTACTTCCCATGACTAATGGGATAGCAAATTGCTTCAACGAATATGCTAAACAAAATCAACCAGCAACACACTGAATGCAAGAGAAAGGATTTGGGCTTTGTTGGCCTCAGCTGCAGTCTTTCCCAACTTCAGCTAAAGCAGGCTTAATTCTAAGAAACTATCAACCATTGTTACAAACATGAAAAGTGATTAAAAATGAAATTTCAGCCACTGCAGGAACACAGTAGTTCCACTGCTAAAACTCTATACAGTAAATGCATTGTGATGCCTGAAGAGTCTACCCAAGAGCTCCACATATGTCACTCTGAGCAACTTAGATGTAGAACAGGATACACCAGATCAGTGGTCCTTAAGCTTTTTCATTTTAAACCTCATTAAGAGACTGAGAACCACCTCCTTGGACCTGACTGACCCACTTCCTGACCCCATTACACACTCCTAATATTTAATTATAACAAAATACTATTAAAGAGAAAAGAAAAAGTTACCAGTGAAAGCTATTTTAGCACAATTGCTAAGAAGCTGAGCAGGACTGGGGCATGATCTCCTGATCACTGAAGGGATATACCAGACCCTGCTAACTGAGCAAGAGGCACTCTTTCAAGTGGGTGTTCCTCTTTTATTTAGCAAGGGGAGAGTAACTGGCCCTACACACCCCAGCAGTGTCTGTTCAAGTGGCTTCTGCTGGCGTTCTTTTTTGCATTTTAGATTGTGAGCCCTTTTGGGACAGGGACCATTAGCTTTTAATTAGCTATTATTATTTTTCCATTTCTTTGTAAACCGCTTTGTGAACTTGTTAGTTGAAAAGCGGTATATAAATACTGTAGATAGATAGACCCCTTGACCTGGAAATTACATTTAACCCAGTCTGGTGGTCTTCAACCTTTATCATTTCCATAAGTTGCCATGACCCCACAACTGAGGCTTGGCAACCTATTGGGTACTGGCCCCAAGTCTGAAGAAGCTCTGCATTAGATAACAAATTAAACAGCTTCAGTGACTCCCATTTCAAAGTTGGATTCTGCAGAAGGTGGATATGAGATCTGTATAGTCTGTATACTGTATATAAAACTGAAGTCACTCACTGACTGACTCATCAACGCCCAGCCAAAACCACTGGGCCTAGAAATGTGAAATTTGGGGAGGGTGTTCCTTCTGTGACATCAACACCCACCAAGAATTGATGTTGAGAAATTTGACCCCTGAGGGGCTGAAAAGGGGTGCAATGTGTTTTTGCCCTGTACTTAACGTGGAAGACTGACCAATATACAGCCAATTTGATGCTTGGTGCCTGGTTCAGTGGGGGGATGTTGTTTGGGGGGGAGGGGTTGCACTGGGGAGGATGCTACGCATGGGAGCATAGCACATGGGGGTGTTGCGCATGGGGAGGTGATGCACATGAGTGGTGGTGTGTGCCTGTAGTCCTTCAAGGAACACACAATGGCAAGATCAGTGGATAGTTATTGTCAGTTGGTCTAAGTGTGACGAACAACCTGTGGTTCATATCTCTAGCGCCTTGAAAAAAACCCACTATAGCTGTGGGTGAAATATTAGGAAATGAAATATTTCAGCGACCAGGGGTGGTATACATAATGCAGAATAGAACTCATGTTGCTTGCAGAAAGCAGGGAGTGATATCAATAGTAGGAAGTGATGTCATTAAGTGCATTTTGACAAAGAATAAACACTTTTCTCACATAGGAACTCATACACAAATTCTAATCCCATTTTAAAAATAAATCAGTCCAATTATCATGAGAACTGCCTTTTTAGCAATGAGTTCAACAGCTGAGAGCAATGGATGGTCATGCTGGGAAAGCTAAGGGCCAAATAAAGAGCTTCAATGGTCTACAACCAGCCTGCAGCCCTTATGTTTATGCTAATATTCCCACAGTGGTCAATAAGCTTTCTTTACTACAACACTTAAGGAGACAGAATGTCCACAGTAATACCAGAAAGTGGCTACCAGATGCAGACCATAGTTTTGGAAGTTAACCATAACAGTAACAGCCACAAACACTAACATCCAGGCTTAGAACACAATCCTAAAAATATCTACTCAGAAGTAAGCACCATTGTGTTCCCCAATGGGACTGTTATACTTTGCCTTATACCTTGCATTATATGTATAAATAAGTCAATCAATGGCATAGCTGGAGGGGGTACAAGGCGCTACGTTTTGCGTGGAACCACAGCATAGTGTGCAAGTGGCCCTCAACCCTCCCGAGTCATTCCAAGCGCTGGGAGCAAAATGGAGACATGCCTCCATCTTACTCCCATTAGCTGAAATAGCTCCAAATGGGTGGGGAAGTGGCCACTTATACATCTTGGCAAGACTCCCTGCAAAACCTAGGGCTTTACACTCCCAAATGGCATGTCCAAGCAGCAAGGAAGCAAATGCCCCTCTCCAAGGGGGGTGCACCCTCTCAAGCTATACTGTTGAAGTCAGTTGCCTTTTAGTCATCAACACTACACAACACTACACTACAGATACTATTTCCATTTTCTAAGAAGGGTGGGACAGTGAAGGAAGGTAATGAAAGATAGTGACCTGCAGAATGCCCCCAAGAAAGTCTGAGAGCTGGCTTAAACTCTTCCCCCCACCTCAGTGGGGCAAAGAAGCTGCCTTGTCAGGACACTGAATCTCTGAAACCACCAGAGAGAAAAGTGGAAGCAGCGGCAAAAGAAGAGGCTGTGCAACAAAGACTCGGAACAGTGATTTTCAACCAGTGTGCCACTAACGTTTTGGGGATCATTTATAAGTAGTGCCAATAGGGTGTGAACCCCCATTAGAAGCATAGTGTGCCTTGTCAATGGTTAAAAACAGACAGTAATGCCAGGAGATGATGCCAGGAGATGTAAAAAATGCCAGGAGATGTAAAAGGTTGAAAATCACTGGATTGGAGGAAGACAATGAACTTTTAAGAGTAGGGGACTGAGAGCCCAAGCCTATGAATGTCTACAGAGAAGTTAGCCTCACTCTAATCAATCTTACTCCCAAGTAGGTATAGATAGGATGGAGCTCTGAAGCTACTTTCCTCTACCCAGTTTCCTAGGAGTAAGCCCCATTGACTATAATGAGACTTATTCTGAGTAGACCTTCATAGGACTGGGCTCTGAGGCTACACTCCTCTACCCACTTTCCTGGGAGTAAGCCCTATTGACTATAATGGGACTTGCTTCTGAGTAGGCATGCATAGGACTAGACTCCCACTGTCCTGGGAGTAAGCCCTGTTGACTATAATGGGTCTTTCTCCTGAGTAGACCTGCATAGGACTGGGCTGGGAGGCTACTTTCCTCTACCCACTTTCCTGGGAGCAAGGCTCATTGACTACAATGGGGCTTCCTTCTGAGTAGACCTGCATAGAGCTGAGCTCTAATGCTACACTCCTTTACCCACTTTCCTGGGAGTAAGCCCCATTGGCTGTAATGGCACTTCCTCCTGTGTAGACCTGCATAGGAACTGGGCTCTGAGGCTACACTCTAGCCACTTTCCTGGGAGTAAGCCCCATTGACTATAACGGCACTTGCTTCTGAGTAGACCTGCATAGGAATTGGGCTCTGAGGCTACACTCTAGCCACTTTCCTGGGAGTAAGCCCCACTGACTATAACGCCACTTGCTTCTGAGTAGACCTGCATAGGACAGGGCTCTGAGGCTATACAACCCAGCATGAAGATGCTTTGATACCTCAAGCGGAGGCAGACTGGGCCACAGGCTCAATTTTATGTATTTACACCTTTGTGTCCCTTTTCGGACACCGTCCTCGGAGTGTGACAGTTAGCTGTCAATCACCTGAGGGGAGCTTTTCCAACGGGAAGGCAGGAGGGGGTGGGGCGCGTGCCTAGAGTCAAGCTCTCTGGAGGGTCGATTGCCCCGCCGGGTCTAAGCGCCGACGGTTCACTGCACGGCTCGTACCTAGTCGAGTCAGTCACCAAACCGAGAGACGGACTTGGAGGGGCGGGGGTTGGAACGTAGCTGTCTTTACCTAGCGACGGAGAAGGCACGACTGTCTATCCCACCATCGGCACGGCTTCGTTCAGCGGCGCGCGTTCCACTGGATCTGTCCCAGCGCGGCCACCGTCCATCCACTATTTTCATTCCCCACAGCAGAACTACTGTTTCCGAGTCGCAGGGTGGTGTCGTGACGTCACTCCGTCGTCTCTTAGCTCCGCCCCCTAAACGTAGCTGAGGTCACTGCCCTCACCATCCCCCTCCCTCGTCCCTGTTTGAAAAATTGGCGGGAAGAACTGAGGGGGGAGGAGCGCGTGGCTGTTTGTGGCAGAGCGCCCCTCCCCCTTCAGTTCCTCACATAAGCATAGAGGGGTTGGGGGAGGGGTTAGCTTCCTGAGGGAGCTGTGGAGAGACCTCCTCCCACAAGGGCGTCTCAGGGGACCCTCTCAGGGCACCACTTCAGGCAGCCTCCTGGGGGCGCTGACCCTGCCAGCCTCTTTCAGACGCTGTGAGGCAGCGGTTTTCAAAGTGGGGGTCGTGAAAAGCTGGGCGCCGCCATCTTGGAATCTGTCACTTGGTGCCGCCATCTTGTGATGGGACACTCAGGCTGCTTTCCTGGGAGTAAGTCTCATTGTACGCAATGGGTCTTACTTCTGGGTAGACACGGAGGAGCTCCGGCACCAGCACCTCCACCGTTTCCAACTCCACGGCACTTCCAGCCGTGACCGCTTGTCACAACCACAAAAAGAGGACAAAATGGAGGACACACAAGAAAAATGGAGGACATTTCAAAATAAAAGCTAAAAACACTCATATGTTGCTTCTTTGTGTTTATTTACATGCTATAATATTTATTATTAAATTTCAAACTATGACATAAAGAGCACAATCCTCACCATGTCTACTCAAAAGTAAGCCCCGTTGGGTTCAATGGGTCTCACTCCTAAATAATAAATAAATAAATAAATTACTCTATTTATTATATACTATACTATATACTAAATATAGAATATAGTATAATACTAAATACTATAGTACTATATAGTATGTGTATGTATTACACACACACACACACAGTGGTGCCTCACATAAAGAGCTTAATTTGTTCCAGAGGCCTGCTCTTTAAGGAAACGCTCTTTAAGTGAAGCAGATTTTTCCATAGGAAACAATGGAAACTCAGATGATTGGTTCCACAACCCCCAAAATATTCATATAAAAATCTTAACGATGTAAAAATGATGACAAAACACTGGAATTGAATTCAAAACATGCATTCAGTGTGCATGATCCTGTGAAGTCTACTTAGGCTGCAGTCCTAAAGACACTTTCCTGGGAGTAAGTCCAATTTAACACAATGGAGATTACTTCTGAGTAGACCTAGGTAGGAGACTGCAAACAAAGACACTTTCCTGGGAGGCTTACCTGGGCTGCTGCTAGAGGTTCAAGGTGGCTGGTAGGAGCACTTGGGGGCAGTTAGAGGCAGCCCTTTTAAGGAGCCTTAATGCAGAGCGTCAGGGCTGCATAGCACGCGTGCCCATAGCTCGCTTCCTTGTTAAGTGAAGCGGATCTTGTAATGTGAAGCAAGATTTCTTGGAAATTTTTGCTTGTTACGTGAACCGCTTGTTAAGCGAGGCACTTGTTAAGCGAGGTATCACTCTACATGTTTACACATGTGTGAATATTCACATCCATGTACACTCTTCATTATTGTTTCGTTCTCTCCAGAAAGCAATATTTGGCTTTGTGTCACATTCAGATAATATCAGATCATGAACTAAGTCCATTCCTTAAGACTGTGACTAACTGTCTGGCACTGCTGGAAATCTGCTCTTAATCTATCAGGCTGCATTGCTGACGTAGGACCTTTGGGTGAAAGCAAATTTCATCTGATAATTCCCTATGGCTGAGTAGAAAAAGGAAATGCTGTTTCTGCAGGGCTTCAGCTTATTATTTGATATCCTTCTGTTATCACTGAAGAACTAAAAACAGCTCAAGACTGTAGGAGTTTGAAGCTGGGTCTTCACGGATATTAAAGATCCTATCTGGATATATAGATCATAGCTTGGACTATTATACTGGAGCTTGGCTGGTATCTCAACATCATCTTTTATGAATGTGGTAATAAAAGGTTCTCTCAAAATTAAACCCATCATGACCATACTATCCAGACTGCTTATTTCAGAGTAATCCTACTGAAGTAACACAGCACACTTGTGCATCTGCAGTGGTTTCCATCCTTATTTACAAATGATTTCTTACTAAATTCATTAGGACTAGGACTGCAATCCTATGCTCACTTTCCCGGGATAAGCCTTATTTAACATAGGACATAGTTTTGAGTAAACAGGTATAAAGTGCACTGTAAGTAAGTATGGTTAGTATCAGAGCCAGGCCAAGATTTTCTGATACCTGGCGCCAAATGTGTCATCCCCCATTAGTGTGCCAGCCTCTGCTTTTCCCTCTCTTCAATAGTTTAACAATATCATCCCATCCCGCCAGCTGTTCCTTCAAAAACTAGAAATGGAGAACATGAAAGGGTAGGTGAGAGTAACCACTGGGCAATGTGCCCTTTGTTTAGTCTGCCTTCACAGGGTCTCTTTCCTTGACTGGCAGCATGCAGGGGATGCGGTGAAGAAAATGCTGCAGGGAAAATTCCTTTTTGTGAGCAACTTTTTGCTTCCATATAACTTAATATAAGTCTTGTCCAATATAAGTCTTACTGTCCAGAAACGTCCCAACCTGAAACGGAGGACTTTGTAGCCCTTGGTGATGAGGAGGGCCAGATTGGGTAACAGAGGTCCATTTTCAGGTACTTGCAGAGGGCTGCAATGGAGAAATTGTAGCCAGAAGAGAGCCCCTTCCATTTGCTTCCTTCCAGTTAAGTGTAAGTGGACACTTGTTGAACTACTACATGGTTCTTTCTTGGTGTGTTCTCTTGATGTGTTATGTAGTTCTGACGCTTAGGCTGCAATCCTAACCAAACTTTCCTGGGAGAAAGTACAATTGTATACAATGGGACTTGCTGTACTTCTGCATAGACATGCTTAGGATTGCACTGATAGCTCCTCAGTTATTGTTCTGATATGTGGGTGGCGCAAGTGGTTAAGTCACTGTGCCTGTTAACCAGTAGGCCAGGGTTCGAGACCCGGGTTGGCCCCACAAGACAGGGTGAGCTCCTGTCCTTCGCCCAGCTCTGCGACGCCAGCTGGATCCAATTGTATCGGCTCTGCCTTTCCATTGGACTAATTCAGTGGCGTGGAGAGGGGGGATTTGCTGCTTGGGTAACAGCCTATCCTCCATAACAATCTAACCCAGGCTTTCGTGCTTAGCATGCAGCGTATGCAGCGTCGAGCATGATACCATAGTCTTTCAAGACTGACGGAGGCCTGCTTTTTATTGTCCTGATAGATAGTGGGACCTCTGTAAGGTGTTATTCCCAGCCTTGCCACCTAAGACTCTTTTCCACCACAGATGTCAGAAAATGAGCCTGACACCTTCCTACTAAGGTGTGATAGTGACTCATATCACTTTTTTTTGCGCTTTTATATTAAAATATTATTTACTTGATTGTTAAAGCCAAAGGAATAATACATCCGAGAGATGAGACAGTCCTAATGGGTCAGCCAGCCCATCTTGCAGCCAGAGTAGAATGGTCAGGGCTAGTGAAGTTAGTAATTAGGTTAATAGAAAAATGTTATCTGTTAAGATTTTCAGTGCCTTTACCAGCACTCTACTTAGATCCCAGATTGTTCTTATTTTAAATTTAATTTCTTCATGCTAACAAGGAAGGTCCTTAATTTTTTACTCATGACATCAAAAAGAAAACCCTGATTCCATCATAAAAAACAATCCCATGACTTCATTGCATGGAGCAGGATCAAAGGAAGAAAGTATTGACAAGGTAATGTTCCAACAAAGGATATAAAGTAATTATTTTAGAAAGGAAATGTAATTACAGGACTTTTGATGTGCACCAAGTTTTATAAAATGTTACATTTTGAAATATCGCTTTTATGTGGCAAGGGCTAATTATGGACATACTTGCTCATGTCCTTTCACTGATGCTCCAACACACTGTTGGACTTTTAATCCTGTAATAAGAGATTTGGTTTCCATGTAACTACCATCATTGAAAGTTTGTACATATATAAAACAAGTTATCTCTCATGAGCCAAGAAACAAAGCAGTGAACCATTGGGGTAATAAAGCAGAAAAATACAAGATGTCCAAATAATCATTTAATAAACATGAAGTGCAAATTGTAGATAAACATGAAATAAATTTTATTTATTTAACAGATTCAGGCTGCAATCCTAAAGACACTTTCCTGGGAGTATGATTCATTGAACACACTGGCTTACTTTTGAGCAGACACGGTTAGGACTGTGATCTCAGCCTGCAATCCAAACTTCATATTAGGCCAGCATAAGACCCAGAGTAAGTCCTTCTTATGGCCCACTCCTGGGGCGAGGTTAGGCCAGTGCACAGGCATTCAACAACCTCTCCACACCATCAAGAGAAGAAGCTAGGCTGGCCTAAATTGGTTAGGATTGCGCCTTTATAAACTGTCCTTTAGGCTCCCAATCCAATTCCTGTATTGTGCACCAGTTGCTTTTTTTCTGTGTGTGTAGTTGAAATGTTATCTCATGAGGACTGATAATTTACACATTTAAGACTAGAGAGGATAGCATATGCTGCACACCAGCTGGTTGAAACATATCAGCTTCTGTTCCTGAGATAAAGAGAGCAGGCTGCCATAACAGTGACTGGAAAGCTGAGATGCACTGGCATGGGTAGGGTGCAAAGCACTATAGCTGCAATCCTAAAGGCATTTTCTTGGGAGTAAGACCCATTGAACACAATGGGGCTTACTTTTGAGTAGATATATGCTCTATGTTTTGCAGAGAGCATCACTAGAGCAGGGAAAGGGCCTCTCCTGTTTGGAGCCATTCCAGGCATAAGCCTCTGTTTTGCTCCTGCCACCTGGAATGGCTCTGAAAGGGAAGAACCTCTTACGTGCTGCAGTGATGTTCCCTGCAAAACATAGTGCTTTGCCTCCCCTCTAGTTACACTATTTTTTTGTGTTAGCAATACATTCTTCAACACAAAGCCTCAACACAGAGTGTCTTGGTGACACCCAAGATTGAAGCATTGGCATCAGCTTGACTTGATCATCACCAGGCGCTCCAGCCTTCCCAGCATTAAGATCACACGTAGCTATCAGAGTGCTGATTGCGATACTGATTGCATATAAAGCCTGATCTGTGAGTGCAACCTTCAAGCCCTGCGAGGCGCCCGTAGCAAAGTCCAACTGATTGCCAGGAGATGTGCTAACAATTATTGGCTGCAGCTTTGCTCTCAGATCCAGGTAGCAGCTGACACAGGCAACATCAAGGGGATGTACGATGGCATCAAGCAGGCCCTAGGTCTAACAGTGAGGAAATCTGCCCCACTTAAGTCCGCTACAGGTGAGGTCATCCAGGACCGAGCACAGCAGATGGTACGCTGGGTGCAGCACTACTCTGAGCTATACTCCAGAGAAAATGCAGTAACTGAAGAATCATTAAACAGCATTGAGTGCCTGCCTGTCTTGGAGGAGCTTGACAGTGAACCAACTTTAGAAGAACTAAACGAAGCCCTGGATTCCCTTGCTTCTGGCAAGGCACCCAGGAAAGATAACATCCCTGCTGAAGTTCTGAGGTGTTGTAGAGGGACCATTTCCACTGAACTGTACAAAATATTCTGCCTTTGTTGGAGGGAAGGTGGAGTACCACAGGACATGAAGGACGCTAATATTATCACACTGTAGAAGAACAAGGGTGACGGGGTGTCTGTAACAACTACCGTAGCATCTCTCTTCTTAGTGTTGTAGGGAAGCTGCTGCCTTCTTCATACTGAAGAAGCTTCAGGTGCTTGCAGAGAGAAACTATCCTGAATCACAGTGTGGATTTCAAGCCAACAGGTCCACCACTGATATGGTATTTTCCCTTCGACAGTTGCAAGAGAAATGTAGGGAACAAAGACAGCCACTCTTTGTAGTCTTCACAGATCTTACAAAGGCTTTTGATTTGGTTAGTAGGGATGGCCTTTTTAAAATCCTCCCCAAGATTGGATGCCCACCTAAGCTCCTCAACATCATCAGGTCCTTTCACGAGGACATGAAGGGCACTGTAGTTTTTGATGGCTTAACATCAGACTCCTTTCACATCCGAAGTGGAGTGAAGCAGGGCTGCGTCCTCGCACCAACTTTATTTGGGATCTTTTTTGCAGTCATGCTGAAGCATGCTTTTGGAAACGCAACAGAGGGAATCTATCTCCGGACCAGATCAGACGGAAAACTCTACAGTCCTTCCAGACTAAGAGCAAAGTCCAAAGTCCAGCTGAAATGCTTGCGTGAGTTCCTCTTCGCCGATGACGCTGCTGTTAGTGCTCACTCTGCCGAAGACCTTCAACGACTTATGGACCATTTTAGCAAAGCCTGCCAAGACTTTGGACTAACAATCAGCCTGAAGAAAACACAAGTCATGGGTCAGGGTGTGGATCCACCTCCCTGTATCACAATCTCTGAACATGAGCTGGAGGTTGTCCATGACTTTGTGTACCTTGGCTCAACTATCTCTGACACTCTCTCCTTAGATACTGAGCTGAATAAACGTATTGGTAAAGCGGCTACCACGTTCTCCAAGCTTACAAAGAGAGTATGGCTTAATAAGAAGCTGACGGAACATACAAAGATCCAGGTCTATAAAGCTTGCGTCCTGAGCACACTCTTGTACTGCAGCGAGTCTTGGACCCTTCTCTCTTGGCAGGAGAGAAAGCTGAACACCTTCCATATGCGCTGTCTCCGACGTATTCTTGGCATGACAAAGTTTCAAACGACGCAGTCTTGGAACATGCTGGAATCTCTAGCATGTTCACACTTCTGAAACAGCAGCTTCTACGCTGGCTTGGGCACATCGTGAGAATGGCTGATGGTCGGATTCCAAAAGATCTCCTATATGGAGAATTAATGCAGGGAAAGCACCCTAGAGGGAGACCACAGCTGCGATACAAGGACATCTGCAAGAGGGATCTAACGGCCTTGGGAATGAACATCAACAGCTAGGAAACATTGACCTCTGATCGTTCAGCGTGGAGGCAAAAGACCCAGCATGGCCTTCTCCAACTGGAAGAAACACTTGTTCGGCAGGCTGAAGCAAAGAGACAGACCTGAAAGCAGCAAAACCTGGGCCTGGGCAGGGGACGGAATTTATTTGTCCTCAGTGTGGAAGGGATTGCCACTCTCGAATTGGCCTTTTTAGCCACACTGGATGCTGTTTCAGGACCTCCAATCAGAGCACAATACCATAGTCTTTCGAGACTGAAGGATGCCAATGAATGAGTTACACTATTGAATCAGGATTTTTCTGCTTCAAATTATAACTCTGCCACATGAAGCCCCCAGACTTTAACCAGGAGATAATAATGTTCACATTGCAGGGCTGTTGTGTGGACTACATCAAGATTATATGGAGTGTTTCAAACACTGAAAATGGGCTAAAGCTTCACTAAGCCCTGTTACTGTTCCCTGCCTTGCATTCAAATGATATTCCAAGCTATAGGAGGTTTGAAGGGGCAGGGGAGAGGCTGTCTTAACCCATAAACATCCATTCAGGGGGTTGGACTAGATGACCTACTGGGTTCCTTCTGACTCTACGATTCTATGATTCATTCCAGAGCATGGCTACTCTGAAGGAGGTCCCACTGAATTCAATGGGACTTGCTTCCAATAAAGTGCATTTAGCACTGCAGCCATAGTTTAGCACAGTGATCTTCAATGTGAGGGGTCAGAACCCCGTTGGGGGTCATTACTTCATTTCAGGGGGATCAGGAGAAGCTGGGTGCAGCCATCTTGGAATCTGGCACTGGGTACCTTTAATGACACTTTCAGCCATGAGATCACTTCTGGGGGGTCCCGAGCTGATTGTCATTTTCAGATTGTCATTCTCAGACAATGTCATTGTCATTCTCAATCATGAGATTTTCATCTCATGGTATGCCTGAATACCACTGGTGTAGCATGTGTTTAGCACTGCAGCTGCTGATTTCAGTGGGACTTGCTCCCAAGAAAGTGCGTGCAGAAATGTGGATCTTCAAGTAGCCACTGCTTTACCCCTTGTTGCCCTTCTGGTAATTGCAAGCTCAGTCAACCTTACTCATGGGTGTCTCATGTGCCCTCTGGAGCCATTCTGTGGCTGAGATACATGACCAACCTTCTGCAGTCCTGCCAGACAATTACACAGATAATGACCTGGGATGTTTTGATAGATCATAAACCAGAATATCTGTTCAGCCAGCCCTTCAGCTGCTTTTTTCCTTTTCTCTTTTTTTTGTACTGAAGGAAAGTGCCATGGATGGTGACTATGTGGAAGAAACAAAGGAGAGAAAACAAAGAGGAAACACCACCTCTGTGAATTGCTGTTCTATTTTGGAGCCATCCAAGATGGTATCGCTAAGGCAGTGAAAAAGCAAAGCTGTACTAGTGATCCTGCTGGTTAAAATAATACTGAAAGAAGAAAATCTATCCTCTGCTAACAGGGCAAAGAGAGGCATCTTTGAAAGTGGTGTCTGTGTCTTACATTCAGCTGGGCGAAAACAACTATCCCCTCTTCATCCCAGTTCACAACAATCTTTCCCAGTTGTTGTTGCTGCAGGAATTTCTTCCATATCTTTTTTGGACTGTTAAGACTTTTAGTGACAGGGAGGGAGCCATTCATTCATTTCAGAATGATCAGTCTTATTGGTTAGTTCTGAATTATAAAAATTCACTTTTTGTTACAGAAGACAGTTGTATTTTCTTTTTCATGGTTATTTAGACATACCTTTTGATGGGATACATATAGTTCAATCCTGTTTGATTCACTACATTCAGCATTAAGTCATACATAAAGTAATATATAATATGATATTACAGTATTTGAAAATATGAAGATTTTACCATTTTTGCCTATAGTGGTGTCATCTCCCAAGGTCATCACCCAGTGTGTTCCACATTCCTCACCATCTCCAAGCAATGCCACCAAAAATTTGGGCACAATCCTATGCATGTCTACTCAGAAGTAAGTCCAATTGTGTTCTATGGGACTTAGGATGCCATCTTAAGCAAGTCTACTCAGAAGTAAGTCCCATTCTGTTCTATGGGATTTACTCTCAGGAAAGTGTGTTTAGGATTGCAGCCTTACTCCCAGCAAAGTGTGTAAAGGGTTGCAGCCTAAATTTCCCATGTGGTGGTGTAGCAGCACAGGTGTACCACTGCTGGATCTTGCAGGAGTTTTCCTCACGAGGGACATCTTCAGGGAATGGGATCAGCATTTCCCCCCAAGTTCCAGCACCTGCTGTGAGTTATATCACTGGCAAAAGTCCAAAATGATTTGATATTGAAGAGTGGTGTTAGGGAGTTAAGGGCTGTGGGTGGCGCAGGTGGTTAAGACACTGTGGGCACAATCCAGAGTAACAACGGGAGCACATAAAAGACATTATGTGCACCCGTAGTTACTGCACCACCTAGTGAAAACCTATGGGTAATTCATACTGCAATCCAGAGTAACTTGTTCTTACTCCAGAGCAAGGTCTCCCCATAGTTACTCTGGATTTCACCCTGTGCCTGTTAACCAGCAGGCCAGGGTTTGAGACCCGGGTCAGCCCCACAAGACAGGGTGAGCTCCTGTCCTTAGCCCAGCTCTGCAACGCCAGCTGGATCCAATCGTATTGGCTCTGCCTTTCCATTGGACTAATTCAGTGGCGTGGAGAGGGGGGAATTTGCTGATTGGGTAACAGCCTATCCTCCATAACAATCTAACCCAGGCTTTCATGCTTCGCATGCAGCGTGTGCAGCGCTGAGCACGATACCATAGTCTTTCAAGATTGACGGAGGCCTGCTTTGATAGGGAGTTAAAGGCCATTTAAGCAAGTGTAATGTAAAACAGCTGTATGTCTTTAAATCTCAACGTTAAACTTTTTTAAACTTAACTTTAAAAAAGGGATAGACAAAGCAAGTACAGTACTTCACAAATCAATTAACAGTACCTAAGACAAAATGATTGCTACTGGCTTAGAAGGCTTTAAAGTTTTGATAAATTCATTATGACAAGGTGTGTCAATGGGGATTAGCCATAACAGCTAAATGGAGAACTGCACAGGTAGTATGCCTTTGAATACTGGTATTCAAATAAGAGGAGGCATCTGTTGTCTTCACAGTGGTTGCTGAACTTCCCAAACCATCTGCCTAGTCTCTGTTGGAAACAGGATGCTGGCCTGATCCAGCATCTTTTTGCAGCACAATCCTATGTACACTTACCTGGCAGTAAGCTCTGTTAACTAAGCCAAAGGAGACCTATTTGTGAGCAATCATGTATAAGCCTATGCAGCCAGGTTTTTCCTGGCCTGACCTACTTCACAGGGTAGTTGTGAGGAGAGGAGGAGCTAAAGCTTTTTATGCATTTGTGTTGGTGTGGGAATGGTGGTGTTTGATTTTAAATAAAACAAAAAAATAAAAGCAAACAACACTGTTGGACATCATATTTATGTTCTTTCATGGATCACTTTCAAGATGAAAACATATACTGTTTACTGCTGTACATAGTTGGTTTATTATATTTTCAGACTCAAGAGTATTTTTCAACCAAGCAGAATCATTCCTTTGAAACAACCATATCCTGAATTAGCAAAGTATTAGAGATATGTTTTCAAGAAGCAGAGATGAATACCTCCTGGGCTCCTTAGTGTTTGGTTGTAGTTGTAACGTGTTTCACCAACCAAAAGTAAAAATGAATGGAATTTTTGACTGAGCCTGCATCAGCCCTGCAAGAAAAGGAAAGAAAATTTCTTTCTATCATTCAAAGGATTTAATACTTCTATGTTTAAGATAGAGAATCAGTAAGCAAATAAAAAGGATATACTGTATATAGTGGCAATTTTTAATTTAACTTTCTGTCACTGTATATGCCCATGCCTACACACGTGCACACACACACAGAGAATTATCTCCTGTTGATTGTCTCAACTAGTATTCTGTTGTACACAGCCCCACCTCCTGGTTAAAAAAAACAAACCTTTTTTTTAACTATTTATTATAAACAATTAATATTTGGTTTGAAAGGGGGAATTCAGCCTAATATCCTAAGCATTCTGAGAAAGCCTGTTTCTGAGACCAGGCGGCTGCAGGTACACAACATAGCTGGCACCCTGAAGGACTTTTCCTCCAGAAATCTGTCCAATAACCCTTTTAAAGACACATAGGTCAGATGCCATCACTACACACTGTGGCAAGGGGTTCCACAGACTAACAACAGATTCCGAAATGGCAAATCTCACCCTCTTGTGACCCCCCCATCAGAGGTCACAACCCACCAAAAGAGTACCAACCCCCACTTTGAGTATGTCCTACATTTTTTCTTGCTGTCCTACATTTCCTGGGGAGCTTTGTCCTCTTTTTCCAGTTATGACGTATGGCCACCCTGCTTGGAAGGAGTCTCACCTGGTACTGTAAGAGACACACACACCCAGGTGAGACTCAGGCTGCAATCCTAAAGACACTTTCCTAGGAGTAAGACCCACTGAACACAATGGGGCTTACTTTTGAGTAGACATGGTTAGGATTGTGCTGTCAGTCCAAGACCAAGGTGACCACAAGAGGACAAGACCCTCAAAATGTAGGATACCCAAGAAAAATGTAGGACATGATTTTTACCAAATTGCACTGCTTTATACAGCAATGGTTTGAAGTTACATTTTTTATTACAATACAATAAGCTGTTGAACTAAATACTGGCCTATACTTATAATCAAAATACTGAATTTACT
Source organism: Cryptoblepharus egeriae (assembly GCA_030015325.1). NCBI lineage: Eukaryota > Metazoa > Chordata > Lepidosauria > Squamata > Scincidae > Cryptoblepharus > Cryptoblepharus egeriae. Next base: position 10,658,185 of record JAREYC010000001.1, read on the forward strand.
CAAATCTAATGCACACTCCAATTTTAGAGACTATCAGTGCAATCCTAATCATGTCTACTCAAAAGTAAGCCCCATTATGTTCAATGGGGCTTACTCCCAGGAAAGTGTCTTTAGGACTGCAGCCTAAATCTGGCTGGGAAAGGTGTTAGATTGGAGTCAATATGGTATTACTTATTAATACATTTAAAACTATTAGATATAATTTATTACACTAGGGATGCAATCCTAAAGACACTTTCCCGGGAGTAAGACCCATTGAACACAATGGGACTTACTTTTAAGTAGATTTTGGTCTTAGGGTGCAATCCCAAGCATATCTACTCAGAATTAAGTCCCATTTTGTTCAATGGAACTTACTCTGTGGAAAGTGTGTTTAGGATTGCAGCCATGGAGCACAATCCTAACCATGTCAACTCAAAAGTAAGTCCCATTGTGTTAACAGGTCTCACTCCCAGGAAAGTGTCTTTAGGATTGCAGCCTTAATTTATTAGTTGCAAAAAGGGTTATATGCCTCCTGCTCTCAAGGAAAAGGGGGACACTGAACTTTTTTTCCCAGGACACAAGGCTAAAAAAGAGGACCTTTCCTGGATCAAGAGGACATATGTTCCCCTGATCAAGAGTGGCAGCTGCGCCCCCCTCCAGCTATGCCACTGGCAAGTCCTCCTGCCTCCAGGCAGCTCATCTCCGCCCTCCATCAGCCCAGCCTTGGTTGGCCAGTCCTGGAGAGGCGTGTTGGGGATGCTGGTGGGAGGATGTGGGCAGGCTGAGCTGGACAGGCTGAGCCCAGAGGAGGCCACTCTGCCTGGGAAGATGCCCTACCTGCTCATCAGCACCCAGATCCGCATGGTGAGCAGGCTGGGGAGCTGTCCAAAGGGGCCATATGGGATCTCTGCATCCCCTGCCCCAGCAGAGGAGGGCTGCAGGCTCAGCTGTGCCCCCCTTTCAGGGGGGATGTATGGGGGGGGGCATGGTTGTGCATGATGGGCATACAGCCCACTTTCTGCTCTGGTTTTTGGTTTTATACATGCAAGTTTTAAGACGCCACTGTTTTTAGTTGCTTTTATAGTACCTTTTTATTATTTATAACATATTATTTTATGTTGTTTTTAAAAGTTGTAGTGCAGTTTTAATGTATTTTTATCGTTCTTGATGTTTTTAATGATGATGTTTTTAAACTGATTATATTTTTGTTGTTGTGAGCCCTCTTGAGTCTTTATGAAAAAGTCAGGATATAAATAAAGGCTGCAATCCTAACCACACTTTCCTGGGAGTGAACTCAGTGGGACTTAACTTCTGAGTAGAAATGCTTAGGATTGCATTGAAAGTTTAATGATGATGATGATAACGACTGTGAAATAGTACATAATGATAACGATGATGATGATGATACATACGAATAATGATGACTGTGAAATAGATCATCATCATCATCATCTAGTTATTATTTACTTCATTTTCCCTGTAATCTGATTTGTGAACTTTTTGTTGAAAAGCTATATATAAATACTATTGATTGATAATAATGGCACCCACTTTGCAAAGTGGCGTAGCTAGCGGGGGGGGGGGGAGCAGTTAGTGTTAGAAAGAGCCTCCTGTTTGGAGCAAGGTGACCATACCTCCTCTTTTGTCAGGATATGTCCTCTTTTTTAGCCTTATGCTCTGGAAAAAAAACTTCAGTGTCCTCCTTTTCCTTGTGAGCAGGCAGCAGATAGCCTTCGTGTATATGCAATAGTTTTATATTTTATATTTAAATTTAATAATAATATTAATTATTTAGGGGCTGTGGTGGCGCAAGTTATTAAGACACCGTGCCTGTTAACCAGCAGGCCAGGGTTCGAGACCCAGATCCCCACAAGACGCGGTGAGCTCCTGTCCTTAGCCCAGCTCCTGCCATCTTAGCAGTTTGAAAGCAGGTAAATACAAGTAGATAAATAAGTACCACCTCGGTGGGAAGGCAACAGTGTTCCATGTGCCTCGGCATCTAGTCATGCCGGCCCGATGACCATGGAAATGTCTTTGGACAACACTGGCTCTTTCATTGGCATCCATCAGTCTCAAAAGACCATGGTATTGTGCTCCAAATGGGGCAAGTGTCCCCTCCAGGGCATGAAGGCCTGGCTCTAAAGGCTTGGAAAAGGGGATGAGCACTGTGCCTCAGAGTCAGACACAACTGGGAGTTAACCTGCAGGGGGCCTTTACCTTTATCATTATTTATTTATTTAATAATAAATATTTCATTTAATAATAAGTAATATAGTGTTTGAAATTTACCACATGAAAGTAATAAATATGAATGTTTTTAGCTTTGGTTTTATCATGTCCCGCATTTAGAATCATAGAATCCTAGAGTTGGAAGGGACCTGGTAGGTCATCTAGTCCAACCCCCTGCCTGCAGCAGGAAATCCTCCTAGAGCATCCTTGACAGGTGCTGGTGGAGCCTCTGCTTGAAGATCCCCAGTGAGGGAGAGTCCACCACCTCCCTTGGCAATCTGTTCCACTGCCGAACCGCCCTCACCGTCAGGAATTTTTCCCGGATATCCAACCAGAATCTCCTTTCCTGCAGTTTGTACCCATTGGTTTGAGTTCTGCTCCAATGCACCTCCCTCCAACACTGACCTCTCTGCTCCCTCTAGCTATGCCACCATTGCCCCATTCCAGAAATGTGGAATGGGAGCAAGCTTGTTTATTGCCAAGTCCTGCCTGCAAGCACCAGCCTTTGCCCCCTTTGGGCTGGTTGGCTTTGTGGTTTTGTTTGCATTTTGACCCAGCTGGCTGTAAACAACAGGATCGCCCTCCCTTTTCGGGACTGGGTGACCGTATGTCCTCTTTTTTCAGCTTTATGTCCTAGAAAAAACATCTTCATTTTCCTCCATTTCCTTGTGGAGCAGGCACCATGTAGCCTTTTCGCAATTAATAAATTATATGCAATAAATTACAGTATGTATAATGGCTTTAACTTTAACAGTGAATAATATAGTGTTTAAATGAACCACATGAAAACAATATACTCAGTGTTTTTAGGTTTTATTCTGTTATGTCCTACATTTTTCTTGGGTGTCCTACATTTTTAAATAACCTCTTTTTAAATAATATTTTTAAATAACCTCTTATGGTTATATGGTCACTCTGCCTTTGCATGTTTACTTAAAAGTAAGTTGCATTGTGTTCAGTGGAGCTTACTCCCAGGAACTATGGATAGAACTGCATGCAATCTTGTCTGCCTAAAAGCAGACTGCTTAATGCATGTCTTCTTAAAAGTTAGTTGCATTCTGTTCAGTGGCCTTTGGCTGCAATCCTATCCACACTTTCCTGGGAGTAAGCTCCACTGAACACAATAAAATACAATTTCCTATCTCACCTACATGAGCCCCATTGACTCCAGTGGGACTTCCTTCTGAATAGCCATAGGATTGGGCTCTTAGGGTGCAATCCGGAGTAACTATGTGGAGTCCTTGCTCCGGTGTAAGAACAATTTGCTCTGGATTGCAATATGACTTTCCCATTGGTTTTCACTAGGTAGTGCAGTAGCTACGGGTACACGTAATGTCTCTTATGTGCTCCCGTAGTTACCTTGGATTGTAGGGTTAGTGCAGCTGTTCCTAACAGATGTTCCACAGCAGATCCCCCCAGATGGCATTTCAAGAATGTTTTGTGCGTGCACTAGTTCTAAGGAGATCTCAGTGCCTTGAGAAATATCTGAAGGATGCTGACTATGAGTTTCAGGGCACACTCCTATGCATGTTTACTCAGAAGTAAGTCCTTGTGTCTTCGTCCCAACAAAAGTGCAGATAGGATTGCAGTCTGAGTATTGGAAAGCAACAAGATCTTTTGGAGAACAAGTGTAGGATATGTTTGTCTGCATGTTGTAAAGTTAAATAGATGGTGCTTTGTGGTTTTGTTTTGAGTCCTCCCCTTTTTTTAAAGGCAACTTTAACCAAAGGCTGATATCTGCGGATGTGGCTTTTGAGAGCAACAAACTTGGAGTTGGCATAAATAAAACAAAAATTGCCAGGAGTTCTGCTGAGAGGGTCAGAGATAATATTTGACATTTATATGGCTCGTTTGAATTTTCAGAGCAATTCAGGAATGTTATCTTGAAAGCCTTGCTGCAAACCTGCGAAGTAGGACAGTATTATAATCATTACAGAATGGCTTGCCTAATGCCATATCTTGAGAATTTGAACTAGGAATTTGAACTTGGAACTACCTTCACTCTGAATTCTCAGCATGCAAAGTCTAGTGGACTAGCTGGTATTGCAACATCAGTCTGACTCTTGAAGGAGGATAATTTTGATCAGTTGCTTGTTTATCCTGATAAATATTATGAACTGCCCTGGGAATGGAAAGACCAAAGGGGAGAATGTAATTAAAGATATGATCAAGGGTGTCTATTTAGAAGGCCCCAATCCTGATAAGTCTGATATCTAAAAGATGAAACATTGGACAGGGCCTGTCAGGTATGGATGTGTCTGCACATTTGAGCATAGGAGAAGTTTGAGAAGATATATGAATCTTGAGTATCCTTGATACTATCTTGTATTGCACAGTGTAACGTAATGATGTTATTTGCAAAGTAAACTGGTCATGCAGCTGTGTTTGATCTTGACTATTTTTCCATATGCTTTTCCCTAAACTTTATGGTTGCCAGACTGGGCACATTGGTTTTTTTCTGGTTTTACAGAATGGAACTAGCATTTAGATAGCTACATTGCAGCGGTGCCGTTACAGGGTGTGGGGTGTGTGGGCAACACTAAGTGACATGCATGGAGTGGGATGATACGACTACTGTCCAAAATTATAAAATCGCCATTTGAGAAATAATACCATCATGTTATATCAAGGTGTGTGATGTACAGCAGAATCCAACAGAACAAATTGTGTTGAGATATCTCTATTCTATCAAAAGTTATAGCCAAACACACACAAAAACAGTGGGGACAGGGCAATGATATGTTGCCATGTCCACTGCATGGGAGAAGGTTCATCATGGGGGTGATGGTGATGCAAACCCTAGTGGTACCATTGCTATGCTGTCAACAGTAAAAGACCAGCTATGGACACCTGTTGATGTGAGAGAATACAGGTGTCTTCCACTTTCTGGCAGTTCATTTTCTGATGGTTCTACTCTTTCAACACCTTTCAATTATACCCAGAACTCATTTATTCAACACATGGTCCAGTCTTTCAACTTCTCTCTGCTGGTCTAAAGCCTAAAATTGTCTTCCCTGATGTTGATTTGCATGTGACATGGTGATCAAACCCTTTTAGCATTTCCTAATGACTTTCTTTAGTAAATAACTATCATTCAAATGCATAAGATATTCATTGCCCATACATGTCATTGTTCATTTTACTGTATATCTTTTTTGGTGACCATTTTGCATTTGCAAGATTGGGTTCCACATTTCAATGATTTTAACTTTTGGACATTGCTCTAATTCCTAACCCAATAAGTGGGGAATGCCTTGTTTTCTTTTCTATTAAAGAGCAAGACTTCAAAGCTGAAACGACTTTTTTAAATGTTGCAAATGTATTTATGGCTTGTATTTTATCACAGGATGTGGCGAAATTAGTATTCCAGTTAGATGGCATATGTATCAAAGAGGAAATACAGTGTTTCCTCACATAATAAGTATAGTTCATTCCAGAAGCATGGTTGTTATGTGAAAACTCTTTATGTGAATCGGATTTTCCCATAGGAAATAATGGAAACTCAGATGATTGGTTCCACAACCCAAAAAATATTCATATGAAAATATTAACTGGATGTAAAAATGATGACAAAACACTTGAATTGAATTCAAAACATGCATTCAATGTGCATGATCAGATGAAGTCTACTTACGCTGCAATCCTAAAGATACTTTCCTGGGAACAAGCCCCATTTAACCCAGTGGGGCTTACTTCTGACTAGACATGGTTAGGAGGCTACACTTTCTTCTGTATTCAAAGACACTTTCAAAGTGTCTCCCCACTTTCTCCTTCTCTCCATCCTAAGCCTCTCCCACCCCTGCTCCCTTCTGGGTAGCCTTGAGCTGCTTCCCTCTTCTCCATTGCTCTTCTCTCCCTCTCCCTAGCAGACGCCTGGCCACAGGAGGTGGCCAGAAGTGTTGTTTTTGCCATGGGCAGGTGCGCTAGGCAGCCCTGATGCTTTTTTAAAGGTCTGCCAGCCAGTGTGTCTGCCCCAATTGCCAATGAATGTGCTTGTTAAGTGAAGCAATGCTTGTTATGTGGAGCAGAATCCTAGAGAAATTTATTCTTGTTATGTGGATCACTTGTTAAGCAAGGCACCACTGTAAATGCTTCTACTCTGGCTGTTTTCTATGTTAACCAGCAGCAGCTCAGTGCATTTTTGACATCTCTACCTGTTGGAAAAGAAGCTAGGACTTAAGGCTACAATCCTAAAGACACTTTCCTGGGAGTAAGACCCATTGGACCCAATGAGGCTAACTTTTGAGTAGCCATGGTTAAGATTGTGCTCTTAATCAGATCGGTCTCAAGAGTTTGGAGCAGAGGTTTTGCTGACTTTATTATTAGTTAAGCATTACATTTGCAGACAAACAGCTTCTAGATTTCTAATAGAGAATGGCTTTTAATTTCCCAGAAATAATGGCAGGAGCTGTATTTTTAGAATATTCTAATATTTTAAAATATTATATATAATGAATATTTGAATATTAATATTAGAAATTTATATCATTTGAATATTAAATAGGATTCAAAATAAACAAACACACAATATCATATGCAAAGAAGTTTGTATCAGAGAGTGCAAAGCTGATTGACTATAAATCCTGTGACCTTGCTTACCCTTTCACAAAAGACTGAAGGAATACAAAGTATTTTTCTGGCCAAATCAAACATTAGTAGATCAATCTCTCTCCTGCAAATGGGATTTGGAGGCAAACTGCCTCTGGATCTATAGTTTCCATGTAATCATTAGACCAAGTGTCACTACTAAGTAGTCTTGGTTGATGTTCCATCAGACAAGAGACATAATTGAGTTCTGGTAGGGCAGGACCATCCATTAGTATGACTGCATCAGTCATCCCAGGCAGAAAAAAGGTAGAAGATGCACATCTCTGTCCATTCACTTCCCTCCACAACTTCTCATCCTATCACTTTGTTGCAGCAGATTAACAGTTTTGTCATTGGTTTGTAAATCAGGAATTGCACATAAAAAAATTGAGGTTTTTTGTTTTGTTTTTTTGCTATTGTATAATCTAGTTCTTTCAGCTCTGTTCATGTGATGTTCATGAGATGCAGCCAGACAGACTCCTCTTACATTGTGATAAGCACCGTGTCATATTAAATCTTGGGGTCAAGTTAGAGCACTCGCCTCATATATTTTGAGATCCTGTGTGCTTAATATTTTTTAAGTACTTATATGCTTCAGTGGTGTAGCTAAGGGGGCTCTGGGTATAGCAATTGCACTAGGCAACAAGTCTTTTTTTAAGGGGGCAACAAGCTGAGCTTGATGCTAGTGACCAAAATCGTGAACAGATGGTATGCACTAATAATGCTATGTTATATATGCAGAATGCAAGGAAACAAACTACATTGGAATTTCTCTAATCTTTCAAAAGTTATGGCTGATTAAGGAAAAAATGAAAACATACCTTCCTTATGGAACAAAAAGTGGATTTCCTTAATTCATAGCTGACCCATGAGACTGTTTTGGGAGCCAGTGAGGTGTTATGATAAAGATGAAATGTGTAAGAGTTAGTAAGGAGTTAGCTCTCATTTCTATGCATCATAATACACTTGCCCCTGTCAACTGGCACTTTTTCAAGTCATGCTCCTCTTATATTTAGCAGGGGCAGAATAACTGTCCCTCCTCACTCCAGTGTCTTTAACCAACAAGGGGCACTCTTTTTATCTATTAATGAATTAAATGTGATTTTGTCAGGGAGGGGGGGAACTATAAATTCTTTAACTCCAGGTAGCAGATGTACCACTGCCTGCGGAGAAGCAGCAGAACAAGGGGGTGACAAGCTTCTAGGGGGGAGAGGCAGGTTTTCCCCTGATTTTCATTGATATATGATTCTGCTTCTAATTTTTCACTCTGTGTTTCCTGTTTCTTTCTAGTGTATCTGAAATTGATAATAGGTGCATTTGGAATCTCTTTGTTATCCCTAATTAAGCCTGAAGGAGGCACTCTTACAGAGTATATCATCCCTACAGAGTGTATTATGCCTTGTACCTTAATGTCTAACTGGATGGTATCTTGATGGTATCTAGTTAGCACGTACCATTTTGAATATACTGGTATGTACCATTTGCTGCCCAAGTACCATTTAGAATATATTAGTGAAAAGCATACCTGCTTTGCCGGAGTAAAATTCCCCCGTATGCCATCCCCCCATGGCGCATCAGTGCAACAACCCCCCATGCGCAACATCTGCTCATGTGCATCATTCCCCCATGAGAATCAACCCCCCAATGTGCACCAACCCCCCATGAACATCATCTCCCCATGTGCAACCCCCCATGTGCAGCATCATCTCCAGTGCAACCCCTCTGAACAACATCCCACCAGTGCACCAGAAACCGAGCACCAAATTGGCTGGATGTTGGGCAGTCTTCCATGTTAAGTATAGGACAAAAACCCATTACACCCCTTTTCAGCTCCTTGAGGGTTAAATTTCTCCACATTGATTGTTGGTGGGTGTTCAGGTGACAGAAGGAACACCCACCCCAAATTTCACACTTCTAGGTCCAGGGGTTGGGGCAGAATGTTTATGAGTCATCAATTCTTCAATGCAAAGTCTAGGGAGGTTTTGGCTGGGCGTTGATGAATCGGTGAGTCAGCGAGTGAGTCAGTGAATGAGTGAGTGATTTTTCAGTGTTATGTGTATAGAATGGATGATGGTATTTCCTCGAATCTTCTGCTCACCCTTTTCCACCAAACGTCTCCAAAATGAGGGAGTGCATGAGATTTGATGGTGCATTGAAAGGGAAAGGCGTCCCCCGCAATTGTGACCGACTCTAGGGTATGGTTTTATTTTGTCATGTCCTCCATTCTTCTTGGGTGTCGTTCATTTTGGGGGGTGTCCTCTTTTGTGGCTCAGACTTCTGCCCATCTGCAGTTGTGTCTCTCTGTATCTGAGTCAAGAGCAGCCAGTGAGAGGCAGAACTTCCCCTTTAGAGTCTCCTGGCAGTGAAATGGTTAAACAGTGCTAGAACTCACTGTGGGAGGTGGGCGGGATTATGCAAATCACTGACCAATCACAAGCTTCTCCTTAAAGGAAACGCAATGAAACTGACCAGTCAGACAAAATCCAATCAGGTAGGAGAAACCGACCATCAGTGAAAGGGTGGCCCCAGAGGTCAGACTTAGAAGCATTGGCGTGATCCACTCTGCCCAGTGGTGGTGCATGGAAATGTTCACATGGGATTCAATGTCTTGCAGCCCAGCCCTGGCTCACCTTTGCCTTGGAAGAAGTGATGGAAGAGGTAGGGAGCTGGTTTCAAAGGCACCTGTGTTTGTTTGGTTTTCTCTGTGTATTGTTATTTCTTATTCTGTTGTGTGATTAATCTTGCAGATATTGGTGCTTCTCTTTCATGAATCGTCTTTCGAGCCTTTGACTGTATTGATTAAGCTGATAAGAACAGCTCATTTTTATGTCTAAAAATAGACTGATTTGCAGGTAGATTCTGAAACACTCCCTGCAGAGTATTTCCTTGCATTTCTAAGCCAGGCCTAGAAAAAAGGCTTATTTATCATTATCACCTGCTTAATGATATTACATCGTGCACTAGGATGTCACTTCCAGTCTTCTGACATCATTGCCAGCGCTATGATGCCACTGCCAGGCCCATATGGATGCCAGCGTTATGATGCCACTGCCAGGTCCACAGTAGGCCTCCATAAAGCATGTTTCATGCACTGGACAGATGCGCAACTGCAGAGCTGTGAATCTCAGTGTCCTGAGTGAGGAATTTGCATCATGTAGCTGTCAACAGGATTGCAAAATAATTTGACCTCTTGCCTCACAGGCCCTCTCTAACCCCGCCCCCATGCGCATCAACCCCCTATGCGCATCAACTCATGGGCATCATCTCCCCATGAGCATCCTCCTCCTATGCAAAACAACCATGCTCATCATCTCATCATCTCCCCATGCGCTTCAACCTCCCATGCGCATCATTCCCCCATGCACATCATTCCCCCATGAGCATCAACCCCCCAATGTGCATCAACCTCCATGCACATCAACCCCCATGTGCAACACCCCCATGAACAGCATCCTTCCCAATGCAACGCCTCCCTACAAATAACATACCAGGCACTGAGCACCAAATTGGCTGGATGTTAGAATCATAGAATCATAGAATCATAGAGTTGGAAGGGACCTAGTAGGTCATCTAGTCCAACCCCCTGCCTGCAGCAGGAATTCCCCCTAGAGCATCTCCAACAGGTGCTCATCGAGCCTCTGCTTGAAGATCCCCAGTGAGGGAGAGTCCACCACCTCCCTTGGCAATCTGTTCCACTGCCGAACCGCCCTCACAGTCAGGAATTTTTTCCGGATTTCCAGCCGGAATCTCCTCTCTTGCAGTTTGTACCCATTGGTTCTAGTTCTGCTTTCAGAAGCAGCTATGAACAAATTGGCCCCTTCCTCCCTATGACAGCCCTTCAGGTATCTGAAGAGGGCAATCATGTCTCCCCTCAGCCTCCTCTTCTCCAGGCTGAACATCCCAAGTTCCCCCAACCTTTCCTCGTAGGGCTTCCCTTCCATCCCACTGATCATTCTTGTCGCTCTCCTCTGGACTTGCTCCAGTTTGGCTGCATCCTTCTTAAAGTGAGGTGCCCAGAACTGAACACAGTACTCAAGGTGAGGTCTCACCAATGCAGAATAAAGAGGAACTATAACTTCTCGTGACTTGGAAGCTACAGTCCTCTTAATGTAACCTAAAATGGCATTTGCCTTCTTTGCAGACACATCACACTGCTGACTCATGTTCAGTTTGTGATCCACGGCGACTCCAAGATCCCGCTCACATGTTGTGCTGCCAAGCCAAGTATCCCCCATTTTATACCTATGTTTTTGGTTTTTATTGCCTAAGTGCGGAACCTTGCACTTCTCCCTGTTGAAATTCATTCTGTTTGTTACAGCCCAGGATTCCAGTTTATCCAGATCCTCCTGGAGGTTTCTCCTATCTTCTGATGTGTTTGCTACTCCTCCCAGTTTGGTGTCATCTGCAAATTTGATCAGGCTCCCCCGTATCCCTTCCTCCAAGTCATTGATGAAAATGTTAAAGAGAACCGGTCCCAAGACAGAGCCTTGGGGTACCCCACTAGAAACGGACCTCCAGGTTGACACAGAACCATTTACTAAAACCCTTTGAGTGCGGCCATCGAGCCAGTTGCAGATCCACCTAACAATTGCCCTGTCTAGCCCATATTTTTCCAACTTCCTAATTAAAATGTCATGTGGGACTTTGTCAAATGCTTTGCTGAAGTCAAGATAAATGACATCCACAGCATTGCCACTGTCCAGTAAGCTCCTAACCCGATCAAAAAAGGAGATCAGATTTGTCTGGCAAGATTTATTCTTGGTAAATCCATGCTGGGTTGTTTTGATCACGGAGTACTTGTCTAGATGTGCACAAATTGTGTGTTTTATGATTTGCTCTAATATCTTGCCCGGGATTGAAGTCAAACTGACTGGTCTATAATTTCCCGGGTCTTCTTTTTTCCCCTTCTTAAAAATTGGGACTACATTTGCCCTCTTCCAGTCCAATGGCACTTCTCCACTCCTCAAGGATTTCTCAAAGATGATCGACAAAGGCTCTGCAAGGACATCTGCAAGTTCCTTAAGAACTCTAGGATGCAGCTCATCCGGTCCAAATGACTTGAATTCATTTAGGCCAGTTAAGTGGTTTCGAACCAGTTCTCTGTCAATCTTAATCTGCTGTTCTGCACCATCCATGTTTTCATTACCTCTTTGGGGATGTAAACACATCCCCGAATCAGCCAGTGATCCCGCACCCCCATTTGCACAGCCCTCCTTCTGTGAATAGACGGATGCAAAGTAGGAGTTGAGCAGCTCCGCCTTCTGCTGGTTTCCAGACACCTGTTGTCCATCCTTGTCCAAGAGCAGCCCCAGCCCCTCGTCTCTCCTCCTCTTCCTTTGGGCATATCTAAAGAAGCTCTTTTTGTTATCTTTGACTCCCCTGGCCAGCCTCAGCTCATACTGAGCTTTAGCATCCCTGACCCCCTCCCTACATGACCGGGCTACCTGCCTGTACTCCTCTCTGGTGATCTTTCCAGTCTTCCACTCCCTATACTTCTCTTTCTTTAACTTCAGCTGATCCCCAAGTTGCCTGTGGAGCCAACCTGGTTTTTTCAGCATTTTCCCCCCTTTCTTTTTTATTGGAATTGTTTCTGACTGTGCTTGTAGAAGCTGCCTCTTAAGGAGCTCCCACCCATCTTGGGCCCCTTTCCCCATTAGATCATCAACCCAAGGGATCCCACCTATGACTCCTCTAAGTCTGTTGAAACCAGCTTTCCTGAAATCCAACATATAAGTTTCACTCTGCACTCTTTTTATTTCCCACATTATTCTAAATTCCAGCAGCTCATGATCGCTTTCCCCTAAAGTTCCCACTATGTTGACCTGATCAACCAGTTCTTCACGATTTGTTAAGATCAGGTCAAGGATGGCCCCTCCCCTTGTCGTTCACTTTCTGGACCATGAAGTTATCTTCCAGGCCCATCAGGAATCTACTGGAGCTTCCATGTTTGGCTGAGTTTGTCTCCCAGCAAATGTCTGGGTAGTTAAAGTCCCCCATTACTACTACCTCATATTTCCTTGCAATGCCTGCCAGTTGCTCCAAGAAGACATCGTCTACTCCTTCTCCTTGACCTGGCGGTCTATAGTAGACGCCCACCACAATGTTTTGTTTTTTATTTTCCCCCCTTACTTTTACCCAAACACACTCTACAGGGATATCCGGACCACTCTCCTGGATTTCAGAGCAAGTATATATGTTCTTGACATATAATGCTACTCCACCTCCCCTTTTGCCACTTCTGTTCCTCCGGAACAGCTGATAGCCTTCCAATTGTGTGTTCCAGTCATGGGAGTCCCACCAAGACTCACCATGTTGGTCAGTCTTCCATGTTAAGTATAGGACAAAAACACATTGCACCCTTTTTCAGCCCCTTAAGGGTTAAATTTCTCCACATTGGTTCTTGGTGGGTGTTGATAGCACCCTCCCCAAATTTCTTGTTTCTAGGTCCGGGGGTTGGGGCAAGAGCATCCCTAAGTCAGGGATTCTTCAATGCAAAGTACTGTATATGGAGGAAAACGCGTTGTGCCCCTTTTCACCCCCTTCCAGTTGGAATTTCCAAAAACTGGTTCTTAGTGTACCCCTCAGTCATGGAAGGAACACCCACCCCAAATTTCAGGTCTCAGCGGTTTTGGCAGGGCATTGATGAGTCAGTGAGTGAGTGACTTTTCTCTTTTATATGTATAGATGACCTTTGCAACTTGCACATTCTTTAAAAAAATTTGCAAGGCATTTGTATTTGATCTTATAATCATCAAGATGGCTAACAAGCTGTTAGCACAATCAGCACAAACATGCTACCATGTTCTGGACCCAATGCAAGTTTCCAGACAATCCCACATCGTGATCTCAGCAGTCTGACATGCATGTTATCAAAACATGGATAACCAAGTCTACCTCTATTCAGAGGTTGCTGTAACTGGTACATCAGCCTAAGTCATCCTATAGTGCACTTTTGTGAACATATCAATAGTTGTCACTGATCAACTTTAATTCTTTTTGGATTGTGTTCAGACCCTTTCTTGTGTCCAAATCTTCCACTCTTGGGGAGGGAGGGGAAGGGTATGATTTTTGGTTATTCCTCCTCTCTCTGGCTTCAAATTCCTACTCCCTGACTTCGAATCTGCTCGTGGAGGTAGGGGGACCCTTGGCCATAGATTTGTAGGGTAGTACATGGGGCTGGAGCATAAAGAGGAAATAACCAAAGTTACACATCCCTTGCATAAGCTGGAGTAAATGGTGCACGTGCAAAACAAAAGTTTGAATTCAACCCATTATTTATATTAAGACTCCAGTTAATTATGTGAAGGTGGAAATAAAGAATGTGCTGATGCTTACCCGATTGTCCATAACAGAAATGTGCATTTCTCTTTGCAGGAGGTTGGCCCCACGATGGTGGGTGATGAGCATTCTGATCCAAATTTGATGAACTATCTGGGAGCTACTAAAAGGAGCATGCTGGGGAATCATTTGTAAGTATATCTGTGGGGATCTTGATCTCCTCTGTGCTTGTACTATTGCACTTTCTCCTTATGTTAACTAATCATGAGTTTTGACAGGATCTGCCTACTGTTTTAATTTAAATGCATGCACAGCAAACACCATACTAAAGAACAGGTTCACAGGTAAGCTCATCATTTGGTCATGCAGTACCAAAAGTGGCACAGTGTACATCCGTGTTAGAACAGGGTGTTGCATACCCTATATAATTTTAATTTTTGAAATAAAATGCAATTGACCTGCTTTCTACAATCCTGTGTCAGTTTGCTTTATGGCACTTTTGCAGTGTAGCATAGCATGATTTAAAAAAGCAGGCCTCCGTCAGTCTTGAAAGACTATGGTATTGTGCTCTGCATACGCTGCATGCAAAGCATGAAAGCCTGGGTTGGATTGTTATGGAGGATAGGCTGTTACCCAAGCAGCAAATCCCCCCTCTCCACGCCACTGAATTATTATTATTGGCATCCTTCAGTCTCGAAAGACTATGGTATCGTGCTCTGATTGGAGGTCCTGAAACAACATCTAGTGTGACTAAAGAGGCCAATTTGAGAGTGTCCATCCCTTCCACACTGAGGACAAATAAATTCCGTCCCCTGCCCAGGCCCAGGTTTCGCTGCTTTCGGGTCTGTCTCTTTGCTTCAGCCTGCCGAACAAGTGTCTCTTCCAGTTGGAGAAGGCCATGCTGGGTCTTTTGCCTCCACGCTGAACGGTCAGAGGTCAAGGTTTCCCAGCTGTTGATGTCCATTCCCAAGGCCTTTAGATCCCTCTTGCAGATGTCCTTGTATCGCAGCTGTGGTCTCCTTCTTGGGCGCTTTCCCTGCACTAATTCTCCATATAAGAGATCTTATGGAATCCGACCATCAGCCATTCTCACGACATGCCCAAGCCAGCGTAGACGCCGCTGTTTCAGAAGTGTGAACATGCTAGAGATTCCAGCACGTTCCAATACTGTGTCATTTGAGACTTTGTCATGCCAGGTGATGCCAAGAATACGTCAGAGACAGCGCATATGGAAGGTGTTCAGCTTCCTCTCCTGCCATGCATAAAGGGTCCAAGACTCACTGCAGTACAAGAGAGTGCTCAGGACGCAAGCTCTATAGACCTGGATCTTTGTATGTTCCGTCAGCTTCTTATTAAGCCATACTCTCTTTGTAAGCCTGGAGAATGTAGTAGCCGCTTTACCAATGCGTTTATTCAGCTCAGAGTCTAAGGAGAGAGTGTCAGAGATAGTTGAGCCAAGGTACACAAAGTCATGGACAACCTCCAGTTCATGTTCAGAGATTGTGATACAGGGAGGTGGATTCACACCCTGACCCATGACTTGTGTTTTCTTCAGGCTGATTGTTAGTCCGAAGTCTTGGCAGGCTTTGCTAAAACGGTCCATGAGTTGTTGAAGGTCTTCGGCAGAGTGAGCAGTAACAGCAGCGTCATCGGCGAAGAGGAACTCCCGCAAGCATTTCAGCTGGACTGTGGACTTTGCTCTTAGTCTGGAAGGATTGTAGAGTTTTCCGTCTGATCTGGTCCGGAGATAGATTCCCTCTGTTGCGTTTCCAAAAGCATGCTTCAGCATGACTGCAAAAAAGATCCCAAATAAAGTTGGTGCGAGGACACAGCCCTGCTTCACTCCACTTCGGATGTGAAAGGAGTCTGATGTTAAGCCATCAAAAACTACAGTGCCCTTCATGTCCTCGTGAAAGGACCTGATGATGTTGAGGAGCTGAGGTGGGCATCCAGTCTTGGGGAGGATTTTAAAAAGGCCATCCCTACTAACCAAATCAAAAGCCTTTGTAAGATCTATGAAGACTACAAAGCGTTGCTGTCTTTGTTCCCTACATTTCTCTTGCAACTGTCGAAGGGAAAATACCATATCAGTGGTGGACCTGTTGGCTCGAAATCCACACTGTGATTCAGGATAGATTCTCTCTGCAAGCACCTGAAGCCTCTTCAGTATGACACGGGCAAGCAGCTTCCCTACAACACTAAGAAGAGAGATGCCACGGTAGTTGTTGCAGTCACCCCTGTCGCCTTTGTTCTTGTACAGTGTGACAATATTAGCATCCTTCGTGTCCTGTGGTACTCCACCTTCCCTCCAACAAAGGCAGAATACCTTGTACAGTTCAGTGGAAATGGTCCCTCTACAGCACCTCAGAACTTCAGCAGGGATGTTATCTTTCCCGGGTGCCTTGCCAAAAGCAAGGGAATCCAGGGCTTCGTTTAGTTCTTCTAAAGTTGGTTCACTGTCGAGCTCCTCCAAGACAGGCAGGCACTCAATGTTGTTTAATGCTTCTTCAGTTACTACATTTTCTCTGGAGTATAGCTCAGAGTAGTGCTGCACCCAGCGTGCCATCTGTTGTGCTCGGTCCTGGATGACCTCACCTGTAGCAGACTTAAGCGGGGCAGATTTCCTCACTGTTGGACCTAGGGCCTGCTTGATGCCATCATACATCCCCTTGATGTTGCCTGTGTCAGCTGCTCCCTGGATCTGAGAGCAAAGCTGCAGCCAATAATTGTTAGCACATCTCCTGGCAATCTGTTGGACTTTGCTACGGGCGACTCGCAGGGCTTGAAGGTTGCGCTCACTAGAACAGGCTTTATATGCAGTTAGAGCTCTCCTCTTTTCCTCAAGGGCTGGTGTCAGCTCCTCCGAGTGGGCTTCAAACCAATCTGCTGTCTTTCTAACCTGCTTACCAAAAACTGACAAGGCGGTAGTATAAACAACATTCTTGAAATGTTCCCACCGTTCAGAAGCGTTTGCTTCAGCCGGGCCTGGGAGAATTTCCTCGAGTGCTTGGTCAAATTCCAACACTTTTTCCAGACTGCTGGTCTTGCTGATGTTATTTCGTGGTCTTCCTTCCTTCTTTGAGTGATGCAGCCTCTTTGCTTGCAGTTTTACCTCTGCTGCACACCAAGGAGTGGTCAGTATCGCAATCAGCACTCTGATAGCTACGTGTGATCTTAATGTTGGGAAGGCTGGAGCGCCTGGTGAGGATCAAGTCAAGCTGATGCCAATGCTTCGATCTAGGGTGTTGCCAAGACACTCTGTGTTGAGGCTTTGTGTTAAAGAATGTGTTGCTAATGCAAAAATCATGATAGCAGCAAAACTCTAGCAGGCGTTGGCCGTTTTCATTCATCTTCCCGATGCCAAAACGACCTAGACAAGCGGGCCAAGAACTATGGTCAGATCCAACTCTTGCATTAAAATCACCAAGGATAAACAATGGTTCTTTCTCAGGGATTTTCTTGATAGTGGCAGCCAGATCATCATAGAATTTGTCTTTGGATTCTGCTGAAGATGATAGTGTCGGTGCATATGCACTAAGAAGAGTGACCAGCCCTACTGATGTCTGTAGCTGCAGAGACAGAATTCTTTCACTTCCTCCAGTAGGTGGGATAATGGATCCAAGTAGGGTGTTTCTAACTGCAAAGCCAACTCCATATTCCCTAGTCTCACTTGATGGCTTTCCCTGCCAGAAGAATGAGAAATTTCTCTCCTTAATAGATCCTGAGTCTGGCAGCCTTGTCTCTTGAAGGGCAACTATGTCCATCTGCAGTCTGCTCAGCTCCATATCAATGACAGCTGTCTTACGTACATCATCCAATTCTCGCAAGTCGTCAGAAAAGCCGGGGGTCATTGTCCGAACGTTCCAGGTGCCCAACTTAAGGGCTGAAGTTTTCTTATGTTTTTTGCATGGTGCTGAGTTGTCGATCTGCTTGTCGGTTTTCACCCTAAACCCCACGCACCCAGTGAGGTTAACAGACCGTGGCGAGGCAGCATCCTACTGGCTGGGGGCTGCCCAGCTTAAGGCGGGCGATAGCTGCCCAATGAGGCACGATGACCTCTCCCACCGTCGGAAGTAGCCCCTGGCGTCAAGCTCTTCGCCAATCGAGCCGCGACTTATAACTGGTAACTGCCACTTCCCATGTTGTTTCCACGCTGTATGCGAGGCTGGAGTTCCTCTCCAGAGCACGAAGGCCTGGGTAGGTTTTTATGGGGGATAGGCTGTTACCCAAGCAGAGAATTCCCCCTCTCCACGCCACTGAAATAGTCCAATGGAAAGGCAGAGCCAATACGATTGGTTCCAGCTGCGTCGCAGGAGTTACTAGAACATGACTGTAACACAGTCACGAACTGCTTTCGGGACTCCGGCTCCGGATTTTTCCTCGAGGTTTTCTCCTGAAGCCTTTCCCATGAATGGGTATAGCCACAAGGCAGCGGAGGTTTAGTGGGAGTTTTCCTTCTCCTAGGTAGGTTTGATAAGGACTCACTCTCATGATTTACACAGTCGCATGATTGATCCTCACATCACACTCAGTCTCATGCTCCACTACCAGAGGCAATGCAGATCTCCCCTCCCGTACAAGCAACCAGCAGGGTAAGACCCAGTGCACTGCTCCAATTCCAAACAAAGGCTGCAGACATTGAGGCATACCAGAGACCTCCCCCCACTCAAAAGAGAAGGAAAAAAAAGGAAAACCAGTACCCATGAGTCCCAGAGAGCCCCTCCTCTCTCACAGGAAGGATACTCTGTACACAACGGGGACCTCCCCCCACTCAAAAGAGAGAAGGAAAACCAGCACCATGAGTCCCAGAGAGCCCCTCCTCTCTCACAGGAAGGAAACTCTAGAAACAACAGGGACCTCCCCCCACTCAAAAGAGAGAAGGAAAACCAGAACCATGAGTCCCAGAGCGCCCTTCCTCTCTCACAGGAAGGAAACTCTAGAACAACAGGGACCTCCCCCCAGTCAAAAGAGAAAAGGAAGAAAGAGAGAAACCAGCACCATGAGTCCCAGAGCGCCCCTCCTCTCTCACAGGAAGGAAACTCTAGAAACAACAGGGACCTCCCCCCACTCAAAAGAGAGAAGGAAAAAAGAGGAAAACCAACACCATGAGTCCCAGAGAGCCCCTCCTCAGCCCCGCCACTGAATTAGTCCAATGGAAAGGCAGAGCCAATACGATTGGATCCAGCTGGTGTCGCAGAGCTGGGCTACGGACAGGAGCTCACCCTGTCTTGTGGGGCCAACCCGGGTCTCGAATCCTGGCCTGCTGGTTAACATGCACAGCGTCTTAACTGCATGCACCACCCACAGATGGATAACATCAAAACGTATTGAAAGCTCCATTAAATTGTGAGATTAGTTGGTCCTTGCTGCCAACACCTGAATGCTTTGCGCTCTGGCTGCTAACTAGTGTCTGTTCAGTTCTAGTAGGAGTCACACCTGAGAATTTAGTGATGTTACCTGCCCATGTCAACTTCTGCACTTATGATGTGACATTTAAATACTTCTGGTTCTGATTCTTTCCCCATCCATTTGCTGGCACGGGAGGAATAAGCAGTTGCATTTCCTTCCTGATTCCAGTGAGAAGCCAGTAATTTTCCCTGCTTTTACAAATGCCCAAGAGGAAGAGTAAAATGAGGGCAACAAAACAGCCTCCTGGAATGTGCCACTTGGCATCTTTCTTGTAGGCACGAAGTCCTACATTCCACCAAGATTAATAAGGAGGAATCGGGTTAGAGACCAAAGTACAGCAGTGAGCACAACAAAGCACAACAACCTGTGTTATTATATTCAATTACAAAAAATAGCATCCTCTCTGTTATAAACTGACTCCTTGTCCTAGGCAGTGATGACAGTTTTTTAAAGGTAGATGAAGTTATTAAATCCCAAGGATCATGGGAAGCAAACTTTTCTATCCTCCTCATCAGCACATCAGCCTCCCTGAACTTCACCTAAACCTGCTACTAGTTGGGTAGGGGGAACATTCCGGAATAAAATTAAAGGGGGCTGCAGATATATGTTGAGATGGATGAAACTCTCCCCTTGTGCAATTAAAAGTGCCTTCCATTTGTATAACCAGGCTGCAATCCTAATCCCCAGTTAGTCTAGAATAAGTCTTAGCACAAGTCCCATGCTGGCCTAAGGGCTGTTGCAAAAGTGCCATAAGGCACTTCTGTGCCACTCCTGGCTGGGGGTGGTGGGTTAGGCCACTGCACAGAAATGTGCCACCCTCTCCACAATGGGAACAGGGAAGCAGGTGAGTCGTGCCAGTTTAAATTGGTTAGGGTTGCACCCTTTATCCTGGAATGACTTCTTCCAGTGTGGATAAATAAAATGGACAATGAAGAACTATTATGTCTATTAAGTTTTTAGATGACAGTGGCAATAATAATTTGGAGCCCAATCCTAACCAATGTGCTAGTGCAAATGGTTCCTTTACCTCAGGACAGCAGCAATGCAGTCCTGAGGTAAAGGAACAAATGTTTCTCCAGAACTGCTGCCACAACCATAGGATGCAGTGGACACCCTGTTGGCACAGCTGCATCAGTGCTGGAAAATTGGATGGGATTTGGCCTGAAATGAATACAGGTGAGCCTGATTTATGCCTGCTCAGAAGTCAATTCCATAGTCCTCAGTGGGGCTTATGCCAAAGTAAATGAGTGTATGGGCATCCCCCTCTTTCTGACAGTTCTGCTCTTTCAACACATTACAATTATTCCCAGGACTCATTCATTCAACACATGCTTCACTCTTTCAACCTCTCTCTACTGATCTAAAGGCTAAATGTCTTTCCTGTTGTTGATTTGCATGTGACATGGTGATCAAATCGGCATTTCCTTATGACTTTCTTCAGTAAATAACCATCATTCAAATGCATATTAATTACCCACACATGCCTTTGTTCACTTTACTGTAATTTGTTGTGTATTTTGGGCCTGTATTGTGTTATTTAGGCGTCTGCAAGTGTTTTTTATGTCTTTTTGCTGGACATTTTTGAACTTGCAAGTTGAAAAAGACTGGGTTCCACTTTTCAACAGTTTTTGCTTTTGGACGGCGCTCCAGTCCCTAACCCGTCCAATATGTGGGGGGTGCCTGTACCCAGGATTGCATCCTTCATATACTGGAGACAGGAAAAAGTGGCATGTGCTCCAAGCATGGTGGCAGTTGAAGCTGAAAGAAAATGGTTTGCCTCTGGCGAGTGAGTTCATAGTTGTGCTTCATTTCAGTTTCCGCCTCAGGCTTTTTAACCATGTAGTAGTTTTCCCAAAAGCAAATGCTTGCCTCTGTTAAGTTACACAGGCTGTTCTACTGACAGTAGCTTAAATCACATGTTCAGACATGTTCACGTGGTGCAGGTATGTCCTGACTTGCACATGATGCATCACAAAGAAGATACCGGTACTTTTCCTGTCTTAATCAGAATTGCACAAGCTTAAGCCGAGGGAGTATTTTTGAGGTCCAGAGCAGGAAATAAACATTCTAAATAAATGTATGACATGCTCCATTACATAGAAGATATGTTGACAGCTAACTTCCTCCATTTTAGAAATGTTGTTCTTTCTTGCGTTACTGACAGCTGCAAGACTATGTTGGATTATGTTTTAGTTATGACAAGGCACTTTGTGAGAAAAAGCTAAGAACCATATTTCAAACAAAGAGAAAGTGAAAGGGGGTACATGTGTGGACACAATTGCGCATTTGTGGTTTGTTTGGGAGTTGGACAGGAACTTGAAGATCCAAATTCAAATTCCTGCTCAACTATGAGGCTTCCTGGGTGACTGACCCGAGCACCTACCTCACAGGGTTGTTGTGAAGACAAAAAGAATATTCCAGAGTATTATGTTCTCCGGGCTGAAGGGTGGTATAGACATATGAAAGTAAAAAATGAATAATAGTGGGGTTTCTTAAGTGGAACCTGCCCCTTCTGTGTACAGAGTGCATCCTCTGCCAATGTACTTTGTCCTCCAAAGTGGCAAAGATTGTGTGGCAAGGTCAACAGCACTCTCAGAAATGTTGTTTCAGAGGAACGAATGTTCTCTAATCGTTTTGAAGGAAGGAGGTATCATAACCAGAGCTGAGAGTTGGTCTGGATTTATTTTTTACTTTAGAATTTTCAGTACTAATATTTTAGTAAAAAGTATTTTAATAGTTTTAATAGTATTTTAACAGTCCCATGCATGTCTGCCCAAAAGTCTCATTGAAATCAATAGGATTTACTTCCAGAGAAGTCTGCATGGGATTGCAGCCTTACAGCTCACTCAGGTGCGGTATACTCAGAATCAAGTCCTGTTGTGCTCTGTGCAATGTACTCAGTGGCATACCTGGGACAAGGTATGCAAATACCCTGGATGCTGCACTGGGCAGCACTTAGGGGGGGACACGAGGCAGTGCTGCAACTTCCCCCCTCCCGGAGTACACTGAGAACCACACTGACAGTGGGTGCAGGAGCTGTAAGGCTGCAATTCCATTATTTATTTCTTTAAATGCAAGGAAAAGAGGGTGGCACTGTGGGGAACTGTTCCAAGAGTGGCTCTGCCTCTGTAGCATCCAAGGGCTACCCCCTCTCATTCACTTTAAAGACAGGGAATGGTAAGTGACATTCTGGCTGTGATTGAGCCTTCTGTGCCACTTTCACGCAATGTGAAAAGCTCCATCGGAGTTTTTTGATGCCATGGAAGTGGCACCCAGGTGAGAGCCACTTTCACAAAGCAGGTGGTGCACATCCTTCCAGTGGCATCAAAACACTGATGGTGCTTTTTGCACAATCTACACAAAGGATTGCACACCTGAGTTCAACACAAAACTGTCTCCAAGTACACATGGCTTCACTGTTCCGCAATGCATACAAGCTTACAAACCTAGTATTGATGGTTATAGTTGTTCTGTTCTCCACAAAGAGGCAACAATGAGCAATTCCTCCATAGCCATGTAGTCTTATGTTTTTCTACACTGCCCATGTAACGCTATCAGTGGAAATGTGCTTTTTTGTACATTAGTTCCCCATAGTCCAGTCATATAAAGGAATGAATATGATAATGTTGGCCAACTTTTTCTGTAGTGCAGAGCTAACATGTTGATGTCTCAGATACAGTACTGGCATTACCATCAGGTTATTGTCTCATGTGATCTAGTCAGATACTAAGATTGCAGTTTTAACCAACCCTGCTTTGGTATCCAACCTGATTCTTTACAGCCAGACCACAAGATAAACAGTCGATCCATGACTCATTCTTCAGACTGCCAATTTGTTTTCAGCCGCAAAGATTTGTGTTTACTTCTTTTACTATGTGTCAGTTCCTAAATGAGAATTCTTCTCCAACCAACACAATTGCTGTTAGTCCCACGGGACACAAAGGGGACCTGTATATTTTTAACCATCACGTCACACAGCTTAGGAAGGGCAATTTTGCCAGTAAAATGGTGTGGGAGGAAAGGGTTAAACATCCCCTTTGAATAGGAGTTCATTTCAGTTTTTTTGCCTGTAGACAGAATCACAGTCTTCTATGTAGCTGCACCCTCAAAGGGTGCACTGTATAGATTACACTGTATAGTAGACTAGGGGTCTCCGAACATTCTCTTGGACCTTTAAAGGAGGGAATTTCAGCATTTGCAGCTTCTCATCTCACAGATCACAATCTGAAATTCTTTCTTCTACACACTCATTAAAGATCCAGGAGCCCTCACGTTAAAAGTTTGGAGTCCCCTGTAGTAGACAGAGAATTACTGTGTTTACTCGTATCTAACACTCATCATTTTTGAGCTGAATTCAGTCTCCAAAATCAGGGTGTGCATTAGATTTGATGGTTAATTAGAGTAATTTGAGTAAATGCTGTATTTTTATTATAAGTATAGGGTGAGCATTAGATTTGATGGCACATTAGATTTGAATAAATACGGAGTTTGCATTGAGTAAAGCAAAAGTTGGAGCAACAGTTACAGTTTGATCTCCCATACATGCATTATGCATTACATGCAAAGTTGTTTATATTAAATAGCCCTCATTTCCAGCTAAGCTCTAGTATTTAAGTTCATCACTTGTTATCTATGAGATCCATCTGCACACTGTTATAATATAGTTGGGATATTTCACTTGAAACAACTTATGAGTTGATCTCGTAAATCTGAAAGACTAGTAGCACAGTCTATTGTGCCGTGTCTATTCACAAGTAAGCCCCATTCAGTTCAATGGTTTTTACTCCCAGGAAAGTGTGTTTAGGATTGCAGCCTAAGATAGCAAGCCTATCCACACTTTTGTGGGTGTGAGCCACATTGGCTATAAAGGGATTTACTTCTGAGTAGACAGGCATAGGATTGAGCTCTAATGCTGGCTCTTGGTTGCCGGTTTACAACATCCTTCATTTATAGTAATCTGAGATATCAACCTTCTTCGGAAATATTCCCCAGCCTAAATTCCCTCTGTGAATCTGGGCATCACTGGGTTAGGATGGCTTCTAATAATCCAGATCCAACTGGCTGAAGTTTGTTTATGAGGCCTCCTCTCCATTAGTTTCTAGTTATATAAAATAAAATATAAAATAAATAGTTATATAAAATAGTTATATAAAATAAAATATAACTTTTATTGTTATACACAGAATTCATCATATATGTTGTTTAGGCTTC
Organism: Cryptoblepharus egeriae; assembly: GCA_030015325.1. Lineage (NCBI taxonomy): Eukaryota > Metazoa > Chordata > Lepidosauria > Squamata > Scincidae > Cryptoblepharus > Cryptoblepharus egeriae. The sequence continues at coordinate 10,682,881 of JAREYC010000001.1, forward strand.
TTGTTGGTGTGTATCTGCTTCATATGAATCTGGAGAAATTGTACCTTACCTTTCCTTATCCATTCCACATCTTGTTTATCACAGCTGGGAGTACTACGTTCAAGATGCCCCCCGGATCGTTTTGAACAAGCTGGAGAAATGTGGTTATCGTGTGATTAGCATGACGGGAGTGGGACAGACCTTAGTGTGGTGTCTCCACAAGGAACCAACCTCAGAGATTTCTGCCAATCTTCCAGCATAGGACTGGCATCATTTTCCCCAATGAGCGATTGTATTTTGTTTTTAGACCATTAAACTGTGGCAGAATTCTGTGTTATGAGGAATGTACAGTACATGAATAGTATACATTATGAAGAATGTATAGTACTATATGATCATTATAAGTGGAAAAGGTGGTCCAGTTAGCTTCAGGCTACATTTTTACTAGAGGCAGATTCATCTGGAGCATTAGTTTGAATTTCATATCTGGAAATGCTAATTTTGCAGACTCTCCTTCATGCATTACTGTTGAAATGTACTAAAGCATACTCCTATGTCTACTCAAAAGTATGTCTATTGTGTCCAGTGGATCTTACTCCCAGGAAAGTGTGTATAGGATTGCATCCTAAGTCCACCTTTCTAGAAACCATTACAATCCAGGTTAGGGTAGGGGGAAATGTCAGGCATAAAATGCTTGTTGCTTTTATGGAGAGCATTAAAATACAGGCTGCTACAGAATAGTGGAGTGACACTATCCTTAGAGTTGAAAATAAGCTGAACTGTTCTTGTTGAAATAAAGAGCATGAATGGAATCATAAGGCTGTGGCTTTTCAAGGATCCATTCATAAGGGAACAGCAAAGTGGAGGTGAAAAGGTCCTGTAAATATTTCATCAGCTTTGTAACTAGTTGCCCTTGCATTGCTGGACTTATTTGGGACTGTATGTACTGCACCATTTCTAAATTTGTTGCAAAAATAAAAACTTGAGAAAACAGAGTTTGTCTATTACTTAATTTCTTTAAAATACCAAAATTTATTTGGAAACTGCATGGAGTCCTGCAGTGCAAGCGCTCTGTAGGGCTTCCCAACCCCGCTCCCTTGCCAGCACCTACAATTAGTCTAATATCTCCAGTTCACTTACAGGGACACAATCCTGGATATTGTATCACTTTCTTTCCCCATCTCTTAAAGCAGGCCTCCGTCAGTCTTGAAAGACTATGGTATCGGGCTTGGCACTGCATACGCTGCATGCAAAGCACGAAAGCCTGGGTTGGATTGTTATGGAGGATAGGCTGTTACCCAAGCAGCAAATCCCCCTCTCCACGCCACTGAATTAGTCCAATGGAAAGGCAGAACCAATACGATTGGATCCAGCTGGTGTCGCAGAGCTGGGCTGAGGACAGGAGCTCACCCTGTCTTGTGAGGGAACATAATTACATGAGCTAAAAGTTCACAACCACTGCTCCAAGCCAACCTGATGCTTCCTTTTCCTGCCCTCCAGCTGCTGGTCAGAACAGTTTTCTGTACTATAGTTTTCTGGGCTATAGTATTATAATGGTGCTAAATGTCAAAAATAAAAGACGCACAAAACTCCTGTAAAAAGGATACTCATTCGCGGCCCCCTCTGCCCAAGAAGATGGTGGTATAGGTTATGTGGTCATTGCTGACATGCAGGAGAATGTGGGCAGGAGAATGATGGCAGTACTGCTACAGAAAGGCCAAAAAAGTCCCTTTGTATGAGATTGTGTGGATTTGGGATTGAAGAGATTTAAGCTGGCCTAGAGACACTGGCCATGCTGCAAGCTGTGCAGATGCATTGTGTTCATCTGGAACTTGTCAAAACACATTCATACTACTGTTGGAAGCAGTAGTCTGACAGTTTATTCCAATATTATAGTCCTGTTGAACTCAATTTTTCAACCTATCTACCCCCTTTCTTTTCTATTCCACCTTTATCTTCGACTAGTGAAATGTACCCACGTTGCAGGAGTACGGCATACCCCACCCCGTATGCCAGTCCCCCGTTGTGCAAATACCCCCATGTGCAACACCTCCAACGCACAACACCCCCTGTGTGCAACACCTCATATGTGCATCATCCTCCATGCGCAACATCCCCCATTTGCATCACCCCACCCCATGTGCATCACCCCCCCCCCCCCGTGCACCCTCCCTCACAGTGCATCAGCCACCAAATTGCTGGGTGGCTATCCATTTAACAGTCTTCCATGTTAAGTATAGGACAAAAACACATTGCACCCCTTTTCAGCCCCTTAAGGGTTAAATTTCTCCACATCGGTTCTTGGTGGGTGTTCATGTGACAGAAGGAACTCTGTCCCCAAATTCCAAGTGAGTGAGTCAGTGAGTGAGTCAGAACAGTGAGTGTTCTGTATATAGAGTGGATGACAGTGTTTCCTCGAATCTTCTGCTCCCCCTTTTCCACCAAATGTTGTCTCCAAAACCAGGGAGTGCATGAGATTTGATGGTGCATTGAAAGGTAAAGGCATCCCCCACAGTTGTGACCGACTCTAGGGTGTGGGTTTTATTTTGTCATGTCCTCCATTTTTCTTGGGTGTCCTCCATTTTGGGGGGTGTCCTCTTTTGCGACTCAGACTTCTGCCCACCTGCAGTTGTGCCACTCTGTGTATCTGAGTCAAGAGCAGCCAGTGAGAGGCAGAACTTCCCCTTTAGAGTCTCCTGGCAGTGAAATGGTTAAACAGTGCTGGACTTCACTGTGGGAGATGGGTGGGATTATGCAAATCACTGACCAATCACAAGCTTCTCCTTAAAAGGAAAGTGATGAAACTGACCAAATAAAAGTCCAATAAGGTGGGGGGAACTGACCACTGGGGAGGGGCAGCCCCAGGGGGCAGACTTATGAGCATTGTCAAGACCCACTCTGCCCAGTGGTGGTGCATGCAGTTTTTCACATGGGATTCAATGTCTTGCAGTCCAGCCTGGCTCACCCTTGCCTTGGAAGCTGTGATGGAAGGAGTAGGGGAGCTGCTTTCGAAACTACCAACCACTTCATTTTCCTCTGTTTCTCCATTCTCAACCCTGTATACCCTGATCTTACTTGTTTTTTGCTTTTTCTTTGGGGCATCTGCATTGGATAAACAGATAAGATCAGCTAATTTTTATGTCTAAAATAAACTTATTGGCTGGAGTGTTCTGAGGGGATCCAGCATTTCTCTGCAGAGTGTTTCCTTGCATTTCTAAGCCAGTCCTAGAAAAGGGGTGTATTTCTGGTTTTAGGTATAGGACAAAAACATGTTGCACCACTTTTCAGCCCCTTAAGGGTTAAATTTCTCAACATCTGTTCTTGGTGGGTGTTGATGTTACGGAAGAAACACCATACCCGAATTTCATGCTTCTGGGTTCAGGTGGCGCATACCTCTGTCAGGGATTCTTCAATGGAAAGTATATGGAGGAAAATGCATTGTGCCCCTTTTCACATCCTTTTGGTTGAAATTTCCAAAAACCAGTTCTTAATGGGTGCCTCCATCACGGAAGGAAAACCCTCCCCAAATTTCATGCTTCTAGGCCCAGAAGTTTTGGCTGGCCTTTCATGAGTCAGTGAGTGAGTCAGGCAAGTAAGTCACCAACATCTGGCTCAGGAGAAGGAAAACTCCCACCTCAAACCTCCACTGCCTTATGGCTATGCCCATCTACGGGAAAGGCTTCAGGAGTAAACCCCAAGGAAAAATCCGGAGCCGGAGTCCCAAAAGCAGTTAATGACTGTGCTACAACTACGTATTGGTAACTCCTGCGATGCAGCTGGAACCAATCGTATTGGCCTTGTTGTTCCACTGGACTATTTCAGTAGCATGAAGAGGGGGGATCTGCTGCTTGGATAACAGCCTATCCTCCATATCAACCTAACCAGGCCTTCGTGCCCTGGGGACACTTTTCCCATTTGGCGAAAATACCCAAAAGGGGACACTTTTCCCATTTGGCACATGATACCGTGGTCTTGAGACTGACAGATGCCAATGGATGGAGTGAGTCAGTTAGTGAATCAGTCAGTGACTTTTATATAAATATATAGATAATCAAATTGTCCTTTTCAAAGCTTCTTTAATTCCCATTTAACCCCATGTACTACAGCCGAAAACTTAGGAGGTGCTGGTGAAAGTGGGCTCCACATGATGTCTCTTTAAATTATGCTCCTGAGTGAAGTGGCTACCACCACTGAGCATCTTTGGGCAGTTTCCACACAATGAATTGTGGGCAAACTGGCTTGTGTTTCCATCACCCTTACTAGAAGAAGAATTGCTCATTTTAAAAAGGAAACTGCAGTTGTTTTTAAAAAATATTTATTAATTTAAGAATACGTTAGAGCACAAGAGAGAATGCTGTTTTTCCTCTGTTGTTCAAGATTCTTCTTCATCCTCTCGTTGCATCTGTTCAATCAGTTTTTGCCTCTCTGCAGCTTGCCGCATCCGCATCATCACCAGGCTTTCGTAATCTCGTTCAGAGACAACAGAACCCTAAGGAGAACGTGACAACAATAAGCATTAGTCCTTGGGGCACTACTGAATTAAAAAAGATAACATACCACAACGGTGCAAGGAAAGTATACCATAGCACTATACAGAAATGCAGGATCAGTAAATAAAGCTAAGACAGTTGGTACTAATCAGCATCCACTGGCAATAAAGTAGTAGCTGTGGGCACAGCAAGCTAACTTCTTTATGTGAATACTTTGCAACATCTTTCTCTGTTCAGTTCAAAGCCTCAATAGGTCTTAATAGTTCTTCAACATACAAACAAGCAGAGCTAAATGATGCACATTGTGTAACCAGTACTCATCAAGCAGAGATTTTATCAGTGCTGTGCATGTTGTTCTCTGTTCCTAATTAAAATGTATGATGCTAGAAATTTGAACAGTCCATTAGAAACAAAAAACATTGAATCATATTGTGCTGGAACAGCCACGTTTCCCAACTTGTTAAAGTACAGGAAAGCCCCAACTTAGTCAAATAATCTTGAAGTCCAGAATAAAGATTTTCTAAAGAATCTGGCAAACAGTTGGAAGCACAGTAGTGCTGAAGAGTATAAAGCAGGGGTCTCCAAATGTTTTGGCTGGAGGGCCACACCATCTCTCTGACACTGTGTTGGGGGCCAGAAAACTAGTTTTAAAATTTGAATAAATTTACATAAATTTACATGTTGGAATGGATTGGATTGGATTACAAGGCTTGCTTGAGGGCAGGATAGAAGGGGCCACACTGAGGTTTGCTAAGGGCTGCATCTGGCCCTTGGGCCGGGGTTTGAAGACCCCTGGTATAAAGCATAAAATAAAGCATGAATTTTTAACAGTTTCCATTAGTGTCTTCTGCTGTGCATGCTTTTCACCTTAATGAATCAGCTGAGATTTCTGAAAGTTGTTTTTTTTAAGGGGGGATTGTGTGCCGATCCAGCTAGGGTGCTGGGCCAATGTCACGTGAACAAACTGACTGGGAAAAAATGCCTGAAACAAAAGAATTAATTGTACCAATGAGTATACTTCAGACCTGTGCAACAAAAAAATCCAAGATGAAGGACAGTAAGCCTCTTAAGTTGCAAGAGCCTCTCCGCACCTTTGGATCCAAGTGGTCCAGAAAAGGAAATGGAGAACATCTGACAAGGAGACAATCTAAGTTGGCATGGCCTAAGCCAGTTTCCATAGGCAAGCTCCCCCATGGACTACCTATGATCTAATAGGGGAACAGTAGTCCCAGTCCCACCATAGCATCCTTACAATTACATTAGTAGCTAACCACTCTTGAGGCAACAACCATGAAATGCTAATTATAGAAGACTTACAACAGAATGGTCCAAGAGCCAAAATTGATGGCATCAGCTGCATCTATGGGCCTTGTATGTTTTATTTCTTAAAGGAGTAGGGGGACAAAATTACTCCTTCCTCTATGTGTTACCAATCCTGTTCATTTGCATGCATATATGTGTTCCTACATGTGTCATGCACATACCCACGATCTCAAATTGAACCAAACTGGGGGAATTAGCAACACTTCTAGAGCAGGCTTGTTCAACAAGGGGCCCCAAAGGCCGCATCTATGGGCTTTCTAAGCCAAATGCGGGCCTTGAGCCTCATGTTGGACAAGCCTGTTCTAGAGTAAGACATTAAATTCATCAGTGCCTTGCAATTCTGGGATGGCTGACATGAATGAGCAATGCAAATTACCTTAAAAGTGCCTCAAAATTAGTCTTGCAGAAATCAATAAGTTTTTCAAAAAGAAGAAATCTTATTAAAGTATATAGGCACATTTAAAAAATACAGAATAAAAAGGCATATTTTCAGTTACTTTGCTTAATGGTTACAAGGAAAAGAAATACTCTTGAGGGCGGGGCGGGAGAGAGAAATGAGCGAAGGAACATTTATGAGGATCAAATCGGAAGGGAAGAAGACTATCTTGTTCTGATGGGTTCTGTGAACGAAGTTGGAGTAGCAATGGCAGGGATGCACAGTTCCAAGAGAGAAAAAGGGGACTTCTCTTATAGAGAACTGATCTGCAAAATGGACAGCAGGGTGGGCATCTTGGCAAACAGCAAGAAGGAAAAAACTGCATCATGGACACACTTTAGAAGGGTTTGGAAATGTGAAGACCTCAAAGGGATGGAGAAATGAAAATTTCTGTTTTCAGACCATAGGCAGTTAAAGCATTTCATGAAGAAAAAGTACTTTGTATTTCTATAGCACAGGTTTCCTGAGATGGACAAGGCTTGAGTGTGTCCTTCAAGGAGCACAGAATGCTTGATTGCTCCCCTATTAGAGAAGTTCCTGAGGGGTAAAAAGGCATGGCAGGTGTGTGCTGCACCCACGCTCTGGTCTTTGATGGGGAGAGCTTCTTGGCACAGGAATCTGAAGAGATTGTTCAGGTGGCCTGGCTACTGGGCAACTTGAAACTTTATTACACAGCAGGACGAGTGCTTGCACCAATTTGTCGGAATGGAGCACCTAAACTGGCAAGACCTAGATGAAAGGAGACGCACAGGCGTCCCACATGCTCCTTCCCCTTTATTAGCCTCTCCTAAGCCTTATCTGAGACATGCAAAGTCTTGCTTGGCTGTCAGGATTGCTAGCCTGAAACCAAGGCAGAGTTAGGTTAGCCTGGACACGGGGTGGGGGGGGGGAGAGGATGTTTATAGAAGTTCTGATCATTGCTGATATTTATGTTAAGAAAATCAAAACATACAGAGCCAGATGCGTAATTAATGTCTCCTCTACTCTGGTCTTGAAAAATGTCGTCTTCAGAATATTAGTTCTACTCATTTTATTTAATATACAGATAAATCTTACTCCAGTAATATATTAAATAAAATATATTAAATTTTTACTCCAGTAAAAAAAAAGTTACAATTGTTCAGAGTAAATCTTCAGTTATAGGGACTTGTTCTCTTCTTGGAGGGTGTGATGGGGAAAAACTATAATACTAGAAGAATTTTAGCAATAGGTGTTTTGTTGAAACAAATCTAAACTGATCTGATTCTCTTATATTAAGGTAAAGGGCACTATTTTGATCTTAGAAGTATTAAGAGCTGTATTGATACAGCTATTATATCACAACAGGACAAAAATGTTTTTAAGTCCCCTGTTATCTAAATAAACTCAGGACAGTATAGCCACCTCTCCTTCTACCCACAATTGCCCAGTGGCAGGGCATGTGGTTAGCATGCAGAAGGTCACAGATTTGACAGCTGGAGAAGATCCCTATCAAATCTCTGGAGCATTGCAACCAATCAGTAGAAACAATACTGAGCTCTTACTCAAGTTGGTATATTTAGTAAGGTAGATTAGTCAGAGACAAAGAAGGCGGGTAAATGAAAAATTATTTAAATAAATTTATTTGGAAATAGTGTCAGAACAGGAGCAGAAACCATGGTTCTGCTTGCTTGCTGTGGCCAATATTTATCTCTGATTTCAATAGATATGTCTGATATGAGAAAGGGAAAAAACGCCAAGTGTAAGTACATTGGCTAGCAGATTGATGCATAATACATGGAGATACCCAGAGGCAAAACCATCTTGAACACTTACTGAATAGATACTAAACCCAAATCTCTACAAGCTTTATGTCTTTTTATAGAAATATGTCTTTTAATAGGGATATAGACCCCAAGGAAATAGCAACCCCCACTTTAAGAACCACATTCTCTGGCCAAGTCACTCACATTTAAGCAGAAACATCCAACACAAACCTGATGGCTCCATCATCAAACCTCATGGTTACTAGTACTGTCTACATCTCTTATCATCCTTCATAATGAAGAGCTGTATTAAAGAAAGTGGTTTAAATATATATCCCATTGAGGTCCCGGAGTCTCCTGAGGCACTGCATGTGGGCTGGTGCTTCCCAGCCTCACACACCTACTTCCTGCAATCTTGCCAATTAACTAATCGTGTAAATCCCAGTTTCTGACATTACTGAGTCAGCAAGGGCTTGGCACAGAAACACACTCACAAGAATCGGCACCTGGAAAACAACTGAGTGGTTGGGTGAGAAGAAGGAAATGAAGAGCACACAACAACACTGAAGGAAGTGAAGACACACAGCATCCACGAGACCCTGTGCTTTTTTGCCTCTGTTCAAGGCAGGAACCTCCGACCCAGACCTGATGTATGCCTTGTGAGGACAGTGCATCCTTCACATTGTGATGGTTGTGTTCTCTTTCTTCCAGCAGCTCCTATACACAGTAAGTAGCAACACAAAGCTCTTATTAAATCATGTATAAATGCTCTTCTGCTAGGAACTCATAGGGGGACTGCTATTTTTTATCCTAATAGCCTAAATTTTATCACTTCAACGTATTTGTTTTGTGCTCTGGAATCTGGGTAAAATATTATTATTATTATTATTATTATTATTATTATTATTATTATTATTATTATTATTATTATTATTATTATTGAAAATCAAATAGTAACACACAGAGCAGAACTTCATGCTGGTCTCTGTCACATCTCCAGTCGAACCCTTCCCAAGTGTCTAGGACTGTGTGATGTAGTTATTATGATTATGATTATTAAATTGATTCACACAACAAGAGGCCAACATCAGCCATTAGCTAATTCTAATTTGGCCTTAATTTTCAGCTTATCTTGATATTTATTTTTTCACTTTCTTTGTAAACCGCTTTGTGAACTATTTAGTTGAAAAGCAGTAAATACTGTAGTCAGATAAGAAGGTGAATTTTTCTGTATAAGGACTTCTAATACAGATAGAAGCTTTATTTTTTATTTTTCAACGTAGTCTCCCAGCATTGTCACACACTTTTCCCATCTGTGCACAAGCTTCTGTATTCCCTCAGCGTAAAAATCTTTAGACTGATGTCTCAGCCAGTGGCTCACAACACTTTTGACTTCATCGTCACTTTCAAACTTCGTACCTCTTGTGAACGCTTTCAAGGGACCAAACAGGTGAAAGTCCGAAGGGGCAAGGTCTGGGCTATAAGGGGGATGAGGGAGCAGTTCCCAGCCCAGCTTGTTGATGGTCTGCACCGTTTGGGCTGCTGTGTGAGGCCTTGCGTTGTCATGATGCAAGATGACTCCTTTTGACTGATGACCTCTGCTTTTCTTCTTTATAGCCCAGACCTTGCCCCTTCAGACTTTCACCTGTTTGGTCCCTTGAAAGCGTTCACAAGAGGTACGAAGTTTGAAAGTGACGATGAAGTCAAAAGTGTTGCGAGCGACTGGCTGAGACATCAGTCTAAAGATTTTTACGCTGAGGGAATACAGAAGCTTGTGCACAGATGGGAAAAGTGTGTGACAGTGCTGGGAGACTACGTTGAAAAATAAAGCTTCTATCTGTATTAGAAGTCCTTATACAGAAAAATTCACCTTATTTATGGAATCACCCTTGTATTTATTGGGAGTCTGGTGGGATTCCTTTCCAGAGTAATCTGGAAAATTGTGACAGTCCCTGTAAAGTGGCTTATAGGGTCAGCTATAGGGTAGCAAAAGGCAGATTAAAGTCAACCACTTTTCATTGCAGGGCAATGTTATGACCCCATTAATTCAATTGGTAGGACCTGTACATACTTATAAACCGCCACAACACTGCATGTTTTCATTAGGTGGATGAGATATATATGGGGAGAAGTCAAGGACAGACTCAAAAAAGGAAAGTTGGCAGGCAGTAGATACAGATGAGGGGAGGGAAGTTCTGGTTAAGGAAAGACTCTTGAAAAATATTGGGGTAAGAAGGAGAATCTGGAAGAATTCCATCTGGCTCCTAGGCCTGTGATTCTTCATGTCATCCTCTGGAGGTGATCCAAGTGACTACTTTTTCATGCCTGTGTTCTCAGTATTCATAGAATCATAGAGTTGGAAGGGACATAGTAGGTCATCTAGTCCAACCCCCTGCCTATAGCAGGAAATCCTCCTAGAGCATCTCCGACAGGTGATTGTTGAGTCTTTGCTTGAAGATACCCAGTGAGGTACCCACTGCAGTTCCTTCTATGCAGTCCTCCCCACACCATGTTGGGGCTGGCCAAATCCACCTCAGATTTTACATTTGGGGTGCAGGTTGTCACCCCTTCAAGGCATGGTACCCAGGCAATTTTAACCCTGCCCTCTTAGCTATTCAACTGAGAACTCAGTGAGGGCAAGGCTGTTCAAGATAAAGAGCTGTACCCTGAGGAAGAACCCTTACTGAAATTAATGGGACATTCATAATACAATCATAACTAACCTGTCACATTCATGTCAATGGCTATTAGTCATGACTGACTTTCTTTAGATACAAGCCATTAGACTCGTTTCAACAAGACAAAGAAAGAAGCAATGATATGTGTGAGAAACAGGAGTTTTTACAACGGGTGTGGAAGAAGTTACGTAACCTGGGGCAATAGAGGTGGAAACTTACAAAAGTAGGAAGGGAGGGAAAATTATAAAATCCCAGAGTTGGAAGGGACCTAGTAGGTCATCTAGTCCAACCCCCTACCTGCAGCAGGAAATCCTCCTAGAGCATCCCCGATAGGTGCTCGTCAAGCCTCTGCTTGAAGATCCCCAGTGAGGGAGAGTCCACCACTTCCCTTGGCAAGATCATCTGGGGCAGTGGAAAAAGAGGCCCATAGATATGACATAGGATGGGGACTAGCCACCAAACTCCGTCCCCAAGAATACTATGGCTGATGTCACAGAATGTAACATGGAAGTACTTTGTTAGAAGACTGAAACACTGGCAATGAGTTGCTTAATCTTTTATACCGAGACCGCTGAATAAGAGTGTCAAGGTGAAATGTAAGATTAAAGTCTCCTGCACAGAACAGCAGCTCCATTTTAGCTGGTTGAGGCCAACTGGAAATGCTTTTAAAATGAATTATTCAGGATGCCCAAGAAGAATGATTGGCTTTGAAATGCACATGATTGGCTTTAAAATCCATATGATATAGGCTGCAATCCTATCCTTTGGTGGGGTAAGTCCCATTGACTATAATTGGACTTACTTCTGAGTACATGCATAGGATTGGGCTCTCGGAGTGCTTTTTGAATGTCACTTCTTGCACCTACCTTGGGAGCAACTGTGTAAACAACTGTTGACGAAATCTTGGTAGGCAGCAGTGGGATAATTCTAGCCTGACCTCCTGGACTAGGAAAACTGCCCCAAAAGCCATACTGGTAGACCTCTCTCTGACTGGATCGTTTCATACACATGATATTCAAACCACTTTTTTTGAGAAGACAGCTCATTGCACTCTTTTCTTCTGTTCTAGGAGTTAGGAACCACCCCAGACTTAAAGATCATCAAAACAAGAACTGTGGCTCCTTTGTTGCACAGCTAGTAACCATTGCTGGACTTTTACCACTTCTCTCATTATGGATACTTGGCGGAGAGGATCGTTCAGGTCCTCAGGTTTCTTCAAGCGCCTCTCATTTAGGAGGCATAAAAAGACTGGCAATCAAGTGATTGTCTTGAATCAGAACAGCCACACAATAGACACCTCTGGACAATGTGGCAAGAGGGAGCTCTCCAGAGACCTGAAAGGGAAGTCAGACTACCCGACATACCAGAGTGAAGACAACCTGGTCACCAAACCGCAGCCACCTCCCAAACCACCTCGGCTGTACCTGGACAGTGCCAGCTGCCCCAACATAACAGACCACAAAGACTCTTCCTCAACAGGCCTCTCTTTCCCAAGCTCTTTGTGCCTCTCCCATAAAGCCACTCAAACACAACCAGACCTTTTTTGCCCAAGCCTGGACTGGTGCCTCTCTGAAACCACCTGCCAGTTTGGCAGACCTCTTCTGGATCCATCAGACCCTTTCTTTGCCTTCAATCTGGACTTGGGGCCCTCACTCCTTGAGGATGTTCTGCAGACACTCAAAAAGCAGAATTTATTATTAAATTAACCATCCCCTTTTTTATCTGAAACAGAAAAATTAATTATGCTGGACTCAAACAGGGGGCTTGGTGTCACTGGCTATCACAGCTGGGTGCCGGACCACTCCAGGTTGGCAATGGCATACAAGAGAAGTACTGGCGATGGGAGTTTCTGTAGACTGGCATGGAGAGGAAGAATGGAGAAATGCAGGGGAGGATATATAAGGAAGAGCAAGGAAAGAGAACAAGATGTTGGAAAAGAAAGTGGTGGGATGTGGGAGATAGCAAGTGAAGCGAAGGGGAAAGATTCAGAAATGAGAGACAGTATGTGAGAATGGAAAGACTCATGGAGGTGAGAGATAGTTTGAGGGAGAGAAAGGATGTGAAAAGATGAGCGGGAGAGAATGAGAAAGAACTAATGAGGGAGAACTTGGAGTAACTTTCAAGGATCTATCAACTATGCTTGTCTGCTGAGGCAGGTAAGATGTTTGAAAGTTTTGGACTATATCAAAATGTGCATAAGCTGAAGTGAAGTGGTTTGGGCATGAGGATGAACACCTTAAGGAAAAGATGGGTTTATCTGGGTCACATCTAAACCATCTCAATTACATATTGTATTATATCTCAAAACCAGAGCAGTTGCGAGGAAGGCAAATTCAGAGGCAGAAGTGAGAACCTGGAACTAGGAATCAAGCCCATGAATAAATGAATTTGAATATAAAAATAACTTTCCTTTGCCAATGTGTATTTTTCCTCATTAATTCTAATTTCCTCATTAATTTCTAAGCTACTGTACACAACTGTAATGGAGCTGGTTTTTTTTTTATTCACCACAATTTCTTCCACAATGTGCTACAAATAAACAGTTGCAAAGACAATGTATATTTTAGTAGTTATAAATAAGTTGTGCCCCTTCCTTTGCTTTCCATTACTCTCCACTGACAGGTACTTGCCAAGCTGTATGCCTAGTAAAATCTTGATTAAAACACCTGCGGATAGGGTTGGAATGAGGTCATTGGAAGAAAAGCAAAACAGTGGCCCAGGGTAAAGTCCATGATTGATTCCCATTATTTTCCAGCGAGGACACCAGAAAAATTCCTGTCTGAAACCCTGGAGAGCCATAGCAAGTTGGTGCTGACAATACTGAACAAGAATGGTCTGACTCAATATAAGGCGACTTCTAATGATTGCTCAACTCACTTAAGAAGAGCTACCAAGCAGACCCAAATCATCAAAGCACAAGACTGCACCTCCTGCCCAAGCAAAATCATTGGTATAACCTAAATTTGTTATGGGATCTTCCAAGCTGGATGAGCAGTTACTGGTTTAGGGTTACTACACTGAATCAACCAATCTTATTTATGTCTACAGGGAATCTCGGTCATGTTTCCTTACCCCAACCCTCACGAGTCCCAACAAAATGAATATGTGCACTGAGTTATGAACTCCACCCACTTCTGCATACCTGAGATAATGACCATGCCATCAAGATAAAACTGAAGTGCAGCAAGAGTTCTTAATTAACAAGAGATGCTCGCGCTAGTTGAAAAGTATAAATAAGCCAGAATATCAAGCAATTTCAGAGTTTATTTTTCCAGAGTGAGTGAGTAGTCTTTCAGAAATTGAATCTGCAGAAATGTACAGCAATTTAGCTAATTAGATAGCTCCAATTCTAGTGCAAATTTTCTTCCTAACTTTAATGCTAGATTACTGTCTTTGTTTTGTAAAGATGATCTCTGCAGAAAGTGGTTTTCTTCTCTGACATCAACAGCCCCAACAGCATTGCATAATTGTTGGAATGGCACGTTCCAACCAACATGGTTGGCAGCAGCAGGTTACCTTCTAGAACCGTCTTTTTCAAACTGTTGGTTGGGACTCACCAAGTGGATTGCAAGCCAATATTTTATTTTTAAATCCTAGACTTGATGCTATCATGGTACATGATTGCATTTGGAAAAATGTCACAAATATGTAATTTTTAAGAGGCTACTTACTGTGTATATACTGTATTTACTCGAATTTAGTGCTCACTTTTTTCAGCCGAACTTAGTCTTCAGAATCAGGGTGCACATTAGATTTGATGGTTAATTAAATTGGAATAATGTGATATTTTTACTATACGTTTATGGTGCGTGTTAGATTCAAGTAGATACAGTATTTTTAACAATGATAGCCAATTTTTCTTTCTCCTGGGTAAGTTTGGAGAGATTGCACCCTTGGATTGTTAAAAATTTCCTGTTTGATGATGTCATTTTTAACCATGACATCACTTCTAGGCTAATGACAACACTTCTGATGGGTTCTGATAGATAGTCATTCTAAAAAGTGAGACCCAGTGATGAAAAGTTTGAAAAATACTGTTCTAGAAGCAGTACCAGAGAGAAAACAAAAGGCTTGCATGAAAGGCAGCACACTTAATTACATAACTTTGCAAGACATCAGAAGGCAGGTAAATATATATTAATTAGGAGTGTTAACAGGCACATATGCTGCCATGAAAAGGATTAAAAAGATCTCTGAGGCAGAAGAAGTGATAGGATAAGAGGAAAGTAGACATAAAAGCCTTTTGAAAGATGTGACTTTCAAAAGTTTAGAGGAAGGATTTGATGGAAAGGAGAACAAGGAAATCAAGCAACAACTGAGTGTTGCCATCAAAATGAGCTTCTTCCATGGAAAGAAGGGCATTCCTCAATGGAAGGAACTGATGACATCCTCTATGGGGTAATTCTGCAGAAATAGGAAATGTGATAACATACTATCACATGCCATAGCAATGGGAAAGCTGTAGCAATTTGTTTTAATTTTTTAGAAAATTTACAACTCATTGTCAAAGGATATACAGTAGAATCAGAGTGCAGGGAAAGCTACACAAAGGACCAGCCATTCTTATTATCTAATTGTTTGACAAAATGATAGCCATTCTTGAAGGTCACGGCCACAGTTCCATTGTCAATGGCAATTATAATTTCAGCTACTTGTTTTTTGTTCATGACTTTTATTGTCTTGCATTTTTATATACTTTACCTGTTTATACTGATTGTATTAGCAGTACTTATGTTTTATTAAAATTATAAGCTGTCCTGTCCTTTTGTAGTAAGGAGAACGAATGACGGGATGTAATTCTTTTAAAATAAGCTACTTGCAGGGCTTTCCAAGCCCCTACTTAGTTTATCTAACATCTGAAAAAGTGCTCTTTGCCCAGTTATAGCAGGAATTGTAGGCTGCTTTTTCTGTAAAAAAATATGCAATGTGGCATACATGAAATAATGAAAATGTGTTCCAAATAAAAATCAACCACAGACTTAAACAGCACTAAAACAGTTAAAATAAACTAGCAAATTACTCGAAGTGACAGACGAGAGTGACTCCCTCCTTTCCAAGGAGTGTTGGTTCCAAACATAGCTTCCAGTCTCTTCTACCTCTCAGCTCAGACATGCTAATCCTTCTCAAGAACCAGAGACTACGGCCTCCCAGCAAGTAGCATGTGTTATGGAAAGAGGCCAAGACAAACCCAGTCACAAGCCAGAGATTTCACAAGAAACAGCACTCAAAGCCAATGCTCGCCTGCCAAGAGGGAGCTTCTGGCTAGAGTCAGCTGTTTGCTTTCTGACTTTAAGAAAGACACCAACCATTACACCGACTGCTTGTGACAGCTTCGCCTGTTCTGCGATGGGAAAAGAAAGTCTTCCTTTGGCCTCAAACAATCTGCTGCTTCCACCCCATCTATTAAAAGGACTGCACTCCTGGCAGTAAACACCTATGGCTGTAAACACCCAGCCTTGCGGAGTCAGACAGGAAAGGCGCACTTCATAGCCTGCTGTAAGCGCAACTTGGGTGGAACAGCCAAGGCCCAAACAAAACCTCCAGGGAGCAAAGAGGCAGTTTCTCAAGAACTGGCGCTTGGAATTAGGTGCTGAAAAACCTGATTACAAAACCAAAGAACAAAGAGCAGCCTCTCCTGAGAAACTGCCCAGACACCTACTCATTAGCTACACAACAGCTATGTGCTCACCTCTGCACTGCTAATAATAATATGGTAATCATTTGGTTCTCAACACTACTAAGACTAAGAGCACAATCCTAACCATGTCTACTCAAAAGTAAGCCCCACTGTGCTCATTGGGTCTTACTCCCAGGAAAGTGTCTTTAGAATTGCAGCCTAAGGAGCTTATAATGGACTACAGGAGGAATAGATCTGATATTCAGCCCCTGGTTATCAGTGGGGACTGCTTGGAGTGGATGGCCTGCTTTAAGTTTCTGGGTGTTACCATAAAGGAGGACCTGACCTGGAGCGCTCATATTGCAGCATTGGTTAAGAGGGCCCAGCAGAGATTATATTTCTTGAGACTTCTTGGGGAAACAACTAGATGGAAAATTGCTGGAGACCTTCTACCACTGCTCTATAGAGAGCATTTTAAGTTTCTGCATCTGTATATGGTTCAGAAATTGCACAGTGGCAGACAGGAAAGCGCTCCAGAGGTTCATCACTAGTGCCCAGAGGATCACTGGCTGTCCTCTTCACCCCCTGGAAGGTCTTTATAGTTCCTAGTGTCTCAAGAAAGCCCATAACATCCTTAAAGATTTATCTCATCCTGGACATTCATTTTTTGAACTATTACCATCTGGCAGACAGTACAGGATAATGGAAACAAGGACAGACAAGGACAAAAAAAGGACAAACCGATTGAAAAATATTTTTTTCCCAGTATTAAACACTACTGTGTAGTCCAAAGTTAATATCAGGGGTTATCAGGTGTGATGGGGTTATTTTATATCAGTTGAAATGGTGGAGGGGACAGGAAGGATGTTTTAACATTTACTGTCTTCAGTGTGTGCTAAGTACAAATGGATTGCACCTAATTTCATTGTGTAATGTACAAGAACACAATACAATGACAATAAAGTATTATTCTATTCTAGAAGAAGAATCCAGGCCATGTGCACTGAGAACACAGAGGACAGTTTGTGGTTTGGGTTTTGCTTTCGGGACAGTCTGTGGTTTGGGTTTTGCTTTTTTATTTCTGAATGAACACCAGAAGCCAAGAACAATTTGTAATTGGGGGCAAGGCAAAGTAACTTCCCCATCCCACACATGCATAAGAATTATTGTCCAACAGACTTAGAGCACAATCTCAACCATGTCTATCCAAAAGTAAGTCCCATTGCGTTCAATAGATCTTACTCTCAGGAAAGTGTATTTAGGATTGCAGCCAAAGTCACATTGTATTTACCTGCTTCCCACACCCTCCCCACCGTTAACACAAATCTTCCCATTTTCAAAAAACCCTTTTTATGCCATTAGCAGATCAGAGACAAGTCACCTGCTACAGCACTCGAACAAACTGTCTTCCAGTTTAAGAAATGCAATTCCAAAAGTTGCCATAAGCCAGACAAAACCTATTCTGGAGCAAGAGAAAGACATAGTTGATGTCTTCCTTTAAAAGACCTCTCTCTTTTAAGTGACCAGATTTCACAGAGATTAAGAATATAAGAAGAGCCTCCACTGGATCAGGCCCAAGGCCCATCTGGTCCAGCTTCCTGTATCACATAGTGGCCCACCAGATGCCTCAGGGGGTAAACAAGACACCTGCATGATTATAGGTTTATTTTGTACAGCAAAATGTGCACAAACCTGTGAGTCCCCCGCATGGCAGAAATCTCCAATGAATAGAAGAAAAGCACAACCTATATAGCTAATCATAAAAACATAAGACTAGCCTTGCTGTATCATGCCCAGGTCCCATTCTGTCCAGCCTTCTGTAGCCCACAGCAGCCTACAAGAGATCTCAAGGAGTCCATCTTGTTTCAAGGATCTCTGAATCATAAGTTCACTAGTGAAATGGCCCTACTCTTCTATGAAAGAATAATCTGCCCAATCTTTTCTATCTATAGTGATCTTCAATCAAGATCCTAATATAGATCTGTTTCCAGCTTTCCTCAACTCAGCTTTCCTCAGTTGCTATTATGCAATTCTAACCAGAGACATTGGAGAGGTTCCTCTCCATTCATTTTAATTAGCAATGACCACGTAGACTGCCCTGTTTCCCCCCACTATTTTTGGCCTTTTTCACCTCTAACCTGCTCCCTTCCAAGCTCCTGTGCCACTTGTTTGAAACTGCATTACTAGTGAGCACATGGCTTATGATTCAGAAAAATTGTTGACTGTTTACAGTAGCTATTTTTGTCCAGTGCTAAGAGTTGTCTTGCCACAGGGCAGTCAAACCTGTCCATTTAGGTAAAGGAGTTGGATGAAGTGGTTAAGTGGGTTCCTTTCCTCCCAGATAACCTGACAGCATCCTCAAACCCAAAGTTACTTAGGTCCTACTACCAGAAAGCTCTTTGTTTCTTCCCGTAAGTTTTTTCCCCCATAAGGTCTGCAGTGTGAGCCCTAAAGCCAGGATACAGAAAAACATATTCTCCATTAATGGCCAATGTTTCTTGGGATAAATGTAAGTAGCTAGGACGATGGATCATTTCTTCTTACAGGCAATAAAGGAATAAATTTTCTTTTCCTTTGCTATTTTCACTCAAAGCTCATTCCACCAACTTCACTGGGTTTAACACAAGAGTTGTATTTGGAGGGTGCTGTGGTTTTGAGTAGCATCTGGGCATCACTAGTAACCGCATTGTTACTTAATAAGCTTCTGTTGAATGCCTTCCAGCCAAATTCAGCCATTTTCCAGCAGCCTCCTTATATTTTCCACTCACTTTTTGTCCTTTTTGTTTTATTGCTTTTCTTTTGGATGTTTAACTAGTTACAGTTTGACTCTTTGCCTGCTTGGTCCATGTTCACAGGTTAATTTGGTGGGTTGTCACATATTTTTACCCTAGAAATATGCTACTATGGGTTCATTTTTAATAAGTGCTTTCTTGGAAGGGGTGTTTGTCCCAGACTGTAACCCTCTCTCTGGGTCTCGATAGTCTGGGATTGTGGAAACAGAACATGAGGGTTCTCCCCCAGTAATCCAGTAGAGGGAAAAGAGCTGCTAATCCAGTAGAGGGAAAACAGGGAGCAGACAGAGATGGGTGCATGCATGCTAACAACTAAGCTCTCAATCAGCTCCTCTCAGCTAACTAAGCTCCTCTCAGTCAGTCAGTCTTCTCAGATCCCTTCCTCTCCAACATCAAGCCTGTTCTATACTTGTTTCATGTAGAACAGGTCACAGTGAAAACATTTTTAGTTGTTTAGCATATGTCCTCCTAGTACAAGACAAAGAACAGGAACATTTTGCCAGTGCTTATATTCAAGAGTTAACAAAGAACAACTGAAAGCAAAAATTTGCCTTGCTCTTACCTGGGATATTCGTGGCTGGCTAGTGCTGTCAGGAAATACTGTGCTAGGATTGCTCTGCGGTTGGCCTTCTAACCAGGAAATTTTTAGAGGATTGTCTATCAGGCCAACTTCATTCTTCACTGCCATCTCCTACCAATAAAGAAAGTCTGTTGCTGTAATCACCTTCATTTCACTGATCCATAGCAGAGCACACAGCCAAACTTGTGACCACAGTGCAAGGAAAGAGCTGTCCCCATTCCTGCTCTTACTTTTCTGCTGCTCTGCATGGAAGAAGCACAACCAAATGCTCCAATGCAACATTCTATACAGTCATGTTTGTAACCCTTTTCCAGCAGGCTCTGCACTTGGATTTCCGGTCAGGCTCAACTGCCTAGAGCAGTAGTTTTCAAACTTTTTTACCTTGGGGATAACGTTTTAGACTACCTGTCCACCAGGAGTGATCATGACATGAAGTGACATCAAGTAAATTAAAATAGATTGTTGCAAAAAATTACATATAAATAATTAAATAAGGAGAGATTAAATGTGGAAGCCAAACAAGTGAAATATTCCAAGTTAAATATCTTTGTAGTCTGCCATCAATAACCCTCCCATATTCTAAGAACTTAAGACAATGAATGCCACCTCTCATAGAAACTATCCAATTCATCAAGACCTATGTTTGCATTACAAATCACAAGTGAGCTGGGACACAGTGACCTGCGTTCAAACTCTATCAATCTACTCTAGTTCCTTTGAGTAGAACCAGAGTTTATTTCCACTTAACTACCCTGGTCCTATATATATATATATTCACAGAACCCAGTCCCACATATTTTTCCTTCAGCCTTAGCTTTTGTATTAGTCCTGAAGAACAGCTCCAACTTGATGCAGAAGTGTCAAGCAAGGTTTTTTGTGGGGGGGGGGGGGGGTTGCATTGCAAAGGCTAAAGTATCAGGAGTCTCACCTCTACTACAGGCTGAATTAGCTCAGAGGTGAATCAATTTGATTACTACCAGGATCTGCTTTGGATGGCAGTACTACCATGCATTGATGTGCTTGTCCTTCCCCAACAATTCGCAGTCAAAATTCTTCACTCAGAAAACTTACAGCGGCTTTCACTGTAGCAAATTCCACAACTGCACTCCCAGTTTTCTTGCTGGAGATCACCAAATTCAGAACCTCTCCATACTGTCAAAGTCAAGAAGAAACAGAAAATCAGAAACAGCTCTTGGTTAGGAAAAATATACTAAAAATTCTGAAATGCAAATGGGCTCAACTCAAGGTTTTATGAAGCACAAATGGTAAAAGATACAGTTGTGGCATCACAATAATACAGTATTCGATGTTAACATGGAACATTATACAGAATCATCTGACAATCCTGGTTTGTATTTTTATTATGTACTGGTTGAATGTACCCATTGTTGCAGGAGTAAAATTTTAAGAATATTTGTGGAACTCTGGCATGGCTGGGCACTGGCACTGGGCAGAGGGCGCCACAGGGCACCTCTACCTAGCACCATCAGGCACCACTATTGTGCAGCAGGTACCAGTGGGAACCATCGGCACCTCTACCTCCCATCCATCCTGAGCCTTTTACTCAGGATCATATCCTATCTGTGTTGATCATATCCTATCTGGCCTCCCAACCCAAAAGTAATGGTTGTTGATGTCGTTGCCTTCAAATAGGAGGACCATATTAAATGGTATAAAGGAGGGCAAATGTTGAGAAATATTGGTTTATATGAATAGACTGAAGTTGAAGCCATGAACCATTTGTGTTTATGCTTATGGAATTTCAAAGAACATATTGGAACCATACCTTTTCTAGGATTTGCAGGAGAATCTCTTTTGAGTAGCCTCCTTTACTCTCATCTTCCTTCTTGCATTTCCATCGTAGCTGATGGGGAAAAATTGTCAGTGAGTTTCACTCAGTCCAGTGCATCAGGAGGAATATATAGTAGAATTTACCCTTTGATTTCACACAGTATAAAGGGAATAGATTCAAATATAAAAGTTTGTAGAATAAAGGAAATATCTTTAGGAAAGACAAATATAAGCAAAGGAAACATCTAAAGACAAACATAAATAGTCTGTGCACAGGGAAAAGCTCACATTCAGAACAAGTGAAAATTACTACATACATCAAGCAGCATCTGGCAACCTGTCAATATGCCAAGTCATTTAGACTTAACTCCTAATTACCTTTATTGCGCCTAGATTCTAGATTAAAGTGCAAGGAACACATTAAGGTGCAGTAAGTGACAATTCCAGTAAGGAGCGAGGATGCCAGAGGCAGTCCAGCTTTCTGGGAGGCTGGAGGAGATCCATGTGGCTTCTACTGGTGGAATGATAAGTTAGTTGCTCATCTCTCTTCACAGTTCACATTTTTGGGAATGTCTTACTTTGAGCTTGGGTGTTCCTTTGCCTTCCACTCCATACTCATCTTGTTTGCCTCGAGGATGAAAAGAAAATGAAAATCACCATGACAATTGTTCCGAGGATAAATTACCACCGTCCTATCTATTAAATGAAACAATTCATGCAGTCCTCCCTCTTAGCAAACTTTCCCTGAATTCATCTGGAACACATTACCCATTTGTCAAATGAAAAGTTTCAGGAAATGTATATCAATTGGATAGATCCTATAGGAAATAACTAGTGCAGACTTGGAAAGAAACAAGAGGTGCAAATCTACACACACTTTCCCAGGAAAAAGCCACATTGGACACAACGGGATTTACTTCTCAGTTGACATGAATAGGACTGTGTTATAGGTCATCTAATTCAGTCTTGCTTTTTAACTCTTTATTGAATAAAAACTACAATCCTATCCATACTTTTGTAGGAATAAGCCCCAATGACAATAAAGGGACTTACTTCTGAGTAGGCATGCATAGGATTAGGTTGTGTTACTATACTGCCATGAAGTTTCAATGAAGAGGAAGAAAGGGCAATTTTTCTACTGTTGTCTACACCTTATTAACAAGGAAAGTGGTTCTGAGTAGCAGGAGACTGAATTCTGAAGAAAAGCAGCACAGAAAGTCAGCAGTCTGAGGCTCTGACCTTGCCTGGCCTTACCTCGTACTCGCTGTTCTTTCTCAAGTCGGATTTGTTCCTGGATAAGTTTTTGCTGCTCCTCCAGCTGGCGAGATCCTTCTTCACGTAGCCGTAGGATCTGAGAAGGCAGAAGGCAAGAATGCTAACCCCAATGCCAAGAAAATGTCTCTTATACAACTTATACAACTATTGATCCTCTAACTTTGAGGTGAGAACCCAACCACATTGTGCTACCTTTTCCAACAACTTGAAGTTACCGCTTTTTCCATAGGATCCCAGGACAATTTATTCCATTCTGTCACTGTACTTCAACTTGGCCTGCACTCTAGCTGCACACAGAAATGCCCCCAGCTATTTTTTGTTTGGCATGCCATCCTTACCTCTTCCTCTAATGTCCTGGTAATCTGGATCTCTTCCTCCTTGCTAACTTGGGCCTGGGCTTCTCTTTCTCGGGCTTCAAGGTCTGCAAAAAAGAAAAGTCCACAAAACTCTATGGTAAATCAGGGATAGGCAACCAATGGTCCACAGGCTGAATCAGGCATGTCACCTGAAATCATCTGGCTTCTGGCTGGATAATGGGGAGGGGAGAGTATGTGAAGAGGAAGCTGGTTTCCTTGCCCTTTCTTTCTCTCTGGTTTGGCTGTCTCACCCTCCCTACAAATTCAGGAAAGGAACAGGAACTGGGCATCCCTGGGCTGGGATGTAGGACAAGGTGAGGCACACCAACAAATATTTCCTTGAGGTACTTGGAATAGCAGCAAAACTATGGTCTGGCTGGGCAATAACCATGGCAACAAGGAAGCACACATGGGTCTCAGCTAGTGATGGCTGTTGCATGTCCATGTGCAACCGCTGAGTACCATCAGACCTGTCTTGCTTGCGCCACGCCCCTTGTGAGAATTTGGGCCCTATAAGGAAGAAGTGGCTACAAACCCTTACAGTAAATACTTTCTAACATTGAACTTCTGCTAATTGCAGATTCCACAGCCTCTTTTGTCCCCAGCATCATGCCTTTAGCCATATCTTTAAGTAACATTACTGAGAACAAATGAACAGATAAGATTCCAGCATTCTGAAAAAATACTCAATTTACATACCAAGCTTGACTCTTTTCCTCCTTTCATCAAGTTTCTGAGTCCTTTCTGCTGCTTGCTTCTTGGCTTTTCTTACTTTATCATATGCTGCCTGTAGTAATAATACATCAAGAGAAAACAAAGTTACAGTCCTGAGCCCAGAACAACTCAGACCCATCATGGCAGATCAACTAAGGTGGCAATCCTAAGCTCCAATTAGACCTCAGCATAAGTCCTGTGCTGACCTGGGGGTGTGACAAAAGTGCCGTACGACACTTCTGTTCCACTTCTAGGCTAAGTATCTTGCTTTCAAAATAACTCAGTTTTACATTGAGGAGACATTAGTTTTCATCTGTGACAGTTACAGGAATCTCAACCAGTCTCTAGCATGGGTAAAATCCAAAAACAAGGGGAAGGACATATTAAGTGAAGCAATAAATATTTTGTTTACTGAACAATGAAACAGTAATCATGGTTCAATTTCCCCATCCAATCTATATATTTAGGATAAAGTTGCAGTGGAAAGAAAAGAAGAAAGCCAACATACAATCAGGAAACAGCCTTGCCTCAGACCAGCCAGCAGCAGCTTTGGATCTGTCCTGGTCTGTAGATTAATAGCTGGAAAACAAAGTGGCTTTTCCAAGCACTCACATGCAACGACAGGGCCAGAAAATATTTGTTGCTATGATATATTGTTAACTCACCCTTGCTGCGGCATCTGTTAGGACTGCTAATGCTTGAGACAACTGATGGAAGAGTTCAGCTGAGAAGCAAAAATACAAAAGAGTCAGAAACGGTGTCAAAAAGTTCATACAATACCTGGCTATAGAGCCAAAACAAGAAACTCTCTCCATGGAAAGAAGTTTACGAAAGAGGATAACACTTTCTTTAACACTTGGAAATCAATCAGTCTCCCAAGATTGAAAGGGAAATCACCAGCTAACATAAGGATATACTTTAGAACAAAAGGTTCCACAGTTTAAATGACAGGAAAGACCAAACTGACAGAAAATCTAAACATATCAATAACCTGGAGTTGTATAGATTGTTTTTAAATTGACAGATAATTCAGGACATAGAATCTCAAGTCAGACATTTCTCCTTCTCAGCTTCTATTGCAAATCACTGTGAGATTGAAATGAATTCTATTGACCTTTGCCTACTTAAGAAAGTATGCAGATTTAAGAACATGACATTTGCGTATCCGAAAGTGGTATTTAAAGCTTTTTCCCTCATGTTCAGCACTCTTTAGAATACAAATGAACATGAATATAAATCAGAAATAAAAGCACAATAAGGGGATATCTGGGATAGCTTATCCCACATTAAATAAGTTCCAAAACATGAATCCTAAATGCTACCAAGGTTTTTGAAATGTTTTTCCATAACTTACCCTACAATCCAGAGTAACTACAAAAGCACGTATGAGACATTACGTGCACCCATAGTTACGGCACCTGCTAGTGAAAACCTATGGGAAATTCATATTGCAATTGTTCTTATTGTTCTTACACCAGAGCAAGGACTCCCCATAATTACTCTGGATTGCACCGTTAGGCACTTTCTTTCTAACTGCCCATTTTATGTTTACAAAATCTGCTATGCAAAAAAATCATATCACTCACCAGTAACACACAGTTATGTAATTCTGGAAAAATCTAGTCATTCCTGGTGACTACATGGGGTGAAGCAGCAATAAGAAAAGGCAGCTTTCATCAAGGCTGTTTGTACCTGCTTTCGGATTGTCTGGATTTTTATCTGGATGGCAAGTCAGGGCCTTTTGTCTGTAGGCTTTCTTAATCTGTAGGGGATAGAAAGAAGCACAGTGAACAACGTGACTGGGAGACAGAGGTGACAAAGTAAAATAGAAAACATCAACCTTGTGTTAAGGTAATAGATGAAGAA
The DNA here is from genome assembly GCA_030015325.1 of Cryptoblepharus egeriae. Classification (NCBI taxonomy): domain Eukaryota; kingdom Metazoa; phylum Chordata; class Lepidosauria; order Squamata; family Scincidae; genus Cryptoblepharus; species Cryptoblepharus egeriae. Next base: position 10,708,502 of record JAREYC010000001.1, read on the forward strand.
GAAGCAAATGGCCCCTTCAAAAGACATTGAGCTGGGGTGAAGAGGGACAATTACTCTTCCCCAATCATTACATGATTTCATATAGATACTATAATTTCAGAGGGAGGGAAGAAACATGAAATCAGTTGAATTAATTTTACAGACGTTAACATTCTTTATACGAAAAAGTCTCCTATATAAACAAATAGTGTCTAATCCTGAGATGCAATGTATTTTTCCAATACATTGGCTAAAATGCATGAAATCAGTTGCCATGAAATTGCTTTGACATGTAATCAGCTGAATTATTTTTACAGACGTTAACATTCTTTATCCTAAAAAGTCTCCTATATAAACAAATAAGATAGTGTCTAATTCTGAAAGGCAATGTATTTTCCCAATACAGCTAGAAGTGCATAGTATTAGGACGCCATCTAGAGTGCAAAATGATCTCTCAAAGTTGGCTCTCCATGGACAAGAAAAGGACTATTTAAAACATGTCATTTAGATTATTTTAGTAATCCTTAGAAATGGCTGTTTTAAAAAAATTCAGCTAGTACCTAGGATTAGCACAAATTACTTCAGGACAACTGGGCAGGAAAGTTTCCCCAAATTTGGTTTGCTTTTCCTTTTCGTTTCAAATAACTAACAAAGTAGGTATTGCCAGACCGGCTAAAAAAGTATGCTTTAGTATAAAGAATGCATGTGGTCCCCTAAAAGTATGGCATGGCTCCTTAGTGGTGGGTATATGCCTCATTGAGAATCACCCCTTACGCCAGGGGTGCCCAAACTTTTAATTTTAGAGCTCTTGGACCTTTAACAATTGTACAGAGGAGGGAATTTCAGATGAGAAGCAGCATCTGCTGAAATTCATAGAATCATAGAGTTGGAAGGGACCTAGTAGGTCATCTAGTCCAACCCCCTGCCTGCAGCAGGAAATCCCCCTAAAGCATCCCCGACAGGTGTTGAAGATCCCCAGTGAGGGAGAGTCCACCACCAACCTAGGCAATCTGTTCCACTGCCGAACCGCCTTCACCATCAGGAATTTTTTCCGGATATCCAACCGGAATCTCCTTTCTTGCCGTTTGTACCCATTGGTTCTAGTTCTGCTTTCAGAAGCAGCTATGAACAAATGAGCCCCTCCCTATGACAGCCTTTCAAGTATCTGAAGAGGGCAATCATGTCTCCTCTCAGCCTTCTCTTCTCCAGGCTGAACATCCCAAGTTCCCCCAACCTTTCCTCGTAGGGCTTCCCTTCCATCCCACTGATCATTCCCTCCTTTACACAATTGTTAAAGGTCCAAGAGCCCTGAAGATGGAAGTTTGGACACCCCTGGTATAGGCGTGTTTATATATCCAGAGGATATGCCAGCTGGATCCAATCGTATTGGCTCTGCCTTTCCACTGGACTAATTCAGTGGCGTGGAGAGGGGGGATTTGCTGCTTGGGTAACAGCCTATCCTCCATAACAATCCAACCCAGGCTTTCGTGCTTCGCATGCAGCGTATGCAGAGCTGAGCATGATACCATAGTCTCTCAAGACTGACGGAGGCCTGCTTTATGTCCAGAGGATATACTGCTCCAGGCCCTCTTTAGCTGCTCCACGCTTTCTTTAGAGAAAAGCAAAGTACACTAGAACTGCAATGTGATATTGGTTTAATCAGGTTCCATTTGTGCCGGGCTTATCCCTGGAATGTGTTCTCAGTGCCAGGGCTCGGCTCTGAATTATGAGGAATGTGGAACCATGAAAACAACATCTTTAACAATGAAAAGATTAGCTTCTCTTTCACCAACATTACAAATCAGCTTTACATTTGGTATTGAGTGGAGGTATGAACTTTACTACACTTTGGGCATGATCCGAACCAACTTTCCAGCAATGACATAAGGGGGATGCAACTCTGAGGAAAGGGGACAAATATTGCCTTACCTTGTGGAGGTAAGGTACCTTGCCTTACCTTCTGTGATTGTTATCCAACTAAAGGATGCAACACATACCCCACTGGCATGCACATACAACACATACATAGCCTTTCCTCCTTCAAGAGGAATGTTAGGCCAGTACTGGAAAGTTGGTTCCTTATCGCTTTTAGAGATTCAGCGTCACGTATATCTATATATGTAAGAGAGAAAAATCACTGACTGATCACCGCCCTGCCAAAACCGCTGGGCCTAGAAGGGTGAAATTTGGGGTGGTGTTCCTTCCGTGACAGAGGGGTGCACTAAGAACCGGTTTTTGAAAATTCCAACCGGAAGGGGGTGAAAAGGGGCGCAACGCGTTTTGCTCCCTATACTTTGCATTGAGAATTGCTGACTCAGCAACATTCCGCCCCAACTGCTGGGCCTGAAGCATGGAATTCTGGGAGTTCCTTCTGTCACCTGAACACCCACCAAGAACCATCTGGAGACATTTAACCCTTCAGGGGCTGAAAAGGGGGCAACGTGTTTTTGTCCTATACTTTACATGGGGGACTGAACAATATCCAGCCAATTTGGTCCTTGGTACCCGGTGCACTGGGGGGGGTGTTGTTCAGAGGAAGAAGTTGCACTGGTGAGGATTCTGCATATGGGGGGAAGTTGCACACGGGGGGGGGGGGGAGTTGCGCATGGGGGGGAAGTTGCGCACGCGGTGTTGATGCACCATGGGGGGATGGCATATGGGGAAATGTTACTCCTGCAACGCGGGTACGCTTTTCGCAAGTGATTTATAAAGTGCAACAATCTCCCATCTGAACAACACAACTAAATTCAAATGCAATACCCAACCTCAACAGAGATCCCAAGCTTATGCATGTCAACTCGAAAGCAAATCATAAGTGACTTTATAAATGAAAGCAAGCCATTATAGTCAGTGAAGCTTACTCTAAGGTAAGTGCATATAGGATTTGATCCTCATGGTATGTATGGTCAAAGCAAGTTTTAGGTAAATTTGCCATCACCACCACCACAGTGCCACTGTAATGAACTTCCACATCAGTGGAACCCAGGCTGTGACCCTGGTATTTAGGGGGGAATGGTATCCTGTGACCCAATCCCTTTTATGCGGTCAGACTGACCTAACTTGATCCTCTGACATTGCTTTTCCAACTTGGATTCCTATTACTTATTCTCTTTCCCTGAGTTATTTAGGCTTGTAAAGGAACCTCCTGCCAAGAGATGTTTCCCAGTTACAGTACTTTAAATATTCAGACATTCAAATGCAAATTATGGTAGTGTTATTTTCTACCACCCACCCAAAAGGTTCTCAGGAAGGTAAATGAAAGACTATCCAGCCTGCACAACTCTCATTTAAAATATAGTGAGAAGAGTTTAATAAAGCTAGCTTCCTAGCTCTAGTATAGTATAGTACTGGCATCCATCAGTCTCGAAAGTCTATGGTATCGTGCTCGACGCTGTATGCGAAGCATAAAGGCCTGGGTAGATTGATATGGAGGACAGGCTATTACAAAAGCAGCAAATCCCCCCTCTCCGCACCACTGAAATAGTCCAATGTTGTGTCAATTTTGACCCGTGCGACCCTGTACTAAAGTTAGGTACATACAATGTTCATATAATGTACATATAATGAATAAATGTTGTGTAAAGTTTTAGCATAATTATGATTATAATTTGTATAATGATTTTTGTACAATTTTAGCTAGCAAAATATTGAGTAAACAGTAAAAGGCAACATGGGTAAAAGGGTCCAATAGGCAACAAAGTAAAAGGGTCCAATAGGAGCCTGTATTATAGTTAGGTGCATATAATGTACATATGATGTACATATAATATACATATAATGAATAAATGTTGTGTCAAGTTTTAGTATAATTATTTTTATTGTGAAATATTGATTTTAGTACAATTTTTATCACCTAAGACTGCACAGGTCTGCAAGGGTCAATTTTGACACGTGCGACCCTGTACTATAGTTAGGTACATACAATGTTCATATAATGTTCACATAATGTACACATAATTATGATTATAATTAGTATAATGATTTTTAGTACAATTTTAGCTAGTAAAATATTGAATAACCAATAAAAGGCAACATCGGTCCAATATGACCTGACTTGGTATAATGTGTATAAATTGGATTTTACAGAAAAACTGCAAATTCAAAATCTTCATGCTTTTGGTATTGTGACTCTCTAATGAGCAGGAAAAAAATCAGAAAGTCTTGTCAGGTAATAATAATAAATTCCAGTAAAAACACAATACAAACTTCCTGGCGGGTCAGTGATTGACCCTGTTAGTATACTAAGGGCACAGTGTCTTAACCACTTGCACCACCCACAGCCTAACTCTAGACTGGTATGCTAACTCACATCAGGAAAATCTTCAAGCCATGCAAGGCCCTTCAGGGTTGCTTGCAGGCTCTCAGCTCATCTGAGTCTTAGCTCTCCTGATGGCTGGTGAGAGGGTCTCAACTGTTGCATTCTCCAGACAAAGACTGACTCACCCCAAAAGAGGGTCAGGGTAGCCAGGAAAAAGGTCTCTGGTTCCTTCTTCCTGTCTTCTCCCACAGACATAGTAATCATGGCTCCATCAGAGCTAGGCATGGGCTTCCTCTTAGAAGCTTCTAACATCAGCAGAAGATGATCAGGCTCAATAAGCTTCTAGTTTTGCAGATGTTAATGGTATTTGAGAGCGAACTTGGAAGGAAGTACTGGGCACAGGCTGATAAGCTGGCCAGTTCTTACCAGTCTGCAGCCACAGCTTTGTCTAATTTCCCACTCCTGGGTGAGGTGACCTACAAGTAGGCCCCAAAGATCTTTTAGCTTTGCCAATTCCAAATTCCTGTTACCCAAAATCTATGCAGCTCAGCCATGCTCTCCTTGGCCCACTAGAGATCTCACATTGGTGATTTCCACCAATGATTTTCCTCTTCTTCACAGCCACCAACATGTTGGTGCTCAAAAAAGTTCCGTATTTCAGAATTCTGAATAAGGGATGCTCAACCTGTATTATTACACCAAAAGGACACTCTGCTTCACACAACTTTGAGCAACAGGGCTTTTCATTCTTCCGCACACCACCACCTCCTCCCCACCCCAAAGAAAATGGTTCTTATATGTAAACATAAGGAATTTCCAGGCAATATCTTGACCCAGAGGTATAACTAGAAACCCCATTATCTGGGGAAGTAATGTTCTTCAGTAATGTTCTGGGGAAGTAATGATCATCAACACCATGATGTTATGATCAAGATGTCTCTGGGATCTCCTAAGAGAGAACTGGAAGAACCCAGAAGTGACTGCCTTATACTTTGCACCCACACACCCCCATAGCAAATGGGGCAGATGTCCTCTTTAGGCTCTGCACTGCCTCCACCAGAACTAATGGTATCATGTGTCAACTCATCCTCTGGGAATTAGCATCAATGATCAAGCTTCTTCTGATGTACACCTCTCCATTTTGGGACACCCTTCTTGATCACTTGACAATGGTAAGAATACTGCAAGAGTAGGATGCAACCTTGGGAAATTGCTTTTTATTTTTAGAGCTTGCAGTACAGCTGATCTATTATTTTTATTATTATTATTTCATATTTCACAGTCGTCAGGTGTTTGACTAGAAATGGCTCTATTGTGATTTGGATCCTATCCAAGAACGAGAAATCACAAAGGTATTGTCTCAATATGTGAGAAGTTCCCAGGAGTGCTGCTTTTAGTAACTGGAGGCCCACTGAATTTAAATGTTCCTGGAGGCCTGATGAAATTGCTCCAAGAGTGCCTATTATTATTGGAATTACAGTGGCCTCCTTTTCCCAGATTCTTTGAATTTCAATTTGTAAGTCCTTATACACTGTGATTTTCTCATGTTCTTTTTCCAGAAACCAACAATCTCTGGGTAGTGCAATGTCAATAATCCAGACCTGTTTTTCCTCAACATACAGTGATGTCCCATGTTTTATACTCCAAGTGGAAGTTGGTTTGAATAAAAAAATCCCATAGGATTTTGGTTTGTTCATTCTGGACTATCTTTTCTGGTTTGTGATCCCAACAGTTTTTGATTGTCAGCAGGATATATTTAATCATCATCATCATTGTTATTCATGGACTTAAAAATTATATTCATCATCATTATTCATGTACTTAATAATAATAATAATAATCACGGGATCAGCACAAATAATAATAATAATAAGAAGAAGAAGAATAGCACGAATAATAATCTGGTATCAGCACGAATTATACGCCACTACATCACACAGTCCTAGACCCTTGGGAAGGGTCCGACTGGTGATGTGAATGAAACAAGCATGAAATTGTTCGCTGTGTATTTATGGTTGATAGTAATTATTATTACTGTTATATCCAGAGATCGTCAGCTTCCAGAGAAAGAACATAAGATCATGCGGTATAAGAATCTACAGACAGAAAGTCAGAGAATCTGGGAAAAGAAAGCTATTGTGATTCCAATAATAATAGGTGATTCCATTCCAGGAACATCTAAACCAGTGGTTCTCAATCTTCCTAATGCCGTGACCCCTTTATAAGTTCCTCATATTGTGCGGGACCCCCAACCATAAAATTATTTTCGTTGCTACTGCTGCAGTGCTATGCATACTTTCCTGGGAGTAAACCTCTCTGAACTCAATGGGAATGACTTCTGAGTACACATGCATAGAATTGGACTCTAAGGCTGCAATCCTAGCACTTTCCTGGGAGTAGCCCTGTTCACTATCATGGGACTGACGTCTGAGGAGACCGCCATAGGATTGGGATCTCAGGCAGCAGAGCCAGCCACTGTTTCCTGGGAGTAAGTCCCATTCACTATCATGGGACTGACTTCTGAGTAGACATGCATAGAACTGGACTCTAAGGCTGCAATCCTAGCACTTTCTTGAGTGTAAGTCCATTCACTTATCATGAACAACAACATTGAGGGGGCTTACTTTTGAGTAGAGCACAAGGAACAGGGCACAACGATTGATGCACAAGTGGGGTCCCACCAGACAGCCCATCCGCCAGAGCTCTGGCACCACCTTAGCACACCACGCTCACTCTGAGCCCACAGGCGCACTGAGGATCTGTGGGGAGGGGGGAGGAGGAGGCTGGCCCCCTGCACCAGGGGTCTTTAGGCGACCCCCAGGAAAGCTCTAGGCGACCCCCAAAGGGGTCCCGACCCCCACTTTGTGAAACACTGATCTAAACTTAATGGGCCTCCAGAAGATCACAGCTGCCCAGTTACGAAAAGCAGCACTCCTGGGAACTTCACACATATTGAGATGATACCGTTGTAACCAAAACACAACAGGATAGGAACCAAAACACCACAGAGACAATTTCAATCAAATACCTGGCGATTGTAAAATAGTACATTATTATTATTATTACTACTACTATTATCGTTATCCTTAGTCTTATTATTATCATCATAATTATCATTATTATTATTATCCATAAATACACAGCAAACAATTTTGTGCTGGTTTCATTCACATCACCAGTCGGACCCTTCCCAAGAGTCTAGGACTGTGTGATGTAGCGGCGTATAATTTGTGCTGATCCCAAAAGAGCGGCTTTCTGCAGTTGGCAGAGTGATATTTTGTCAATGCCAATAGTTTTCAGGTGCCTGCCAAGGTCTTTGGGCACTGCACCCAGTGTGCCAATTACCACTGGACCCACCTGCACTGGCTTACACCAGATACACTGTAATTCGACTCTTAGGTCTTGGTAGCAGGAGATCTTTTCCAGTTGTTTCTCCTCAGTTCTGCTTTCATGCAGCTTTGCCCCACCTCAACACTTTTCACTTGTGCACCTTAAAAAAGCAGGCCTCAGTCAGTCTTGGAAGACTATGATATCGTGCTCGGCATTACATACGCTGCATGCGAAGCACGAAAGCCTGGGTTGGATTGTTATGGAGGATAGGCTGTTACCCAAACAGCAAATCCCCCCTCTCCACGCCACTGAATTAGTCCAATGGAAAGGCAGAGCCCATACAATTGGATCCAGATGGCGTCGCAGAGCTGGGCTAAGGACAGGAGCTCACCCTGTCTTGTGGGGCCGACCCAAGTCTCAAACCTTGGCCTGCTGGTTTACAGGCACAGTGTCTTAGCCATTTGTGCCACCACCATCTTAAGAATGCTATTTCAGAAGTGAACTAGCTGAACACAAAGAAAATCACCTGTAAGAACCAAAGAAGAGTCCCAAACGGACCTGAACTGGATCAGGCCGAAGGGGACCATCTAATCCAGCTTCCTGCATTTCAGAGTAATCCCAAAACAAAAAACCTGCATCCTGTTTCTGTGCCCTGCATCTGGCGCAGCAGGTACTCATCATGAATGGTAACCTGGGATGGCCTTTTCCTCCAGAAATCTGTCCAATCTCCTTTTAAAGGCGTTTAGGTCAAACCCCATCCCCACATTTGGTGGCAAGGAGTTCCACAGGCCAATGACACCCTGGGTAAAGATACACATCCTTTTTTTTGTCCTAACTGTCCTGATATGGGTTCTGGTGTTGTGTTGGAGGGAAAGTAACACACTCTCTATTCATCTCCACATCCAGTGGCAATGTAGATATGCATGTGTCTACACAGAAGTAAGCCCCTTCTAGTCAGTGGGACTTACTCCCAGGAAAGTATGGACAGGAGCAGCCTGAGGGCCCAATCCTCTGCCTGCCTGCTCAGAAGTAAGCCCATTCTAGTCAATGGACTTTCTCCCAGGTAAGTGTGGGCCCAATCCTCTGCCTGCCTACTCAAAGGTAAGCCCATTCCAGTCAATGGACTTTCTCCCAGGTAAGTGTGGCAGCCTGAGGGCCCAATCCTCTGCCTGCCTACTCAGAAGTAAGCCCATTCCAGTCAATGGACTTTCTCCCAGGTAAGTGTGGCAGCCTGAGGGCCCAATCCTCTACCTGCCTACTCAAAAGTAAGCCCATTCCAGTTAATGGACTTTCTCCCAGGTAAGTATGGCAGCCTGAGGGCCCAATCCTCTGCCTGCCTGCTCAGAAGTAAGTCCATTCTAGTCAATGGGCTTCCTCCAAGGAAAGCGTGTCCAGGCCTTCAGCCCAGCCCTCCTCCGCCTGACAGACCTCCTTGTCTGCGGCCTTCTCGGGGACGCCCAGCAGCGCGTAGAGGTCCAGCGACAGCAGCTCCTTCTCCCCCGCCATCTCGCCGCAAGACCAGAACAGCTGCCTGAACTACAGTTCCCAGCACGCCTCGCGCTCTCTTCCGCCTGAAGGGGACAATCCGTGTCTCCCGGCAGACACCACGCGAGGCTGAACCGGGGCCTCTTGGGACATGTAGTCTTTCTATGTGACGCCATTTTAGAGAAGGCGTCTGGGCGGTGGAACTACAGCTCCCGTCGTCCCCCGCGCTGTCCTCAGGCTCTGAGAGTCTGCCTGGCTGGTGGGGGAAGCATCGACCGACCGACTGACTGACTGACTGACATGGTGACTCTCCAGTGTGTGTGTTGTGTGTGAGACACTGACTGACTTGGTGACTGTGTGTGTTGTGTGTGAGACACTGACTGACTTGGTGACTGTGTGTGTTGTGTGTGAGACACTGACTGACTTGGTGACTGTGTGTGTGGTGTGTGAGACACTGACTGACTGACTTGGTGACTGTGTGTGTTGTGTGTGAGACACTGACTGACTGACTTGGTGACTGTGTGTGTGGTGTGTGAGACACTGACTGACTGACTTGGTGACTGTGTGTGTTGTGTGTGAGACACTGACTGACTTGGTGACTGTGTGTGTGGTGTGTGAGACACTGACTGACTGACTTGGTGACTGTGTGTGTTGTGTGTGAGACACTGACTGACTTGGTGACTGTGTGTGTTGTGTGTGAGACACTGACTGACTGACTTGGTGACTGTGTGTGTTGTGTGTTGTGTGTGTTGTGTGTGAGACACTGACTGACTGACTTGGTGACTGTGTGTGTGTGTGTGTTGTGTGTGAGACACTGACTGACTTGGTGACTGTGTGTGTGTTGTGTGTGAGACACTGACTGACTGACTTGGTGACTGTGTGTGTGTTGTAAGGGAGACACTGACTGACTTGGTGATTGTCCTGTGTGTGTGTGTTGTATGTGTGTTGCATGTAAGACACTGACTGACTTGGTGACTGTGTGTGTGTGTGCGTGTAAGTGAGACACTGACTGAATGACTGACCTAGTGACTGTCCTGTGTGTAAGTGAGACACTGATGTCCAGTGTGTGTGTGTTGTGACAGTCCACTCTGTGTGTGGTGTGTGTGTGTTCAGTGTATGTGTTGTGTGTGAGAGACACTGACTGACTTGGTGACTGTTCAGTGTATGTTGTGTGTTGTGACTATCCAATGTGTGCTGTGTATGTATGTGTTGTGTTCCGTCAATCTGTCTGTTCAGTCTTTGTGACTATTCACTGTTCATATTAATGACTGTCCTGTGTGTGTGTGTGTATTTGTTGTTCTTCTGTCGATACTGTGTTTGTGTGTGTTGCATTGTGCATGTTCCTGTCTCTGTGTGTGTATTGTTCTCTATCTGTTCCTTATTGGTTAGTGTGTGTGTTTCTGTATCTCTTATGTTCTTCTGTCTGTCCCGTGTGTGTGTGTGTGTGTGTGTTTCATTTGTCCGCCTATCTGTTGGTGGTGCTGTCTCAGTTGTGAAGCTCAATATCTGTATGCACACACTTTTGATGTCCAAATAGCTCTGTGTGTGTTACTGTTTTGCTTGTCTCTGAAACTGCAGGTGTTGCACTCTGGTGTTCAACTTCTGGGTCTGTGAACCGGTTGAGTGACGCCTCTGAACCAGAAGTGGGTCACATCAGGAGCACTGTTGCCCACCTTGTCAGGTGTGTCTCTTTCAAATGAGAAATAAATATGCATAGAGACGATGGAGGAGAAAGATTCATGGAGGAAAAAGGCACATACCACTGTTTCTCAACAATGCTACTTGTACCACCGGTGGTATTTGAGGTGGTACCTGGTGGTACTTGCAAGACCCCATGCCACCTGGCAATGAGACCCGCAATGCAGCAAGCAGCAGTAGGAGACTTGATAGGCAGAGCTCAAGAATGCACTTTTTACATTCAAAAAACCCCTTTTCACAACAAAAACCATCTTATTTGCACTGAGGGTACAATCTTAACCTAGGCTGGCCCAACTCAGTGGTCTTCCTGTTCCTGTGGTGATGTAAGGAGGCGAGCACATGTCTGTGCACTGGCCTAAACCTCCTCCAGGAGTGGCGAAAAAGTGTCTAATGGCACTTTTGTGACCCCTCCCCCTCCCCGCCCAGTCAGAACAGGACTTATACTAGGGCTTAGGCCGGCCTAACTTGAAGTCAGGATTGCAGGCTGAGTCTTTTACTAGTGTGCATGTCATGTCTGGCCTCCAGTCTAGAAGAAACTGGCAATGATGCATCACCAGTTGTTTCTGGTGCTGGTGTATGTCCAATAGATCTACCATATAAAGTGGTACAGGAGGCAGCAAACACTAAGAAACACTGGCATATACTGTATCTTCTTCTTCTTCTTCTTCTTCTATATAAAGTCACTCACTCACTCATCAACACCCAGCCAAAACTGCTGGGCCTAGAAGCATGAAATTTGGGGAGGGTGTTCCTTCTGTGACATGAACACCCGCCAAGAACTGATGTGGAGAAATTTAACCTGAAAATTGTACAACATGTTTTTGTCCTATACTTAACATGGAAGACTGACCAACATCCAGCCAATTTAGTGCTCAGTGCCTGGTGCTCTGGGGGAGGGGGATGTTGTTTGGAGGGAGGGATTGCACTGGAGAGGATGATGCACAAGGGGGTCGTTGCGCATGGGTGTCATTGTGCATGGGGATTGATGTGCATGGGGGAGTTGATGTACATTGGGGGGTGTTGTGCATGGGGATTGATGCGCAGTGGGGGGATGGTGTATGGGGGAATTTTACTTCCACAACGCAGGTACGTTTTCACTAGGCTAGTAATAAAAGTAGGTCCCTTGTTGTGTGTTTACAGTCTCAACTCTTGAAAGGTTGATAGAAAATACTCATTTCAGGAGGTAGAAAAAACTCATTTCGGGAGGTAGTCTATGTCAACTGAGCTTACATAAAATATTAGGCAGATAAAATCATATATGGACATACCATGGCTCCCCCTAAGCCCTAGATCAGTATTTAGGGTCCCCTCCCAGTGTAGATCTTTCCTACTAAGAGTATTATGACCTTTTCTGGTGTGTCTACATTCATTTAAATATTTTTAATAGACTTGATAGTATGTGAATGCATCTGGGGAAATGTTACACATCTGTACTTTTAATAGGTTACTATGTATAGTATGTTCCCTACTTACAAACATACAAGATGCAAACTTTCATACATACAAACGTAAGTTTCTGCTTATCTGCTGCATTTAAGGTACAATATCAGTAATTTAACAGTAAATAGTTTTATAAAAATATTTCAACAGCAAACAGTATTAACAGTGAAAAGTATTTTTAACAGTAAAGATATTTAATTTACGCTACTTTTTTACAGTAGGTTAAACATGCATTTAACAACAATGGTTTTGAACTTATGAACATTTCAACTTATGAATGAGCTTCTGGAATGGAACTCATTCATAAGTAGGGGACTTATATACATGTAACACCGCAGTGATAGTCAATGGGACTTACTCCTGTGTGTGTGGAAAGGACTGCAGCCTTTGAGATGATGAGGAAATTTTTTTTAAACAAATCAGCAACTGCTTTGGAGGGTTGGGAATGGTCTTTATTTTCTATAATATAGCTTATTTTCAGTTATTTGTCATTACAGACTGTCGTATTGTTCATCCTCTCTCCGGGGGAAAAAAAAGCTTGGGATAAGCTGCATACAGGCTGAACAATCAAGGGCTTCGTTCTGAACAAACTGAATGTGCTGCTTTGTTGGATATAATGGATAGCAGGTGTTATGGTTGTGCATCAAAGTTTACTGTCTTCAGGAAACAGGCAAGTTTAAAAAAGGTTGTGCTTGATCCACTGCATTGCCTGCCCACCACAGTGTGCTGCCAGGGGTCACAGCATCCCTTTAACCCACCCTCAGCTACTCAATTGTATCAAAGCTGACTTATTTGTCTTAACTAGTAATGAAATGTTGAACAATGAAATCAGAATGGTCCACTCAAGCCCAGACCTCAGATCATTTTCTGATTGGTGCTTTCTGAAGGGCATTTGATCAGTTTTAATTATTTTCATGATGTCACATCCCATAATTACATTCCTGAGGGGTCTGTCTTTCTTGAGCTTGACACTGTTTTCCAGCCTCCTGCTCAATTATCGTGGCTTATTGAGACTTGGGAAATGGTTTGGATATTATTCCACTCTGAAACTTAAAAAATCAAGACTTGGCTACAACTTTCATGGGAACCACATGAATATTGCTTGGAGCTTTATAAACATGTGGAATCTAAACCCCTTTAATATGAGATAAAAATTACAGACTTTCTCCAAAATCAGGGGATCTAGTATATGTAGATCTGGTTATTCAGGGTTCCCCATTTCCCCCATCCATTACCTTTATGTTGATTATAAGAGTATTTGGGCTGATGTAAGAATATTTGCTTTAACAAACACTATAACGAGAAAGCTTATAGCAAGATGAACAGGCAGGCAGCCTCCAGCCTAGAAGAGAGACTAACAGCACAATCCAGAGTAACTACAGGAGCTCTTACATCGATGTAAGAAAAATTTACTCTGGATTGCTTTATGAATTTCTCATAGGCTTCCACTAGGTGGCGTCGTAACTACATCAATGAAATGTCTCTTACGTCAACGTAAGAACTCCTATAGTTACTATGCTATAAGGGTGCAATCCTAACCTAGGCCAGTACAACTCATCATCGTGGTGAGGTAGGGAGGCAAGTGCTGGTCCTTGCTCTGACCTAACTCTCCCCCAGGAGTGGTGCAAAGTGTATTATGGCACTTTTATGACTTATGCTGAGGCTTAGGCTGGCCAATCCTGTAGGTTAGGATTGCGTTAGAATTGTGTGCGACAGGTTAGGATTGTGTGCGACACCTGTGCACCACTCCTGCAAGAGGGTTAGGTTTGTGCAGACATGCGCTTCGCCCCCTACATCACCACAGGAACAGGAAGACCAATGAGTTGTGCAGATCTAGGTTAGGATTGCACCCTAAGAGCAGAAAGCAAGAAGTTAACATTCCCTACAGCCCAGAGTAACTACAGGAAGACATAAGAGGCACTTACTCTGGATTGTTCTATGCATTTCCCATAGGTTTCCCAAAGGTGGAACCGTAACTACGTTGATGTAAAACGTCATGTAGTTACTCTAGATTGTAGCCATGCACTCTTATGGCCCAATGCTCTGTCCCAGAGTCACTGTGAGAAGCAGTGGTGCCGAAATGGCCTCTATTTCATTCTATAGGATCAGGCCAACCACAGGTGTCTCCCTGAAGTAGGGGAATGTTTGTTCTGGGTAAAGCACCCAGCATTACTAATGTGCCTATATACATTATGTTATACATATATACAAAGTGCTTGGCCTTACTAATACATCAATTTTAAATGGTTAATGGGGATAGCACAGTTATTTAGGGGCTAAGAGCACTTACTTCTTGTTCCCCCCTTTCTTTGCTGTCTTTCTCAGGGTGGCTGCAAAAATTGTGGCCGAGCATTCTGCTCAGGCTGCCTTGGATTCAATGCCATTGTTCCTCGATGTGGAAACACTCAACAGAAGGTGTGCAAACAATGTTACGGGGATTTAACCAGGTAAGACCAGAGTTATGGTTCTGACAGATGCATTTGTAGTGTTACTCTTTCCCCTTCAGCTTCCTTTACTAAACTAACAGGGCAGGCCTATTCATGTCTGCTCAGAAGTCAGTTCCATTAAGTTCAATGGGGCTTACTCCCAGGAAAGTGCTCTTTGAATTGCAGCTTAAATCTACAGTGAATTGCTGTTTTGGCAGAACTGTGTGCTAGCTGGGGAAAAGATGCAGCAACCCAGACCATCTGAAAATAATGACTGAGCATTTTCTATACAATACTGCAATTGTATGGAAAGATATTAATATTCAGTAGCTGTGTCCAAGCACCACACAGAAACCCGCTCTGTAGTCTCTGAGGGCTTGGACAGAAAACTCACTAGCATTCATAGGTCTTCAGGGTTAATTACATTTTTATTTCTCTGAGTCAGTGTGATTCAGTAGATGCAACGCATGTGTGCACCTGGGCAATTGGAGTTTGTGTCTCATCACTGCTGAGAATGAATTATGTGGTCTTGGACTAGTTCGTATCAGTTTCTCCATTCTATGTTTTGACACTCCTAGATTGATGGATACAGTCTGGCCAAGTGCACTGCAAATGAAAGGGTATAAAAGGCAGTTAGTGGTAATAATTTAATTACAAGAAATAATTTGGGCCCTATACGCCACGCCTGCTCCCATAACTGGGGTAGCCAGTTCTAGGTTAGAGCCCCCGCTCATTTCCTTCCCTTGGTGCACAAAGGTTTTCTTCAGCACAATCTAGGAGCCCTCCAGCAGATTTTCCCCACACAGGTTTCCACATACATCATAACTGTTAAAGAGAGCAAATCCCCACCGCAAAAATGTAGGACATCCAAGAAAAATATTGGGCATGATAAAATACAGGCTGAAAACACTTACAGTATGTATGTTGCTCTTATTTGGTTAATTTAAACATGACATTATTATTGAATTTAAAATATTTCATATAGGGTGCAATCCTATGCCTTTCTACTCAGAAATCACATTATATTCAATGGGGCTTACTCCAGGGGCTGTGGGTGGCGCAAGCGGTTGAGCTGCTGTGCCTGTTAACCAGCAGGCCAGGGTTCGAGACCCGGGTCGGCCCCACAAGACAGGGTGAGCTCCTGTCCTTAGCCCAGTTCTGAGACGCCAGCTAGATCCAATCGTATTGGCTCTGCCTTTCCATTGGACTAATTCAGTGGCGTGGAGGCGGGGATTTGCTGCTTGGGTAACAGCCTATCCTCCATAACAATCCAACCCAGGCTTTCATGCTCTGCATGCAGCGTGTGCAGCACCGAGCACGTTACCATAGTCTTTCAAGACTGACGGAGGCCTGCTACTCCCAGGAAAGTATGTTTAGGATTACATGAAGCCTATGCACTGTCTGCTCATATGGACAAGGAGGACATTGAAGTTTTTTCCAGGGCACAAGGCTAAAAAGAGGACATGTCCTAGAAAAAGAGTACATATGGTCAACCTGTTCCCACAGCTCCTGTTCAGCAAGACACCTGTTCTGCCATCCTTCTTGTGCATTTTCTACCATTGTAAATAAGGTTGTTTAATTTCTCATTTCAGTGGATCTCCTAAGCCAAATACAGCTAAATGGTCCCCACCAGAGAACTACAAAAAGTGAGTCTTCTTCACTGCTTAACTTAATTCAGTATTTGGGGTATGTACGTATTTCTGTTTGAGTATACAGTATTTCTGTTACAGGCTCACAGCCCAATCCTAAATCCTAAGTTAGGTTGGCACAAGTCCTGTGCTGACCTGAGGCTGTCACAAAAGTGCCACAAGGCACTTCTGTGTCACACCTAGCAAGTTATGCGAGTGCAAAGACATGCACCAGCCTTCCCACACTACCAGGGGAACTGGGTGAAATGGGTGAATTGTGCTCACCTAAATTGATTAGGATTGTGTCTTCAGACAAATTGGACCTTAGTTATCATTACAATGACAAATTAGTCATCAGTACAATTTTCTGGTTTTCAGCAGGATATGAGACCCTCATATAGAGGAGATAATATAGAGGGCAGCTGATCAGCATTAGGAGGCAGGCAATTGAATGCTGGCACACGTACTTTGAAAAAGTTCTCCACAGATGAATTCCCGCACCTGCCAATCCACAAACAGCCTCTGTTTCTGACCTGTGTAACTGATGTACACCTGAAAAGGTGATAGGCACTGAAATGGATGAAGCCAGGCAAGGTTATGTGTCCTGATGACTGCTGAGCTCTGGAAATCACATTGCTGGAACCCAATCAATTGGCTCATGAGCTTCTTCAACCAGATCATTATTGAGCCAAAGACACCTGCTAATCAGCAAATAGCAGAACAGTACCAATCTGGAAGAAGAAAGGCAGCCCTGCTGACTGTGCAACTGTAGACAAACTATATGAGACAAAATTCCATATAATAAATTGCATATCATTAGGTTACACTTGTACTTGTCAAATGTAGAGCTCTAATTTATGCTGATTTTTTTTTCTTTTCACAGGCGTGTAGCAGCACTAGAGGCCAAGCAGAATCGGGCACCAGGCCTTCAAAAGGGTTCAATGAAACTCCAAAATCAAACAGATGCCCAATATCGGGGGCTATCGAAGGAGGATCGAGCTATCGCAGAAAGGCTGGAGAGGCTCAAGCAGGAAGTAAAGCCCAGTGAGTTTGTGCAATATAGTTCCCCTAGCTTGAAAGTGAGTTACAAAAATGAGTTGCCAACCATATATGCAAGTGGGGGTAGTGGAGATATTGTCCACAGCTGAATCTTTGGACATCACTTGAAAGCAGAAAATGTCAAGACTGAATGAAACCTTCTTTGTTGGCTAGTGCACTTACACATGGTTGTGTCCACAATTATACAATCCAGTGAGCTCTTTCTGTGCAAGATTAATTCTGGTTTAATTCTGATTAATTCTGGTGCAGATTCTTTACAGCAATAGAGCACATTGAACCAGTATATCTGATTTATAATAAAGGGGGACTTTATTACTTGCTTAAGTCGTGTTCATGTACTCTACGAGCAGCAGTCTCCAAGCTGTCAAATGCTACGTAGCAAAAAAAGCCTTCCCCATCCTGAAACTGAGGAACAGAGCCTATTTGAGTGATGGGCATCAAAAGCAAAAACTTCATGGTGTGATCAACTGGAAAGAGGCAGCAGTGCAGAATGATAAGCACTACACATGACTGGGAAGGATTTTTCCGGGTGTTGGATCCAGCCTGGGAGCTAGGCTTTGGCTCCTGCTGCTCCAGAGTTTTATAAACCCCCATGACCCCAAACCCAGACATATCTGTCCTACTGAGTTTATAATACTGTTACTGTATTAGAGCACAATCCTAACCATGTGTACTCAAAAGTAAGCCCCATTGTATTCAATGGGTCTTTCTTCCAGGAAAGTGTCTTTAGGATTGCAGCCTTAGTTTCACGTTTCTATTTTTTGTATAGTATCATCTGATGTAAAGATTTTCTGTTTAGACAAAGACATGCAAGTGGGACCTTGGCGTCTACTGATTTGGAATATGCTGATCTGACTCACTGGGTTCCATTGTCTCACTTTCCGTTAAACTGGACTGGCTGACAGCTTCACAGGGTTTGCTTCTCAGTGCTTCCCCTCCACTGTTGTTCTGGCATGCATATAAATGCTATACTGCATCAGCCACTAAATGGGGTGAATAATGGAATAATTTCATTCTATCATTAGATTCCATTATTCACTACTTCTAGTGGGTTAATGCAGAACAGTGTAATGTTCTGTGCAGTATTCTTGGGTGCAGTGGAGGACCAAGAAATCTGGAAGTAGATCTTTAGAACTATTTTTCTATTGATGTGGTATTCTCTGATTTTTTTTTAATTCACAAAGGATTCCAGAATAGACCTGTAGTAGATATTCCCTTGCATGTTTCAGGTTCATTACACCCACTTGCATATATGGTTTCCACTTTCTTTTGCAGGCCACTTTGCTACTGGATCTGCTGAAGGAAGTCAGAGGCAGATAACACTTTTGTTTCCTCTGCCCTCATTTCCTTGGCTCCGGTGTTATCCATCTTGCATCTGGAGTTATCCATCTTGCATCTTGACTGTATGTTTGGTGTGCACATGGGATTACTGCAAAAAGGAAGAATCTCATAAATGGCAGATACTGTGTAATTGCTGGAAAGGTGGAAGCAGAACCTCTATTTTCATTTTTTAAAGCTACTTTCTAGGCCATGAGATTCAAAAAGCAGTTTTATTTGATGAATGGGCAGTGTCTGCCGAAACCTCCAGGAATAGATGGGAAGTGGATGGGCAGTTTCTCTGGAAGTCAGCAGGTGGAGCTTCAGTATACAAAATAAGTATACATTTTTCTGCCTCTTTGTACTTAACAGACAATAGGTACGGTAAATTGTTGCCCAATTCTAAGGCTTTATTCAAATAACTGAATTTTTCTTTTGACATCCTGAATGCAAGTAGCCCCAGGAAAGGGGAGAATACAGTACAAGTTTTCATTTAATTTTGCATATAGCTCTTAGCATCATCTGGCTCCAGCTGGTATGATGAGTGGAGAGAAATATACCTGATTATCAGTTATCTCATTCCCACAAGGGAAATTTGATATAATGAAATAATGGATGCTGCTATTAAATGCTATTTACTAGTTAATTAGTGAATTCTATTTCTGGATGCTGTTTGTAAATAAGCTTGCTCTTTACTGCAGAGTCCATCCCATCTCAGGCAGAGATAGAATCTAGACTGGCGGCACTAAAAGATAACCCTGAAAAACCTATTCCATCCTCCCAAGAAATGGAAGACCGTCTGGCTGCCTTGCAGGGCAGAGCTCCTCCTTCTACAGCTCCCAGACCAGTAAGGTTTATTTATTAAGCATATTTATATCCCGCCTTCCCTGCTGTAAAGGGACATCCCAAGAGACTAACAGCAAAGGTTTAACACACAAAATAACAATGGCTAGAAGCAACCTATTTGGTGCCCAGTGTCTGGTGGCCCGTTGTTGCCCACTGATGCCCCATAGGGATGTCTGGTGGTGCCCAGTGCCCAGTAGGAATGCCTGGTGCCCCATGCCCAGTTCCTGGTAGGATTCCTCGTGCCTGGTAGGAGTGCCCGATAGGGGTGCCCAAAGCCCAGAGAGACACGCAGCCCTCTTTGTGGAAGTGGCTGGTAGGGATGTCCAGTAAGCCCAACAGAGATGTCTGATGGTGCCTGGTGCCCACTGCTTAGTAATGATGCATGGTGACTGGTAGGAAAGCCCAGTGCTGCCCAGTAGGTAGGAATTCTGGTATCCTGTGGTGCTCACTAGGGATATCCCATATGGGTGTCCACTGCCGCCTGGTAGTGGTGTTTGCTGCCACCCAGTAGGGGTGCCTAGTGCCTGCTGATGCCTGTTGCCAGCTGGTGCCCAGTGCCCACCAGACCTGCCAGTACCCAGTGTTCATTTGTTTCTGCTGCTGCCCACTATGCTGCTGCCCACTACTACCTCCTGGTACTCTCCCTGATGTGCACCAGTGCAAATAACAATTTAAAAATTAACTTTAATTAAATACAATACTGGACACTGCCACAATTTGGAACAAACACTAAGGGCACAATCCAGAATAACTACGGGGAGTCCTTGCTCCAGTGTAAGAACAATTTGCTGTGGATTGCAGTATGAATTTCCCATAGGTTTTCATTAGATGGTGCAGTAACTACGGGTACACGTAATGTCTCTTACGTGCTCCCGTAGTTACTCTGGATTGTAGGGTAAGAGGAATTAACATTAACTAAATGATAGCTATACCAGCAAGCAAGGCTTAGGGAGGGAGTGAAATAAGAACATCTTTACTCATCACTCACCTGAATGATATCATGAGGAGATGATAAGAATGCAGAAAGGAGGAAGTTCCCACATTTTGGCAATGGGAGGTCTACCCCTTCTGCACAAATTACTTGACTTTTAAGAGAAAGAGGCAGGAGAATTAATAATTTATCCAATGCCCCTGTAAGATCTTTTGGGGTTTCAAATAGCCAAATTGATGTGATAAAAGACCCTTTCCAACCAACATTGTTTTCTTACACCAAATAGCTTACAATTTTACTAAGTTGGGAAATATATCACAGGTTTCTTTAATTTCATTTATCTAACTGCAGGGCTGCCTGTAACTTTCACAGAAGTTAGCCTGATAATATCTTGGATTGGCATGACAGCTTGGCTGGGATCTGTCAATCCCAGGCTGTTTGAAACATTTGAGAATTGCAATAGTCAGTGGAGCTGCAGTGGCTCAGTGGTTAGAACGCTGGGGTTTGAACACTGCTTGACCAGAATTCTGCTCAGCAGGTCAGCAGTTCAAGACTTGCGTACTCCCAGATGGGGTATACTCCAATACACAAGTGGACACCATCACCATATGATACAAATGCTGAAGAAGTTGTCTTTGAGATTTGCAATAGTCGGCCTTATTTTTTGTCTCCCAACATTGATTCTCTGAGCTCTTTTGCTTGCTCCTATAAAGCTTGTGACTCTGACTGTGTCTCTGGCTCTTGTTAGGTACACCAGCTCCCTGATACTAGGACACAAATGGAGCAGTCAGATGATCTTCTGAACCAGATGGCAGAGGAAGTTGCCATTGATGAGAGCGGGGGCTCTGGAATTCCACCTCGAGGTTCCTGTTTGTTTTCATTCTGCCTCAATTTCTGAAAGTATATTTAGTATCAGGGTGGAAGTAAGCTCAGCACAAACTGTTATCATACACAGTACACTACTATTGTGCTTTAACATAATACATATAAGTCCGTTAGAAAAAAATCCGCATCTAGTGATACTTTGATTGTTGTTAACCATAATGGCACAATTATTTCAGTCATGCCAGGAGAAAGGTGATTTTAAACTTGCCAGGCCAGGCTGGGGAGCCTTTTTTGGCATCAGATCAGCATTTAGGACTGCAACCATTGAATGATGAATGTGAGTACTCATGCTAAGTCTTTGCTTTTCAGAAGTCAACGCACCAGCTTTGAATGACTTAAATCAAACTGATGGTTTTACTAATGTTACAAATCTGGATCCCAGACAGTTGGAAGAGGAGAAGAATAGGCTTCTGGCAGAGGCTGCTGCTGCACTGCAGGAGGAAAACACCAGGGCGGAGAAGATTCTAGAAGTGGCCAAAAGGTTGGCAGTGCTAAGAGGTGAAGACCCTGAGGAAGGTGTGTAACAAGGATACGCTAATACACAGCCACTTGGAAGAAGAAGCCACTTGGAAGAACACACAGCCACTTGGAAGGATTGTGGCTTGCACTGATTTATTTGACTGCTGGGAATCAGTGCAAGCCACAATCCTTAAGAAAAAAATGATTTCCTGGTGCTAGGATTGTAATAGGGTTGTAGCAGGCACAGCACGTTTAACCACTAACCCATTGCAAGCCTAATTAATTGTTAGGAGCTAGTTAGCGTGGGTGAGTAGTTCTGGTAAAAAGAACTCTTATGTTTCACTATCAACATTGTGAAGACAAAGGCCTTTTTACCCAAAACTTTTTGAAAACAAATTCAATACATAGTTTTAACTCTTCTTACTAATAGTTTCTGTTGCTTCAGGATACTGTCTCCTGAAAATATTAGCAATATCCAGAAATACAGCAGTCTGTATTACTGTACCAGCTGAACACTAGTCCCACACCATTTGTCTCTTTTGTTCTCATGCTGACCACTGTTGATGATTGACACAGACATAAGAAAAAACCACAGCCTGACCTTTTACTTTTAATAGCCTTTTGTTTTTAAAAGACTTTTGCTTTTAGTAGGAGCTTTATAATGCAGTAAACACCATGTGAAGAATTTCACATGGAGAGAAACATTGCCTGCTCATGCCTGCATATCAAGCTGCTGCTGAGAAGTTGGCTATCTGAGGACACAATTCTAACTAGTTTAGGGCTATGCATGTCTGTGCACTGGCCTTAACCCCACAGGAGTTGTGCTGAAGTGCCATGACTTATGCCAGCCTAACTGGATGTTAGGATTGCAGCTTGATGATTTACAGCAGGGATAGATTTTGCTTGTACTGCCAGTTGGAAAGGAATAATTCCTAATGCCCTAAAAAATTAATGTTAAAGGTGAAGGTGTACCCCGCTGGTTGACTTGCTAGTCATGACCAACTGTAGGGTGTGGTGCTCATCCCCATTTCTAGAGCCATAGAGCCTGTGTTGTCTGAAGACGCCCACATGTGCATAGAACACTGTTACCTTCCCACCAAAGTGGTGAAGAACTTGCATTTCTATACTTTAGCACTGCTAGGTTGGCAGGAGCTGGGCTAAGGACAGGAGCTCACATTATCTTGCAATACGTGGGTCTCGAACCGCTGACCTGCTAATCTTCAGATTAGCAGGCACAGCACCTTTAATCACTAAGCCAACAACCCCCCCCCCCCCAAATAAATTATGTTGGGCTAGTTTAATTACATTACATACCGGCACAGGAAGTAATGTGTTCCTCCCTTCTATGAGAAGACTCATCCTAGAAAATCCTGGCTGAAAGAGAAGGAAGAGTTGGTTTCTGGAAAAACTGGGTAGCCTGGTAGATGGACCAAGGAAAAAGGGGGAATGTCAGGTGCCTTGATCTCAAGGGCCAGAGCAAACCTACCTGCTTTGTAATGGGTAGAAATTGACAATACAGGCAGCCCCTTGTATCTATGGATCTGATATCCACGATACAGTTATCTGTGGGTCTGGGTCTTCCCTGCATCCTCTGCACACCCATTACTGTACCACTAAATATATCTTGCTCTCTTCAACTTTGCAGGAAAAAGGAAGGTAAGGATTGTGAGCCAAAATAAAATATATCATTGTGTTTGCAGGCAGAATCTGTCATTTTTGCAGGAACACAAGATGCTGTTTTGGTGTGTATCGTAATTACATTTCCATATACTGTTTTCTTTGCAGTTACTCTGGATGCCTATAAACTTCCCAACAGTGATGAAGAAATAGAAGAGGAAGAAGCCATTCAAAGAGTTTTGAAACAGGTCCAAAGTTGTTGCAGTTAGCTTTTTGCTTCTTTTTCAATGAATTTGGGACAGAATCCTAAATATACTTATTTGGGAGTTAACCCAACTACACCAAGCATCCAGCTCTTTATCTCTCCTTTGTTTATTCACAGAGTTTGTTCCCTAATATGTCACCATATTTTGTAGGGCTGTCACCTGATTAAAGAAACCAAGGGCACAATCCTAACCAATTTAGGTTGGCAAAACTCCCCCACTGTCTGTTTCTGTGATGGTGTGGAGAAGCACTGGCCTAACTCCCCCTCCCCTCACAGGAGTGGTATAGTCATCCAGATGTAGGGAGGTTCAGATGGTCCAGATGTAGGGGGGGCACCTGGATGCAGATGTCATATGTGCTGTCTGAGGCATCTGGTGGGCTGCTGTGTGATACATGAAGCTAGACTAGATGGTCCTTTGGCCTGATCCAGTGGAGGCTCTTCTTACGTTCTTAAGTGCCTTATGGCACTTTTGTGACACCCCCAGGCCAGCACAGAACACGCTAGGACCTGTGCCGGCCTAACTGGGGATTATTAAATTTGTTCTAGTTGATGTAGCAGGCGGTGCCTTAGAAGAGGCTTTCTCTTCTAAAAGCCTCTTTTTCAGATTTAATTACTGTCTATTCTGTGTGTGTTAAAATACACATTCATTTAAATTGCTGCCTATTTACCCAGGATGGTTTCTTAGTCACAATTAATTTATCAGCTACTCAGTTAAACATCTCAGTCTTAGGATTTTGCATTTCAGTTTTGCGCATGTTGGGCAGGAAGAGCTATGGAATTATTGTGAATAATTCTGTTTAGTATTCATCGGCACAGTGCTCATTGGCACAGGTGTGGGGGTTGGGCTAATGATCATAACTCCAGAATTGGATAAATGGTGCACCTTAGCGTATCTGTAAATGATGGAAGCAGAAAATGTCTTCTGAGTGAATCTACATGTGAGGTACACACATCTCAACACATACAAAAGCATACCTTGTGCACAGGCAGTTTTCTGCTGGTATGTATATGTTGGCTTGCTGAACTAAAGATAAAGGGAGTGGAAGGAATACCCTTCTAAGTGGTTTTTATAGGAAGGAAGGGTTTTTTTTGTTTCAAATGCTCTTGCTTCTTTATTGTCAGCTTACTGAAGAGGCAGCTCTAGATGAAGCAAGTGGCTTCAACATTAGCCCAGATCGCTCTATCCCATCAGCAAAAGTACAAAGGAAACCAAAGAAAACCAATTGGGTAAGTGGCAGACAACTCCTTGGTGTGACATTCAGTGTAGCCCAGTGTTTCTCTGATACTCACAGGTGCAATTCCATAGTGCCTTCTGGTGTGTTTCAAGACCAGCTACACAAGCAGAGTTTGGAATTGTTAAATTGAGAAGCAGGGGATAACTACCTTCTTAAAGGTCAACTATCTCTTATCCCAAATTGCTGTCCAATTCCACAACCCACTGACCAAATCTAAGCCATTCAGCTGAATGCAAAATTGGTAGGTTTCCTCTAAAATTTGGCTGTCTATAAATATAGGAAGGCAAATAAGAATAGAGGCTTAATAGTCTAATAATAGAGGCTGGGTACCGAAAAATAAGTTACAATCAAATGATTGTATGATGCCACTGATGTTGAGGGAGGAAACTATGAGTAGTTTTGTCCCATGTGCTTCCTGTATGACCCTAAGCGAGTCATGCAAGTCTTCATTGCTTCAGTTTTGTCTCTTCCTATACTTGGAATTGTGTGTTCTTTTCAGTCTTGAGCTGTTTGTCATGCTCTGTTTTCCCAAGTGTAGAATTTTGTTCATTAGTACATAGGGTCTATATAGACATTTTAAGTCTCCAAATCACTTTGTATATCTTCTCAATAATTTTTAGCCATGTAAAGTGACCTGATGGCCCCCCGGTGGCTTAGTGGTTGAAGGTGGGTGTCTGTCAGTCTGAAGATCGGCAGCTCAGCGGTTCAAGACCCAAGTACTGCTAAATGGAGTGAGCTTCTATCAGTTGCCCAGCTCCTGCCAATCTAGCAGTTCGAAAGCATGCAAATGCAAGTAGCTAAATAGGTAGCACCTTGGTGGGAAGGTACCAGCATTCCATGTGCTCGGCATATAGTCATTCTAGCCACATGACCACAGAAGTGTCTTTAGACAGCTCTGGTTTTTCTGCTTAGAAACAGGGATGAGCACCACACTCTAGAGTTGATCACGACCAGCAGGACAACCTGCGGGGGGACATCTTTACCTTTAAAGAAGCCTGGCTTTATTATCTCCAATTAGTGGCATAGCTAAAGGGGGGCACAGCAGTTGGAGGTAGCTTCACTCCTTTGGAGCCTTTCCAGGTGGGGGTGCTGTATAGCTGTTTGCACACCCTGCCTGGAATGGCTCCATAGGGGTGATGCTTCCTCCAAGACTAACCACTCTGTCCCCTCCAGCTATACCACTGCTTCCATATTACAGAAAGATGATGAGTGGGTCCAAGATGAGTGCGAGATACTTCCTAGAAGCCACCACATAACCTGAGAATTGAACCAGGGGCTTCTTGTCTCATGCCATTAAACACTGCATTACATCTTTTCACTTATTTGAAAATATATGTTCAAAATGTTTCAGAGTTAAAATGTTACACACTGATAATAAATGAATGAAGGTAGTCCTGTCTATTTTTTTTAATATGAATGAAGGTGGTCCTGTCTATTTTTCTTAAAAACAGCCAAGAGAGGTGTGTGTGATTGTGTCTTGGATCAGGACCACAGTTTCAGGGGAAGTGATTGTCAGTGCAATAATTCTAACGTGCACTGGTCCAGGCCAGCTGGCTTAGCCTTCACTGAATACAACACAGCATATGGAACTGTTGCCTTTCCCCTTCCCCTAGGTAGGGCTGCAGCAGCCCCAATGGGTCTACTCAGATTCAGGCCACTTCTATTAGTTATCTCATTGGCAATAGTAGCAACTAGGGAGTGATTTTCAGTGAGGAATGGGATCAAGGGAAAGGGTAAAAATAAACACCTCATGCCATAGATCCAACACAAACTGCCCTGCTTCTCCATCTGCTGTTTAAAAGAAAGGAGGACACTGACACATTTAAATATCACACATAGTTAGACGTTTGGAACTTGTGGAATAATTCCTTTTTCATGTACTTCAACTGTCAGTTGCATCTTTCTTCTTTCCGCACCACCATTTCTGCCCCAGAATCAGATAAATCACATTGTTACTGGAGTGAAAATGTAAATGAGAAATTCTGTGTAAGCTTTGCACAAATGTTGTTCAAGAAACTTACATAACTCACAGTGTTGTGTGACTGTGGTGGGGGGAACTTACTGATCATTAGAAATTGTTAAGTTTGGAAAGCTTCTCTTGGAGGTATGGCAGTTTGTTCAGTGTTTTCCTTCTCCTTTAGGCACCAGCTCCAGTTGTTGCTCCAGCACCAAACAGCGATGAGGAAGAATTACCCTGGTGTTGTATCTGCAATGAAGATGCCTCCCTGCGCTGCCACAGCTGTGACAATGATCTCTACTGTCAGCGATGCTTCCGGTAATGGGAAACACTTTTGGGATGAAATGTTGTTCTTTTGGTGGAGTGCAGAAAGAGCTTTTGAAGACAGATGCAAAGTTCATGGGTTTCAAGCATGCCAACTACAGGCTTTATTGCTTGAGTTGCAAGAAGGACTTCTCCACCATTCCCATCCTGCCCCACTTCTCTTGAAAAAGATGCTCCTGAGGGTCAGGTATCCTGAAATGCATTATAGGGGCTGCAGGTGGAGACAGATCAAACTACTCTAAACATGGCAGAAAAGATGATAGCATGTAAGGGGTCATGTGGGGTTATGTTATTTCTAGATCTCCATTGCTCAGCTATTCTTGTATTCATATATTTCCCTTTCCATCCATCCACACTTTTTAAAAATCTGTTTATTCCATGATTAAAACAATCATGCATGCATATAATAGATCCATTTTTGTGTGTGTGTGTGTGTGTGTGTGTGACCATATTGTGCATACCTCTGATCACAGAATCTTGGTTTCCTTAGTTCAACAAATTTGCAAAGATTCAACAGATTTGCAAGGTTCTGACAGATTTACCTATAAAATAGGAGGAATTATTGCACTGAGTGTTAATGCAGAGTTTCCATCCATCTCGGCAGGGATTTCTATAGTTCAGAACCCAGCCAAGAAGGTATTTTAGCTGCCATATGGTCTTAGAACTGGACCCAAAATTTGTAGCAATAGGCCTCTTGTTTGCTGGAGATGTACTCCAGGGCAAACTTGTTTTCCTCCTAATTATTTATGGAGAATAGTTTATGACTGTGATGGTGCAACCTTGTGCTTAAACCAATAGAGAGCTTCTTGTTCCTTTTACAATGCCTTGATTGAGCGTCCTGGCAACTATTGTTGAATGTTCTAACACCATCGTCTTTCAGTAAATTCTGATGGTGCTTCCTGTTTTTGGTTTCAGGGAAGGTCATGATGAATTTGATCGGAAGGAGCACCAAACATCTAGCTATCGCCCTCCTCGCAAGCAAAAATGAGCCTGTAAATGGTGGAAAAAGAATTTAAAAGGCATGACATTGGAGGTGGAGCAACACAAACATGCCCTGTGTGGCTTACTGTGGCAGCCAAAATGGGCAGATTATTGGATAGTGTGATGCTGAGAAGTTGAATGGAAAGCTATTTGTTCCTCACAAACTCAAGGCAGCATCTGTGGAAATTATGAAACTACCCTCTATTCTAAGGGTGGGTTGTTTGGTGATGACCAGGGAACAGGAAAGTGTCATGCTTTGAGAAGGATTACATTACAGACAGTTATTCCATAACTGGATGAAGCATACAGTGAAATGATCACAAACAAAAAATAAATTATTTGTAGAGCATGGTGAATTTTTTTTTTCAAGGAGTGCTGAGATCATGGTGGAGGGGTTCTTTTCATTGTTATGGCCTAAAATCAGATCTTCAGCATCAGATCTTCCAATCATGGCTGTAAGTACAGTACTCTTACAACATGGTAAATGTATGTTGCACTTTTGTTGTGTGCATTGGAGCTGCTGGTGCAAACACCTAGAGCACAATCCTAACCATGTCTTCTCAAAAGTGAGACCCATTGTGTTCAATGGGTCTTACCCCCAGGAAGGTGCCTTTAGGATTGCAGCCCTACTCTGCATCAGGTGCTGGCAGAAGCAGAGTGGAAACCACAGGAAGAGGAGGGTCACAGTTGTGGCAGCAGCACATGCAGGATCCTATCTCTTCTCAGGTCTACACACCATCTGCCTCTTCTCACACTTATACTAGCAAATTAACTAGTGTAGATTTGAGGAAATACATAGGGTGCAATCCTATGTCTACTCAAAAGTAAGTCCCATTGTGTTCAATGGGTTTTACTCCCAGGAAAGTATCTTTAGGATTGCAGCCATAGATGGCCAGGTGGGCTATGGAGAGGTAAGTTTTAAAATATTTTTTACTTAACCTCTCTTAGGCTGCCTGGTTGCCACCCACCACAGCATGTGGTGTACTCTGTCAGTGCTTCTGCATAACACAGAATGATGGGAGATAGCACTGAGCCTTCAATCCGCTCCTTTGCATGGCAACATTGTGTTTGGTTCCTGTGGCACCCAGGATGATGCCTTTAACGCAACTTTCTCTGGCCAATTTTATAGTAATTTAAAATGAGGCTTAAAAAATAATCCCTGCATTTTCAGAGACCGGTTTGAAGAGGAAAATCTTCATTCCAACCTTTCTTTTCAGGTGTGGTTCAGTTTGCTCAGATTCTCCTGTAGTACAAAGAAGTGAGGTTTAAGGCTCAGTTGCTATCCACTGATTCTGTCACTTCTTAAAGTACCGGTACTTTGTTGGCATTCTGGCAACAACCTGCTAGTGTAGGTGATTCTGAGACTTGCCCAAGGTCACCCAACAAGCTTCCTGAATGAGTAGGGGTTTGATCCTACATTGTCAAAATGTCTGTACATCCATCACTGTTTCTCCATGCTAAAGAACTTAATGAGTGTTATACTGTTTTCAGGAAAGGGTAAAAAGTAAACACCTCATGCCATAGATCCAAGAAGGATGCTTTTGGAGAACTAAACTTGAGTAAACTGACCCTCCTGGAACTCCTCTGGTGAGGTCTTAGGACTGACTATGGGAAAGAGGGGGTTGGTTGGCAATTAAATTGTAGCTGCAGGGTGAAGAGAAGAGGAGATTAGAACCCCACACCATGGGAAAGATTATTGAATACTCCTCCTGCCCATTATCCCCATAAAATTCCCCCTTAATGTTGCCTTTAGCCTCAGGGGAGAAGCTTCTAATGTGGTCACTCAAATCCTGAGCTCCTAAGAAGTGGTTTGTTCCTGGTGCAATAGCCCAAAACACAACAGGATTAGATTTTGTTGTTGTTTTAAAATACAGCTACAAGTGAGAGAGGCAGAGTGGAAGATGCCAACCAAGTTGTATCCTACAACGGCTTTCCAAAATGGTAAGAGTGTAATATTCATAAAAACAAGTTTATTCTTTTCAGAACTCCTACTACATTCAGTGTGGTATTTATTTTATGCAGAACTTCTACCACGCTCCTACCACCCTTCCATCAAGTTATTTTCAACTTCTTTTCTTATTTTACATGAAATCTGTTTGAACATGTTCTTATTATTTTGTAAAATAGCCAGACTCCTTCCCTTTACCCAAAGAAAGACTCATTAATGCTATTTTACATGGCTTGCCTTTTAGCCTCTGCAGCAATCTGTGTCTAAACATCTCCACTGTTGCACCCCGCTGTGGGGTAGTTCCTTGTTTCATCTCCTTTTATTTTCCTTCCATTATTTTAGTGCATTTTATTTATTTTTAATAAATGCCTTTTATTTTGCTGTTCGACATATCTAGTTTCAGATCAGTCAGGAAGGAGCTGGCTAGACTGTTTTTCCAGCTTGCCCTCCTGTCACTCCTGCCTGTTTTTAAAGGGACCCCTGCATTTTGAGACCTCTACTATTCTAGGAGTAGGTTTTCCCCAAGGTGCCTTTGAGAGCATTATTTTCATCAGGATCACAGCATGTGCTGAAATACCCAAGTGCTGGATGTATAAGTAAGGATTTATACCCTGTATTTCTGCTTCAGGAAAGGAAGTGCTGAGGGTTGTTTATGTAAATAAAAGCAGATTAAATGCTTTAATTGCATTAAATCCACAGTGAAAAGAAAGAATAAGATAGTAAAAGGAAATAAAACACAGAGAGCAGTGGAGAAAATCGAGCTGTGTTCAAAATGGGATTGTTTCCAGTGGGTTAAGTTTGTGCTCCAGGAACCACTGAGCTGAGCCTTCTGACTGGCTGCTCTACCCAAAGGACCACATGTGAGTGTTAGTGAAGCTTATGTTGGAGCAGCAGGTTATTCTTGCAGTGCCTGGTTGTCACTCAGAATGACTTCATGTTTTTAAAGCATGCCCTGCTGGAAGAACTACCTGAAAGAAAATGTTGATGGCTTATAGGAAATGCTTCCTTTCCAGCCTGATGCCTGCAAGGTGTGTCCTTGTTATTAGCAGGCCTCTGTCAGTCTTGAAAGACTATGGTATCGTGCTCAGCGCTGCATACGCTGCATGTGAAGCATGCAAGCCTGGGTTAGATTGTTATGGAGGATAGGCTGTTACCCAAGCAGCAAATCCCCCCTCTCCACGCCACTGAATTAGTCCAATGGAAAGGCAGAGCCGATACGATTGGATCCAGCTTGCGTTGCAGAGCTGGGCTAAGGACAGGAGCTCACCCTGTCTTGAACCCGGGTCTCGAACCCTGGCCTGCTGGTTAACAGGCACAGCGTCTTAACCGCTTGCACCACGTGCTAGTCTTAAAAACCCGTTCATGTGCACGTGTGCACCCTCAGCTTCCAGCTACATGTATCTTGTACTTTCTTTTGTTCATGCTGGTCTTTGACTGAAATAGAATCAAAATGGTTTGTGAGTTTTTGAACACAAAGGAAATCATTTTGAGATAGATCTGACAATCTGTCCCTGGGACACATCCCTTTTTTCTTGGTTTCGAGGATGTGTTACTCTGACTGCCAGTGAAATTTGAGTAGAACTTCTCTGCCTGGGAAATGTGGTTTCCAAGAAATTAGGCTGCTGACTTTTATTAGTTTCGGTCTTGCTTGTATCATCTCATCTCCCTGTGTGCTGATATTTCCTCCCAGGGGATGGGGGAGGGGGAGGGTGGACACAGTATCTTAAGCACTGCTGTTTGTTCTGTCACCCACTATAGCGCTGGCCCAATATGCTGTGGCACCTGAGATAGAAAAGCCCAAACATTGTACCACTACAAGGTAAAAAAATAAATTATCATATTTATTGCCTTTAATAGATATGTCTCACTGTTCATCATATGAACTTGGGGAATTCTATTATGTGGAATTTATGGTCTATATGTGGGCTGTGGGTGGCACAAGTGGTTAAGTCACTGTGCCTGTTAACCAGCAGGCCATTGTTCGAGACCCGGGTCGGCCCCACAAGACAGGGTGACCTCCTGTCCTTAGCCCAGCTCTGCGACGCCAGCTGGATCCAATCATATCAGCTCTGCCTTTCCATTGGACTAATTCACTGGGGTGGAGAGGGGGGATTTGCTACTTGGGTAACAGCCTATCCTCCATAACAATCGTATGCAGCGCTGAGCATGATACCATAGTCTTTCAAGACTGACGGAGGCTTGCTTTTTATGGTCTATGTAGAACAGAAGAAAAAAGTGGGGAAAGCAGGAACTCAAGGGCTTAATAACTGGCACCATCCCTCTGCCCCCATTTCACCCATCATCACCCCAAGAGTAAATTGGGATGGTAGTTCCTTCTGGTATCACTCAAAGCAAAGGGGTTCCAGAGAGAAGGAGGCACCTTGGGGAAAACCTACTCCTAGAATAGCAGAGGTCTCAAAATGCAGGGGTCCCTTTAAAACCAGACAGGAGTAACAGATGGGCAACTGGAAAAACAGGCTAGCCAGGCCAGCTCCTCCCTGAATGACCTGAAACTAGATACGTCTAACAGCAAAATAAAAGGTGTTTATTAAAAATAAATAAAATGCACTAAAATAATGGAAGGAAAATAAAAGGAGATGAAACAAGGATCTACCCCACAGCGGGTGCAACAGCGGAGATGTTTAGGCAAAGGTTGGTGCAGAGGCTAAAAGGCAAGTCATGTAAAACAGCATTAATTTTCTTTGGGTAACTTTCCTATCCTGATTACTCATGTTAGTTCAGGGACATGGTTCTTACATGTACACCAAGCCTGGCAGGTGGACAAGCCTCCTTTCATGCATCCAGTGCCACAGGGGAAATGTGTTTTTTGTACGTCTTGGGCTTTAAGTCAGTTTTACCTGTGGGATTCATTACTTGGCTCACCTGAGCCCTGGGACTTCCCCACACATGGGCGTTTGATGGCTTTGCAGTCCAGTGAATTCTCCCAAGGTCAAATCCTTTCCTTACCAGTCATTTGGGGAAGAAGATATTTATTTATTTAGCATATGGAAGTATATAATAACCACACCTAAACAATAAGGCAGAAATTGTTTCTTCCAGCCAAATGACTCAGCATCCAAACGACTTCAGGATGTTGATCTATCAAAAAATTCCCTTAGTTGTTCAACCAGTGAGAAATTAGGGGTAAATAATGGATTTTCCCTGCAATGTGTGTGAACCGAGAGCAGTAGCGTACTGTATGACAGTGTGAGTGTGAACTGTGGGCTGTGGGGGAATTAAAACAGACATCTTTATTCCAGAATGGACAGTTGTGTAGATGTGTATCGGGGGTGTTCCTTCCAACACCAGGGGTCTATTTTAAATGGCTCTAAGACTTATTTAGAAAGTTGTACATATTCACAATTAGTTTTGCAAGCCCAGCACAACCTTAGATGCACAAATAATTGTCATTTTTCACTTTACATTTTCTTTGTTGAGTGAACAGGACTCAACCAAGAATTTGGCAGCAGGAAGCCATCAGTAAACTAGGATTATTTAGTGGGAACAGTACCTCAACAGTTCAACCATGATGTGAAGAGAGGCAAGATCAGACTAGTAAACACATTCAAATGTCCATATACACTATTAGGCACATTATCCATCAATCACAAGTTGTGGGACCACAAGTGATTGGCTATGCACTGTCAGAGGAATGCGTACACCTGTCACATCTTTGGTCCACTTAGCTCAGCAGAGTTAGAAGTGTTTCTCCAAGGTTTCAGAACGGGTTCATTCCTGGAAGATGCTGGAGACTGAATACATGCTTTGTTGGGTTTGTACAGAGATGAAGCTTCAGACAGAACCATTTCTGTTGTGATTTTTGGACTAACAGTTTCTTTCTCCTTGTTGTCAGCCTGCTTGCTGAGTAGGAATATTGTGACCCCAGGCTCATTTGGTCTTAAATGGCTTCAAAAACCAGTTTTTCAGGTTTCATGTTGAGCCATTGTGAGATCTATGCTTGGCTGTACTTTTCCAGGGTTGGATAACATGGACTCAAATTGTGAAAATGTGCATTTTTCTGGTGACTTGTGAGTCCCACATGTGCAAGTCTCTGAAAAACACGCAAGTCACTTAACACTCATCCCAATGCATGCAGCATCTAGTCTGCTTACGCCTGGGTGTGATGCTTACTGTTTTTTGCAGTGTGAAAAACTTCATAGGGCTGTCATTCAGACTGGGTATGGGAATTTATGACTTTTTAAAAAATTTAGTCACAGGATGGTGACTGTAGACTTTACTTGAGTCGAAAGCCCCATTAGATTTTCCCATCCTTGTTCTTTCTCTCTCTGTGGTTCTATTTCACCATAAATTCTGATAAGGAAGGAAAGTGGAATAGAACGTGACAGTGTTTCAATTCCTCTCAACTCAGTATTAAGATGGATTTTTATTTGCAGTTTTCTGTGGCCAGAACAATATGCATTGCTCAAAGCCATAGGAATGGTGAAGTTACAGGCACCTACATGTTGTCTATTCAGCTGCTTGTTGACTTCCTTTGCAGCTGACATGTTGACTTCCACCTCAGGTTGACCCGTCACATAATTTGTTTGAGGTCCTTGTGCAGCTTAAAGCCTTGAGCAACTTGTAAAACGAGTAGTGCTAAGAAAATGCATACTTGAAGGAGATAAGGGATTTGACAATAACTATATATTTCTACCCACCTGTTAGCAAGGTTGTTAGCAAGGCTATTTCAATAACACCAGACAAGAAGTGTCTTTCTTGGGTATTTAATATGCGTGAATTGACAGCACAAGAGCATAGGGCGTGGTGTTGCCTGTCTCCATGATTTAGCTATTTTTAGTATTGCAAGGAAGTACATACTATACTATACAATCCTATATTTTCATAATATTTTTCAGTGTAAAGTTCTAGTGCTTGAATTACACCGGGGATAGAAGGTCCTATTTTGAAGGGTTTCTGTGTGGGCTTAGATTGGGGGTGAATCTGGATGGGAATTGCAAATCTCAGTAAGCCATTTCTGCCCAACTTTGAATATATATAAAAATGATCAAATGTGTACACTTGCGGGCTGGCCATAAATGGGGCCCTCTTTCAATCTAAAATACTTGTCCTGAATTTCTTGAAATCACACATATAAAAAGAAAATTGCCTGAGACCAACAATCACACGTGAGACTAGCTGTTGGAGATCAAATCCCAGATTTTGGTCAAGATTTGCTACGGAACCTTTGACATGTTCCTAGAACATAAGAAGATTGCTCTTTAAGAAAGGCTGCAATACTAAAGACACTTTCCTGGGAGTAAGAACATTGAACATGATGGAGCTTTCTTTTGAGTAGACATGGTTAGGATTGCATCCTAAAACTGGTTCCAAGAATAATATCATCTCTGGCTGGTAAGGGCTGTCTATTCCCTTGAAATATTTATCAGGAGATGCTTATGACTGTTCTGGTGATGTTACCCCTGCATGCCTATGCACTATCACCCACTGTTCAAGGTCTGCCTCAGCATGACAACATGCCATGATCACAGACATGAGTCACCTCTGTCGCGACTCTCGTGGCCAGCGGCTGCACTTGAAGTTGTCTGTTAAATCCCATTTCCCATCCATGAGTCAGGAATAAATAAGCTGCTACACAGGATGGCTGGGAAGGCAAGTAAGCACATACAAAAAATTTAGTTAGTTACAAATTAATAGACTATGGCTGCAATCCTAATGACACTTTCCTAGGAGTAAGACCCATTGAACAAAAAGGGGCTTACTTTTGAGTAGACATGGTTAGGACTGCACTGTTAATTTGTCTATTAGATAAACATTTAGTTAGTTATACTAATAGACGATAGAAACTATAGATAATCTAAAAGAGGCATGCCTGAACTTCAAGAGTGTAGGGACATTTGTGTAGTGGTCTATCCAATAGACTCAGCATGAAATGTATTTTATTGTGACATTTGCCAATAAACCTGCAATGCCCTGGTGTTAGCAGGAAAGCTTTGGGAAACTATGCATCTTGCTAAGTTCAAGGCACAAGATAGCATGACTCCTTTGCACACATGTACATGTACAACTTAGAGTGCAATCCTAAGCATGTCTACTCAGAAGTCATTCCCATTCTGTTCTATGGAACTTACTCTCAGGAAAGTGTGCATAGGATGCCTTATCCTTATACATGTCTTCTGACCCATCTATTGATCCAGCAACAGCACAACGCTGGAGAAACGGACAGGAGTTAGGAGTCTGTGTACCAAATATAACAGGCCGAGATTTATGGTATTTTTATTATAATTTATTTATAATTTATTTTTATTATAATTTATTTACTGGAAACAACTGTCTGCTGGGTGGCATTTAAAAGACTGCTTTGTCTCACAGGATATACAAAATGTACAGTACTTGGGTGATTATGAAACATGAAGTTTTATCCACAGAGACTGAAATGAAATGCTGGCTCAGATTCAATGCATCTCAAACAATCATGTGCTTAATGGGTTGAGGTTGAAGCAGAAACCTGCATTGCTTTTGAACAGAATAAACTTTCTGAGCAATATAAACTTATGCTCCACTGGAGCTAAACCAGAGGTATTTGAGCATTTCAGTATGAGACCCCTTTCTGAGAATGAGAATCTTTTTGGGATCCCCAAAATGTAATGGTTGGAAGTGACATTAAAGGTGCTTGGTGCCAGATTCCAATATTCCAGTCCAGCTTTTTGCGACCACCCTGAAATAGTTGTGACCCCCAAGGGAGTCCCGATCCCCACTTTGAAGGCCACTGAGCTAGAGAGTACATGATGTTTCAATGTAGTCAAGTCTATTGTTCAAAAAAAAAATCAGCTCTACACACCTTGAGTCATCAATGCCTGCCTATTCCTCATGGTAGGAAATGGAAGGACAGGAAACTCCACCTTGTGATTACATAGGGACGAAGGAACATGTATAACTAACAAGATATATAGCAGTCCAAGCTTTTAATTAAATAAAAGGTTTAGTTGTATGAAACATGTACTACTTGTACTGCGCTATTTTTGAATTGTAGACTCTGGTATCCCTGGACATGGACAGTGGACATGGCATCCCCAACTTGCTGGAGGTACAACAGAAGAAATGTTTCATCATTGGGATACCACCTGAAAGTCCCATGTATGCTGCATTGAGCTGCACAAAGAAACACAATAACACAACGCACAATTCATCTGTTGAATTCACTACAATGAAGTGTGGTGACTCTGAAGCTTTGAAAAAGCTTTAAAAGGGATCTAGCAGAGGCAAATGCATGGTGGGCCGCTTGATCAATGGCAACCAGTTATGATGGCTTCAGCTAACCTCCATGTTCAGTGATAGTATGCATCTCAATACAAGCTGCAGATGAGCAACAACAGAAGGGGAATATTCCTTAATAACTGTAGGCTTGTGGTCTGTACAGAGGCACCTATTCCACCAGTGTGGATGGAGCAAATGAACCACTGATCTGAGAGAGGAGGCTATCATAAAACCAGAACTTGTAACAGTTCTCCTTTAGAGAGAGTCTGGATTCATAAAGATCTTTTCAGATCACATTCCATCCTTCTAATGATAATTCCAGATTTAAAAGGAATTTCTACATTTACTTACCGGTACTTAACATACTTGAGTTCTGATCTAACTGTATTCAGCAACATTTGATAGATTATTTGCAGAGCACTTCTGAATGTATGCACGTTGGTTTAATACAGTGTATGTAGGTAATACTCAACATCCAGCTGATGTACAGGCCCAATTAGTAAGATTATCTGATTTGGAAGGAAGAGTGGAGGGTGATCTCAACTATTTTTCCTTTATCAGGAATCCAATACCAATATAATTTCATGTCCAATACTGCTCATTCTGCAAACAAACCCCAACCCAGCCTTTTATTGAATTCTTCAATTAAAAATCCAAAAGGCAAAATCCAAATCTTCAGTAGCAGCATTGTTTTAATACTGGTTTCAAGCTAATAACATAGTAACAAACCCCATACATTTTCAGAATTATCCACAACAGAGTCTTTTAACAAAAGTTGCCAAGTTGCACTCCCTTCTGTCCTGTTCATTTAATCCATATAATGCCAAACAATTCAGTTCAAAAGTTAGCTTTATGATATATAATCCAGATAAGCTAAACTACCTTCCATATGCAGCCTACAAAATTAAATAGAATTAGATTTTATTATGGGCCAGTTTACCCAGGAGATGTAGTGGGCTGCCTCAGCATCATGTACACTTAAAGTATCTTTAAGTCTTAAAGTATCTACCTTACAAGGGACCCAATCCTAACAAGAAAAATTCAAGAAAGTGGAAAAATTCAAGTAGAAAAGGCATTGTTTCTCATGCAGATCATTGGGAATCATAGAATCATTGGTGACTTTCAGAAATATTCAGTGCCAAGGTTAGGTAAAGTTCCTTTAGATAATAAAGTCGGCAAATTTGTAACACTATGAACGAGGAAAGCACTACCTATTGGTCTCAGCAGGCTTTGTAGTAGCAACAATCATTTATCCCCCATACATTCGGCAATTTAGATATTGGAGCACCGTCCCAATGTGAAAACAATTGAAAAGTGGAACCCAATCTTTTTTAGTTTATATATGTTGCTTCCTATGCTTTTTTTAGCTAACAAATTGCAAATGATCCTTTCATCTTACAAATACCTGCTGCCACACAAAGATTTCTGCAAATGGGTTCTCACTGACTCCTTTGAGAATGGGATCAGACCAGGAACCACAACATGGGGATGGCAATTTTGGCCTTTAGAACAGCAGAGAGAGGTTAAAAGAGAGGAAAAGGCCAAAAGAAATCACCCCAAAAGAAATCACTGAATGAATGATTTTTGGGTATAACTGAAAAGTGTTGAAAGAGTGGATCATCAGAAAATGAACCGTCAGAAAGTGGGAGCTTTCATGCCAAACTAATATAAAGCAGGCAGTGATGTGATTCACATCACTGAAAAATGAGTGAGAGGGAGGTTCTGAACCTTTCCTCCGGCTCTGTTTCTTTTTCCCCGTGCCTCAAATTTCCTCCCTCCAGCCCCTTTTCTTCCTGTGGGGCTTCAAGTCTCTGACCTGAGAACCAGGAAAGCTACATTCAGATGAAAGGTGTTCAGGGCAGCCTTCCTTGTAAGCTGTAAGGCTGAATCAAAACCTTATACAGTTCCTTCTTGGCCCTCCAGAGCTTAATGATGAAAACAATGTCAACTCCGGAGCCACCCCATTAAGGTCTGGCATTCCCATCACAAATTACAAGAAACATTGGTTCAGAGCCCCTCCCCATCTATCCTTTGCACAGAATCGTCTTTCTACATAAAAGACATGTGTGTGAGGGTGTCCGCTTCTTCTGGCCAACATTCCATGTCAATCATGCAGGCTGAGGAGCTGCAACTGTCAACTTTCCACCTGTTAACTGATAACAGACCAGGCTGAGAAGAGGCTAGGGGGCAATTGAGGAGAGACATTGGAGAGAAGTGGCAAAAGAGCAGTAGAAATGCTGGAAAGAGGAATGATTTATTTACAAATGAATGTTGTTATATGGTACCTCCGCAAGTGACAGCTGCGGGCTGTTACTAGTTTCTTTAGATCTTTTTTTGCTGTATCTTATGTTCTAAATCCTGAAGCTTCTGCTATCCTGGCTAGTTCAACCTCTCCTCTGAATCAAACCTTTGATCTGTCTGAAGTGTCCAGGACTTCAAGCACTGTGAAATCTTTCCCATTCTTTCCCAGTTCTTTCCCAGTCTTGATGAAGAGCATTTTTTCAACTGGAGGTTTTAGGGGGGCCTTTGAGAAACGTCGCATCAGACCCACCCTGAGCAAGGATCTGCCCCACAGAACAGCCACTGTCTGTGGATAGAAAGGAAGGCTGATGCTTTGAAATATGTGTCCACGTCTAGCAGGGCTGCAATGCCACCTCAGCAGGGATCATTTGCATTGACAGGACGATGCACTTTTTGTTATCCATGTTGATGTTGTTATAAGTTATTTCTTTTGAGGGTTGGCAATTTTCCTGAGGCCTCTTAATCGATCAAGCAGTTCTGCAACAAAGTCCTGAATTCAAATCCATTGGAAACAATAGATTAATTGAATTAGTCATTTAAATGGTTCATGAGACAAATCTTTTTCCCACCATGATCCACCAATGCAGAGGAATAGTATTCCATTTCTGCTCATTTTGCAATGTACACCCACTCATCACCCCACCAGCTTGAGGCAGGAATGGGGTTTGGCAGCCTGCACTTGTGTCCTTCTTAGAACGGACTCATGACTTTCTTGGGTGCCCTCTTTTTCTTGTGAGCAGGCAGCATGTAGTCGTCTTATAATAAATAAATTATATGTAATAAGTTATATGTAATAGTTTTAAATCTAATAGTAAGCAAAACAGTGTTTAAATTAACCACATTAAAGCAGTATACATTGTCATGTCCTACATTTTTCTTGTGTGTCCTATACTTTGGGGGGACCTGTCTGCTTTTGTAGCTATAACATATAGTCACCCTGAAACATACAGGATGGTTGTGTCCAAGTCTATTTTTCATGTACTCATCTATTTGTTGTGAAATTGTTTTTGAATTTATTTGAATCACCTTTATGCTCCTTTTATAAGTCTTGCTAAGTTAACCAGGGAAATTTTGGATTATGCATCAATATCCTCATGATTGACTATAGAAAAGCACTAAACTGTGAACGAGGAAAATTCTTCTCCAGGCATTTTACATAATATAATTGCATATTCTGCTCAAAAAAGTCACCTGCAACCAAGGGTTGGGGTGGTCAAAGTACCGTATTCACCTTTGTATCTGTTTTGCTCCCTCCATCCAGAATGGTTCCAAGGGGAGGGCTGCTTTCATGCCTTGGAGAAGATCCCTGCAGAATTTAGTGCTTTGCACCCCCTCTAGCTATGCTGCTGATCACCTGCTTGGTATACTTTCTTGATTTTATTCTAGCTTTGAATATTTCCTGTCCTCCAGCATCATGTAGTTTCTTGGGGGGATCTATGCAAGATGCACACATCAAATCAATATAGGCATATTCCAGTCCATATCTGGTACATGGCAGCATGCATGCATAGCCCTTATGTAGCTCTTTCCTTGAGGGAGAGCTGCTGGTGGAAATGAGGAAATGGACAATAAGGAACTGCTATGTATAAAGCAACCTCCCGCATGTGGGAAGGAAAATGGTGGCAAGGGATTAGAAAGTTTTTATACCTGTTGTACTGCAGTCAAACATAAAAAAACAGGCCTCCATCAATCTTGAAAGACTATGGTATCGTGCTCGTCACTGCATTCGCAGCACGAAAGCCTGGGTTGGATTGTTATGGAGGATAGGCTGTTACCCAAGCAGCAAATCCTCCCTCTCCACGCCACTGAATTAGTCTAATGGAAAGGCAGAGCCAATACAATTGGATCCAATACAATTGGCATCACAGAGCTGGGTTAAGGACAGGAGCTCACCCTGTCTTGTGGGGCCGACCTGGGTCTCGAACCCTGGCCTGCTGGTTAACAGGCACAGCGACTTAACCGCTTGCACCACCCACAGCCAAATATAAATATATTTAAAATATAGAACAACTTTAAAAAAACTTTTGGTGAGCTAATGTAACTTCATTCTATTTGATTAAAATAGCACTCCCCTTTGTTCAATTTCTGGATGATCTAAATAGGTGGGCTAATCCTGGAACCATTTGGGAAAAAATAATATACTCTATTTGGTTATACGTGCTCTGAAATGGAAATACTGTATAGTTGAAATGATGCTGCAAACTTTAAAAAAAACCTGTAGTATAGAGTTTACCTGCATCTTGGAATTATGCTACCAGGTTAGAAATGTGCTATACTGAACTCTGCTCACCTCTGTTGGTCGGGAACACTCATGAAGAATTTCCTACAAGACAAGGTAAAACATTAAACACATGCACACGCAACCATTATAGTAGATATGTTGTTGCTTACTTGATGGGATAGGAATAAATACATATGTTCCCACATAAGAACCACAGTAGTGTGGATTCTAATTTGGCTGGACCACAGAGGCCAGTAGTCCAAAATGAACAAACATCAGTGGTCATTCTTAAAATATGTTATGCAACAATAGAAGGTAACAAACCCTACAATCCAGAGCAACTACAGGAGCACGTAAGAGACATTACGTGTGCCCATAGTTACTGTACCACCTAATGAAAACCTATGGGAAATTCATATTGCAATCCAGAGCAAATTGTTCTTACACCGGAGCAAGGACTCCCCGTAGTTGCTCTGGATTGTGCCCAAATTGTGATAAGCTCAGATATGGGAGCAGGATAGTGACTGAAATGTGATCTCATCTCATAATACTATGTGACAAGACATTTTTATAGTGAGGCATCTCAAATGGGGCAGATGATTTCGCATTCCAGACAAACTGTTACAAACATTTTCAGAATCAGAGAATCAGTCACTGTACCGACTCATATGATCTCGAAAGGCTCTTTGCTCCCTCGTACAATACATGCAGGCAGTAAAACATCCCTCTGTCTGACCAACCTGTAGTTTTGATTTCTGTTCCTCATTAGAGACTTCAAGTAGATCTTCAATGTCAATTTCTGGTTCTGAAACTGCTGCTGCTTCTCTTTCCTCCTGCAACTAAAGTAGAACCACCCGTGCTCTAATTACAGGGGCAAATTTATTTTGGAAGCATATACAGGTCAAACCTTATTATACACTGATATTTTTTTATACATAGATTTGACTCAACATGAATGGCCACCGCAAGTCGGTTTTTAAAACTGCTTTTCTACTGTTGTAGAGAAGTAGTCATGCAAGCAATCGGTCCATTTTTCAGTACCAGAATCAAACTCCTGCAGATATTGAGGCATGACCTTATTCCATTAGGTGAAATAGGGGATCAAGAAACCTGGAAGTGGACTTTTAAACCTATTTTTCCATTATTTTCTTCATAAATTGATTTTTTTAATCCTCAGGAGGTACCAGAACAGAATCCTAGTGGATAACGAGGGACACTTGTATAAGCTGGTACTATGTGTGAATCCATACATGTAGGTGTACATGCATGAATATATCTGTATCTTTGAATGCCTTTTTCCTCTAGCTTACTAAAGGCATTCCCCCACTTATTGGATGGGTTAGGGACCAGAGCACTGTCCCAAAGTGAAAACTGTTGAAAAGTGGAACCCAATCTTTTTTAGTTTATAATTTTTTTCTCCAATGCTTTTTTAGCTAGCAAATTGCAAATGGTTCTTTTATCTTGCAAATTCTTGAAGCCACACTAATATTTCTGCAAATGGATTATCATTAACTCCTTTGGGAATGGGATTAGACCGGGAGCTACAAGAAGGGGAATGGCAATTTTGGTTGCCATTTAGAACAGCAGAAAGGGGTTGAAAGAGCAGAACATGCATTGAATGAATGATTTCTGGGTATAACTGAAAGGTGCTGAAAGAGTGGATTGTCAAAATGAACTATTAGAAAGTGGGGGGTGCCTGTACTTTTTAATCAATGGGTAATTTTTACACAAATTAAACTAGGATGTACAATTGCCAAATGTTGCATTTTTTTCTTTTCAACAAGCCTAACAGTGGTGCAAACAAATACTGTACATTCCGTGTGGGAAGTTCTGGAATAGTTGAAGAGCTCAGCTTGTGATTTACTACTGATCTCCTGCCTCTCAACAGTAGGAGTAACCTTACTTCAAAGGGTGGGGGAGCATCAGTCAAATTATGTCTGATGGAAGTAGACAACCCATGGAATTTAGATGAATGTGACCTTTCCATAGTTCTCCTGTACAAACAGCTTGAACACACTCCTCAAGTGAGCCGTGTTGTGAGGAACATCTTGCAGCTGGCTTGTTAATGAGATCTCTTTGCTTCTTTTATTGTTTTCCAAAATCCAGGTTATACCTACTGTATAATTTATTTGCAGAACAGGACAGGAGATGGGAGCTACACATTGTAGGCTATCCTCCACAATAATCTGGGAGGGTATAATTCAGAGGTGCTCAGTCTCTGGCCTGTGGACCATTTGGTGCGCCTGGTGTCCCCAAATCAACCCCCAGGAAGTCCCACTGTCTCCAATGGGCACTTGGACCACTGGAGACTTATAGGAACCCTCACTGGCCGAACACAACTGTTCTTCACAGCCAGTGAATGTTTGCTCACCCTTGGTATATGTGCATACCTCCACCGTAGTTCTGTGTCTCCATTGCTTTGTGTCAGTTCACACTGTAACTTTATATAGGCCCTGTTGCCATAATTGCACATGGAGGAATATTTCACAGACTCCTAAGTACTACCATTCAGTTGCCTAACCTCACTGGAGAGGGAGTTCCAGGCTCTGCAGTGCTAGTGTGGAGCACCTGTTCCAATTAAGTGAGAGGATGCTCAATGCACAGAAAGGGATGATGTGCAGTAGAAGGTGATCACATCTCTATTTTAAGAACACTGTCTGCTCTTAGTGGTATTTCAAAGTAGAAAGCTATCCTGATATTGTTTCCCAGCAAATTAAAAGTTTGAAATGATTTAAGCTCTTTGTGTCATAGAGCAGGCATGCACACAAGCTGTGACACCTGTGACACCCCAAGATGTGACA
Source organism: Cryptoblepharus egeriae (assembly GCA_030015325.1). Classification (NCBI taxonomy): domain Eukaryota; kingdom Metazoa; phylum Chordata; class Lepidosauria; order Squamata; family Scincidae; genus Cryptoblepharus; species Cryptoblepharus egeriae. The sequence continues at coordinate 10,753,108 of JAREYC010000001.1, forward strand.
CGCAACCTGTGGCACCCCAAGGTCCCACCAGGTTTGTGCGTAACAACCTTTCAGGACTTTGATCAGTGTCCAGTATTTGTTGCCTGCCTGCAATAGAAGAAAGAGGAAAGCCAGAAGGCATTTTACAGGCCACTAGCAATGGTTGGTGGCTTGAAAACAGCTTGGCAGGTCACAAATTGTGGCTTTCTGCTTTTAAGACTGCTTTTTTCTTCTGTTGGGATAAATTACCATCTTTGATATTAAACTGAAGAAGCCTGGTTTCACTGATGACCAAACTAGATGTTTGGTGTCTGCCTTTATTCTGCACTTTTCTGTTTTTTCTAAATAACAGCAACTGGGGGTGTAAAATGGGACAGAATCTGAATTAGCGGTGTGGGGAGGGGACAGTTTTAATCCTATAGTCCTGCCTCCATAGATCTCTTACATAAGAACATTAGAAGAGCCTCCACTGGATCAGGCCAAAGGCCCATCTAGTCCAGCTTCCTGTATCACACAGAGGCCCACCAGACGCTGCAGGGAGCACATTAGACATCTGCACCCAGGTAGCATATGTCATTTGGAGGTTGTCCACATCTACACACATCCATCATGGCTTGTAACATGGTTGTTTCCGCTAGAAATTTGTCCAACCCCTTCTTTAAGGTATTGAGGCCAGATTCCATCACCACAAAAGTACCATTGGTGTTAATGGTATAGTCTGACATTCCAATATTTACAAAGTTCTTAGAAAGAAGATAAGCAGTTAGTCACCAGTTCCGCTGAAAGAAGGACACAAAATATTGGTTTAAATTATACAAGGTAACTGAGCTGAAAGATTAAGAAAAGCTTTCTGGCACAGTTCCACAACTGAACCAAATCTGATAGATTGATCCATCTTTTTTCTTGAAACATTCATGAAAACTGTGGTGATGATGCCTTTCCATCCAGATTGGAAGAGGTTATCCAGTCACCTGCTATTCTGCAACCTGAGTTTACTTGTACTCTCTAGGCTAATTGCATGGAATAAATTCATGCAGAATGGAAGAGAGAGAGAGAGAGAGAGAGAGAGAGAGAGAGAGAGAGAGAGAGAGAGTCCACAAGTAATAAACCAAACTCCTTACCATGAAAACACACATTGTTCCATACATGAATATTGTTTTTCAATCCTGGTATAGTGAAGCTTCCATACTGCCATGCATAGGATTGTGTTACGAGACCCTTATATCACGTACAGTTTACCTACCTGATACTGATACAGTTCCTGCAACTGGGCATCAATCCATTCTTCCAGGTCTAGCCATCTCTGAAGATCTTTTCGGTTATACTTGGTGGTTAATTTTGCCAATTTTCTGTGAGACGGTTCTTCCTCCGACTTCTCTGGAGTGTTAAAAGTGACCCGAGGGATTGCGCTTGACCCCTGGGCCATGCTCACTAGGCTTTCCATGTCCTCTGTAGTTTCTGATGGCAATGCTCTTTCTTCAAACATGTTTCTTTCTTCCGTTTTCTCTAATAAATTGCCATTGATGTTTTTTTCAAAGCAGCAAAACCCGCTGCCCGTGATGTCCCAGAACAGGTCACCAGATGAAGGAGAAAGAACTATAGCAGGAGAAGCAATCAATCAGCTGTTATAGGAAAAAGCTTCTTGGGTTTCACTGTTAGTGACACTGACAAAAGCTATGTGGGAGGGAGAGTAGTTGTAATAACATCTGTTGTTAGAAGAGGCTGAGCACATCATAGAACTGGCGGACAAAGTTCATCAATTTTTCATGCAATCCATTCCCTGAGAAGAATCGCTTAAGTGGGGATAATTGAGAGTGGCAAGAGGGGAAGCAAGCAGGATTAAATTCCATCTTCCTTAAATATGCAAAGATATATCCCCCTGGTGCACTTCTCATCAGTCCCTTACAACTGGTGGATTTTAGAGATCAAGACTATCAACTTTAGAGTTGATTAGAGATCAACTTTTAATATTATCGCACCTTTCAGGGAATCTCTTGCTGAAACAATATACTTAATACTTTTTTTCCTTTTCGATGTACTCCCAGGAATTCAAATGCCAGTGGTATTCAAATTCCTGTTTGGAGTTGTTCAGTATCCTTGTTGTGAATGCTAAGTGTTGTGTACCAAAATGCAGTGATCTGGTTTCATGGTAACATGTAAAATGTTCAACGGCTAGAACAATAGTTCTCAAAGTGGAGGTTGGGACCAGTGATGGGCTTCAAAAAATTTAAGAACCGGTTCTCTGCCCATCTGGCAGCCACTTTTAAATGGCTATTTTTAAACTTTATATGTCCTATCTCTTGTTAAGAACCAGTTCTATAGAGTAGGTGCAAACCTGCTAGAGCCCACCACTGGTTGGGACCCCTTGGGAGGCATGAATTTTCAGGAGGGTTGTGAAGAGCTAGGCACCACCGTCTTGGAATCTGGCACTGGGCACTGCCATCTTGGAATGGGGACCTCAGGCTGCCATCCATACTTTCCTTGACGTCTCATTGAACATAATGGGACTTCTGATTAGACATGAATGAGCTATGGCATCACAGTGATGTTGATAACATCACTTCCAGGGTGTTCCAGACAGACGTCATTCTCAGAAGGGAGTCTTGTGTAGAAGTGCTTGAGAACCACTGGCTGAAAAAACAAACAGATGGTCTCAGCATTAATGACATTGGTGTGTACCAGCACCTAGAAGTACTGAGTAATAAGGCAAAGATGGGATTTCAGACATCTAATGCATGATTTCCAACCTCTTAAATCCAATTTTGATATCCAGGTAAGTAATCTCCTGGATATAAATTAATCAGATATCATTATCATTAATCAGATATAGTTGATGAAATTTAATCCATAGCTTCACACTTGGCATCTAAAACTTGAGTTGAAATTAATATTAAGAAATACTCAAAGTTTGGCAGAAGTTCCAATTTCACCTCTTAAAGGTCAAACATGAAATGCTGAATTCAAAATTTAAAACCATGAATTGACTGCGAATGTGGGTAATAGTTGTTGCTTTAGACCTGTTGGCATTTTGTGTTGGACTGGCATTTAATATGACATCTTATACATTCACTTTCAGATTCTGTCAGATACTAAACAACATTGCATGTTGTCAATCAAATGGTGTCAATGATTAACCTGGGAGAAAAATCCTTATTTTCCCTATTTTTCCACCTGTTTTGAACTTTTCTTGGATGTCAGAAGCTTCTAAAATGCGATAATATCCTGTAAAGGGGTAATGGGGTAAGGGAGTAATCAGTTATGACTGTCCTTCAGGTCATTTTGAGAAGAGGGCTAATTTACAATGTTCTTTTCTGGAAACTATGCAAGAGTGGCCTCCATCCATCAGTGTCAGGTGTCAGTGTCAGTGGCAAACTAATAATTTAGTTATTAGTCAAAACTAATAATTTACACACAATAAATAATTCAGGAGGCGACATGTTACCATTCAAAAGGTGATGACATTCCCAAAGATGGAGACCCACACTATGAGATCCATGTGGCCTGGCCTCATTATTATGATGGCAGAGCACAAACCTGGTGGAGAAAAAGGAACAGATTACTGCAGACAATTGTCCTAGAAATAGAACTGCAGAAAATGGAAGTGCCATCACAAGAGCAGAAGACCACAGAAGTCCACTGCTGTGAGAAGAAAAACATTGAAAATCATTGCCCTACCTGGAGAAAAGGCTTAAAGCAAGGCTTCAGTCCATCTCTGTATTCGAGCATCTGGATCAGGTGTCTCCAAACCCCAGCCCAGGGGCCAGATGTGTCCCTTGGCAAGCCTCAGTGTGGCCCCCGGCAAGACCCCATCATCCAGCCTTTCGGCAAGCCTTGTAATCCACTCCAATACATTCTTATATGTGAATTTATGTAAAATTATTCAAATTTGAAATGTAAATTATTTTTCCGGCCCACAAACAGTGTCAGAGAGTTAGTATGGCCCTCCTGCCAAAAACTTTGGAGACCCCTGATCGGGCTCAAGCAGAAACATGTTCCTGGATCAAGCAGGAACATTGCAGCAATGGTCAGAATATGTTCCATGATCACCTCTATCTCCTGTAAGGAACCTGGAAAATGTGATGCATAGAATCTGTGTTTGTCACCCCGGTGCCACAATCACAAATACCACAAACACTGTGAAGTGCATGTGTCTGGTAACACTGATGGCATGACCTTAAGGTATGTTTACTCAGAAAGAAATCCTAGTAGCAGGGTGATCATATGACTGGATTTTTCTGGATTTGTCCTCTTTTTTAGACTTCTGTCCAGGTGTCCTCCAAAAGGGCTTCATTGTCCTCCATTTTGGCTTCATTTTCAAACTTTGCAATGGTGTGCAGTACCCCATCATATCATATATCATTTGATTCATATTGAAGAGCAGAATCCAATGCAAAAATCAGTTCTGAAATATCTCCTTCCTGTCAAAATGTATGGCAAAAAAACTAAAATTCAAAAATACGCATCGCATTCTATGGGAAAGTGAAAGTGCCCAACATCACAGTTTTACTTGTGAGTAGGCAAATGTGCCATTGTCCACTGGAAAGGCCAGGCTGAGAGGAATCCAAGACCATGTCCTCCTTTTGAGGTTCAGGCATCTGGTCTTATTTTGTAGCTGATCTCCACAGGATTGTGTGGCAGCCTCACACACAACTGAAAGAGGTGCCACCAAAAGTTGAGCACTTGCCATTCCATCCTTTTGATCACTTAAAGTGTGGTAGGTCAAGTCTACCAGACTTGGGACATGATTCTAACCAGTTTTCCTGCACCAAGGTAAGGACGGTGCAACTCCAAAGTAAGGGAACAAAAATTGCCTTACCTTGATGGAGCCTCCATCACCTCCTCTAACTTCAGGATGCAGCACATGTCCCACTGGCATAGCTATGCTAGTGCTGGAAAGCTCATTAGGATTATGCCTTCAAGACTTCTTGGAACCCTGGTAGGTCCTGAGTCACAATTTTGGAATTACGGTATTAAAATTAAAAACAACGGAAGCAGGATATTTGGGGTTATGGCTGTTTTAATGCCCAAGGATAGCAAATCTAGGGGGAAAATCAAGACACACATTGCAAAACAGTGTTAGCACAGTACGTATTTCCTGGTGTACTCAGAAAAAGGCTGTCATTTGTTCCCTTGTCCCATCTCACATTACTGCTTACTGGACTGTTAGTCATTACCTGCTGAACTCTAGATTCCCTCCCCAGCCTCTTTCCTGCACCGCCTCTTTGTCTTCACCTGTCTGCACCTTTTACCATCTCAATTCCACACCCACTTCATTATAAGGTGGGTGGAGGGTGGGGATGGAGGAACAGAAAAACAAAGAAACCAATAATTTTTCCGATGTCCTTAGAGGAAACTCAAAGCTTTAGGGAAATGGGACAGAACCGAACCAGCAATAGACAGGAACCACTGCTATGTGACTAGCACTGAACAATCAGTGCCCAAGATCAGGCCGACATTCCACCTGATTACGTAACAGTTTACAGGTCAGAGGGTGCCTTTTGGATCAAGTTATAAAACGCTTCCCTCTGTATGGACTTAATTACAACGTATCCTAGTTTTTATGGAGAATCTGCCAGTCTCATTTCTGTGCTTCAAAACCTAAATCAGTATTACTAAGAGCACAATCCTAACCATGTCTACTCAGAAGTAAGCCCCATTATGTTCAATTGATCTTACTCCCAGGAAAGTGTCTTTAGGATTGCAGCCTAAAACTGTGGGTCCGGACCAGTGGTGGGCTCCAGCAGGTTTGCACCTACTCTTTAGAACCGGTTGTTAACGAGAGATAGGACATATAAAGTTTAAAAATAGCCATTTAAAAGTGGTTGCCAGATGGGCATAGAACCGGTTATTAATTTCTTTGAATCCCATCACTGGTCAGGACCCATGGGTGGGTGACAAAAGAGTGAAGAGAAGTTCAGATAACTTAGGCTGCAATCCTAAAGTCACTTTCCTGGGAGTAAGTGCCATTGAACACAATGGGGCTTATATCTGTAGACATAGATATGATTGTGCTGTATGTGCCTCAAGGACCAGGGTCTTGAAAAATTAGATATTATAGCTGTTTTATCCTGCAATATGGTCAGCAAAGAAACTATCGGTAGCTTTGTATTACCCTGCGAAGAGCTGAGCTCCTGCAGTTTTCAAGATAGCTGCTAATGCTCTGCACGGAACTAAGCTTCTGCAGTTTGCAAGCATGTGTAAGTACAGAAAGACAAAGTCTGAGGATCTTTTTCCTGGTTATTATTATTTATAAATTAATATTTCTTTCTAGGTCTTTTTTAAAAGTCAGGTAAAGCTAGGTAGGTCCTGATACAGCACTGATTTTCAACTAGTGTGCCATGGCACACTTGTATGCCTTGGATAGTCCTCAGGTGTGCCATGGGAGTTTGGGGACGGACATTTATTATTAGGAAAACTTGGGGATTTGAACAGCACGGTGTGCCTTGTCAACGATAAAAACAACTGATGGTGTGCTGTGAGATGAAAAAGACTGAAAATTACTGTGACGCAGTATTGTTTTAAAAAATGGGTTCCAGTGCTAAAAGTTGAGGAACCATTGATCTAAAAGTTTTACAACATGGTTCTAAAGGAACCCTCTGATAGGTAGAACTTTTATGTGGAGCATCAAGTGTCATTCTTTATTTGCACCATCGCTCCACCCTAGGGCTGATTCTACACTGCCTTTTTTAAAGACAGCTATAATAGCAGAAACAGGAATCAAAGCTAAACCAACCCAAATCATTTTACAACATATACAGCACAAAAGCCCTTAGTACACACAAAATACCAGAACAATAAAGAATGGAAAAGAACACTCAATGTGTGGAAAGACAATATATAGTAAGTGTACCATGTAAACCAGGAGTTTATACCCAAATTCACACCTAGGAAAATTCACACCCAATTTGTGCAATGTAAGCATGAAGCAATTTTTAATAAAATCAAATTTGAAGATTAATAATCAATATCATAGTACCTTGATCTATCATAGCCTTGAACCATATTTAAGACACTAGTTCTGAGTGAATCTGCTTATCTGCAGTGAAAGCAAATGTTTGCTATTGACATGCTGTATTTGTTACTATTTGTTATTGCGGCTGGCTTAGAGAAAATACCATATATTCATGTGATTAATCACAACGGTGCTAAAGAACTGGAAGCAGACATTTCACCGGAATCCAAAGATGGGTCTAGACTTGCTGAGTCAGTTTTTGATGCCAGGATTATCTGTTTGTGTTGAATAAACTCTCTCCCATTATTTTACTTCCATATCTGTGACTGGAATGGAATGTCCTGTGTTCTGATTCATCCTGGTTTGATGAGCCACAGATCTTGGACTGTGAATAATAATGTACATACTGACGCAACTTTGAAAAATATATCCCTCTCCTAGCAAATTTTTTTTATTCCATTTCTCCTGACTTCCTATGTTAAAATTTAGTACACGGATCCTATCATCAGATTGTTAAGTGACAGGTGATTCATAAACTCTCTGAAGAAATAAGAAGAGTGAAACAAGGCTCAAGAATTTAGGTGTGAAATCATATTATCAGCTGCAGCTCCTGGTGAGATCCGATCTTTGGGGTTTCAGGGCCGTTTGATGAGAATATCGACACAGAAGCAAACTGTCCTGTGTGGTCACTCTGGGAGTCTGGGTGTGTATGTGATGGGTCTATTTTCATTATCACAATTCTTCCTTAAAGATGCTAATTTTTGTGATTGCTAAAATAGGTCATAGAGGAATCACATGAAGTATGATTCACAACAGATCACCTCCTTGCAATCAACTAGTAAGCAAGAGTTACAAGTATGAGGTGTTGTTGCTTGAACTATACATACAGTTGCTGCCAATAGGGTGGATTAACCCCACACCCTTCAAATTTTGTCAACTGAATATTGGTATGCTTGTTATAGTGCATGATGTCAAATTTGCCATACTGGTGCAAACAATCAAAGGGAAGGATACCTTGCATGCCCCAAATCTAAAAATTTTTACTTTCCAAAAATCAAAGTACAATCACCTCATTTAGCGCTCTTGGAGATGGAATTGTTGTATCTGAAACACCAAAGCAGTTTTTGGTTTTTCAAAACTTTATCTGAAAAACTGTATCTGAAAAACCAATGCTCAAAGTAGTTCACAAGCAATAGATAAACACAACAGGTAAATCAAATATAAACAAAATATAGGGTTCAATCCTAAGTAATTTAGGCCTGCCTAAGTCACCTGGCCTATAAATTGGACTAGATGATCCACTGGGTCCCTTCCAACTCTATGATTCTATGACATCTTTCTGTGATGGAATGGGGAGGTCAGTGTATGCCTGTGCATTGGCCTAACCCCCCCCCCCAGGAGTTTTGTGATACCCCCAGGTCAACACAGGACTTATTATGTTGGGTCTTTGGCCAGCATAAGTGGAAGTTAGAATTCCAGCCATATGTGAAATGTTGTGTGTATAAAAGAAAGCAGAAACATGGGAAAACAGTCTATGGCTGCAGTCCTAAAGACACTTTCCTGGGAGTAAGATCCATTGAACATAATGGGACTTTTGAGTAGACATGGTTAGGATTGTGCTCTTATTTTAAAGGTTGTTTTTGACATAAAGGTTGTTTTGGATCAGGCCAAAGACCCTTCTAGTGCAGCATGTTGTTTGCTCAGTTGTCTGGTCAACTGCTTCTGGGAAGACCCCAAACAGCCGAGAAAGGCATACTTCTTTCCCCAGCAACTGACATTCAAGACATAGGCTGCAATCCTAAAGACACTTTCCTGAGAGTAAGACCCATTGAACACAATGGGGCTGACTTTTGAGTAGACATGGTTAGGATTGTGCTCATAGTGCCTCTGATCATGGAGGTAATACATAGCCATTATGACTAGTAATTGACCTGCCCCCCCATTAATTAATCCAAGAGCGCAAGCCTAACCATGCCTACTCAAAAGTAAGCCCCATTGTGTTCAATGGGTCTTACTCCCAGGAAAATGTCTTTAGGATTGCAGCCAAATCCTATTTTAGAGCCTTTCCAGCTTATGTCCATCACCACATCTTGTGACAAATCCCACCGATGAATTTGTGCTGTGTGAAGAACGCTCAGGAACATCTAGATTTGTTATTGATGGAACATGATACATACTCTGTGTTTCCTTATAGGATAAACTGGTGCACAATATGGGAAACAGCCTTGTTTTTGAGAACAATTTTGAGAAATATTTGAGAAAATAATTTTGAGAAAACAATTGAGAAATAAGTTTCTCAATCCTATTGCACCCAAGCAGTTGGAATAAAGGGTGGTAAAGAAGGTGACGTGACTCTTACATAAGCACAGCTGACAGTTTTTAGAATAGTGTGACCGTCCCAATTTCTACCTCTGGCAAATGCCACCATGTTTACTTAATATATTAATATCTACTAGATCTACATAGTCTATTAATATCTACTAGATCTACATTCTACACTACCTTGACTTCCCTACTGGGTCATTCAAACAACTTGTTAGTTTAATCCAGAATGTTATATTGTGATGAGCAATTGGTTTTGCTTCTCTGGTTCTCTTTTGGGGGTTTTACCCACTAGGTCAGAAGTGTCCAAATCCCAGCCTGGGGGCCAGATGCTGCTCATGGCAAGCCTCAATTCATCAAGCCTCACAAGTCCTCCAGATCTGTCTCTAATACACTCTAATATGTAAATATGTGTAAATTTATACAAATTTGAAATGTAAATCATTTTTTCCAGCCCCCAAAACAATGTCAGAGAGGGGCTGTGGCCCTCCCGCCAAAAGGTTTGGACACCCTGAACATAGTTCTTCATTCTCCTTCACTGAAAAGGTCAGGTTAGACCCAGTATCTGCCCTAATTCTGTAGTAAAGACAAATAATTCACCCTTCTTATCTACCATCTCCACATTCCTTTAACTTCCCTTTTATTTTCTTGATATCTGATGGTCTGATCATTTCCGCAGCAAGTTTTCTGCATTTAATAGTTTGCCTTGGTATTTACTATTTTCTTTTTTCCACATCTCTAATTGTCTGCTTACATTCCTTTGGTCAGAATTTCTGTTCTCATTTGGGCAAGGCTTCAACCAGACTCCACTGGTGAGCCGTACTGGCATCCTCTTTGAGTTGGTGATGCCTTTCCTGCTTAATTGTACACATTCATTTCTAGTTAAGCTCCTGTTATTGTGGTTTCAAATATTTATTTATTTATGTATTTAAAGAATTTATATCCTGCCTTTCCCAATATGCTCAAGGCCACGCATAACCTTCATGCATTCTAGAGAGATTCGACCCACTTGACTTTTTTTATTTTAGCTTCTTTTGTACTAGAACCGTCTTCTGTCTTTTTGTTTTACTTTTATTCCTTTTTATAATCAAATGCACCTTTCCTGTTTCCTAATGTTTGACTTTTTGGACTTTCCTAACGTTGGACTTTCTGGAAATCTTCCACTAACACAGTGATTTTCAACAAGCACGCCATGGCACACTGGTGTGCCACAAATGGCCTGCACATTTGCCATGAAAATTTGGGGGAAGGATCAGGTGTGCACCCTCCATTCGGAGCATGGGTTCCTTGTCAACAGTCCTAAGGCTGATGGTGTACCTTGACCATTTTAATACCTTCTCAGTGTGCTGTGAGTTGAAAAAGGTTGAAAATCACTATACTATCAAATGTCAAACTGGATAGCATTATAATGACTGTTCCCTATTGGCTTAGTAGTAACATTTGTATCTCACACTAGATCTCTCCATACTCCCTCCACCCCATCACTTTTTGGTTCTGCCACACCAGCATGTTATGCACAAGGATTTACTTGTACCAGGATCCACCATGTGTACTTTTGTTGAAAAGCGGTATATAAATAGTTGATTGATTGATTGATTGATTGATTTCCTGGCAGACATAATAGGGCAAAAAAGGGGTTGCTTTACAGCTGTAACAAAACACTAGGAAGCTGCATGCTTTCATTCTGCTGCCTGAGAAGATCCCAGACTCTTCTTTTAACTTGCACTAGCTAAAAAGCTGGAGCAGATCTGAGAGACGTGAGCAAGATGTTTATGTAGTTATTACATAATTATTTAATTAGTTATTATTAATTACCGGTATTTAAAATTAATTAAATAATAAATCCCTTTTCTGAACCTCTTGATCCCCTCCACTGAGTACAGTGATTGCCTTTCTGGCATGGCTGTACTGATAGAGGGGGAAAGGGAGGATAGGATTGGATACCGTAGATAGAATGTAAGAAAGGAAACTTGTAAAGCAATTCCTCTAACCATTGATCAACACTATCTCTGTCACACGCATGGAGATAGAAGAGGAAAATGCAATATTTTCACTCCACTGCCTTTTCAAAGGAGGCAGTTCCTATGGAAAGTCAGGCTATATATTTGTTTTTGATAAGAATTTGTATCATTCCATAACACAGCAAACAAAAAAAGAATTATGCGAAAGAAATGTATACAAATGAGTTGACCAGAGATAAACTACTGCAGTGAACATTCTAATTCCTATCTTTTGATTTATTCAGAAGTTTATGTTTCAGATACGTTCAGTTAGCTAGTTTGTTAAGGCTACAATCCAGAGTAACAATACATTATGGCTACAATCCAGAGTAACTACGGGACCTTTTATACCAACATAGTTACAGTGCCACATATGGGAAACCTATGGGAAATGCATACAGCAACCCAGAGTAAGTGCTTCTAAGTCTTCCTGTAGCTACTCTGGTATGTATGGTACCTATCTTATTTTCTGACACCATCGAAGAAAGTTTTATGTCTGATAAAAGCTAGATTCTCTTCTCACCTTTCAATACTATACAGTACTATACAGTACAATAAATACAGTACTATAATGTTTATTGTTGCTGTATGCAGTCATGTAGGTTTCCCCCCTCCTCCCCCAATATTTCCCCCCTCCTCCCCCAATATTTCTGGTTTGACATTGTGGCTGGTTAGCAGTGACTCAGAAAGCACAACAGTGTATATGGAAGGAAAGTGAGATCATCTGTGGTTAGTTAAGCCCTTGGGCAAAATCCAGAGTAACTATGGGGAGTCCTTGCTCCGGTGTAAGAACGTCGTTCTTACACCAGAACGTCGTTCTTACACCGGAACGTCGTTCTTACACCGGAGCAAGGACTCCCCGTAGTTACTCTGGATTCCAATATGAATTTCCCATAGGTTTTCACTAGGTGGTTCTGTAACTACGGGTGCACATAAAGTCCCTTACGTGCTCCTGTAGTTACTCTGGATTTGGGGGTTTGCCTCAGTAACAAAATGTTAAATATGGAAAAGACCTTTTATCACTTTCATGTGAAAAGAAATTGATGTTAAAGGTCTAACCCTATCAGTGGAGGTCTCATTGATGTTGCAATCCTGGAAGGAAGTCTCATTGAACATTAACGGCATTTACTTCTGAGTAAGTACTTGCTGTCTGAAAGTATGTGAATGCAAGACATGAGGGATGTGTGGGCCTTCACCAGGGGTGTAGCGAGAGGTGTAGCAAAACACTGAGGGCACAATCCTAACCAATTTAGACTGGCCTAACTAGATATAGATTTTGGCTGGAATCCTAAAGACACTTTCCTGGGAGTAAGACCCATTGAAAGGGGCATACATCTGAATAGACATGGTTAGGATTGTGCCCTTCATGTGATTTCATAGATTATAGATTTCATGTGATTAATTTAAATTTATTACTTGTTATTAAATTTAAAACTATTACATATAACTTATTATAAGAATACGCTTGTAATAAATAAGCTCATTAGAATTAGCTTATAATACAAGTGAGCTGCCGGCTCATAAGAAAAAGGGGGGAATGAAGATTTTTTTCCAGGACACAAGGCTAAAAAAGGAGGACATTTCCTGGAAAAAGAGGACATATGGTCAACCTATCTGATGACCCCTATCCCAGGGTGACCATATGCCATAACCAAAAAAGAGAACAAGCCCCCCTCCAAAATGTAGGACATCCAAGAAAAATGTTGGACATGATAAAATAAAGCTTAAAACACTCATACATGTATTGATTTCAAGTAGTTTATATAAACACTGCTGCTGCAATCCTAAAGATACTTTCCTGGGAGTAAGAGAGACCCATTGAATAAAATGGGGCTTACTTTTGAGTAAACATGGTTAGTGGCTCTATGTTACTTATTATTAAATTTAAAACCAGGACTGGGGAGTAGGAGTGAGATTAAAAGGTTAAAAGATTAAAAGTAGCAAAATATATTTGTTACTCCTTACTCCTGTTATTATATTGTGAGTCAGCCCCACTTTTGAAAGTCATACTTTCCTGTGAGTTATAAAACATCAAGAGGCTGTTAAAACTTTGATTTTTAAGGCCTGAAGCCCTTATCTCTGGAATGCCCAAGTGGGGGCCATCTGGCCTGATAGTTCATACCAGCTCAAGTATGATCCTTTAGGGGGATCCTTTAGGCTTTAGGTGGATCCTAAAATTGTAAATCATCCTCAGCTTGGCCCTGGAACAAGTTATTGATTCCTATTGCGTATGGGTTTGATGGCCACGTCAGGGTCCGAGACAGTGGTGGGCTCCAGCAGGTTTGCACCTACTCTATAGAACTGGTTGTAAATGAGAGATAAGACTTATAAAGTTTAAAAATAGCCATTTAAAAGTGGCTGACAGATGGGCATAGAACTGGTTGTTAATTTCTTTGAATCCCATCACTGTTCCGAGATACCCTATAAAGTAGGACCCTGAGCCACACATTGCTGCAGGCTAACTCCACACTGAGCCATCTTGCTGCAAGAACAACATCTACCACAAGGAGCCATGCTGAGGACTTGAAGCACTTAAAGACATCTTATTATGGACTTTTGAGTAACTCTACAATCCAGAGTAACTACGGGAGCACGTAAGAGACATTACGTGCACCCGTAGTTACTGCACCACCTAGTGAAAACCTATGGGAAATTCATATTGCAATCCAGAGCAAATTGTTCTTATACTGGAGCAAGGACTCCCCATAGTTACTCTGGATTGTGCCCTAAGTCATGGCAACTGAGCAACCATCTGGCAGCACAGTGGTGCCTCACATAAGGAGCTTAATTCGTTCCAGAGGCATGCTCTTTAAGTGAAGCAAGTTTTTCAACAGGAAATAATGGAAACTCAGATGATGGGTTCCACAACCCCCAAAATATTCATATCAAAATATTAACTGGATGTAAAAACGATGACAAAACACTGGAATTGAATTCAAAACATGCATTCAATTTGCATGATCCTATGAAGTCTACTTAGGCTGCAAACCCTTGCTTCTTCTTAGGCTGCAAACCCTTGCTTTCCTGGGAGTAAGCCCCATTTAACACAATGGGGCTGATTTCTGGGTAGACTTGGTTAGGAGGCTGCAATCAAAGACACTTTCCTGGGAGGCTTACCTGGGCTGCTGCTGGAGGTTCAAGGTGGTCGGTGGGGGCACCTGGGGGGCAGTTAGGGGCAGCTGCCTATGGTACCCCCAGGCAACTGCCCCCAAGTTGGGGGCGGTTAGAGGCAGCAGTGCTAGCCAGCAGCCCTTTTAAAGAGCATCCATGCATCAGGGCTGCATAGCACGCATGCCCATAGCGCGTTTGCTTGTTAACTGAAGTGGAACTTGTTATGTGAAGCAAGATTTCTTGAAATTTTTGCTTGTTATGTGGAACGCTTGTTAAGTGAGGTACCACTGTATTAAGATTCTGCAGTAGTTAAGTTCATTTATTAGCTCAGGAGATAGAATTTATTGTTTTATGTTGGAACTTGGTATGATGCCAATGATGATGGATCTTTGTATCTACCACTGGTGCCTTACCTAAGCCTAACTTTTATTTACTTTTAATAAATCCCTATTATAACTGTGGTTACTTGCTGAATCAATAGCTGCTCAAGGTTCAGACTTTAAGGGAACTTCAGTACATTCTTAACTATTGGACTGTGTATTGCTTCTGGTACCCGAGGCAGCCCAGGCTGAAAAGCCAGTGTTCCTTTTAAAAGGAGTTTTGACCAGGTTGAGGCCAAGGATAGTCTGCAGAGGAGCACCAATGACCAGAACTTGTTCTGTATTATATTACAGTGTTTTGAACTTGATTACAGTTGTGTTCTCATCATTTTTTTCATACAGTTAATATTTTTATATATTTTTGGGTTGTGGAACCAATCGTCCTGATTTCCCATGATTTCCTATGGGAAAATCCGCTTTGTAAGAAGAACTCTTTGTAAGACAAACATAAAACCTGTTTAAAACCATAACATAGTTATTTCATTTTCTCTGTAAATTTCTTTGTGGACTTTTGTTGAAAAGCAGTATCTCAATACTGTTGATTGATTTTGTATAAGCTATTCATAACAAGAAGGCTACATACTGACTGCTCGCAAGAAAAAGGAGGACAATGAAGATATTTTTTCCAGGACACAAGGCTAAGAAAGAGGGCATGTCCTGGAAAAAGAGGACATTTTTTGCACCCTCCCCAAAAGATGTTCAGATGGGGAGGTTCCCTTTGCAGGCAAACCTGTTCCAGCCTCATCCTGCAGTGCAGGAAGCAGGAGAAGGCAGGGCTGCAGCCAGGCTTGGCTCTCACTTCCTGCCACCTGGAGGCTCTGGCTGGTTCACCTGGTGGAGATCAGGCGGAGAGGAAGGAGTTAAAGGCAGATCCTCTCCCAGGAACGGCACCTCCCTTTCTTCCAAGGCTGCAGAGTGAGTCAGTTTCACCTGAAACTGCACAGGTAACACAGGGGGAAGCAGATCTTCTCCTGGGAAGGGGCAGCTGGGCTGGAGGGGTTGCTGAGCTGAGGATCCAGGGTCCCTCCACCTCTGGGGAAGAAGCCACCCAGATCAGCTCAGTCTGTGATTGAACCAGGGGGTCTTGGAAAGCAGCATTCCCATCACCTGTCCCTTCCCATCTCCTGTTGATCTCTTTCCTATCATTCCACTTTAAAACAGCAACAGCAGTGAAAAAGCACTGCGTGGACACAGAGGTCCTGCCTAAGCCAAGATGGCCACAAGAAGAAGCCACCAGTCCCTGCTGATCCACCTCCTCATGGTCCTCTTGATCCACCTCCTGATGGCCATGCAAGTGCTTGGGCAAGAAGAGGAGCAAGTAGGAGGCCACTTCGGAGAGACCTGCTTGGCCCACTTCACCACTGGACTGCCCGAGTTTGTGTTGGACACAGATGCCTCGGTGGCCAATGGGGCCACCTTCCTGTCCTCACCCCACCTGGCCAGGGGTAAGGACTGTGTGCGTGCCTGTTGCAAGCAGCCTGACTGCAACCTGGCTCTGGTGGAGCAGGCCCCTGAAGAGGGTGAGGACAGCATCCAGAACTGCTTCCTCCTCAACTGCCTCTACGACCAGAACTTTGTTTGCAAGTTTGCCAAGAAGGCCGGCTTCCTCAACTACGTCAAAAAAGATGCCTACGATGCCTATGTGGCTGGCCGGGAACACCACAATGGGGGTAAGGAGACAAACAAATGGGGGGACCACCTGGGGATGCACGGTCTTCACCAGTGGTTCTCAAAGGTGGCAGTCGTGACAAGCTGGGTGCTGCCTTTTTGGAATCTGGCACTAGGTATTACTATCTTGGAACTGGGTGTTAAGGCTGCTTTCTTGGTGTAAGTCTTATTGAAGACAATGGGAATTACCATATTTATTCAGATCTAATGCACCATCAAATCCAATGCATCCTATACTTATAATCAAAATACCACACTCACTCAAAATCTAAATAACCACCAAATCTAATGCGCACCCTGATTTTGGAGACGAAAAGTGCAATCCTAACCATGTCTACTTAAAAGTAAGCCCCCTTGTGTTGAATGGGTCTCACTCCCAGGAAAGTGTCTTTAGAATTGCAGCCAAAATTTGGCTGGAAATGGTGAGCATTAGATTCAGTAAAAACAGTACTTTTGAGCAGACATGGAGGAACTCTAGCACCCCAGTGATCTTGCTTTCTGTTTGCTATCAATTCTAGCCATGACATCACTTTTGGGGGGTCCCAGATGGATTGTCATTCTTGGATTGGGGTCCTGGCTGAAATGCCCCCAAATCACTGGTCTATGCAATGATGGATGATGTGGAAAGGAAGAACTCTGTTGTAGGGAAAACATGTACTGGTATAACCATGGACAAACCCCTGTGCCCTCTATCTAGGGCTGAAACCCTAGAGATCCTCTGGTGGGCACTGGATTGGTATATAAAATATATGGGGGGGACACAGACATACAGATACACATCTGCTGAAGTGGACTGGTTGTAGGGTGCAAATGCTTCATGAGCTGAACATGCACTTTTAAAAGTTGAATTAATGGGGCTCCGTCCATCAGAAGCTGTTGATTCTGATGGCTGAGCTGAATCTCAGAGGCAGGTGTTGGGGACAAATAGCAGGAAAGGACTTCACCTTTGCACCTTGCTCACAAGTACTTAGAGGCATCCATATGGCTGATCTGGGAAACCAAATGTTGGACTTTGTTTCATTCCTTCAAGACAACTAGTATGTAATGTTGCTGTGTACATGGACGTGTGTGACTTGAGCCTTCACAGACTATATCCTTAATTTCAATATAAAATCTGTTACTTCTATTACTGCAGAAGAATTCATAAAGGGTGAAATCTTGTCTGTTTACCAGGGAGTAAATTCCATAGAATTAAGTGAATTTCCTTTTGGGTAAAGATGCCTAGGTTCCTAACGTCTAGCAGGGTGAAAACCTGAGAACGTGTTCCTTCTGCGTGTCGGCTTTGTGTGGGATCTAAGTTTGCCAACTCATAAAGTGTGTGTGTGTTTGAGTGACCTTGTTGCTTGACAACAAGAGCCAGCGCACTGACCCTACACAAAGATCATGGAAATATGTAAAGCAGCCTCTGACTGAACCAGGATGAGGAGTGGCTGCCAGAAAGGCTCTTCGTCATTAGGTAATCGTTCTCTGGACTCTCACTGACAAGCAATACCAATGTGACCCACATTTGCTTTAGGTGTATGGAGTGCACAGCAGATGCTCATGCTACATTTTCTGTTTTTGTGTGCATGTACTAAATCATTTGCAAACAGATCTCTGACATTAAAATGGTCACATAAGTAATGTTACATGCCCTACAATCCAGAGTAACTACGGGAGCACGTAAGAGACATTACGTGTACCTGTAGTTACTGCACCAGCTAGTGAAAACCTATGGGAAATTCATACTGCAATCCAGAGCAAATTGTTCTACACCGGAGCAAGGACTCCCCGTAGTTACTCTGGATTGCGCCCTAAGGCTGCAATCCTAAAGACACTTCCCTGGGAGTAAGACCCATTGAACACAATGGAGCTTACTCAATGGTGGGACTCAAATAAATTAACAACAGGTTCTATAGAACAAGTTCTATGTTCCATTAGTAACTGGTTCTCAGAACCAGGTGCTCATTATCAAAGGGTTCCATAGAACCTGTGAGAACCCACTGACACCCACCACTGAGCTTACTTCTGAGTAGACATGGTTAGGATTGTGCTCCTAGGCACGTACATCCTTTGTGTGCTTAATAAGCCCCTTTAATACATAGTGAGGGTTGCTTCTGAACCTGTAAAGGGTTCTCGGCATTACTCGGTTCTTGATGCAACAAATGCACTAGTGCAGTGGTTTCCAAACGGTTTTGGGTTTTGGATGGGTAGTGAATCTCACAAAGCAGATGTGCATAAATGGTTAAACAAACTGCCACTTGGGGAAAGGAAGAGGGTTCCCTGATCACAATCATGGTCACATCCTTTGATATTCATAAAGCAGGCAGCTTTGATCCAAGGAGAATGCAATGCCCCAGAATAGTCCCAATCTGATGAAAGGGGTGCAACAAACACTCCCAATATAGTAAGAAATCTCCCACTAAAATAAAAAAGGATAAAACAGATTTGGAGCAGGGTGACCATATGTCACAACAAAAAAAAAAGAGGACAAGGCCCCAAAAACATAGGACACCCAAGAAAAATGTAGGACACAATAAAATAAAAGCTAAAAACACTTATTATATATTGCTTTCATGGGGTTTAAATTTAAGTTTTAAGGTTTAAAAGTTTTAAGTTCAAATGTACAGTACATGTAATTTATTAAATACAAGAAGATTACACAATGCCTGCACACAAGGAAAAGGAGGACAGTGAAGATTTTTTTTCCAGGACATAAGGTTAAAAAAGAGGGCATGACCTGGAGAAAGAGGACATATGGTCACTCTATGATTTAGGGTGCAATCCAGAGTAACTATGGGGAGTCCTTGCTCCGGTGTAAGAACAATTTGCTTTGGATTGCAATATGAATTTCCCATAGGTTTTCACTAGATCATGCAGTAACTACGGGTACACGTAAGGTCTCTTATGTGCTCCCGTAGTTACTCTGGATTGTAGGGTTAGTGTCATTTTAAAAAGTCGGCCTAACAGCATAATCCATGTCTACTCAGAAGTAAGCCCCATTGTGTTCAATGAGTCTTAACTCCCAGGAAAGTGCGTTTAGGATTGCAGCCTAAGTGCTAAAAAGTTTGGAAACTGCTAAACTAGTGTTTCCCCCTGGAAGATGCATCTTCCAGATACTACAGTCTGCAGTCCTATATACCCTTATGTGGGATTTGGTCTAAGGCAAATTAATGGGTGAATATACTGTGTTTTGTATTTAGGAAAACATTCTCCTTTCTACCTTGTCCCATATATTCATAATATATTGTGAGTATTGTGTAAGAGGTGTATTGTGAGCAGCTAACTATCTATGATATATTTAGTAGCAATTAATACAACTCATTTGTTAAAAATGTTGACTGTTTTAAGTCCCTGCCCCCTTTTCTGACTCTTGCTCAACAAGGGCTATCCCCACCTGTGGAATTTGTCTGTCTTGCGCTGGGTGGGATTTACAGGAATGCTGCAATATGACCAGACAAATACATGGTATAGTAGATAAAGACATGGCCAGTGAGATGTGGGAGATGAGATGTGGCCCACAAAATGTGGGAGACGAGCGAGACATGTGGGTTCAAGGCTTACTGGGTTGCATTGTTGTGATGAAAAGTTAGTCCTGTGTGATTACCTAGATTACTGTCCACAATCTAAGGACAGTATGCACATATGCTTGAAATGTAACACAAGGGACATCCTAAGTTTTCTTCCAACATACTTCTGGTCACACAGAACTATATGGGTTGGCCAGATGACATGGAATTTTTTATAGATGCCACAGGAAACAGAAAACATATGCTCTTAAGATTCGGGTCCAATGTGGTGATAATGTCCAGTGTGATAATAAGCAGATAGCATTATGAAGAATCAATTGGATTTGTACTGAGTTACCCAAACTTTTAAACTTTTTTGTATAGACATACTGTATTTGATTGTATTTGGTTTGGGCGGCTCGGCAGTGGAACAGATTGCCAAGGGAGGTGGTGGACTCTCCCTCACTGGGGATCTTCAAGCAGAGGCTCGATGAGCACCATGCTCTAGGGGGATTTCCTGCTGCAGGCAGGGGGTTGGACTAGATGACCTACTAGGTCCCTTCCAACTCTAGGATTCTATGATCATTTAGTAATGGTAGAGAAGCAGATCTCATTATCCACAAGAACCTAAGGAGAAATCTCTGCATAACTGGACAAAATCATTGAATTTTTTGTTCTAAAGGTGAATTTTTGAAGCATGTTCCAAAATCTGTACTCTGGTTCTCATCAGCTCCTAAATACTTGTCCCTTTGTTTTGTCTGACAACAGTTGGGTTCCCAAATCTCTAAAGAAATCTAAACCAAGAAATGTCTTGAGGCTCACTTCCAGGATGAGCCATCCTGGAATGCATTGCCTTAGAGCCAGGAAGACTTTCAGCAGGGGTGAAGGAAAATAAACATATAGGGAAGTTCTTTAGGGATTAGCTTCCCTTCCCAGAAGATGTCACAACCTGGAAACCCACTGAGTGCCCCAAGGGATATCGGAAAGATTTTTCTTTCTTTCTTTCTTTCTTTCTTTCTTTCTTTCTTTCTTTCTTTCTTTCTTTCTTTCTTTCTTTCTTTCTTTCTTTCTTTCTTTCTTTCTTTCTTTCTTTCTTTCTTTCTTTCTTTCTTTCTTTCTTTCTTTCTTTCTTTCTTTCTTTCTTTCTTTCTTTCTTTCTTTCTTTCTTTCTTTCTTTCTTTCTTTCTTTCTTTCTTTCTTTCTTTCTTTCTTTCTTTCTTTCTTTCTTTCGCCCACAAAAATAATGGGTTCACACTTTATTATAAAGGGTGGAATCCTAAGCATGTCTTTTCAGACGTAAGCTTCATTGCATTCTGCGGGACTTACTCTCGGGAAAGTATGTGTAGGATTGCAGTCTAAGTTACTATATTTATTGTATGAACTCTTGTTGAATCAACTGTAGCTTCTTAATCACATTTGGTTGCCATAATTAGCCTCAATTATCGTTTCCCTATTTTAAAAAATACCGGTTTTCCCCTTCCCACTCTTTATGCAGGAAACGGGATGTATGGAAGGAGTGATGACTTCATAAGGATGTTGGAGCAATTTGTCCCGTTCCCTTTATATATTTTCTAAATGTTGGGTTGTCTGAAATGGATGTGCCATTTCTCAGTGGTAACCAGATTAAGGATATTAGTTTAGGGAGGAAACCTGAACTATCCTATATTTCTGCTAGGGCTCAATCCTATCCAACGTTTGAGCACCCATACAGCCCGTGATTTTCCCCCATCACAAGTATATGCTGCATGCCCTGTTGGCAGGAGTGCATCAGTACTCAAAGTTGGATAAGTTTGGTCTATGAATGAAACACGAAAGGTGCCCGTGTATGTTAATCCTATATTCCTGGGAGTAAACCCAATTGAATATAATGGGACTTTTTAATAGACATGCGTATGATTGGGCTGTAAGACAGTGAAAAGTGTGATTTTTACAGTGAAAAATGTGAGTATGTGAACTTCCTATTCAGACTTTACCAGAATATGAAATCTGGCATTCCTGAAGAATTCTCTTCCCTCTTCTTTGTAGAATTTTTCATTAGAAACTGATGAAATGGTACACTTGGGAAATGAGAGGAGTAAATTAAAGAAATTAGATGATATAAGTTATAGATGACATAAGTTATTGACACATCAATTTACACACAAATTTACACACAGTAACATTTTAGGATCTACAGCCAGGATATCTAAATTATTGTCTTTCTCTGTATATTGAGCTCTGACTGCCTATTAGGAAATAGTACCTTCTGGTTTATGGGATGTCTGAACTTGAAGTTTGGGATTGGTGCCTATTTAAAAATTTTTGCACCAAACACTTATGTAGATGTCTACTTGGAAGTAATTCCTCCTGTGTTCAGTGGGGCTTACTCCAAGGAATGTGTCTACAGAATAGGATTGCAGCCTCAGAATTTTGGAGAGAAGTAACACAGTTGTTTGTTCCTGCTGCTGTTATTTGCCTTGGGGGTTGAATTATGGGAAGCCAGCATTGAAATATGTTTAAAGCATTTAGCAGAGAATTAGACTTGGAACAGAGCCAGGAAATGAGTGAATTCCACGGCTGTGACATAGGAACTGGCTTAGGAGGTGGAGATTTTTGTGGAAAACGCAGGCTTGTTTGAACAAGACAGGTGAGTGCGTCATTTCCGATGAGTGGCCCCAAAGAGTGAGGTTCTGTAGGTGTGTTTTTAGGAGATCAGGTTAACAAGACTTGTGGGCAGCATCATGACTTCATCTACCAGGCAGATCTTGAGATTTACATCATTTTCTCTTCTTGACCTCTCTGGGACCTTTATTTGCCGCAGCGTTAGGGTTGCCATATATCCCAAAAAACAGGGACAATCCTGATTATTGGAGGTTGTGTTCACATACTGGCAAATGGGACAGAGGGTCCTGTGCTGATTTTGTGGAAGAGAATTATAGTAACCCTATGCAGTATTGCTATGTTGCAAGAGGCAAAACGTAAACATTCTCATTCTATATGTATCATTGAAATGTTATTTGACAGATAGGGTGATACCTCTTGTCCTGGGCCGTACAGTAGGTAAGGCCAATCCTGCCCAAATGTATGGGTATTGTTGAAAATGAGTTACACTCAAGAACAAGATATCACCTGTTTTTAGGATCTTTAGGGACAGTGCTTGTTAAAAAAAAGAAATCCTGAATCCAGTTTCCCAGATCACTTCCCATCACTGTGGTTCACGGATGAGATGCTTGCAATAAGGTGCCAAACCTGGATTTGCTGGCTGCAAATAGTGACCGAATGTGAAACCACATTCTAAAATCCCTAATCATAGAAAACTAGCATATTGGAAAAAAGTAGTGTTATGCCTGCATGGGATTTTCATGAGCATTCCTGGTTGAAACCTGATGTGGTGCAGTCCAGGCACATGTGAACTGAACCTGGTGAGGTCTACAGGCTAGAGATGGGGCTTGTTGGATCCTTATGTTGAGAGAGGCATTAAGTGTTAAAGGCTGCAATCCTAAACATACTTTTCTGGAAGTAAGTACTATTGAACACAATGGGTGAGTCCTAGCAGTCACCATGCTGGGTATGGATCCTCTTCAGAGTTGACCAAGACTGGCAAGGTAGGTCAAAACCTGGCACCTTTTGTGTAGGGTCCTCTATGTACTTGCCTATGTTTGTGTGTTCAGCAGCCCTTTTAGCTTTCCATTGCACATTGATGTTCAGGACTGCTAATAAACTTGAGCTGTCACTTTCTTTTCACTCAGTTCCTCCTCTGTGAAGTGGTAACTTTCCAATGCTACATCTAGGGCAGGGTGACCAGATGCCATAACATCAAAAAGAGGACACAGTCTCCCCAAAATGTAGGACATGACAAAATAAAATCTCTCTCTCTCTATAGATATATACAAGTATAGCTTTCATGTGATTAATTTAAACACTAGTTTAAGTTTAAATTATATTAATTAATGTAATTTTTTATTTCAAGGCATAAATTAATGTTTAAATACATTAATTTAAACACTTTGCTGTGGCAAAAGTGGCTATGCCCTGGCTGCCAGATGGGCTTCACCCTTCCAGAAAGTGAGGTCTTTCCAGCAGATGTATTCTGGTCTCACCTTTGCATCTGAGGCCAAGGTGTCTCAGGGGCTTTACCTGATCTCAGGGTGTCATCACAGTCCAGTCCTTTACCTGTCTACCAATTATTTTTCATTTACCTGTCTACCAATTAGAATCAATGGGGTTAACTCCTTACCTTAATGTGGATAGGATTGCATCCTTAAGAGTACAAACCTACACCAGTCTACCCAGAAGCAAAATCAATTGTTGTCCACGGGGCTTACTCCGAGGTAAATGTGGATAGGATTGCATCCTCAAGAGTCCAATCCTATACAAGTCTACTCAGAAGCAAGTCTCTTTGTAGGGTTTACTCTCAGGTAAATGTGGATAGAATAGCAGCTTCAGAATCCCAATCTCTTGTATTGATAGGACAGCTTTCTAAAATCTTTAGTAATATTTTGGTGCATTAGAAACAATAAGTTGTGTTTTAACCATAATATGGAAAAACTGTGCTATAGGGCAGCTCTTAAAGGATTTTAATGGCAATGGTACAGACTGCTGTTTTAAAATTATGATCTCATGAGTTTATCCTAGAGCTAGACAGACCAGTTCAGTAGGAGTAGAATAACAACCTCTTTGAACCTTTGTCTGTTTTTAGGACTACACCTTCTTTTAATATTGAGAAATTCTTGAGAGTGAAGTTCATTTCTAGTTCATGCTATGGGAAGAAGTGCCCAAACTTAGCACCACCCTGTAAGCAACATTTTAGGATTTGGGGCTGAGCCCCAAATTGGAATCAATGGGAATTAGTTCCATATAAATGGTTTAGTGTTGGTGTACTTTGCAGTTTTTTCCTCTTTAACTTCATAACAACATTCTCTGCTAGTTCTATTTATTCAGTGGGACTTACTTCCTAGTAAGAATCTAGGCTTGAAAATACGCAACATATTTGGGGTTAAAACAACTTTTTAAAGTTGGCTGAAAAGATGGTATCAAAAGCTTGGAATTTCAAAATAAATATAGACAATCTTTATTCTGACAATAGGATGGCCCTTCTTTTATTGCAAAGAAAAGGGGGTTATGATTCCAGTGTATCTTGCTATTTTTTTCCTCTGCTGTTATGTCAAAAAAAATTATGGATATATCACCATCTCAAAGAATAACACCCTTTCACGAATGCTACTTAAGACAATATTCTTCTAATGGTTTCCCCAAATTGTTATTTTTGTGTGTCTGCTATTAATGTTGTATTGGATAGCTGCTTTGGAGATAAGTATAGTGTTAGGCCTATAGTCAAGATGTAAAGACACTAGAAGTTTCTCTCACTGTCACTCTTTTTACTTGAACCAATATGCACTTAGGGCGCAATCCAGAGTAACTACGTGGAGTCCTTGCTCCGGTGTAAGAACAATTTGCTCTGGATTGCAATATGAATTTCCCATAGGTTTTCACTAGGTAGTGCAGCAACTATGGGTACACATAAAGTCTCTTACGTGCTCCCGTAGTTACTCTGGATTGTAGGGTTATTTAGCTATAAACAAATTAGTTTTATAGATTTTGAATGCTATAAACCTAGCTCAAAATCTGTGCTTGTATTGTAAAACAAGAGTACTGTATGTAAAATGTTAGGAACAGCTAGTGTTTAAAATGCAATGGAAAGAAACCCTTTCTTACCAAGGCATAGTTTTCTCTTCATTGTACCCTCCACAAATTCTTTGCGTAATATACAATTCTGGACCATCATTGTAAGGGGCGATGATGATCCTCTGTTTTCAGTTTTCCACGCCTTTAAACTTATTTGTATGCCATGAGCTCAGATCAAAGTCCATGAAACTGTTAATTATTGTTTCTTCCCTTTGTACAGTTACACTGACCATTACAATAAGAGGTTGGGCTTTCAGAGTTTGACAGTTTGAAGCTGTGTTACAAGAATGGTGTAAAAAAATAGATTATCTTGTTTTGGCTGCTGCCCTGGCCCTAGGCGGTAATAACATAACATGACTGGTGTAGTGGTGGGAGTAATGGGGAAAAAAGCAGGCCTCCGTCAGTCTTGGAAGACGATGGTATCGTGCTCGGCGCTGCATACGCTGCATGCGAAGCACGAAAGCCTGGGTTGGATTGTTATGGAGGATAGGCTGTTACCCAAGCAGCAAATCCTCCCTCTCCACGCCACTGAATTAGTCCAATGGAAAGATAGAGCCGATATGATTGGATCCAGCTGGCGTTGCAGAGCTGGCCTAAGGACAGGAGGTCACCCTGTCTTGTGAGGCCGACCCGGGTCTCGAACCCTGGCCTGCTGGTTAACAGGCACCGTGTCTTAGCCACTTGCACCACCCACAGCCCTAGACCCTTAGTTTAAAGTTAAATTAAATTAATTAAATTAAAATATCATACTACACCTTATTGTCTTAAGCCTAAATAGTTTAGCAAGTCCTCTGATGTCCAAAGCATGGGGCATGTGCTTTGTCAGACATGTGCCAGAGAAGCAAAGGCACAATAGGCAATGCCATATATATTCTAATCTCAGTTGATCTGGGACTCTTGTGAGCCCCCTGAAAGCAATGAGATTTTCTGCTGACTGAGGCTATTCTATTCACATTTTCTTGGGAGAAAGCAAAATTGATTAGAATGGGAAAAATATTTGCAAATACCCTTGTGGCATAAGGAGCTGCGATAACCGTACCCAAACAGCTGAGATTAAGTTAATGGCTATGCTTTGAAATTCTATCACTGCCAATTTTTTTGTTTCAAATAATATCCTAGTGATTGAACTTTACACATATAGAAAAATAGCCCTTTCCATAATCCTATATTATTGTGTATGTTTGGGATGGGGTAGCCACTGAGATCTTCACTGTTATAATTTTTCGATCCTTGCTGGGGTTTCAGAATACTGTGACAGTAATCATTTTGCAATTCTTTTCCTATCTGGTAGATCAGTGTACGCTCTGCAAAAAGTCATAGTACTCCTCCTGTCTCATCCAGAATTAACACAGTTGTGAGTCCAAGTGAGGTGGCATGTTAGATGAAATGTCTGGTGACAACACGGGGTTTGGAAGAAGATGTCCTGTCTTTACCACAAACTGGTCAGAGGACTGGGATGGTGCTGGTACAGATAGCACAGTGCAAGTGCACAATTGCCATCTGGACAGTTGTCTTTGTCACAGCTGCACAAGGTGCACCCCTTCATTGACTAGTCAGTCATGTACTTGCATAGTGCAGCGTCCCCTTCACTGACTATGCAGGAATTCTTCCTGCTCTGTTACTTTTGCCAGAGGTTTTGCTTACCCTACAATCCAGAGTAACTACGGGAGCACATAAGAGACATTACGTGCATCCGTAGTTACTGCACCACCTAGTGAAAACCTATGGGAAATTCATATTGCAATGCAGAGTAAATTGTTCTTACACTGGAGCAAGGACTCCCCGTAGTTACTCTGGATTGTACCCTTAGTGACCTGCCTCACTAACTGGTTATGGGATTGTATGTACAATCTTTAATTATCCTGGGTTGGATAAAGACCTTGACTGTACACTTTTCTTTCCAGGTTCTTTCTGTATCTGCACAGTATTAGTTCAGCAAGGAACAACCTATTGTGATTAGTTTGTAACCAAAGTAAATAGGAGTCTTATGGACTGTACACTAAAAAAGTTTTTAACTACTTCTTTTTACATGTCCATTGTTCTTAACTGCGTATGAGTTCCAAGCTGTCTATGAACATAGAGTGGTGACAGATTCCTTAGTGGAAGTGTTTATCTGGGAATAAGGCCAATTCCATAATTTTATTTGTGATAATTTGAAAAGGTTGTGAATAAAACTTATAATATTCTTATACCTATATACAAACAAACATTGGCCCTACAATCCAGAGTAACTACGGGAGCACGTAAGATACATTACATGTACCCGTAGTTACTGCACCATCTAATGAAAACCTATGGGAAATTTATACTGCAATCCACAGCAAATTGTTCTTACACCGGAGAAAGGACTCCCCGTAGTTACTCTGGATTGTGCCCTAAGACTGTATTGATGAATGTGGCATCATTTATTTATTTAATGGATTTATAGCCCGCCTTTCTCAGCCAAAGGCTGAATTAAGGCGGCTGACAATA
The DNA here is from genome assembly GCA_030015325.1 of Cryptoblepharus egeriae. NCBI lineage: Eukaryota > Metazoa > Chordata > Lepidosauria > Squamata > Scincidae > Cryptoblepharus > Cryptoblepharus egeriae. Next base: position 10,781,144 of record JAREYC010000001.1, read on the forward strand.
CTAACATATAGGATAAAAACATCACCAATAGGTGAGGACCTGCAAACGGTGAGGTTATTTTTCATCACAAAGGGGAGTTAAAATAACCTCGCCTTTTGCAGGTCCCTATCAATAGGACAACTAAAGACATTTAAAACATATTAAAAGCATATATGTGTTATGTATCTAGTTGTGGTTGATGCATCTTAGTAGAACTGGAAAAGATGTAGAAGCCTCACTCCCTTCCTCACTGAACAACTCCACTTCTGTTTCCTCTGCTTCCCCTCAGCCATATCTAGCCCAGGTACCTCTCAAAGCAGCGTTTCTCAAAGTGGGGGTCGGGACCCCATTGGGGGTCGCCTAGAGCTTTCCTGGGGGTCGCCTAAAGACCCCTGGTGCAGGGGGCCAGGTCAGGCTTGCCAGACCTCCGGCTGTAGCTGCGCATGCACTGGGGCCAACTGACAGCCTCAGGGCCCAATCCTATGCATGCCTACTCTGAAATAAATTCCATTATAGTCAGGATGGCCTTTATTCCCATGTAAATGTGGATAGGATTGCAGCCTCAGGGCCCAATCCTATGTATGCCTGCTCTGAAATAAATCCCATTGTGTTCAATGTGTGCATAGAACACACATTTCATTTGTAACAATGAAAATACATCCTGCATATCGGATATTTACATTATGATTCATAACAGTAGCAAAATTACAGTTATAAAGTAGCAATGAAAATAATTTTATGGTTGGGGGTCCCCACAACATGAGGAAATTATAAAGGGGTCAGGGTGTTAGGAAGATTGAGAACCACTGGGCTAGATGGTCCAGTAAAAGGCAATGCAGGTCCAATAGTTATACCTTGATTTTTTAATACATGGATTTGACACAACTGGCCACTGCAAATCACAGTCTTAAAAAAACCTGCTTTTTTACTGTTGTAGAGAGATAGTCATGCAAGCAATCATTCCATTTTCAGTCCCAGAACCAAACCCTTACAGATATTGAGGCAATACCTTATTCATTTAGGCGCAATATAGGTGCAAGAAACCTGGAAATGGGTCTTTAAATCTGTTTTTCCATTGTTTTCTTTATACACTGATTTTTTTTATTCATGGGAAGTTCTGGAATGGAACCCTAGTGGGTAAGGAGGGACACCTGTACCCTGGTTCAAACCACACAGCTCTGGAAAAGCAATTTTTCCCTTATCCCACCCCCAGTGAAATAACAGCTGTATCAACGGAAGAGGAGGTGGCGAAACCTCTCTGTTCATGTGCCACATTTGTGATCAAAATCCTTCTCCTCCATAATCAATTTCCCTGATGCAAGAGAAAATACAGGAATGCCTGTGGCAGAAGGGATTCTGAAAGACCGATCATAGATCTCCCAGTATGATATGTGGTTTGAGCTTTGATATAAAGCAGTTTGATGTGTTCACATTTTCCTTTGTGATACAAACACAGCCTGTTACTAGGGATAAACAGATCTAATGAGCTTAGGGGAAAAAAGTGGCATAAGTGCATCTAGGGACTGATTTGTTTCTAAAATTGTGTTTGCTTCGAGTGTTGCATGGTTAGAGTCCATTTTCCAACAAAAGTGGTGCGAGTTGGTTGGTCTCATATAAGTAAAATCAGGCACGTGTAGCACATCCATTCTGCAGTTGCAAGTCAATAACTTATTTTAACTTCCCTTTTTCCAATTTGCTGGTCCCTTTAGGATGCAGTGTATTGATTTTCTATCCAGTGAGAGATAACAAAATGTTCCAACTGAATGCAAAAAAAGTCCTTTTAGTTTTATTTTTACTTACCGGTAATCCAAAAAGAAGTAGGAAGATGATGCTTGGGAGTACATGTTTTTTAAAGTTATTTCTGAACTACAGAAAACAAGGAGGGTGCACCTAAGTATTTAATGGCAGAGGTGATAGGGAAAAATCTGAGGTGGAAATAATGGCAAAGGTGCATGCCAGGTATGGGCCAGTTTCTCCAAACCTACCTGTCCCAATGGATGTAGTTCTAAGACAAACGTAGACCACATGCAATGAATTTGTATGCAAATAAAATGCCCTAAATATCACTTTCAGGTACAGTGGTTCCTTAGCTTACAAGCATAATTTGTTCTGGAAGCATACTTATAAGCCAAAACACTTGTATATAAAAGCAAATTTCCCGTAAGAAATGATGGAAACTCAGACAATTTGTTCCACAACAAAAAAATATTCATATGAAAATGATTACAATACTGTAATATAATACTAAATAATAAAGAAAATATAAAGGAAAAATAAAAGAAATTAACCTGCACTTGTGCACAATCCAGAGTAACTACGAGACCTCTTACATCGATGCAAGAGGCACTTAACTCTGGATTGCTCTATGCATTTCCCATAGGTGGCGCCGTAACTACCTTGATGTAAAAGGTCCCGTAGTTATTCTGGATTATGCCTTAAGTCTCTCAGGCTGCAATCTGTCCCCATACACAGGAGTAAGCCCCACTAATCATAATAGGGCATACTTTAGAGTAGACATGCGTGGCTGGATCTCTCAGGCTCCTTTCCATTGCCCCCCTTACATAGGAGTAAGCCCCATTGAATGTAATAGGCGTTCTTCAGAGTAGACATGCATAGGCTGGTCTCGGGAGAGGCTGAGCAGGTTCTGGCGGAGGACCAAAACGGCCATATCCCAGCCAGGAATATTTTATTTGCTTATATTGCAAGACAAAGAGCACTGTCCTAACCATGTCTTCTCAAAGGTTAGCTCCATTGTGTTCAATGGGACTTACTCCCAGGAAACTATCTTTACGATTGCAGCCAAAATTTATTAGAAATGTTTACAAAACACTCTCAATCCAACACACTCTCAATCCAAGGTTTTACTATATTGGGGTATATGTGTGCCCTGGAAACCCGCTGGCAAAAGGACCACATGGGCAGGACAAATTACATGATTCGTGCCATGCAAGCTACCATGGTAAGAAACCAGAGTACTGTCCCATCTGTGTGGCTTCTTAATCATATAATTGAGTCATGTATCCAGGGAAGTATGCCTATGCCATGAAGTAACTAAAAATTTTAGCTTGATGTAGTTAATAGCAAATAGAAAGGCTTGCATTTCCTATAAGCAAGAATCTTACAGATGTGTGAAAAGTATATTTTGTGTTGATATCCTGCGTAGGTTGGGTGTGCATGTTTCAAGCAATAGCATATAATGTTGTCTTTCCTGGACTAGTCATGATCAACCTCTATCATTTGACCTTCTTATTGAGGCTCCAGTAATTAAAGCTGTGCTGAAAAACAGCTGGCAGAAAAACAGTCTGGTTTAAGTCACTGAAAACTTCCTGGTACTTTTCCATTTCCAGTTTTTCTTACCTTTATTAAGTCGTTGGCAAATACTTGTGCTGCTGCCTGTCCGTGAGTCTGTTAGCTATACAACCTCCCACTCCGATAATTCAAAATGCATCAGGTGATTTATCACATTGTCACTTGACCCAAGGCCTCTTCCGTGTTTGTTTATATATATATCCTAATATTATACCACATTTACCTAAATTTAATGCACACCCTGTTTCCAGCCAAATTCATCCTTAAAACAGAGAGTGAACTTTAGATTTGTGGGTGCATTAGATTTGAGTTAGTATAGTAGTGTATTCAAAGTGTTTCCTACTCATGTGCAGACATGTTGTTGCTCAGGATACTTCTGAACACTGGCCTTTAGTTATTCTGTCCGTAGCACTGTACAGGCATGGTGACACTTTATTCCACAAAATCTTTACTATAAAGAAAGTAGTACAACACTTGGAGTTCCTAACTTGATAAACAAATTGCCCTTTGTAAAATTCTGCAGTGCAATTGGTAAGTATTCTGGTTTTCTTGTAATGTCTGTCACTGTATGAAGTCATCCTGGGGAACTCCAGCAATGAGTTGTGTTGGGGATATGCTTCATAAAGTGTCTAGTATTTCCCTGGCTGGACTACTGAACCTACACAACTGCTGAACATACAGTGACTCATCTTTTACAATAACTGAAAGTCCCTGTAGATAAGCAAATCCCATATTTTTTCTTTCTTTAAGTGTTGTTAAGGATGTAACAAGTGGGGAAGAGAACATTTGGGATAAGTGGAAATTGTCACCAACCTTCCAGTCTTATCTCTACAAAAGGACTAGGATCCAGGGATGTGCCAATCCACCATAACGAGACTTGTGTAGGGTTCTGAGTCCCTTTCCCCGTTGATTTTGACTTGGGCACAAGTCTTAATAAGCAGCCTTCAGGACTAAGCCAGTCTTTTTGGAACTATGTTTGACTCTCAGAATTTCTATAGTTGAAAGGGTCATCTGGTCCAACCCCTTTCCTGCAGCAAGAAATCCTCCTAGAGCATCTCCGACAGGTGCTTGTCGAGCCTCTACTTGAAGATCCCCACTAAGGGATAGACCACCACCTCCCTTGGCAATCTATTCCACTACTGAACTGCCCTCACTCAGGAATATTTTCCCCTGATATTTCTTTTAAACTGCATTTCCAGTTTTGAAGCATGTGTGTCTCAAGTTCACAGAAGTCTGGGAAACATGTGCTTGACAACTTGAGTTTGAGGGTGCAGTCCTCACCAACTTAGACCAGCACAACTCGGCCATCTCCCCATACCCGTGGTGGAGTGGCATAGAAATGCCGAATGACACTTTTGCAACATACCCAAGCCAGCACAGGACTAGGGATTCAGATTGCAATTCTGAATCTTACAAGTAGAGTCACCCTTCCCTGCTAAGATCCAACAGCCATTCAAGAAATATTGGATCACCAAAGACAAATCACTGTGTTTGACATTGTGGCAGTATTTTCAAAGATGAATGACTCACAGCAAGATATTGTCATGATGCTATCTTGTCATGAAAATAATGCAACTTTGGAATGGCTAGAAATGATTCAGGTAGTCTACATACATGGGAACTGTAGATAATTACCTAATTAACTATAATTACCTAATTTTGAAATTGTGTTCCATCGGATCCATGCTTGGATAATCAGGAAGGCAGTGTAGGGGAAAGCTTCAACAAAATCCACAACCCCCACCCTCTTTTCTCCAAATTTAGCCATATTATGACCCCCTCTAAAGTTTTTGAAATAGGAATTAAGGGTACTGTTGCAGAATTCTAGAGGGCTTCTTCCTCCTTGTAATTTGAGCACGGATTAGGATATAAATAACAGTGGAAATTAGCTCATCTTTAGCTATTGCTGCATCTGTCACTCACTGCATCAGTCATTCAAAGCTTCTCTGGTCCTGTCATACTAATATCTCAGTGATATGAGTATGAGATAACTGTAAAACTTGGAATTAGCACCTTGGCAATGCATAGTTAAATCTAATGGGTACTTTCACCTTTCTCACTGTCCAATATGAGGAGTTGTATCCTGAGACACTGTATCTGTGCAGTGTAATTGATGCCACTTCTAGCTAAAGCTACATATATCATGTTGGAAATGGAAATGTATCTTTGTGGTCTCATGTTTCTAAATGTTTGTCTGTCACTCTACCATTTTGTATCATCCATCTATTGGAAATAACTGGTGAGGATGTCATCAACTGATTGGGAGGCCACATAATGCCAATAAGAGGCTCAGGGTAAATGGAGGGCTTTTTGGCTTATAAAGTGCACACTCGAGCTGAGATTCTTACTGCGTCTTGTCATATTGTATTGCTGGTCTTTCTGACAGGCAATAGGGGTCTGGTAGTCCTGTGAGTACCACCGGACAACATCTTCAAGTACCACCAGTGGTATGAGTTCTACTGGTTGAGAAACACTGGTTTAGGTCAAGTGTATTTCTTCTATGGTTTGTTTTAATCCTATGCTTTTTTCTCCCTACCAGGTGATCGTCCGCCTGTTGCTCGGGCTTGGATGGAGATGAAAGTGCAGCCCAATAAACCAGTGACGTTGAGGGGTTCAGAAAGTTCTGATGACAATGGAATTGTCAGTTATGAATGGACACTTCTCCATGGTGATCCCTCAGTGGTAATGGAGGTGAGACTGAGCAAAAGAGCACCATTTTCCTGTCTGTAGGAGAGTTCATGTAGGAGAGTTATAAGCTTCTAATAGGTTGTAGGAAATTTTGTCATTTTTGGTCCAGTATGGTTTCAATTAAATTGCTGATCTTTTCAAGCAAATCATTGGAAATGATATACGAAGGAAGGAGCTCTATGAGAAGAAGTAAGACTTGTATTATGGGCACAATCCAGAGCAAGTTCAACCTGCTCTGCCCTAACTGCTCTCTCCTAACTATTCTGTATCCAGAGCAGAAAGTTATGCTGCATCCAGAGAGTCAGGAAGCCTGGGCTGCCCTAACTGCTCCAGAGCATGCTAAGTCAGTGACAGCTGGGGAGGGCTTGCTCCTGAGTAGACCCCCCTCAGATCACACTGAAGAAGGAACAGCTGTGGTGCCTACATTATAAGGAAGCCCAGCAGTTCCTGACAACCAGTTACAGCTGCAGTTCTTCTGGTGCAAGATGGATGCTTGGAGTGTATCCTGAGGTTAGTGGGCTGCCATAGTTGTTCCATATCCTGAGGTTGAGAGGCAGGGATTGCAGCTAAGCTGGCCAAGAACTCAGATTTTTGGTCAACACTACCATTCTTACTCAGGCCTTATCATGGACCCCTATGGGTCTACTCATTACTATACCTGCTCCTGAGGTGGTATATCTCTGAGGAACTGGAAGAGGGCATTTCTGCCTTGAAACAGGCTTTGGATACAACTGCTCTGCCCTAGGCAATGCTAAACTTGCCCTCAACTTGCCTCTCCTGAGCTGCTTAGGCTGCCCCAGTTAAGGCAGAGCAGGTCCACCTCTCTTAGGGCACCCTATGTTGCCTTGCTCTGCCCTTAGCCTCTTCCAGAGAACTGGGGTGGAGCATCTTGCAGTTGCTCCACCCTAGTGATAGATAGGGCAACCCAAGGGCTCTTATGTGGACAGATTAGTTGCTCTGGATTGGGCTGTATGGGTGCAATCCTAACCTGGATTGGCACATTCTCATGGTGATGTAGGGAGGCAAGCACATGTCCGCGCATTGACCTAACCCTTCCCCAAGAGTGGCGCAGAAGTGTCTTACAGCACTTTTGTGACCCCACCAGGCCAGCATGGGACTTGTGCTGGGGCTTAGGCTGACCTAACTGGGGATTGAAATTTCAGCCTATGTTGGGATTGCAACCTATGATCTCTTCACCAAAATAGACTTTTGATAAACTTGCATTCCTCATGATTTTAAATAGGTTTTTAAATTTATATTAATAAATGATGACTAAGTAGACGATGGTTTCACATAAATTCCATGAGGGTTGGAGGGAAATGTAGAAAGGCCAGGATATTGCTGGGGTTAAGGTCAATTGAAAGGATACTGTTTTGATGAATTTGGGGTATTCATGTAATGGTAGTTTGTGAGAAAACCAGAAGTGCACACCAACTTTAGCGCGGAGTGATAATATGTTTTGGGGGTGTAGTGCAGAAAAGTTGTGGGTCCCTGGAAGCTCTCTGAGGCCTGCAGAATTCTTCCCCCTTCCTGGTAGGGAGACAAGCCCCTGGATCCCCATGTTGCGACAATTGTGGTACTGTCAGGACACAAACCTCAGTCTTTGCCCCTGAAAACTTTTTAACAATTTTCAAATTCCTGGTTTGTTCAAGAATTTCTGTGATACATTATTATTTTCATTACGTTTCAAAGTCTGTCATTTTCACACACTGGGGTACTCAAGGTGGCTTACCATTCAAAACCACAATACAATAAATTAAAACAATACTGAAATATTAAAACAGAAATTTATTAAAAACAATAATGCAAATCAGACCCCAATATATCAAGCTATTAGTTTCTTCCCTTTAAAAAGTGTAAGTGATGGCAGTAAAATGCATTCTTGAGTCTTAAGGCCTTGCTGAAATGTCTCCAGAGAGGGAACTATTTTTTAATTCCAAGGGGAGGAAATTCCATAGGTGAGAAGCCAAAAAGATCCTTTTCTAGCCATTATACCCCTCACCTCTCCTGATGGTGACCTGAGAGTATGGGAAGGATTATATGGAAGACTAGAAAAAGACAAAACATTTTTGACACATTACAGTTCTTTTCCTTAACCCTTAGGATCCCAACCGGGTCAATTTGACCCGATTGGAAGTTTGTGTTGTGGTTTTTATTGAATTTATTATTATTACTTGACAAGACTTTCTGTGTTTTTTACTGCTAATGAAACAGTTACAAATCCAGAAGCAGAAAAGTTTTTGACTTTACTGTTTTTCTGTAAATTCCAATTTATACATATCATCCCAGGACGATATGTATAGCAGTACATCCCATATCATCCCTATTAGACCCATTTTGCCTGTTACTGCCTTTTATTGACAGGGCAATAAAACCATGCTGAGACCATCCTTTTGTTTGTTGTTTGTTGTTGTGGGGAATCTTCAGGGCAATAAAACCCATGCTGAGAACCTCTAAATCTTTTTGTTTGATGTGGGAAACCTGTCCTGCCATTGGATTGAATAAGCAAAATGGGTCTAATTGCCCGTCCTGGGACGATATGTATAAACTGGAATTTACAGAAAAACTGTAAATTCAAAAACTTTTATTCTTTTGGATTTGTAACTGTTTCATTAGCAGTAAAAAAAAATCAGAAAGTCTTGTCAAGTAATAATAATAAATTCCAGTAAAAACTTCCAGCCGGGTCGAATTGACCCGTCCTGGGATGTATAAATTGGAATTTACAGAAAAACTTCCAGCCGGGTTGAATTGACCCGTCCTGGGATGATGTGTTAGAAAAACAAATGGGATACTAAGGGTTAAATTTTCTCAGTCTTAGGTAGCGTGTCACTGGGTGGTTGCTGGATTACCAATCACTGAGTTGCCACTGACAGGAAAGAATACATAATTTTTTTCCAAAAATACCTTGAATTTGTTATGAAATAAAAGAAGGCTTTATTATTAATAAATAATAATAAAGAAGGATTTATTATTTTTATTTAATATTTTTAAATATTATTATTTCTTAATAAAAGAAGGATTTATTATTTTTAGACAAATGCACACAAAGCAGTAACTACTACACCAAAGGACTGCATAAAGCTTTCATGCTGCAAGTTCCTTACCCCAAACCTAGTGGGTGATCTACTCTAAGGACATATGATGCTATTGTGCTGTTAAAGAAAGTCTTTGCCTTGTTGCTGCTTGCATAAAGTCCACCAGCAGTCTTGTATATTCTTAAGACAATGAAGAATTCAATTGTATGTAGGATTAAATAAGGCCTGGCCAAATTAAAAGTTGAACTTCTTTCATTTGCATCTTGAAGATGGTTGGCTTGAATTTCTGCATATTTGTTGAGTGGAATCTCTGACCTGAGCTCAGGTAGGTAAATCCAGTTTAGGCAGATTCCAATAATGGCTTGAAACCAATACAAAGAGAGGCTGGGCTCAATTGTTTTAACATTTTGACTTTAAACAACCTGTAACACTTTTAAAGGCAATCCAGCGTTGTGATCACTGGGTCTGTAGAGTCACTGTCCACTGTCAGTTCCCAGATGGTGGCCTGGATAGACCATGTTTCACATAACAGACAAGGAAAAGGAGAGCAAGAAGATCTGTTTTTGGACTCCCATAGTGTTCAGACCACATGACAGTGGTCAAGGATATGATCTGCAAACTGTTACCCTCACTTCCTTGAGATAGACACACTGTCCTGGTCACTAAGGGTCACCCAATCCTATCCGACGTTACAGCTCCAGTGTAGCCACAATGCATCCCTAATGGGACACATGCGGAGTTAGGCACACAGGATGCAGCGCACACCCTACTGGCACAACTGCACCAGCCTTGGAAAGTTGGATAGGATTGAACCCTGAAACACATACGGTAAACAGCCTGGAGGCTTGAGGATGTGATGGTTGTATCAGTTGCCTTTCTGAGTGCATGTGATAAAAACAGTAAGGAAATCAGTTTTAGGGACAATTTCAAGGACCAAGGAGGCCAGAGAACATCATAATTTGAGCATAGCACATTAATATCAAGCCTGCCTTTTCCTGATGGTGAGAGTAATGATTGATGGATCAGACCCCCCCTCCACACACACCTTTCCTACTGACTGCTATCAAGACCTTTTTAGGTGCTGAATAGCTTCCTTTTCTAAGTAGCTCCGGTTGTGTTTGGTGTTGAACCGTCTGTGTTATCCAAGACTTCTTTGATAAGTACTGCTATATTATTAGTACTGGCATTTTTACATATCACACATACATATCTTCCAGCAGAGAAAGACTTGAGCTAATACTTTATTTTAACTCTATCCAAGAAGTGCAGTGCTAAACTAAACTTTTGTGTTTTTCTGATTGACTTTTAGCTTCAAACCCTACTGCTGATTTCATCCTGTTCCTAACTGTATCTTGATTAATATTATTTTGGGGAAAAAAATCAGTTAGCTGTACCGAGTCAATAAATGATCCCCTTTCTCACATCAATTTTTTTTACAATATATTAACATTTCCCTTATGGAAAATTAATAATTTTTGCCACTTTCTGCTTACTGTTCTTTTTTACCAGCACTGTCCTATCTGTGATGTGCCTATGTGTGTGAATCATCCTTATGATACTACAATCCCATCATTATCATTCACAAAGACAAGTTCATATTTATGGAGCAATTATCCTTATATAATACTCTCTTGCAAGGCTGTACTGCCACCCTTGTTATCCCTTTAAGGCTACATTCCTAATCTCCAGTTAGGCTGGCTTAAGCTCTGGCATAAGTCCTGTGCTGACCTGGGCATGTCACAAAATGGCTTAGGGCACTTCTGCCCCACTCCTGGGGGGTTAGGCCAGTGTACAGGTATACACTGACCTCACACCACCACTGGAAATATGCCAAGTGAGTTAGACTGGCCTAAATTGGTTAGGCTAGAATGTTTTAACTTAACTCTTCCAAAACTAAAAGGCATTTAGGTAGATACAGTTACATTTGTGCATATTTTCAGGGTACCCTGAAAATTGTATCAGCCTGCATAGAAATTAAATTATAATTTTTTACATAAATCCCTATACTAAATTGGTTATTGGAAGACTATTGCTTCTCTTAACTCTTGTTTGGTGGCAAGCTTTCTGCCAAATGAGACTTCTTGTATCATTGGTTCAACAAATTGAAAAACAAAATGCCAGCCTTGGTCATTTGACCTGATTTAAAGACAGCAACATCCTCTTGTGGTCATGTGAAGCCAGAGGTGGTGTGGCCATCAATGTCTGACCAAATTCCAGCTTGTGGGACTAGTTTGGCCACCTTACATTATTCAGTGTCATCGTTTCCTGCCCTAAACTGTAGAGTGTCATCTATTTGCTCCAGAAGGGGCTACAACCTTAATTTCATGTCACAGAATGAATGTGGGGAAGAGGGTGTGCTGTTTTCCAAAGCCAATTTGAGCCTTTGGGCAACCTGACACAAATGTGTGGTTTAAAAAAAAAACCCTCATTCTACTTTACATGCTGTGTAAGCAGTGGGTATAAAACACTAAGGCTGCAATCCTAAAGACACTTTCCTGGGAGTAAGACTCATTGAACACAATGGGGCTAACTTTTGAGTAGACATGGTTAGGATTGTCGCATACGTTTTGTAAAGCTTTTTCAGGGTTGCTTCATATGTTAACACTTAGGTGTACAAATTAAATGTGATTCTTGTCCTTAAAATGCATTGCAAAATGTGTGTGCAATACAGGTACATGCTGTGAGGTTGCTGTTTGGCTGTGGCTTCATATGGCATGTTAACTAATTTGTGCTTTCCTGACATAAAGTGGTCAGAACTGGTTTGATAAGACATTTTTTGCTAGAACTAACAAAAAGCAGAATAGCATACAATAGATATAAAGATGTGTACAAAACTTGTGGGAAAAGTTGCCGGGAAAAGTTGCCAATAAAAGTTTACTTTCCTCCGTATTCCTATGATTTGCCTGAAGAAGCACTTCAAAATTCACCTTGAAATATTAATCTGCGCTCACAACGGTGGCAACTCTGTGTTTCTCAAAGATGGGGGAATGTCACAATTCTTGTAGTTTAACCATTTCCCTCTGCATTTTCAGAAAGAGGCAGATCATGTGGTCCTCAGCAACCTGCAAGAAGGGATTTATATATTCCAGCTGACTGTGAAGGATGCTGCCGATCAGCAGGACTCGACCAACATCACAGTGACTGTACTGACTCCCGAGCAAACAGTGGGTGAGTTGTTCCAAAATACCCCTTTTAAAAAATGTTGTATTAACAATTCCCTCAACAAAAACTAATAATTTTTGGCACTTTCTGCTTACTATTGTTTTTACCAGCACTGACCTTATCTGTGAGGCAGGAAGTTACACCTGGCAATTTTTGCTTCTTGGTTATATTGACACAATAAATTGCAGGGGAGTGGAGTTTTAGGGAGAAAATTATTCTGAAGGCGCATGTTTATTGGTTGATATTCAGGCTCTTGTAATCCTTGTGGAATTTAGAAAGGTAAAAATGTGTGGAGTGATGTGATTGCTTTGCAAACATCATACAATGAAGTGGAGCAAGAATGGAAAAACTTGCAATCGAGTGATATCCTTTTATGGCTGCAATCCTAACCTCTGCTTAGACCAGCCTAGACCCCGGCATAAGTCCGGTGGTGACCTGGGAGCAATGTTCCCTCTAATTTTCGGAAGGCTGTGTGCACAAAATATATTAGCCGTGCAGCTTTTGAAGTAAGGTTAAATTTTTGTGTGCCTCATAACGACAGTTGGAATTATGTACTTTTGACTACATGTCAGAAAACAATTTGTATATTTATTACAGTATAATATGTACAACGTATGGAGGAAGACAATGATATTGTCATTGTCAGTTGTCATTGTCAAAATTTTTCTCTTTGATCTTTCAAATGTACCTGTCAGCACCGCCTAGAGCTGCCAGTCAGGCAGCTGGCTTTGTGCACTTTGTAGAAACTTGTGTGCACTAGATTGGTGAGTTGTGTGGCACAGCTTAGAGGGAACTATGCTTGGGAGTGTCACAAGTGCAGTCGGGCACTTTTGGCTTGTTCCTGGGGGAGATAGGCCAATGCATAGAGATACGCTGACTTTTTCACACCATTGTAGAAAGATGAACCAAGTGAGTTAGGCCGGCCTAAACTTCCTAGGATTGAGCCCTACATATTTGTCTTATTAACCACTAAATTGCTCTGAAGAGGAGTTGATGCTTATGGTGACAGTCATAAGCAGGAAGAAATCAATGTTGAGGTTGAGGTTGAAATGTTGAAATCAATGTTGAGGTTGAAGAAATCAATGTTGAGCCAGAGCTCTGGCTCTGACAAATGCCTACGTGAGAGCTGTCTTTGGCTCTCAGATTTATCCTGGTTATATAACAGTACCTGGGTGTATAACAGTACCCAGGATAGATTTAGAAGGGAATGTGTGTAATGGATTATATTTTACCCTCTTACACCTGATATAGGCCACTGGGATATCCATACATGGATATCTTAGTTTTACGATGAAGGACCAGGAATGGTGCTTGGAGCAAGAATCTTCACAGGATAGAGCAAACATTTATTTTAAAAGTTATACTCCATCCTCATCAGACTCGAGGAAGCTTACAATATATTTTTAAAGTCACAAACAATAACAACCAGTAGTAAAAATAAAAGTGAAAAGTAGTAAAATAAAAAAGTGAAAGGTAACTATAACCAAATATGGGCCAAACACAATTTCTCTAGTTTCTTCCTCCTCCTCACTGTGCTTAACAGTGGGAGACAGTCCAGGAAGGGCACAGGATTTGTGGCAGGAGGAGCCACTGTATTCTAATCCCCTTTCTGAGCCTGATCCTATGGTGTGGGGTCATCTGAACTAGTACCAGCTATTTTGCCGATGCAGGTCCAAGTAGACCTCCCTGTGCCATGGATTGCTTACCCAGAGGATACCTCCATAGCTTCCATTTCTGCAGGATACATCAATAGCCTTTTTGGCACTGCTGCATTAGGGTGTGTGTGTGGTGGTGGGTAGGACTGGGCTCCTAATAGTTTTTTTTTCTTGTTTGTCCTAGAGCACTGCTTGGCTCCTGCTAAAGTGGGACGATGTCGAGGATCCTTCCCTCGCTGGTACTACAATCCAGTGAGTGAGAAATGCGAATACTTCACCTTTGGAGGCTGCAAACCCAACAAGAACAATTACTTACGAGAAGAGGAATGTAAACTTGCATGCAAGAACGTCCAAGGTTGGTGTGTTTCTTCAGACAATCCCTTGTTGCTTGATTTCAGAGATTCAAATGAGGAAACTGAGCCCAATCCTATTCATATCTACTCAAAAGCAAGTCCCATGATAGTCAGTGGGGCTTACTTCCAGGAAAAGATGGATAGGATTGGATCCTCACATGATACATAGAATTTTTTTTGAGGCAGTGTGTATTTCATCTTCAAAGTGATGTAGTTGCAATGTCCTTGATGAGCTTTCTTTTTCCTGTACTACGTTAAAGGAGTGTATGATTCAAATATCTTTAATTATAAATTCAGTCCAAATTTGATGTTCTCCAGTGGGATCTCCATGTTGGGGTCATTCCTGATGTTGGGTAGGCAGGTCAAAGTCTTCCTTATAGGGTTGGGCTGTCTGAACTTCCCAGTTTGACCTATCCTCTTGTGGAGCAGATTGAAGTCTGGGTCAGCCCCGCTGGAGATTTAATGGGAGCTTCCTTTTCAAATCCCCACCGACTTCACTCTTATTTTTTCTTCACTATTTGGGTTTTCAGGCTGCCTCAAAATGCTGGGTCTTACAATACATAAATTCAGTCTTCTGTGAGATTAACAGAAGCTTTAAATCTTAAAAGCTTTAAATCTAACCCATTCTACAAAACTATTCAAGTGTAACTAAACTTTTGGTACATGAAAAATATAGCACTGTTAGCTATATTGGGCTATTAGCAATTGTTGACAAATTCCAGGAAGGTGTGTAGGGAAGCTTCACATCACTAAATGTCTGTCTCTTTAATTTTAAAACATGCTTATCCTTGCTTTCCCCTCTAAATAGAAATTCATATGGCAGTTTAATAAATTTTAAAGAGCATTTCTACCATCTTGGTTCTTCAAAATCTGTAAATAGATACATTTTTGTTCCTGTGTAGACACTCAGTCTTGACATAGTAAATTGATTTGATTGCTTTTGCTATTTAAACCCAATTATTACTAACTGTAAACTATTCTAGTTGGCAAGCAAGTAGTAATTTTTCCCATTTCTCTCATTTCAGGTGCTGTTGAAAAACCACAAGAACCAGGTATACAAGTCTGCTTGTTCTTATTCTTTCCTTCTGTTCCATCACTTGTGTGACTGAATAGCAAACCTGTCTGATTAGTCTCTATCCTGTGCTTGCAATATTATAAATGGGTAATGTTGCTGATATTAGGAAGCACCTGCCTTCTTCTCTTAAATGGCCATTAGTCCACTATCCAGGGATTTTGTCCTCTTGCCTTCTCCCCTTGGAAGACTGATTGGAAGAACATCTCATGAATCATTGGGATGCTAGAAAGATGCATAATCTGCTAAATACCAAAAGGACTCATTTGTGTCTCTCATACAGTGTGCAATGGAGAATGTCTGCCATTCTATTTCAAATGTGGAGATGGCTGCTGTATTGACAGCTTCCTGGAATGTGATGAAAATCCGGATTGCTTAGATGAGTCAGATGAGAAATTCTGTGATATATGTAAGTGGATGAACTTCAGTCTTGGATGTCTTAAGAAAAAACACCTCATGTTTGTACCGCCAGGTTTTTACCTTGAGAAGTCATGGATAAGTAGCCAAGCAATTGATACCCTGACATCAGGAGCAGCCTGACCAGATCTGCTGTTTGAATTGGGCAAATCGGCTGTCCCTGCTAGTAAAGACTTAAACAAAATCTCACGAGTGCCTTGAACTCGCATCCTAGCACTGCCATCGGGGTTAACCCAACTGTGTAAGGCTGAGGCAAAGGTGATGATCTGATACCTCCCTTTACCTCCACCTTGGTCTCGTCCTTCTTCCTGCTGCTATGACCCTTTAAAACAGGGGTGGTAGGAGAGCTGGCACTGAAGCTGTATGTAAAGAAAGGAGGCTGGGATGGGTGGTGAGACAGCAGCTTTGTGTCTGCCTGGACTTTTTGCTTGTTGGGCAAGGGAAAAAAAGATTGCAGAACTGAGTGACCTGTTCTGAGTGCTCAATTTCACAAGCAGTTGGAATAGGCTCATTCTTCCCTGATCCTCTTCTGTAGGATCCCCCTGTGGCTACAGTGAGTGTGAATAGGATTAGAGAGCTAATTGAAGTGCCTTGAGCATGGTAGGCCAGAGGGAGGAATTGGGTATCTGCAGTCTGTTGGGCACTTTTACCAGTCTTCCCAATTTACCATCCAAAGTGGCTACTTCAGTCACCGTGTGGATAGACCAGCCCTGCCTAAAATATTTGGTAAATTAGATATCAAATAACAGGTCTTGAGAGAAACCTCTGCCTGAGATCCTGGAGATCCACATGCTTAGAATGGATTTGCATGGGCTAGATCGACTAATGATCTGATTTCCTTCAAGCTTTGATATCTTGGTTGCTTGCATTACGACACCAGCATCTTCTGTGTTTTGGGTTCTGCTTGCCATCCTCATTGCATCAACTACTTAGAAGCTCACAAATTGTTCTAAAACCAGTTTTCATAGTATAGAAGCTGTTGAAATCGTAGGAAAATCCTTATGAAAGCAGTTCTTGCATTCTGTTTGGACACCTTCTCCCTGCACATCCTTGAGACTCAGCATCAATTCTGCACTAACAAATGAGCATCTTTCGTCTAATGGCCACTCTCACTAGATCATAAAACTAAGGAAAGTGTTGCGTAACTATTATTCACATTTCTGGACTGTTCCCAACCATATTTAATTGTCCTGTGCAGCTTTCAAAGCCTACTTAACGCTGGATACTGCTTGAACATGGATACAAAATATAGAGTTCTCCCTTTCTCTCACCATACTTCCCATCTGACCCTGGATGCAGACTCTCCTGTGAAGATAGTCATAATAAATGAGTATAGATGTAGTCAGGAATAGCCATATGCCTCTTACTATATGCTTGGCTGATATCTCTCGCATGACCCTTACTTGAATGGTGTTTGGAGGAATTTCAGGGAAGCGAGAATGTATGAACTGGCCTTGAAGTGACACAATTCAGTATTTTCCTTTGATAACTTCCTTATATTCCAGATCATGTTTGTGTGGCGCTGCTTCTATGAACCTTCATGTGCTTTTTTAAAGATAAAAATTTATTTTTCTACCACTGAACACTGAAGGATCTTTGGGATAGTTGCTGCAGTGTGTGTAATGCAATACCATAGGAGTACAAAATGTGATATTAGAGCCAAGTTCTGTTTCCTGAGAAACCTCTGTTTTTCTTTTATTAATTTAATAGTGAAAACGTACCTGCATTACGGGAGTAAAATTCCTTCTGTACACCATCCCCCCACTGCGCATCGTCCTTCCATGCACCCCATATGCATCGTCCCCCATGTGCAATACCCTGTACAACATCCCCCATGCGCAATACACTATACAACATCCCCCATGCGCATCATCCCCCATGTGCACTGTCTCCCCATGTGCATATTCATAGTAAAAGTACAGATCTGTAAGGTTTCCCCAATTGCAGTAACATACCATGGTAGCATCAAGCATATATATTAGCATATAAGCATATATATTAAAATAAAATAACATTGAAATGAATGGGGATCCCTTGAAATTAGCTTGTGACCCACAGTTTGAGAAACATTGATCTAAACAAAAACTTTCAACTTCCACCATGAACTGAAGAATGAAAAGAATTTTTTGAACAGTTTCCCCCTTTGTTTTCTCTTGCAGATATTAAAGGATTCAATAAACTACGGAAGATCAATGCTACATCCAGCCAAAGTACGTGGATCATTGAAAAGCATATGGAGTATACTGTACATTGGGACAAAGTTGTTTATTACAAGGACTGTTTCAGTTGATTTGCCTTTATCTCTCCACATCACTGGAACTGAAAAGGGTCACTGAATTCTAAGAAATCTGGAACTGGGTTGCAGTTGTATTTTGCTAAGGAATAAACCATATACAAAGGTTCCTGGGGAAAAAATCCTGGTTGAGGTGCTATATTTTGTGGAGTGTAAATAGGAAAGCCATGTCAAGCACTGCCCAAGTTCCTACACTCATGAAAAATTTGACACCCCCCCCCCAATCCACTAATGCTGTTGAGTTAAGAAAGTTTTTCCAGATTGGCTGGGATCTATGGCTGATAAGGGGAAGGGAAGGTGCAGGCCTTCACCATACGACCTTTAACAATCTATGAGAAGCCTTAATTAGTATCCCTTTTCTCCTTTGGCAGGCCACTGTCTGGATTTGCCAGACACTGGGGACTGTACAGAAAGCATACCTCGCTGGTTCTATGACCCATTCACTGAGCGATGTGATCGCTTCACCTATGGAGGTTGTAAAGGCAACATGAATAACTTTGCAGAGGAGGAAGAGTGTTTGAAATCCTGTGAAGGTATCACAAGTAAGTAGAAGTTGGGAGGAAATACATCTCTTAAGTAAATCCCTTCAGTATAGCTTCTTGGCAGCATTGCAGAACTCTGTCAAGTTTCATAGGATTTGAAAAGTCTTTAAAATAGTTTGATGGTTTTCTTGCTACTTAAGAGACACAATAACCAATACTTTAGATTCTTTGTTTGGAGTGGACATATTGCACTTCAGGTCACCAAACATTCAGAACAAATAAATAGTTATTTGTATTTATTCTGATGTTGCTTCTGAACTTATTTTGATGTTGCTTCTGAACTTCTCTATGACATCCATCTGGCCATTATTAGGAAATGTTTTGCTTAAAATGTTACACTTTTGATTTAACACAGGACATAAATATTGACTTACCCGGTAAATGTTATAGGAAGCTACCTTGTGCTGTCGGACCAATGGCTCATTTTGTTCAGTACATTTTGCCGGTTGTCAGTAAAAGCTCATCTGGTATCTCTGAAGGAAATCCTTCCCTATCCATCGCACCTTCTCTGATGGAAATCCTTCCCTAATTATGCAATAAACTTGGAATTGTGCTGAAATATTCTCCTAAGAAATGAGTGGGTGGTGAATCTGTGGCACGTGTGCCACGGCAGGCACATAGAGCCCTCTCTGTTGGCATGCAAACCAGGTCACCCACTATTGCCCCAGTGCTGCTCTGAAGAGAGCCTGCTCCACTTTGGAACAGAGCCAAATGGTGGTACCAGTGCCCAGTGCACATACCCCTACACATGTCTGGAGTTCTGGGTATGCATGCTGAGCACTGGCATGCTCCTGATTTTGGATAGCAGTTTGGGTACTTGGACTATAAAAGGTTCGCATCACTGTCCTAGAAGCTACACTGAATAATTCATGTTTGTGTGTTCTTAACTCTTTTCATGGCAAACGAGGAATCCTTGGATAAATCTAAAGTCTCCCATAATAGCTTTTCATGGGCAACATTGTTTTAGCCTGGAAATGGCTCATGATAACCCACACTATGTGCCAAAGAGGCACACTGCTAGGAGGACTAGAAATTACTTATTCTGTACATGTAGATTCCAGTATTTGTGCAAGACAGCCATTATTGGACATCAAAGCTTCTTTATGTTAAATTTTGAGCATGTAAAGAGTAATACACAAATTCAGTTTTGCCTGCAGAAGCTGATGAAAGACACAATTCCAAAGATACCCGTTTTGTCTGTTAAGACAATACAATGATAATATGTGTGGATGAAAGAATGGGCTATGGGATATGTTACAGTTCTCTTATTAACCTGTGTCTGCCTAGCCCGCAGGTACATTTGATCCCTCTTGCATACAGTGTTTTAAAGTGATGGGGTGAAAATATGAGAGGACGTGAGGTTTTTTAAAAAGTTAACTATTGAAATTTTAAATTGTGTATTTTATTTAAATCCGATATAATTAGCTCCAAAATGTGTCTGTGAAATTTTGCTCCAAAGGGCTTTTATCATTATTCCCAAGAGCTGATATATGAAGTAGGGCTGCAGTGGCTCAGTTGTTAAAGATGTTGTGTTTGCCACCCTGAAAGTTGGCAGGTCAGCTATTTGAGACCCAAGTAATGCACAACAAAGTAAGATCCCTTTACTTGCTCAGCTCCTGCCAACCTACCAGTGTTTTGTCATTCTGGCCATGTGACCACAGATGTCATTGGACAATGCGGGCTTTTCAACCTTGTAATGGGCATTAGCACTGTCCTTAGATGGTCATGACCAGAAGGGTAACTACAGGGGACAGGAAAGAAATTGCCTTTCTTTTTTTTGCAGAGACTGATGTGATTGGCCAGAGAGGAAGAGGATATGATGGTCACCAGGCAGGATTAAGTATGTTCAGCTAAGTTTCTAGCACCTTTCCCTGCCTGTTTTTTTCTTCTCTTTACTTAACTTTCCACAATTTTGACTTCTCTTACTCAGGCTAGAAGAAACCTGGATCTTCTGTCTAAATGAGATGCTGTATCAAAAAATGCTTTCCTGTGTCAAACTATCGTGATGAGAAACATTTCTATAGAGATCAGTATTTCACTGAGGCAAATCAACATATCTTTTTTAACCTTTGTTTTCCATTTTAAATCTGTAATTGGAGATTTTTCCAGGTTATTTCTCTGCCCTGCTTCTCCACTATTCTCTTCCCTGATCTTTGATGCTTTGATAAGAAAAATTCCACTTGTTCTCTCTTCTAATATCAAGCTATTACCTAGAAGGTAATAGTAGCGACCTGCCTCGTCCTCTAGTGCTTGCCACCATGAGCAAACAATTGCAGCTGTGAGGCTGGAGGGGAAAAGAGGTGGCTGCTGTGATCCAGCTCTTATTGCCCTCTCTTGTACTGGCGCTTTCCTCAAGACAGGTGGGATGGGAACATAATGGGGAGTTGTAATAGAGGTTGGGTAGAAAAGCAGACTGGGAAATAAAGGAGTTGGGTGCTCTGGGTGCTTCCATCAGCACCTTTTTATAGCACCTTATTTATGATGAAGAGAAAGCTTTAGTAAACTGTTTTTCCACCTATTATAGGCTCCTTTGAATCAGCCATCGCTGTGCTCCTTTGTATCTGCATCGTGATAGTCCTCGCAATCCTTGGGTACTTCTTCTTGAAGAACAGAAAAGGTTATCGCCGCCGACGCCAACCATCGACTGCAGCCAACTCCACACTCTCCTCCGTTCTCTCCACAACTGAAGACACTGAGCACCTGGTTTACAACAGTACGACAAAGCCCATTTGAACCTGAAGAGCAGCACTCCATTTCTGGGAGTGGGACAGTTTTACTTACTGTTGATGATTTAGAAACAAAGGCCCAAGGTGAAGGATTTTCCCTCTTCCTTCACATTCACTTTGAATGGCCTGTCAGATTCTAGCCATCTCATAATTATTGTCACTTATCCTGAATAAGTGGCAGATCCTATTTGATAAATGACAAGACTGGTATCTCTTATGCCTCCCTTCCCCTGCATCCTGTGATACACAGATGATTGCCTTGTGTTGTTGATTCACTTAGTTCTTTAAGGGGACTTCCTTGTTAAACTGAAGAACATGCTGTGTGTTGAAGGAGCTACAGTGTGATGTGGCATGGCATTGATCCATACACTTTCTGATGTCTATATTTGTTTTGGTGTCATAGAAATTTTGCCTCATATAGGGCTCAATCCTGAGTAACTACGGGGAGTCCTTGCTCCGGTGTAAGAACAATTTGCTCTGGATTGCAATATGAATTTCCCATAAGTTTTCACTGGGTGGTGCAGTAACTACGGGTGCACGTAAAGTCTCTTACGTGCTCCCGTAGTTACTCTGGATTGTAGGGTAAGTCCTCATTTGTTAACCATTTAAACCATGCCACTTTGAAGCCACCCATCTCTAATCAAGGGTCTAAATAGTTCAAGCACAATGACACCTCTGAGTTATCAATGTGAATATAGGAATGCGTATGGCAGTCAATATCACATGGAATAAAAGACAGATCATTGGAGTGAAGCTGGCCTTATCTTTCCAGAGGTATTGGTGTCATAGAACTTTGGTATGTGCCATATGGCATGTGCCATATGGTCAGCACATACCAATGTATCATAACTACTAAAACGTATGTCATTCTATGTTTTACATGACAGTTTAATGTATTTTTAACATGACATGACAGTTTAATGTATTTTTATGGCCATTTGTTTTAAAATTCGTTTTAAAAGAAGAGAAAATGCAACTGACATAGTCCAGCTTTATTGAAAATTATTTTCCCTTCTCTTTTCCTACCTCCATTCCTCTTTTTATGTTAAATAACTAGGTTTTGACTGTCACTGTTATGTACATTATTTATTTTTAGAGCCAAAATGTGACTTGAAGGATACTGTTCTTGGTTTTCTAGCTTTTGCTTCAATCCTGAGGCAGGAAACATTTTGCTACTCTACAAATATGAGAATGCAAGCTTTTATTTTTATTTTTTGCTAAGCTAGTGCCCCTTTATTGATTCTTCATTGCTACCTTTCATAAAAATTTCAGGAGATGAATCTTGAAGAAGACTGCTTTTGGAGAGCACAAAGAATAGGTGAAAGGGGAAGCTATCCACCTAAAATGTACAGAGATGAAGTAGGGGAACTCTTCATTAGAACCTTACCCAGATATCAAACTAATGTCTTATAGCAGTGATTTTCAACCTTTTACATTTGACGACACACTTAACAAGGCACTGAAATTGTCGGCACACCCTCAGTTATTTTTACCAATGACAAGGCACACCAGACTGTTCAAATCCCCCAGTTTTCCTATTAATGAATGTCAATCTCCAAATTCCCGCGGCACACCTGAGGACTGTCCATGGCACACTGGTTGAAAATCACTGTCTTATAGGACATCAGTACTAAATATTTTGAAGGGGCTTGATTGCATTGCAAGCCATAAACTTTATGCTGATGATGATTACTCAGACCTGTCCTGTTTTCCCCCACCCTTGGATTTGAAGTGTCTTGTTGTAACTTTTATTGTTACTTTTTTACTCGTTGTAACTTTTACTGAGATGGTCTAAACAGCCACTAATTGAAAATTTCTTGAAATACTGGTCCCTGCTTCATGATCTTCTCTCATTATGTGGAGAGATTCCACGCAACTGTCAGATGTTCCTGCTTATGGTATGAGAGCTTCCCACCCATCCACTAGCTGCTTTAAGTAGTCAGCTGCTACATGCAAAGCATAACATGGTCCTTGGGTTGTTTCTGTTCTAGCAAATATTGTATTATATTGACTGTACAGAGAGAGAGGAAGAGAGCAGGGTAACATAGCCCAGGATGTCTTTAGCATAGTCCAGTATGTCAGACTGTAAGACAATAGGTTCTTTGGAAGCTGTCCTCCAAATTACCATTTTGTGCATATATGCGCCTGCTGCTTTGGAAATAACCCTTACTATGAAGTTGAGGGAGTAGATAATATACAGATCTTTTCTTTGTTAGATACTATTCTGTGGTGTATGTATATGTGTATGTATATAAGGAAGTTTTTTTAATGTAGTCCAAAGCTGGTGTCGTCAACATAATGAACCAGAGTGAGTTGAAGTTCTCTTTGGAGAGAAGGCAGCAGATATTCCCAGGGGACAGGTTTCTTAGGTCTCTCTTCTTCAAAAAAATGGCAAATTGGAGTAGATAATGTCAAGCTTTGCAATTGTGCCTTTAAGGGAGGAGATGGGACAGGAGACAACACACTGCCTCCTCTTGTCAGGTTACTCTTTGTTGTTTTCAAGCTGGTTCCACCTTCTCCATTTCTTCCTGAAGATCTTTGGTACCTTCTCAGCCCTTGAATTCTGTTTGGTTTGTTCCACACATCTCTCCGTAAACGTAGATTTTAATAATAAAATATTTTGTTTGTAAAAGCACTTGCTTCTCTTATTGTCCCAGAATATTTCACCCAAATTTCTACAGTTTGGCAGGCTGGAAAAATACCAGAGGAGGGAGGAATGTCTTGCTGTTGTACTTCAGAGAAAGGAGGCAAGTGGCCGGACATTAAAAATGCTGACTTGGTAGGCACTCAGGAGGATAATGGAGGCTTAAACCTAAATAGGTAGCAATTAAGTTGGAGGGAAACTGGTATGAGATAACTTCCTATGCATGAACACACAATGAGGAACAAGAGAAGGGCTGTGCCTGAAACCAGGCTAGTCAAACAGGTTTGACTTGGTCGGAGAAGAAACCCCCAAAGTTATTTCTTGTGCAAATTTGAGCAAATAAGTTGCCTCAGTGATGCCTCCGTTTTTATTTTTCGTTGAAGTAATTCTCTGGGCTGACTTTTGGGCACAGACAGTTTATTTTCTTATGAGGGGAACAAAAGAAGCGATAGGGAAAAATAAAGTAGTATAGTTTATTGTAGTGTAAAATAGTGTAGGCTATTTTATTTCATGTTTTTTGTTCTTTTACCTCATAGAGCAGTGATTCTCAATCTTCCTAATGCCATCACCCCTTTATAAGTTCCTCATGTTGTGGGGACCCCCAACCATAAAATTACTTTCGTTGCTACTTTATAAGTGTAATTTTGCTACTATGTATCATAATGTAAATATCCGATATGCAGGAAACCTTTACCTTTCTATCTTTAAACCTTTACAAAACCTTTTACCTTTCTTTCCTCACAACAACCCTGAGAGTGAGTGACTTTCAATTAGAATAATAATTGGGAGTTTCTTAAGGATTCTTATTTCACTCTTGTTAAATTAGGCGGAGGCTGTTAAAACATAAGAAGAGCTCTAGTCCGCCACGAAGGGTCCAAAATATAATTAAGCCCAGATTTTTTGATGCAAAAATCCTGCCAAAGAGGCTGTTGGATTACAGAGAGGTATGGACTCCACAGGAAGCAGAAAGACCTAACAGGTAATATGGTAACGGTGATTTATTAAGGACATAATAGTGTACTAGCTATAAACAAAAAGTAGATAGCAATCCTTTGCATTACTCCCAAAACAAACTCTTGTCACCTTAGCATCAGCCCAAAGCACTGAGACACAAACATGGTTCTCTTCATTTTATAGTCTGAACATAGAAGCTTCTAGTAGCTTGTTGCTATACATGGTGAACTGCTGCTCCAACATCCAGTAGAGAGAACTGCAGTTAAAAAGGTGGGAAACTATTTAAACCAGGTCTCCCAAACCCTTTGGCCAGAGGGATGCATCAAATATCCGGCATGGTGTTGAAGGCCAGAAGGAAAAAAACATTTAAATATAAAATTTAAATACATTAATGATTAAAACTTAGATGAACAAAAAAATGGATGGGTTCAAATTTCAAGGATTTCTCCAAGCACTAAGACACACACCCAAAATAACGTATATGCTCAAATGGAATCCTATTCCCCACCCCACAAGCAGCTTATTTAAAAGTACAGGGGTAAATATACACCATAGGAAACAACTGGAATGTGTTCTGAAGGTCAGAGAGGTCTCTGCCGCTCTCAGAAAGCCCTGTAAGGCTTTCTGAGAACATAAAAATTTAGTTTTGATTTTTTGGGGGGAAATAAGGAAGTAATGTTCTCAGGCTTCAAGAAAGTGATCCAAGAGTCTATTACTCTCCAGCCATAATTAAAGTGCAGCCCCCATTGTGTTTGATCAAGTGGTCTAGAGGCTGGCAGCAGGCCAGATATTTGCAGCGGGACGCATTTGGTCCTGGGTCAGGGTTCGAAGATCTCTGTTTAAACAAGAGGTTCCCAACCTGCTGGCTGGGATCCACTGGTAGGTTAGGACCCAATTTTTGGTCCTAAAGAATGATGAAAAGAACAGATAACTGATTATCTCAAATTATTAGGCTATTCAAAAATCAGATACTGTAGCTGCTTATTACCCTGCAAAGAGCTCTATTCAAAAATCAGATACTGAGCTGCTTATTACCCTGCAAAGAGCTCAATAAGTATTAATATAGGAAGAGGATAACTATTTGAGCATCTTTTTCTGACTGGTATTATAAATAATTATTTATAGATCTCCTTCATGTCTGTTAAAGCTAGGTGGTCCCCAATAGACAGATATATTAAAAAGTGGGTCTAAAAATATAAATGTTATATTAAAAAGTTTGGACACCTCAGGTTTTAACTTATGCTGCTTATCTGCCTATGCTGCCTTAACTGCGTATCTGAGATAACTCGGAGCACAATCCTAAACATGACTACTCAAAAGTAAGCCCCACTGTGTTCAATAGATCTTACTCCCAGGAAAGTGTCTTTAGGATTGTAGCCTCTGTCAAGCATTTCAAAAACACATTAAAGCGGTAAGGTTTTTACAAAACACTGCTATGCCTAAAGAAAAGTCTACAGATTAAAAATTCCCTTACTCCAGTGCCTGCACTCATTGTGGAGAACTTTACAGAAAAATGAGGCTCTCCTTGAAAGGGAAATGGAAAATTGACCAAGAAAATCCCAGTGTCCAAATTGCGGATGTCCTTGAAATGAGATGTCCTCTGTACCAACTTAGAATCATAGAATCCTTGAATCCTAGCGTTGGCAGGGACCCAGTGGGTCATCTAGTCCAACCCCCTGCCTGTAGCAGGAAATCCTACTAGAGCATCTTGTCAAGCAGGTGCTGGTCGAGCCTCTGCTTGAAGATCCTCAATGAGGGAGAGTCCACCATCTCCCTTGGCAATCTGTTCCACTGCCAAACTGCCCTCACCGTCAGGAATTTTTTCTGGATATCCAACCGGAATCTCCTTTCTTGCAGTTTGTATTTCACGGGTGGGCTGAAGCTGGTTCTCACCAGTTCTGTAGAACGGTTGTTAACTGGGGGAAGACATTAGCGAACTGGTTGTTAAGAGGGGGCCGTCATCTTTGAATTGCATGCAAGTGTGTTAGAATCTCTCTTAAAAGGTCTCTGGGTCTGTCTTCCCAGAGCTGAAGCTCCACTCCCTCCTCCTTCTGAACCTCCCTCCCCTTCTGAGGGGGGCTCTCTTTCCCCCTAAGGTTATTTTTTAAAATACAAATAGACTGTTCCCAGTACCCTCATTCAGACAGGGCATTGCAATCATTCCACTTAAAGTAGGTGCAGCATCTGAGTGTTGTGAGGATGAGATTCTCCAGGGCTTTTGTCCCCTGTTCCTCCAGCCCTGTCTACTTTCCTGAGAGTAAGCCCACTGACTATAATGGGACTTACTTCTGAGGTGACATGGTTAGGACTGGGCTCTGAGGCTGCAATCCTATCCACACTTATCTGGGACTAAGCCCCATTGACTAGAATGAGACTTACTTCTAAGTAAGCCTGCATAGGATTGGACTTTAAGGCTAAAATCCTGACCATACAGTCCTGAGAGTAAGCCCCATTGACTTGAATGGGACTAACTTCTGAGTAGACGTGGTTAGGATTGGGCTCAGGCTGCAATCCTATCCACACTGTAGTCCTCCCCCCCCCCCATCTCCCCACCTCATCCTGCCTCTCTGAGAAATCTCTCCACCTGAGATTGTGGGGAGGCAGTATGGGGGGCACCTGAAGAAATAGCCCCAGTTCCCATCCTGCTCCCCTATGAGCCTAGTCCACTGCCTACTCTGAAGTAAATCCTACTGAAGTTAGTATGTTTTACTCCCCTGTGAGGATAGGAGTGTAGCCTCAAAGCCCAATCATCTGTCTACTCAGAAGTAAGTTCCATTATAATAGTGAAGCTTACTCCCTGGAAAGAAGCTGGTTTCTAAGAGCTTGTAATCCTATGCCTGACTACTCAAAAGTTAATCCCATTTCAATCTATGAAGCTTACTCCCAGGAAAGTGTGCAGAGGAGTGCAGCATTAGAGCCCAATCCTATTCTTGGCTACTCAGAAGTAAGTCCCATTAGAGTGTGTGGAGCTTATTCTCAGGAAAGTGAATAGGATTGCAGCCAAAGGCTGGTTACTAGGAGCTCAGTCCTTTGCTTGACTACTCAGAAGTCCTATCATATTCAATGGAGCTTACTTACAGGAAAGTGTGGACAGGATTGTAGCCTTAAGTAGTGGCTTAGAGGCAAACCTCAACCTGCAGAGGACACCACAGACTCTGGTCCTAAACTGTAGATCAGTGTTTCTCAACCAGTGGTATGAGTACCACCAGTGGAACTTGTGGTGTGTCTGCTGTATTAGGCACCTGGATGCAAGTGTCATATGTGCTCCCTGAGGCTGCTGGTGGGCTGCTGTGTGATTCAGGAACTGGACTAGATGGGCCTTTGGTGTGATCCAGTGGAGGCTTTTCTTATGCTTTTATGTTCTTACTTGTGGCATCCCTGGACACATTCCCCCTGAGAGCACAACAAAGCATCATGCACAGGAATAAATTACACTGAACTCAGGGGCTTAATACTGATTGATGCAGTCACAGGTGATATAGTTTTTTTTGTAAACTTAAGGGTTAAAACGGTCATTAGAACATAGAGAAGCTGTTGTTAAAATATTTGAAGCCCACCATGGCCGCGCAGGACTGGGCTTTGAGGCTGCTGCAAGCCTATCCACACTTTCCTGGGAGTAAGCCCCATTGGCTATAATAGGGTTTACTTCTGAGTAGACCTGCACAGGACTGGGCTCTGAGGCTGCTACAACCCTATCCACACTTTCCTGGGAGTAATCCCCATTGGCTATAATAGGGCTTACTTCTGAGTAGACTTGCACAGGACTGGGCTAAGTCACTCCCAGTATTCAGCCCAGCTGAATACTCCCCGGCCCCGCCCCCTGACCCCAGCCCTGCCCCCTGGCCATGCCCTGGCCAAGCCCACTTCCGGGAAACCGGTTGTAGGGCCAGGGTGGGCCCACCTCTGGTTCTAGTTCTGCTTTCAGTAGCAGCTATGAACAAATGAGCCCCTTCCTCCCTATGACAGCCCTTCAGGTATCTGAAGAGGGTGATCAGGTCTCTTCTCAACCTTCTTCAGGTTAAACAGACCAAGTTCCCCCAACCTTTCCTCGTAGGGCTTCCCTTTCATCCCACTGATCATTCTTGTTGCTCTCCTCTGGACTTGTTCCAGTTTGGCTGCATCTTTTTAAAACAGAGGTGCCCAGTCCAACTTCTGCTGGACTAGTCAAGAATTTCCCAGAATAGTTGAAAAGATGGCAGGTGCAAACAAATGTTAATACTTCTGCAAACTCTGGTGATAATTCTGTTACCCAGGAAAGCACACTTCATATGCACTGTCTGAAGGTAGACAAGTGTTGACAACAGACAAGTGTTACATTCATGACATAGAAATGACATGACATAGAAATGAAATTTCCAAATTAACCACACGATGTCACTCCTTGGCTTTGGATGCAAGCATGTCAACAGCAACACACTGTAATTCCTTTCACTTTATTTTTTCTCCCACAGGCCTGATCCAGTAATCCTTGGAAGATTATTGGGCATTATTGCTGTTCTTGGCCTCCCTGTAAAAATAACTCTGTTAATAATGAGAACTTTTCAGTTAAAATTTCAACTCACACCTATATCCTTTGTTCTTTTATTTTTTTAAATAAAGCACCTATCCTCAACTAATCTCAACTTAAATGGACCAGTTGTACCCACATAGATTACTATTTATTTTACAACCCTGAGATCTCTAGTTTTCTGAATAAAATTCCTATGATCATTTTCTTGGTTTGATGCATAGACATCACTCAGTCACAGAAAAAAGAAAGAGACATCTTAATGTTCTCACAAGATTTTTGGGCCTGGCACATGACACCAAAACTATCAAAAATAAAGAGCAAAGTGTAACAACTTAGACCAAAAACCGTTTTCTGCAGTACTGTATCTGATTCTTATAAGAATAGAACAATGATGACCACCCTTGCTAATTGGGCAAGAGGCACTCTTTCTAGTGGGTGTTCCTCTTTTATTTAGCGGGGAGAGTAACAGGCCCTACTCATCCCAGCAATATCTATTATTGTGGCTTCTGCTGGTGTTTCTTTGCATTTTTTTAGATTGTGAGCCCTTTTGGAACAGGGACCCATTAGCCATTAGTATTCATTTTCTCTGTAAACCACTTTGTGAATTGTTTGTTGAAAAGCAGTATATAAATACTGTTGATTGATTGATAACAAAAGTTAACACTTTTTTAAAAGTGTGTGTGTATATGTGCATCCAAACGTGCGCACACATACATGCATGCATGCAACCATGCTGAATGCAACCATTAAAAAAACAATAATATCAGACCTTGTGAAAACTGATAAGCCTCATCATGCTCTGAGGTTCACAGGCGAATGGCTCAGTTTATGTGGCAATCCTATATTCCTTTGCACTTTGTTCAAGTTTGGTACTCAGTGGAGGTCCTATAAAGCTAATTTTAATTGATTGTCCCAGGTTTGTTGATATATGAGTAACATTCAGTAACCCACTGAATGCAGGTTAACCATTGAGGATACAATCCTAACCAATTCAGGCTGGCACAACTCATCTGTCTCTCCATTCCTGTGATAGTGTGGGGAGGCTGATTCATGTCTGTGCACTGACCTAACCCCTCTAGGAGTGATGCAAATGTGCTTTTGCGACACTCCCAGACCACCAAGGGACTTGTCCTGGGACTTATGCAGACCTAACTGAGGGTGAGGATTGTAGCCTCAGTCCATTTTGGTTATTCTTGCCTTTAATGAAAGTGAACACGAGCTGCGGCCTTAAAAGCTAAAATAAATTTAGCACTCTTTTGTCATATACACATCATTCACTAAGGGCAAAATCCAGAGTAACCATGGGGAGTCCTTGCTCCGGTGTAAGAACAACTTACTCTGGATTCCTATATGAATTTCCCATAAGTTTTCACTAGGTGGTGCAGTAACTACAGGTGCACGTAAAGTCTCTTACGTGCTTCCATTGTTACTCTGGATTTGGGGGGTAAGTTTCTCCTCATTCTTAATTTATTTCACAGACCAATCAGCTCATGCTTAGCCCTAATGTAATTATTATTTTCTCCATGCACACTTGTGCAAATATTCATTCTTATATTCTTCCAATCTCATACAATGATAGATCCTCTCTTTTAAAAAGTTTGAAGGATCTAATTTATTTTGAAAAATTTCACATTTCATTAGACCAAAATTTAAATGTCAGCAGTAATTATCAGACAGTAGGAAATTTGATTAGGCCAAATTTTCACATAATCATTCTAAAAGTGTGTGACACAGATTGAGGATTTACCCTTAGTACTTTTCATTAACTGCTCACTTGACTTTTGGCAGTGAGGAAAAACCATTTCTTTTTCATTTATTGCTTTTGGCACTCTTTGCAAAAATGCCTTCTTATTCATTGACATTGTTCACTCAGCTAACATCACTTGCCTGCAGTGATATAATCGCATAGCCAAATAATGAAACTTTGCACTGTCATACTTTATTGTGTGATCTTTGAATGCATGACTAATTCAGGTGTGTTACCCTGACTCTTAATTGCTCTCATTTGCCTTTAGTGACATGAAAAGGTGGCAAATCTGTTTGGATAAGTGCTTTAATGATGTCGTGCCATTCTCTGCACAAACTGTGATCGGATGAAATGTCCATATTATTAATCCAATAAGGAAAAAATAACAGTGACAAAGGGGATGATGGTGTACAGATGGTGGACATATAGAAGCCAAAGACAGGGTCACAATGGCATGAAAACGGATGAAAGAAAAGGTGGATAAATAGTGAATAAAAAGTGAAAGTGTTTTTTCCTGGAAATATGCCTTGAGTGCCTTTTCAGGAAGGAAGGCAGGATATGAAGGAAGGAAGGAAGGAAGGAAGGAAGGAAATTGCATCTCACTGAAACTGCAGTTATCAAACAAAAAAAAAATCAAAACTGGGAATTATGTAGCATCTTTGATATTGCTAATCCATTTTCTTTTAAAATAATTCAGGCTGCAATCCTATTCCCAAATTAGGCCAGCAGAAGTCCCAGCATAAATCCTATGCTGAACTGAGGGTGTCACGAAAGTGCTATAAGGCGCTTTTGCCCTACTCATGGTGCACAGGCATGTGCCCGTCTCCCCACATCATCAAAGGAAGTTATGCCAGGTGAACAATGGCATAACTTCCTTTGGAAGTGGAGGGGTAATCCACCCTGATTTCCACCCTTGGAGAGGGTGACACTGGGAGGTGATCAAAATAGCAAAATTGCTATTGACTTCATAGGGGTTCAGAATAACCCCATCATGTTACATCCGATTGGATGCATATTTTACATCAGAATTCAATGCACAAATCCATTTTGAAATATCTCCTTCCTGTACAATGGTATGGCCAAAAATCTAGGGAAAGAATGCATTGAGCCCTATGGAAATCTGAAACTTAACTGTATTGTACCTTTAGTAGTGAATAGATGAATGTGCCTGTCACTGCTTCTCTTACTGCTTCCCCCGGCCCTCCTTTCTACTGGGGTCTGGTCTTCTAGGATGACAGATATCTGAGTCTCATCATCATCCCCACCTCGGTCATACATGATCACGGACACGCCAGGTAAGTTCAAACCAGATTACTTTACTCTCTTCTTAGGTTTCCAACAAGTATTAACACAGCATTTCTCTTACAGGTAACCACAGGCATTTCTTGCTTCACCAACAGAACCCCACCACCAACACAAGGTAAGTGTCTCTCTTTCACCTCCCTCTCTCCACTACAGTACTTCTCGTCCTGAGTTCTCACTCTTTGTCTCTTTTGCAGGTATGCTCCATCATCTCCTCGCCTCTGCTTGTCATTCCTTTGACAGGTCTCGCTGGTCCTGGCTGGGGAGGGGATCTTTGGGTCTCCAGCTCTACTCTGGGCTGATCCTTCTCCTCTTTCAGGGTCAGGGTCTCCAGGGACAGATCTTCCCCCTTTTCCCTCCATGCCTTGTAGGTGCTTGGTTCTCTCCAGGGCACCTCTTCCCGCCAAAGGACCTCCTCCGCCCATTTCTTCCCGCCATCTCCCTGCCAATGAGGGTACGCCCCCGTGAGCGTACCAACGGGTAGATGGTCCCCCTGTTATCCCCCTCTTCTTAGGTCCACCCCTTCCTCCTGTTCTCCACATGTCCACCATGTCTTGCATGGTCCAAACTTCCACCGAGTCTGGAAAGTCTTTTATATCCAAGGGGGGGTAGTCCGGTCTCCTCCACACACGGAGCCTCTCCCCCATGTAATCTCCCATTGGCTCCATATTAAATCGCTGGTATGCGTCCCAGTCCACTCCACAGTGCCTTAGACCTTTGGGAAGGGCAGGATGAGAAGAATCCAACACCATCAGAATGGTCCTGATCCAATGAACACATACTCCACAAATCAGTCTTGGAAAGAGTAGGAAGTCCAAGCAAACCTGAGCTCTTGATGCCAAGCAGTATATCACTGCGTACTCTGCACAGGAGTGATAGCAGGGGTGCATGCCGACATTCATCCATTACTTGGAGGAAATATTAACTGCATTTATATTTTGGTCATTATTATTATTATTATTATTATTATTATTATTATTATTATTATTATTATTATTAATTTCATGTCATAACTATTACTAACTCTCAGCCTCACCTACCTCACCCATTTGTTGTAAGAACAAAAGCAGCAGAGGAACTATGCACACCTGCTTAGAGGAAGAGTGGTATAAAATTGAAAATATTAATATTTTCATTAATTGTACTAATTAATACTGATAATAATAAGTTTGTTGTATGGGAAAGTCTAAAATTTATGGGCCCCAACTTAGCTATGCCACTGCAGGTGAGTTATACTGACCTATTTTGGTTAATATTGCTCAATTATTTATTAACATATGCCTGGGGAAATCATAAAAAAAACACTAAAGGGAAATCATATTTTAAAAATATACAAGTACAAATAACATTGTATCCCACAGTTAAATACTTGTGAAATAGCAAAAGAGGCAAGCTTCTCAAACCATGTACATATAAATCCATGAATTGGTTTGCTTGACCATATATAAATTGTTTTGTGAATTTGCAAAGGCAAATTCATTTTGGGTCATCTCCACATATCACAGCAGATGCTTCTGTGGGACTATATCCAAAAGGATATCCAAAAGGAAGATACAGAGTATATGTGGGTCATCTCCACATATCACAGCAAATGTGGGTCATCTCCACATATCACAGCAAATGCTTCTGTGGGACTGTATCCAAAAGGATATCCAAAGGAAGATACAGAGTAGTGGAACTGAAAACTGCTGGCAACACTGTTGTTTCATTTACAGTACTTTAAATGAACAGTGTCCAGGTCACCAAATAACCTTGGGTAAATATATATTTCTTCACATCCTCCTGAGCTATCAATGAAATCTGGGTTAAATGGGGAATTCCCAGAGCTTCCTTTTCCCTTGTGCATTCTGCTTGGATTTTAATATATAAAATGACATAAGCAGCATGTATGGGAACCTGTTATTAAGATGTGTGAATGTGGAAATATATGGGGAAATTTTTTTTTGCCTGTTTCTCTTGTGGCATTGCAAAAAAGCTTGATAGTTTTGGATATATTTAAAACATTTCTTAACCCACTTTTCCAATGCTTAAAGCAGTAAACATAAAAGTATATGGCATATGAAAGACATTTGGCAAAATCAATTTTTTGTCCTCCTCGTGACAAAAGTATTTCCTAGAATAGTTATGATATGAAATGAATAATAATAATACAATAATACAATAATACAATAATACACAAGCAGTTTAGTTGTAATATAGAATCAGGCCTCCGTCAGTCTTGAAAGACTATGGTATCATGCTCAACGCTGCATGCGAAGCACAAAAGCCTGGGTTGGATTGTTATGGAGGATAGGCTGTTACCCAAGCAGCAAATCCCCCCTCTCCACACCACTGAATTAGTCCATGGAAAGGCAGAGCCAATATGATTGGATCCAGCTGGCGTCGCAGAGCTGGGCTAAGGACAGGAGCTCACGCTGTCTTGTGGGGCCGACCCGGGAATCGAACCCTGGCCTGCTGGTTAACAGGCACAGCGTCTTAACCACTTGCGCCACCCACAGCCCTTTGATATAGAATAAATATAGAATAAAGGCATAGTATACATATATTTACAAAGAATACATGTAGTTTTCTGAAATATTTGCAAGAAGCTATTTATTCCCATTTAACTGACTTACAGCACAATCCTAACCATGTCTACGCAAAAGTAAGTCCTATTGTATCCGATGGGCCTTACTCCCAGGAAAGTGTCTTTAGGATTGCAGCAATTGCTACATGACGCAGTTGTGTTTTCCTTTTTCCGATCTTTTTTTCGCTATAATATAGGTATTTCAACACAGTTTGATCCATTGCATTCTGCATGAAATTACACATAGAATTATATACAGTTTTCAATTCAAGCTTGGTATTACAGTATTTGAAAATAGCAAGATATTAAAAGTCACTGCCACTGTCAGCAATTGACCTTGCCGCACTAGCTGGAGGTGGTAAAGTTGGATCCAGGCTGGGTAGGGAAGGGGAAAGGATAGGATGGGAATCTGTGTGGAGAGGCTTTTCCGGAGGTGAGACTGTGTTATGCACCAGATCCTAATCCCTATTTGGCAGCCTTCCTGCCACTTCTTAGACTTGAACCACCTAGAGCTGGCATGGGTTTGAGGAGATCCACTGCAGAATGAGAGGTATATGGAAGGGTAAAAAAATCAAATTTCCCTTTTCCCCTCCAAAACCTTCTGATCCACCCTCTTCCTGCTGGACATAGCTTTTTGGCATTTCATCATACCCTGTGTAAGTGGTTCTTGGGCATTTCAGCCTGGGATCCCCTCCTGAGAAAGAGAATCAGTCCAGGACCTCAAGAAGTGATGCCAGAGTTCCTCCATATCTACTGAGAAGCAAGTTCCATTGTGTTCAATGATGAAAATATGGGTTCCTTGCTGGGAAAATATGGGTTGCAGCCTCAGTGCCCCGTTCCAAGATGGCTGTACCCAGTGCCAGATTCCAAGATGGTGGAACCCAGCTTTTCGGGATCCCCCTGAAATGAATTTGATTCTCCGAGGGCTTCCTGCCCTCCACTTTGAGAACCAGGGCTCTATCTGACAGTCTGCTTCCCCAACTCTGTAGCCCAATTACAGTTGCTATAAGTAGATCTGTATTTTTAATATTTCAGTCTGGCAGCTTTTGTTACTGGTGCAAATCAATAAAACCTTCCTAACCCCAGTCCTGGAACATAGAAAATACATATTTTTTTTAACCAAGTCCTGGAGAAACATTGGTCCATCAAATATACAAATCCATTTCTGCGGTTTTAGGGCTGTGCTGGTGATGTATAGTATGCAGCTATCCTGAATTTATCTTTCTCACCTTCCCATGATCAGTCCTTTCAAATTCTCCTCTACTGTGTGGCATAAATGTCCAGTGTCAACAGTTCTTTATTCATCTGTGT
The DNA here is from genome assembly GCA_030015325.1 of Cryptoblepharus egeriae. Lineage (NCBI taxonomy): Eukaryota > Metazoa > Chordata > Lepidosauria > Squamata > Scincidae > Cryptoblepharus > Cryptoblepharus egeriae. The sequence goes on from JAREYC010000001.1 coordinate 10,817,409, forward strand.
CTGTTGCCAGGGCAGGACATTGCAAGGTGATTAATGCAGTCATCACACCATTGTGTTAGCCAGTTCAGCTTGGCAATGGCACAGCTCAGCAAACTAGCCAAGTTCTAATCCTGGGTCACTCCGGTTCCTATTGCAGATTGAGCAGTAGCCAAGTTCAGTAAAAGACATGTCTGGACTTGTTCAAAGCACAGCATTTTGTGCCACTACTTTGCACCTCCCCTTAACTCTTGTTTTATATTTGATATCTCACTCTCCCTTTCCATGCTTCTTTCTTTGCCAACAAAGAACTTTGATGTGTCATACAACCGTGTGAAATATTTGATGCAGGCAAACACATACATATAAGCCAGTCCTACTGTCTTCTGCTTAAGGACTTATGATCTGAAACCCTACCTGACTTTATCATGACCCTATCCACCTATTTAAATCCAATATGATCCAAGGCTGTGATAGATCTTTCTTCTTTTTCCTGGTTGAGATTGGCACCCATTTCAGAATGCTATTAGTCAATTGATGCTCCTGGCATGTATGTTTCCACCTGCTTTTATTCCTATTCTGTGTCTGCCACACTTAACACAGATATTTCTACGCATTTTCCTCTTAGAGATTTGGTCAGGAAGCAAGATATTAATCCTATGTCTTGTTTTCAGTGGCGCAATTTCAGAATCCACCAGCTGATCAACATTATCTTCTGTAATACTTGAAATGCTTTTCTTTCTCCTCAAAGGAAATGGTGCATGAGATATGTCAACCCTGACTTGGCTTCATTAACGACAAGGAGAGTAACAATAGCAGCTTTCAGGAAGTAATGGTTAATTCGGGGACTATCCCAGGGTTGAGCCAGGGAGAGAGAGGTACCCCCAAATCCAGAGTAACTACAGGAGCACATGAGACTTTACGTGCAACCGTAGTTACTATACCACCTCATGAAAACCTATGGGAAATTCATATTGCAAATCAGAGTAAGTTGTTCTTACACCGGAGCAAGGACTCCCCGTAGTTACTCTGGATTTTGCCTGTAGAGAGTTAGGTGGTTAAACCCATCCAAATGTTTATGCTTCACCCAACTTGCCCCTGACACTCACCATCCTTACTCACACATGCACCCATGCACATTGTGAAATTTGGGCTGACCCGGGCAGTGGCATATGATAAAATTATTTAATTAATTATTATCAGTATCAATTACTTAATAAAATATTAATATTTTCATTTTTTATACCAGCTTTCTATACCACCACTTGGAGTGGTGTATGTAGTTCCTCTCCTTTTTTGTCTTTACAACAACCATGTGAGGTAGGTGAGGCTGAGAGATAGTAATGATATTAAAATTAAAAATTATTTTAATTATTAAAATAATAATAAAATAAAATATTAAAATATTGAAATTAAAATTAATAAAATGGCCATAAAATAAATGCAATGAATATTTCCTCACAAGCAGTGGGTGAATGTCAGTACCCTGCTATCACTCCCTTGCAATAGTATTCAGTGATCTACTGCCCCAGCATCTGGAGCCTGGAAGAGTAAAAGGAAGACAGTGGAAAGTTTTATTTCCAGGTCACAAGGCTAAAAAAGAGGACACATCCAGGAAAAAAGGACATATTCAAAAACAGAGTTTTGCATTGGATTCTGATCATCAATACAAATCCAATGGTATATGACATGTTGGGGATGTTTCATTACTTCATGTCATTATGATGTTGGTCACCCCCTAGAGTGTAATCCCCCATGGATGGTTCCTGTGGCGGAGCATCCTCTCTTGCCCCTCTCTAGCTGCACCACTGGACTTGGACACTATTCTACTGTACACTGGTCCTTAGAGTTGGAGACAACTCTCAGATGTGCAGTCAGTCCCAGACGGTGGACAAGATCCTCCTTACCCTTGTTCCTCCAGGGTGAGCTTCTCATTGATCCAGCTACAAAATTCTATATCAAGCTTTTCACTTTCTATTTTCATTCACAAGTAAGCAGTATGAACAGAAGGGTGTGCCGTTCTTTCTATTCCTTGTGTTCATGCCAAACCGACAGTCCCCATATTTCCTCTTTTCCGTCCATCTCATTTCTTTAACTTGCTACTTCCTCTCAAGCTGAAATAAAAAATAGGCACTGCCAAATGAATTATCGGTTTAGTACTTAACTAGAAATAAAACCATGTCTATCACAAAAAAATATTCAGTGCAATCCTAACCTATACTGAAATGGGGAGTCTGGCTGGCCTGCTCCATATTCAGTGCAGATTGGGACCAAATGTGGCTCAGCCTAGAGCAAGAGGAATCCCTTCCACTTACTCTTGGTAACACTGCAGCAGCTCAGTGGGGCTACTCAGATCTGCACCAAGTAACCTGGAGCTGCTTCAGGCTGCCTTGTACTGGGGTTAAGAACTGGCAAAAGTGTCAGATCCTGACCCACCTCCAACTCACTTCCACCTACTGGCCTGCTTGTTACCTGCCTCCCCCCACCATAAAACAGCTCCTTCTTTTCCCTTAGGGTTGCCATATGTCTCGGAAAACCGGAATTGTCCCAGTTTTCGGAGATTGTGTTCACATATTAGCAAGTTTGACAGGGGGTCTAATCCCAGTTTTATGGAAGAGAATTATGGCAATCCTATTTTCACCTGATCCCCAGATCCTCATGTCAGACTGGCTCAGCTGTCACAAACTTACCTTTTTCATTGACTGCAGGACTTGAATTGGCCACCCAAAACTTCTCTATAGTATAGAGTTGTTAGGGAAGCATAAAACGGGGCAATGGGAACATATGCTCTAGGTCAGTGGTCAGGGGACTTTTTTACCTTTCACCCCAAAATATATTTAGATATGCCAACATTACCCCCTTGATATGCCGACGCTACCCCCACCAAACCCTTCCCTTCCCTAGTGTCCCTTGCTTCCCCTATATTTTTCCATTACCCTCAGGAATTTCATTTTACCCCATTTGGAGTAATTTACCCCTGATCCCTGACCACTGCTCTAGGTGTTCAATTTGCCCAATTAAGATTGCTGCATTTATTTATTTGTTTATTACATAGAATCATAGAATCCTAGAGTTGGAAGGGACCCAGTAGGTCATATATTCCACCCCGCTGCCTGTAGCAGGATATCCTCCTAGACTTATAGCATCTCCAACAGCTTAGAATAATAGAATCATAGGGTTGGAAGGGACCCAGTGGATCATCTAGTCCAACCCCCTGCCTGTAGCAGGAAATCCTCATCTTGTGGGGACCCGGGTCTTGAACTCTGGCGTGCTGGTTAACAGGCACAGCGTCTTAACCACTTGCGCCACCAGATGACTTGGTTTGTTTGTTTGTTGGATTTATATCCCACCTTTCTCTGCAAGCGTACCCAAGGTACAATAGAGGTAAAAGCACATAAACAATCAATATAGAATATATTTTAAATATTTTGTTGAAAACTTTGAAAACTATGACTGTGAAAACTATGACAAATAAGTTGAAAATCCAAATATTCCTACCATTGCAAAACCCCATTTCTTTAATAGTTCCTATATTGTATAGCAGCAAATAGTTTATCCAGATAGTATTAGATTTCAATAAATCTGTAGAATAGTTTGGCTTGTAACTTAGGACAATGTTTATTTTTGAATGCAAACAAGTGCCTTGCACAAGCCCAATGTTTTTGACCCTGAATTGACTGCATTTCCTGGCACTGTGCTAGAAGGGTTTTAAACATAGATCCCTTGTGGTTATTAAAGGCTTTTGGATTATCTTGTGAAATCTGCACTGAGTGCTGACAGTGACTGAAGTCCTGGGAGAGTCTCACTGACTCTTTCCCTTCTCTTCTCCCATGAGTATCTTCCCATGAAAGCAATGATCTAAGGTGTGTGGTGCGTCATTTGACTGCCTGAGGCACCAATTGACTCACTGGAGGGGAAGGTAAAAGCACCATTCAGAAGGCAGTCGTGACCATATGAGGTTCATATTTCTGCACCTTCAGATTGCAACACGTTTCTGTAACCTTTCTCAGTTTGGGACGCAGACACTTGTACTGTATATCTTCAGGGACATGTGGCATTGGATATACATGGGAAGGCAAACCCCCCTAATTTGTGGTGCAATTCCTCTCCCTAGTTAAACACACTAAGGGCGCAATCCAGAGTAACTACGTGGAGACTTTGCTCCGGTGTAAGAACAATTTGCTCTGGATTGCAATATGAATTTCCCATAGGTTTTCACTAGGTAGTGCAGTAACTACAGGTACACGTAATGTCTCTTACGTGCTCCTGTAGTTACTCTGGATTGTAGAGTAATTGGCCCCAGTGGGTCTCAGACAGGCTTCTGGAGTTATAGTAGAGGTATAATACATTATAGTATAGGTATAATACTCGTATATAATATTCAGTATTACTATATTTACTCAAATCTGATGCGCACCCTATACTTATAATCAAAATACCACATTTACTCAAATCTAATTGACCATCAAATCTAATGTGCATCCTGATTTTGGATTCCAAATTCGGTTGGAAAAGGTGAGTGTTAGATTTGAGTAAATACAGTATATTGCTGGGAAATTCAGAGACTCAGCCTCAGATCTATTATATGCTGAGAAAGTGGTAGGCCTTTGAACTATGTGAAGCAGGAGTTTAAAGGAAATCCAGAGTTTAAAGGAAATCAGGAACTTTAAATGTTCCTGGACATTGTTCCTGGACAACTACCTGGACAATATTCACTGAAGTCACATTTTTCTCAGTTTAGAAAATACTGGCCAAATGTTCAGCTGTTCTGGCTCATTTCTGTATATGGACCAATCTGCATAGCATGTAGCATTTTTATTTATATACCATGATTCATAACATATATCCAAAGACTGGAGAAAGAGGATGTGCTTGGGACACTTGGGAACATGTGATGGCCATACACTGGGTAGTCATGATTGACTGTCCAAGCACATGAACAATGATGGCATAGTTTCCCCCCATGACATCGGCAGCCCTTTTCAGGACTCCTCCCCACTGCCTCCCAAAACATGAAGATGAAGGCAGGAATTGCCACACATTGGCTAACAATGGTTTACTTAGCAAACCTTAAAACATCTATGTACACTGATGATATGCAAGATTTGAATACCATTTGAATGTGGATGTTAGAGACTACATGGTAGTTAGACTTGATCTGCTGAGCTATAGTTGTGTACAGTGTAGGGTATTATTTCTTCTTTGGTGGATGAATCCAGACAATCATTTTTCCATATACAGTGGTACCTTGCTTAACAAGCACCTCGCTTAACAAGCATTTCACATAAAGAGCAAAAATTTCCAAGAAATCTTGCTTCACATAACAAGTTCTGCTTCACTTACCAAGCAAGTGTGCTATGGGCGTGAACATAGCACACTTGCTATGCAGCCCTGACGCTCCGCATAGAGGCTCTTTAAAAGGGCTGCCGGCAAGCACTGCTGCCTCTAACTGCTCCCAACTTGGGGGCAGTTGCCTGGGGGTGCCAGAGGCAGCTGCCCCCAAGTGCCCCCACCAAGCACATTGAACCTCCAGCAGCAGCCTAGGTAAACCTCCCAGGAGAGTGTCTTTGATTGCAGTCGCCTAACTATGTCTACTCAGAAGTAAGCCCCATTGTGTTAAATGGGGCTTACTCCCAGGAAAGTGTCTTTGATTGCAACCTCTTAACCATGTCTACCCAGAAGTAAGCCCTATTGTGTTAAATGGGGCTTACTCCCAGGAAAGTGTCTTTAGGATTGCAGCCTAAGCATACTTCATAGGATCATGCACATTGAATGCATGTTTTGAATTCAATTCCAGTGTTTTGTCATCATTTTTACATACAGTTAATATTTTGATATGAATATTTTGGGGGGATGTGGAACCAGTCGTCTGAGTTTCCATTATTTCCTATGGAATAATCTGCTTCACTTAAAGAACGTTTCACTTAAAGAGCATGCCTCCGGAACAAATTAAGCTCTTTATGTAAAGCACCACTGTATTTTACCACTCTTGGTTGTTCCACTTATTTGGACCTGATGTGAGGCCAATCATTCTCCTCACCTCATGACGGAATGGTACAAATAACCTCCACAAATGACTGGGTAGATTCTCTTACCCTCGAATTGCTTAGCTATTTCTATCACGCTGAGAGAATTTTACTGGGATTAGATACGGTTAATGAGTGATTAAAAAGTGGCCTGGCTGCAAATGCTAAGATTACCAAGTGGTTACATCCAGTGGTGGGCAGCAGCAGGTTCGCACCTACTCTATAGAACCGGTTATTAACAAGAGATAGTACATATAAAGTTTAAAAATAGCCATTTAAAAGTGGCTGCCAGATGGACAGAGAACCGGTTCTTAATTTCTTTGAAGCCCATCACTGGTTACATCAATACCTTGATGTAATAACTTCTTGCATAATGTCAGAAGTAATATTTCCACCCTATATGTGCCATTAATCTGTAAGGTTCCAAAATAAAGGATGCTCTTTTATAGGGGTCTCACACCCTGGCTTGGAGGGCCTGATTCAGCCCATGGCATGGCAAGCATCTAACTGGCCCACAGCCAGAATCTGGTTCCCTTAGAACTTCTGATAGAGTTGAACAAACATAACTGGACCTGTGATGGAGGATGGGGGAAAGGGGTCCACTTTAGTGTGTGTTTTATTTGTGTGCTGTGCATTAGTGCTTGTTGAAATCCTGGACATTTGAGACTATTTATTCATGCTTCCAAGTTCTATATCTAATGGATTCATAAAAATTTTACAGTGTATTTTATAATTACAATACTATTACAGTGGTTCCTCACATAAAGAGCTTAATTTGTTCCGGAGGCATGCTCTTTAAGTGAAACGCTCTTTAAGTGAAGCAGATTTTCCTATAGGGAACAATGTAAACTTAGACGATTGGTTCCACAACCCAAAAAATATTCATAAAAAATATTAACTATGCAAAAATGATGACAAAACACTGAAATTGAATTCAAAACATGCATTCAATGTGCATGATCCTAGGAAGTCTACTTAGGCTGCAATCAAAGACACTTTCCTGGGAGGCTTTCCTGGGCGGCTGCTGTTGGAGGTTCAAGGTGGTTGGTGGAGGCAGTTAGGGGCAGCTGTAGTGGTGGGCACCAGCAGGTTCACACCTATTCTATAGAACCGGTTCTTAACAAGAGATAGTACATATAAAGTTTAAAAATAGCCATTTAAAAGTGGCTGCCAGATGGACAGAGAACCGGTTCTTAATTTCTTTGAAGCCCATCACTGGGCAGCTGCCTCTGGCACCCCCAGGCAACTGCCCCCAAGTTGGGGCAGTTAGAGGCAGCAGTGCTGGCTGGCAGCCCTTTTAAACAGCCACCGTGTGGAGCGTCAGGGCTGCATATGTGCTTTTAAGTGAAGCGGAACTTGTTGTGTGAAGCAAGATTCCTTGGAAATTTAGACTTGTTATGTGAAATGCTTGTTATGTGAGGTGCTTGTTATGAGAGGTACCACTATAATTATGATAAAAGTACATTTTATTAATACAATTTTAATTGATTTATAATGTATTTTATTATTCTTGATATTTTAAGGATGTTTTGAATTGCTTTTTTATTATATTCTTCTGCTTGTGAGCCGTGTTGAGTCCTTGAGAATAAGGCAGGATACAAATGAAGTAATAATAATAATATACTTTAAATTTTTTCCACTGTGCCAGATATTAGATGTGGCCCTTTGGCTGAATCAGCCAAAGCTTGGAGTTTGGAGATCCTGTTCTTTTAAGAGGAAGCCAGGCCTCCTTAGATCAATGGAGTCTTATCAACTCTTATTGAGAGGTTATGTACTGTATGAAATATTATCTTCTGCTTTGCTAAAGACTTGGTAACAGTTTCATACATCCTTGCCTTCTTCTTGGGAAAACCGGGCCGGTGAGATTTATGCTAACTCCTGGGAAGCCATCCGTTTTCATTGTGTTTCGATTTTAATAGATGGTCTGCCCTGCCCAGGATTATCTCATGGGAAAGAAAACCCTGGCTCGGTGACATGTAGTGAAACTCGTTTGAGAGCCAAATTTCACACACCCGTTGCACCTCAGTCAGAAAAGAAAATACACGCAGTGCTTCAGGTTCACAACCCAGTCTCAGGGGAAGGGAGGGAGGCGTTGGTGGAAGCGAGGAAGACAGGGCCCTGCAGCTGAGACTTCTCTTCCAGAACTGGTTAAACCAGTTTAGACATGGGGAACAGCAGCTCTCACAATGTAAAGGGCATCATGTCAGCCTGGGAACTGACATCACATGATGCGCCAGATGATACCTGTTGAGTTGAACCGTTTCCCTCTTCCCCCCCTTTCTTCATCATCTTGCACAATAGACCTTCACAGGGACCGAACAATACATCATTTATCATCCTGTTGGGAACTTTTGTCTCTGCAGTTTACATGAGTAAGCAGTTTTCAAGAGCTCCGGGAAAGCAGATCCAGGTGACTGTTTACATCTGTACCTTATCCTTGTGGTGATCAGAGCCATGTTACAAATTGTACAGACCCAGAGCATCGCCTCTGGGACTCTCACCAAGTCAAACTAACTGGTCTGCACTTCGTGGTCTGGATTTGTGTGGTCCAGATGACGTGCTGAGCTCCAGTCTCAACCACAGAGTTGCAGCATCAGCTCCTGGGTCACCCAACTTCAGTGCGATCTTTAGCCTCCTTCCTATGGGTGACCCACATTCATCTGACTGTGCAAGAAGGATTGACATAATTCTCTTCCATAAAATCAGGACAGGACCCTCTGTCCCATTTGCTAGTATGTGACCACAATCCCCCAAAATCTGGACCGTCTCTGTTTTTCAGGGCATGTGGCAAGCCTGCCCTGTGTGCAAGCCTGCCCTGTGTGCAAGGCCTTTGGTGCTTTCCCCCAAACTCAGAATGGCTGGTCTCTTCCTGTCACTAGCACTGTCTCCATCTCTGGCCCACCCACCACTTGCTCTTTTCTGCACCTTTCATGCATTCTGAGGTGCACCCAACTGCAAATGATGCTTTTTACAGTCCTGTACATTGACATACAGTGGCGCCTCATGTAGTAGTAGTAGTAGTAGTAGTAGTAGTAGTAGTAGTAGTAGTAATTTATTGTCATTGTATACACATACAATGAAATTCATAAGACATCCAGAGATCAGCCCCGGCAACCCCCACAACAACACCCCCCACTCAGACCCTCTTGCCTCATGAAGAATGCCTCATGTAAAGTATGTTTCATGTAACAAACAAAAATTTCTCTAAGATTCTGCTTCACGTAACAAACTGTGCTTCACTTAAAAAACACATTTGTTGGCAATTGGGGCAGACACGCTGGCCGGCAGCCTGTTTAAAAAGCATCAGGGCTGCCTAGCACACCTGCCCATAGTGAAAGCAACACTTCCATGCTGTTCCTCCTGTGGTCGGGCGTCCGCTGGGCAGAGGGAGAGAAGAGCAGTGGAGAAGAGGGAAGCAGCTCAGGGAGCAGGGGAGAGAGAGCTCAGGATGGAGAGAAGGAGAAAGTGGAGAGACACTTTGAAGGTGTCTTGGATTGCAGCCTCCTAACCATGTCTACCCAGAAGAAAGCCCCATTGTGTTCAATGGGTCTTACTCCCAGGAAAGTATCTTTAGGACTGCAGCCTAAGCAGACTTCATAAGATCATGCACATTGAATGCATGTTTTGAATTCAGTCCCAGTGTTCTCTCATCATTTTTACATCCAGTAAATATTTTTATATGAAATATTTTTTACACTTCACGTAAAGAACGTTTCATGTAATAAACATGCCTCCAGAACGAATTAAATTTGTTACGTGAGGCATCACTGTACTTTTAAAGTGAAATATCAACCAGTTTCCTGAACAAGTGAACTAGGAAATGAAGCAAGAAGGGACCAGGGAGAGGCACTGAGTAAGCAGACCCCAGTTCTAGGGTACATGCTTCTGGGTAGGACCAATGTGTGACCTATAAACCAAAGTGGATCCAGTGTTAATGTTGTGTGATGGGGCCATGTTGTGTTATGTGTGATGGGGCCATGACCACTACCTTAACTCCAGATATTTACCTAGCAGGTAGACATTGGCTCTTGGTTGAACTTTGGCCTTCATGGCTGAGGTTTGCTGGGTGTGTAGACCTGAAATTCTTTATCAGTATGTATCAGAGGTGGCCAGCTTTTCAACTTCAGGGCTCCTGCACCTTTAACACCTGTGTAGAGCAGGGTCTCCAAACTTTTCAGCCATTGGGCCACATCAAATATCTAGAACAGTGTCAAGGGCCAGAAAAAAATTAAATATAAAAATTCAACAAATTCATGAGAGGAGAAAGTTAAAACAATAAAAGGCTCAAATTTTCAGGATTTTTGCAAGTACCAGCAGATAACACAGAAATAAAGCACACACTTGAATGGACCCCCATTTCCCCCACAGCTCCAGTTGTGTTTGGCCAAATACATCAGAAGCTCTTGGGTGCCCTTCGGGGAGAAAGGTAGATTTCAAATCAAATCAGTAAATAAATAGGGGACCAGAAGCTGGATGCAGGTCAGTTACAAGTTTGCTGTGGGCCAAATCTGACCCCCATGCTGGGGTTTGGAGACCCCTGGTATCAAGAAAGTTATTTCATCAGATGCTGCAATTGTCTCTTCTACAGATTTGACTCTAAATCCTTTAGGTCCAGGAGCTCTGAAGTTGAAAGGTTGGTCATCCACGGTCAGAATCATGTTAAGGAAATTTTCAAAAGAAGGCGAAGAGGGATAAAAGTCTGATATTAACACAGCAATCCTAAACACACTTTCCTGGGAGCAAGACCCATTGAACATAATGGGGCTTACTTCTGAGTAGACATGATTAGGCTTGTGCTGTTTAACAATTATAATAGCGTTACAGTGGATTGGGGCAGCATATAGATCGAAGGATAATCTTATGCATGTTTACGCAATACTTTCAATTCGTTCAGTGTACTTTTTTCCAGGTAAATGTGCACAGAATTACAGCCTGAGTTAGGCAGAATTTGAGCTCAGAGTGCACCAAAGGATACAAGGCAGACAGGCTTGATTGCTCTTCCTACGAAGGTAGAAAAGTCAGCAGTTTCTCAGTTCTCTCCAGCACTAATTGGTCCTAATAAAGGTTTTGCACTTTGTTATTTTTAGATGTTGTCTGATGGACCAAAATGGCTATCAACAATTATATTCATAGTAAGTTTCACAACAATTACCAGTTCTAATAACTCCTTTGAGAATGCTCACAGGATCACACAATGCCAATATTATTGGTTTTTCCATAATACTAACAATGACCAGCTTTGTACTGCTATTGGAGAAAATTAAATGAGAATGGCAAGAAACTGAACAGACAGTCCTGTTGTGTCCCCCACTACCACTAATAACAGTGCTGTCTGTTTCTTGAATAAGTTGTTATGAGAAAGATGCTCAACCACTGTTAAAAGCAATGGTACTCTCTTTAAAAGGCTATAATCATTAGTATAGTTAAGTTCCCAGTGGACTCTTCATCCTTAGAAATTCAGATCAGCCATGTCAATACCTCACTGACTCTTTGTCATGTGTAGTAAATAAGATTTAAACAAAGACAGCAGGAAGTGTGAATCTTTCGGAAGGTTTCAAAGCTTTGCCACACCTCACTTTCAGAAGAGGAACCCCAAGGAATTGGACAATACTTCCAATTCTAGGGCTTAACTCCCACTATGGGATCAGAAGCAAAATAGGATAGCAGTGCCAGCTGGAAGTTGATGAGGTGCAGCTAAGCCTTTTTAAGGAGGTGCTTCTTATAGGAGAGAGAAATTAATGGCTCCTTGTCTAGGGACAAACAGCACTTCATGTTATAAATGTGATTGGTCTTGGCTTACTTGATGCTCTTGCCTGACTAATGTCCATGGGGAAGGCTGCAATCGAAATAAATATCATGGTGTGAAGGAGGGGATTTACCCCAATCTGCCAGGGTTCTGATCTAGTTCTGATTTGATCCTTCATATGTTCTTATCTAGATTGGGGTCCTACAGCTTCTATTTGCCTCATAAGAGAAGATTTCATTAATTCCAAGACAAAGTTTGACGAAAGCTAGTATGGTGACACTGGAACCCTAGGGTGGGTAAGGCTGGATTGCAGTTATCATCACTGGGTAAAGTACCATCTTTATCAAATCTAAAGCACCATCAAATCTAATGCACACCCTATACTTATAAACAAAATGCTGTATTTACTCAAATCTAATTAACCACTGAATCTAATGCACACCCAGATTTTGGAGACTGAATTTGGCTGGAAAAGGTGAGCATTATATGCAAGTAGATACAGTATGTCTGCAATCAGGAGGGGATGGGGCACTCAATGGAATTATTATTGGAATCATTACTGAGATCATACTGAAAGCCCAGCTGTATAGGTACTGCCCAGACCAGAATCATCAAGCTTGAGCTCTAACAGTGGGAAAGTTCTATGATAGCCTAGGGCAGATAAGTCTGTGCTGGACCACACAGCATTGTTTCTGCTTTACTTTACTGACTATAAAACTGTGGAAAGAATGTAGTTACTATTTGGGGAGTGGCCATAGCTACAGTAGTAGAGCATCAGTTTGTGAATATGCAAAGTCATTGAATGTTAAACCCTGCCATGTCCAGGTAGGACTGGCAAAAGACCACTGCATGACACTCAGGAGAGCTGTTCTCAACTCTGGATTGTACCAATCTAGACAGCTTAGCTTGGTATAAAGCAGATTCATGTGCCGTATAGATTTTAATCTGGTCAAAGGATTACTATACTGGAGTCTTCCTATTCTATTCACTCTGCTTTCTTTCTATAGCATAATAAAAGTAATTATAAGTAATTATTTTTTAAATAAAAAATAGTGAAAGTATGGGTGGTTTTATGCTGCAGGTGGAGTCTATTTAAAAAAAAATATCTATAGTAGTCTGGATCTCTCTGGATGTCTAGAGCAGAGGCCTCCAAACCTTTTGGCAGGAGGGCCACATCATCTCCCTGACACTGTGTCAGGAGCAAAAAAAACTAATTTATATTTCAAATTTACATATAAGAATGTATTGGAGTGGATTACAGGGCTTGCCCAGGGGCTGAATAGAGGGATCTTGAGGCTTGTGGAGGGGGGGGGGAAGGGGGGAGGGGGAGCTGCATCTGGTCTAGAGGCTTAAAAGGAGAGAAGCCTAGATACAAGTTTCACTTTAACCACAATCACTATGGGTGGCCTTAGGACAAGCCATTATTCTCCCAATCTCCCTTTTCCCACCATCTGTAATATGGTATTATAATATTGACCTAGCTTATAAAGGTAGGTCAATAAAGAATACTGAGATAATGCATCGGTGTGCTTTGATCATTTGAAATGTGCATCACAAATGCAAGGTGTTATTATTGCCAATGCTCTCCTTTGCAGTTGAATGCCTTAAAGACTACACAGCAATTGTATGCATGTTTACTCAGAAGCACATTCATTGGACCTGCCTTACCATCTGGTAAGCATACACTGGATTGCAATCATAAGAAACTTTTGAAAAGGCATGTTATGAATTATTAACAAGAAATCTGAGCTGCATCCTAAAAAAGTTTGTAGGTGGGTCTTCCAACAAGACTTACCCTACAATCCAGAGTAACTATGGGAAGACATAAGAGGCACTTACTCTGGATTGCTCTATGCATTTCCCATAGGTTTCCAATCGGTGGCACTGTACCTACATCGGTGTAAAAGGTCCTGTAGTTACTCTGGATTGTAGCCTTATTTCAAAACAACAAAAGACCTGTTTGATGAACTTAGATATAACATGAAATACAATATAGAACATAAAAACAATTCCATCCCATGGTTTTTTTTGCCCCCTGAGACTATTTCTTCTGATGTTTTCCCAAGTTGCAATTTGATTTTTATGTTCTGAAGAGGTGTTGCCATTGGAATAAATTATCCAGGTGTTTTTTTAAACACTTTTCTAATAATTTTCAGCCAGAGGTTCTTTCTGTAATATTGCTTCTCATGAGGGAGTGTGGGAAGGAGCAGCAGGTAAATAAACTCCGAAATCTGTGTCGTCATGGATTTCCTTTGGTTCCAAAATTAAAACAAAACAAAAGCAAGGCTTGCTGTAACTTGTCTGGGTCAAGTGACAGCTTCAGTACAGCAGGATTAAAGTGCTTATGTCTCTTCTGCTGACATCCCTGTGGGTAGCTGTGAAATCAAGTCTCTTTCCCCCACCGCTAAAATTAATGCCTTTATTGCACAGAGGTTTTTTGCTACTGTCAAAAAGCATAATGAACATAAGGGAAATCAAATTCAAATGGGGACCAGACAAACTCACTGAAATATTCAACATAGGGTTTGTGGCGCTGGAAGGACTAGGGCCTGATCGTATTCAAATTTTGAGTGCCGGGGCAGCCGTAATAAAGCCCTGACATAAGGGAACAAAACTTCTCTTTCCTTAAAGAAACCTCCATGACTGCCCAGCCATTGCAGGATGCTATAGATTCCCTATTGCTGCATCAGCTCTGGAAAATATGATGGGGTTGAGCCTAGCATATATATTTCAGCATCTGATCTTCTTGGGATCTGGCTATCTACAGCCTAGTCTCCAGTTGTTGGTGCAAGCTCCTTTTTCCTGCAGCTGTCTCGTCCTGGGAATTGGGATAGAATAAATAATAAATAATAAATAACTAGGCATTTATATACCGCTTTTCTGGACATTTTGGATTGCTCCTCAGTCTTTAATCAAAGCGGTTTACATAGGCAGGCGAATTCTAAATCCCCGAAGGGATTTTTACAAACACAGATTGTCTCTATCTTTCAAGAGACACTACATTCAAGATGTTACATTCACAGTCTGGTTACAACACTGGCCCCGATGTCTGAAATGCTGGCTGACAAAGTTCTCCTTCAGTTCTCATGAAGGGCAGCTGAGAAAACTCCTTCACTCCCACTGAAGAGCAGGTGGAAAATCTCAGCTACAGCAGCCGGTCTTGCTTCGGATCTGACTTCCAGTTATCTCAATCCAGCAACCTTCAGCTCTTATCTTCAGGCAAACGGAGGCTCTACCCTCTAGACCAGACCTCCTGCCCGCAAAGAAAGCTTTGCCAGAATTGCTTTCAAAGATCAACCTCTTCTTTGGTCTTCTCTTTATTGAAACAACCTAGCAAACTACTGAAGACAAGCATCATCAACATGACTGTGGGAAGAAAGATACAGTTGTTGGGCTTAGCATATGGAATCTACTCATCACCAATCATATCCTATCACCAATAATAGATAGGAGCATATGGAATCTACTCACCAATGATGGATAGGAAAAGATACGTGGCTATAGAACTGCAGGGCTAAATGTAACACCAGCTACCATATGCCCAGGGCAGCTCTGATTTCCCTTCCACTCTCTGCCTCTTCAGTTGATATCCTTCCAGATGAGATCCACGATGACACCAGTTCAAATAGGATTGAACTGCTCTACCTGGGATGCTTCTAACAAATGCTTTGGCTTTTGAACCTGCCTTTAAGTAGATGGTCCCATCCTCAGTATTAATACTTAAAAACAACATTCATTTGGTTTCTTTTAATCAGTGTTCCACAATCTTTAGGGCAGAGGGTATAGCAATGGTAAAAGAGCAATCAATGGGGTAACTGAAAAGATTGAATTGCTGGGGCATGAGTTGCATGACAGTGTTTGATATCAAACAAATCTGCCTGTGCCATAAAATATCTAATTGAACAGTTCCTAGTTTGTGACTGACATACTTATAGCTTATTGTATGCTGGTTGTAATCCTTTTTGTGCAAATAGCACATTGTTTGACTGGGAGCAGTTAATGCATTTTACACCCTCGTCTTAAAAAGAGGCCAGACAGGTTGTCAGTCAGCATAGAATTATATCTTGAACGTAGATACTAAGCGTGATTTCTGTTCCTTAAATTCACAAGTGATATTAAATTTTATGAGTGCTCAAAAATGGATACATAAATTGGTCTATGTTCAAACCTGAAAGGGAGAATTATGTTCTGAACATGCATACCATGTTTCTCAGATCTGGGGCTGCAATCCTAAGCCTCAATTAGGCTGACACAATTAGGCTGGTACAATTCCCGTGTTGGCCTGGAAGTGTCACAGAAGTGCAGTAAGGCACTTCTGAGCCACTCTAAAGGGGGATTAGGCCAGTGCACAGACGTGTTCTGGCCTCCCCACGCCATCAAGGGAATGGGGAATAAGTGAGTTGTGATGGCCTAAATTGGTTAGGATTATACCCTCTGAGTCTTACAGGTATGCAACAGCACACATGGTGGCATCAGGCCACTTTGAGAGTTGTCTGTGATTTGGTTACTGTACTTTTCTAGCTCAGAAGTGAGAGTTCAGGTTCTTTTTTTCTGGAAGGCTGGTTCTGGAATAAAGAATTTGGAAAGATCTCTGGTTTGGATGCAATTCCCAAATAGACAAAGGGTGTGTGAGATTGGTGATCAAAAGCAAGAATAATCTTTTTTCCATGGCTTTGTTGAAAAATGCCCTTAAACTAAGTCCAAACTACTATACAAGGTTCTTTTAGCCATGATGTCCTCATGTGGACAGGGCTGCGCCTACCATCATTCTTGCCTTAATATTCCCAGCATAGCACTGATAACTGAAATTCATCTACCATTTGGTAACCCACAGTGAATTTAGGCCAGCGTAAGTCCCATGCTGGTCGGGGGACATTGCAAAATGCCATAAGACACCTCTGCGCTACTCCTACGCATAGACATGCATGCATAGACATGTGCTGGCCTCCCCACACCAACACGGGAATGGGAAGACAAGTGAGTTGCACTGGCCTAAATTGATTCAGATTGTGCCCCTTTTGTCATTGAGACTGAACTATTGCTATGATTCTGAGGGTATTTTTTAACGATTTAGCTGTGAGCCTTTTTATATTGTTGACCTGTTATCTTACCAAGTCTATTGTTGTTGGTTGCTTTGTAGAAAGGCAGAAGGGCAAGTAATAATTGTCTTGAATACTTTAATCCACAGATTTTGCTGGGTTCTCACCAGCAAAAGTAAAACACAAACATAATTCATGCTCAAATTGAAGTGTTTTATTTGAAAACAAAATCAAAAACAACAAAAATGGTTTGATACACTGTCTCTAAAGCAATGGGAGCAGTACTGAATATTGTACTTTGCAGTACACTTTGCAGCCTGTACAATGCTACAATGTCGACTGACTGCATACAAGAAATCCTCAGTACTGCAGAAAAAAAGAACTGTGGTGATCCCATTGAACTCCTGCTGTTACCACTACCTTTGAGATTTGATTCTCAGAACAAGGCTGTCCTTATTATCACCCTCATTGCAGGACTCCTTCCTTCAAACAATCGAAATGCATAAAGACCCAACATGCCAACATTTTAAAATTATACAGCAAAAGTGTAGTGTGCAACGAGGAAGCGGCAATGACCCAGGACTGCTTTGAAAAAGGCCCACTTATAAAACACAATATGTAGAACATTGTACAAGGTGTACGTGTACCAAGAGAGGTCATGGTTCACATTCCTGAATGCATACATGTGCTGCACAACTTAAATATGTATGATGATGCCTGTTTGGATGCTTTTTTATACAAAACACGTTAGTGTCTCATCACATTTGAAGTGGCTCCAAGACTCATGATTCCTACAAAACCTCCAACTTTCATGCTCCCTTCACAAATAGGGAATTTCACTACACAAGGAGAAAAGCAGTTCCTCCTTTTTTTGACAGCACAGCAAAAACAAAAATCCTATTTCCATAATGTTGTATTTCCTCATTTTTCCCCCCAGGGCTGCTCCTTACATTTAAATCTGAGATATGACTAAGTATTAATAGATGAGGTCATGAAGGCCTTCCTAGTGCTTAAAAGATTGCTTGTCATGTCAGCATTACTTAATAAACTCATAACTCTAAACTCTCCTGTGTCCACTCTGCCTCCACTTTCAACTTCTTCAAGCATTCCTTCCTTCCTTCACTTACTACTCCTTTATTTCCTGCGCTTCATGTTTTATTTCCTGAAGCTACCTTTTGTCACACACAAAGGTAAAATTGTCTTACATTTCTTTCAAATGACCTAGGAGACCTATCTTCCCCCACCTTGCCGCATGGGTACAACTATGCCAAAAAGAACACTGTGCCAAAAAGCACACCAAATCCAGGTAGCTTGGTATTGGAGGGTCAGGAGGCTTTGGAGATTAAAGGAATTTAAATCCTCCCCGTAAGGCTTGGCAATGGGGCTCCTTGGATCTCTACCAGCTTTGTAGCTTGGATATGGCTGGTTGGGAAAGCCAAAGGACCCAACAATGGACCAACAACAGATGGGGAACACTGCCATCTCTTGTGACATCGCTCCTCAAACAGCCACTGTTTGCTCTGCACACTATTGACAGCAATTTGCAATAGCAGGACTTGGTTCTGCTGTCACAAAGTGATTTAATCAACATAGGATTGGGCTACCTGTTGCTTTTTAAAGAGAGACATTCACATTTAACGACCAGAATTATATTAGTGGCACCACTAAAACACAGTTTCCACCAGAGATATTCCGTTTTCACTTTTCTTCTGTTTTGAAAACTCCACTCAGGCTGCAATCCTAAACACACTTTCCTGGGAGTAAGAGCTATTGAACACAATGGGGCTTACTTCTGAGTAGACAGGGTTAGGATTGTGCTCTCACTTTTGATTCAATGACGGCTGAGCTGTCTAGGTTATCGAGCCAGGACTGGTACATGAAACAATAACTTTACCTGATATACATCTGTTTTTAAAGGCTTTTCGAAGCATGGCTGTATTCCATAGTTTCCTAAAGGCAAGTTTTATTTTCTGCTAATCTGTTTGAATATACAAGGGATATACAATATTTTATTGCAAGTGCCGTAGGTAAGCTACGTAACCGGCCCAAACTCATTTCCTTAGGTTTCCTGGCTGAATTAAATATTATACTGCAATCAGCTATATAGGCATAGGCTGCAATCCTAAACACACTTTCCTGGGAGTAAGACCCACTGAACACAATGGGGCTTACTTTAGAGTAGACATGGTTAGGATTGTGCTCTTATTTTTGGAAGTAGTTATTGCATCCCTCCCTGCTTTTTGGATACCTGATTTAAAATACCTGGTTGATTCTCAAATGCATTGAAATCAAAGGCTCAGAAAGAAGAGCCGGTGGATGCCAGTAATGAAAGGCATTTATCCTGCATGCTATCTTGTTTTGAAGGTTCAACTGTCTCACATCTGAAGAGTTAGCTTCATCTGTTCCATTACATCAATCCTAGGAGCGAAACTGGTAGGACTAGACAGACAAAGGAATCAGCATACTAACAAGGGTTTCGGGGAGGGAATAGAAGTCCTACAGATCGTGACTGAAATATGAAGGTGAATGACATACAAAAGTGACCCAAATACATTTTCTTGTGAGGATGAACTTGGCTTGTGGTTGGCAATACATAACCAAAATACAGATATAATTATTGGCCTTATATGTACACCTGTCCAAAAGGGGGAGAGGGCACAATCAAGGAAAAAATAAATCCAGAAGTAGCAAATGTATTGCTGGTGAGATAAGATGAAAGATTAACCATCATGCTCTCATTATGAATGTGAATTAATCTTTCATCTAATCCTGTCTGATGGGGGCTGCAGTGGCTCAGTAGTAAGAACGCTAGAATACTGCTTGACCAGAATTCCACTCTGCAGGTCAGCAGTTCAAGACCCGAGTACTGCAAGATGGGGTGAGCTCCCTTCCTTGGCCCAGCTCCTGCCAACCAGTTTGAAAGCATGGAAATGCAAGTAGATAAATAGGTACCACTTTGGTGGGAAAGGCAGGGTGACCAGATGACCAGAAAAACCCGGATTTGTCCAGATTTTAGCCTCCTGTCCAGGTGTCCTACATTTTGGCTTCATTGTCCTACATTTTGGCTTCATTTTGAAACTTTGCGATAGTGCACAGTACCCCATCATGCCATATGTTGTTGGATTTGTATTGAAGAGCAGAATCCAATGCTCCAATGTTTTGAGATATCTCCTTCCTATCAAAAATTATGGTCAAAAAACAGAAAAACAAAAACAAGAAAAATGCATTTTTGGCAAATTTTTTCCATGGGTAGGAATTTTGGCCAGGGACTAGGAATTTTGGCCTTGGGGTTCAGGTATTTTGGGTTTGGCATCTGGTCACCTTGGGGAAAGGCAACATCCTAGCAACAGGCCCCTACAACAGGCCAGGCATGTTTCCCCATGTCGTGTCCATCATGTATTGGATGACTCCAATCCACAACAAGCAGACCCCGTCACCACACAGGACAAATGCTGAAGAAGTTGCCTTTTTTCATCCTGTCTGAATTCATGGACTAAAACATTTTCCCCTTTTGAAGTAACCCAGAGTAAATCTACTTGGAAAGTTTCAATCGAAGTGGACTGTACATTTTCAGGGATTATTCTTTCACCACTCTTCTTAGTACCTCAACAACATTCCTTTCAGAAAGATTAAAAACCTTTACAACCTAGTAGTTTCTTGGGACCACTTCAAAGTACCTGGGGTGATGTCACCTCACTCTCGCTTTGTGGTGTCATAGGGATCCAGGTAATTTTAACAACAAATATTTTGTCCTTTAAAAAGGATGTGCTACACAACCAGTATTCCTTTGTGCAAGATGCTCTGCTCTATCGAACCCTGAGGACTTGTTCCGCTTTTATAAACAGCACTGAACGGCAAGTCAGAGTGATACTGAGTAGGCTGTACTATTTTCTGATGTTGTTTCCCAGACAAAATCTCTCTATCCTGAACTGGGCCTGAGAATAGTTGCTGAAGTAATGATAATCCTCAATTACTACATCAGTGTTTAATTAAAGACTTTGTCATGCCTCTGACGGTGGTGGTTTCGGAAACTGATCATGCCATCTGGTTGATCTAAAATCACAAACTTGAATGTTCTTTAAACATTGAACTATAGCGTACAAAAGTATCCCAGTTTCTTAAAGTTTGCACAAACCATGTAGTATCCTGACACATCATGAGTCCACTTGTAGGCTTCTAGGTAAGTTTTACCGTAACCCAGCAAGAGCCAGGGCTCCAAGTCACCATGGCTGTATCGTTCTCCTTGTTGGAGCCATTTCTTAGTAACCCTCCAGAGGAGAAAGTGTGGGGTAAAATCCTGGCTCGCAGGCCTTTTAATTACCACACCAACTTCAAACAAAGCAGAAGAATTTCTTCCATCGGCACTTGGAGAGGGTTTTGATTCCTTTGGCTGTCATTTTCTTCTCCTGCTGGGCCTTGTGCTCCACAGCACTAACAATGGCAGTGTCAAAAACCTCTTTCAGGTTCTTTTGCGTCAGAGCGGAGCACTCAACGTAAGATTGAGCCCGAATTTTCTCAGCTAGGCCTTCAGCCTGAGTTCTAGGCACGGGCTTCACATGGTAGCGGTCCAGGCTGATCAGCACATTGACATCATCCCTCAGGTCAGCCTGCGTCCCCACCAGCACCACCGGCGTCTGGGGGTTGTGAGTTCGTATTTCGGGGATCCACTTTTCAATAATGTTTTGGAAGGATGTGGGATTCACAACACTGAAGCAAACCAGGAATACATCGGTGTCAGGGTAGCAGAGTGAACGGAGAATGTCAAAGTCTTCCTGTGGAAGAAAATGGAAATCAAGATCAGTTAGTGTCCAACACTTCTTCTACCAGTAGGATAGATAACAGGCTTTCAGGTACAACCATGTTGCTCCTTCTACCAAAAGAGTATTGTTTCACTATTAAAAGAGGTGTTTTCAGTCTTTGTCACAACTTCCTCAGGTCAAAACCAAACATAAAAGCTACTTATTAATATAAACAGCATTATTACATAATGCTATTATTGTAATTTCACTCTCTTCCACATTTCCATCACCTTCTTTTTCTGACATAATTCTTTTCATCTTAAAAAGCAGGCCTCTGTCAGTCTTGGAAGACTATGGTATCGTGCACAGCGCTGCATACACAGCATGCGAAGCATGAAAGCCTGGGTTGGATTGTTATGGAGGACAGGCTGTTACCCAAGCAGCAAATCCCCCCTCTTCACGCCATTGAATTAGTCCAATGGAAAGATAGAGCCAATATGATTGGATCCAGCTGGCGTTGCAGAGCTGGGCTAAGGACAGGAGCTCACCCTGTCTTGTGGGGCCGCCCCGGGTCTCGAACCCTGGCCTGCTGGTTAACAGGCACAGTGTCTTAGCCACTTGTGCCACCCACAGCCTTATGGTAACAGAAACTACCTCCTTGTCTTTTAAGTAGATTTGTGGGCCTCACCTGTCCTGCAGTGTCCCACAGATGAATCCGGAGTGGCGCACCATCTACTAGGACCTGAACTGCAAATAGAGAGAAGATGAGTAAGTGCTTGTTCACAGACTTCAGGCACATTCAGCAGTATCTCCCTTCCTTTATATACCTGTGGGGAGCTGCACAGCATCATCTAAAATGCCCTCATCCTTTCCTGGCTAAAACCAAGAATGTTCCCAGCATGTGCTTCCCCTCCTCCTCCTACCTACACAACAAGGGTATGATTTAGATTAGGGTGAGGAGACTAAGATCCCTAGCCTACGCTTGTCTACTCAATAATATATCTCCGCTTAGTCAATACTCCCAGGTAAGTGCACATTACTGCACTTACCCAGCCTTATTGTCCCTAAGTCACCCAGTTTAACCATGTCAATGCCTGTGAACCGCATGGACCTCTGTGTCAACTAACTAACCTACAGCTCAGTCAATTGAGGATGCAATCCTAACCAATTCAGGCCAACATAACTCACTTGGCATAACTTCGCAAGGTGATGTGGGGAGGACGGTGCATGCCTGTGCACTGGTCTGACCCTTTCAGGACTGGGGCAGAAGTGCCTTAATGTCACTTTTATGACACCCCCATGCCAGCACAGGACTTATGCCAGCCTAACTGGGAGTTAGGATTGCAGCCTGAGTGAACAATGCCCCTTTACTGAACACTCATCATGATTTTTACAACACAAGGAAAATATCTACCTCTTCTTCCAGGCACCCTTTAATTCTTTAATTCACTTCCCATGCAGACTTCACAACGTGTTTTACTTTGCTTATGTTAATGCAGTTTTAATATTTCATCTTTCAGAAATACGGCATACAGTGTGAGAAGAGGACAAGTAGGTCTTTCAAGTGATTTTGGTTCAGTGTTCCTTCTTATTGCTACTATTTGGCCAACAAATTAAAATTTTGATTGGGATGAACACAGCTCATAAGCAATTACAAAACTGCTTTTCAACTGTTGTAGAGAGACAGTCATGCAAGCAATCATTCCATTCTTTCCATTTGCCTTTGCATTACTAATTGCTGGCTGCCTCCCTACAACAGTAAGAAAAGCTGTTGGAGTGCTAGAAGTGGGTCTTCAAATCTATTTTCTCACTGCTTTTTAATCCACATTTTTTTAATCCATGGGAGGCTCCAGAACAGAACCTTGGTGGATGAAGGACATCTGTACCAAGTAAAAATCGCATGTCCCCTGCATGCTTATAATAGCTAAAAGCATGTGAAATAAAAGGTGAAAAGCACAAGAACTGCATTCTCACAACAAAACAGAATTGTGGTATCTTGACGCAAGCTGATATTCCTAAATGGAAGGACATAAGAGCTAATCTACACTTAGATTGTCCTATTTGCTGATTCCACACCTCTCTTTTGAGACATGCACTTGCTAAGAAAGTCTGAATTTGTTTTGGCTTCTCAGTGGGTTGGCACCACATGTACACAGATCATAATACATATGTGCACAATCAGGCCAATAAATATACTAATTATTTGTTTTTTTTCCTATGCAGAGATTCCTTATTAACAAGAAGGCTGTTGAAAAAACCTGGCCTTCTTGCACCTCTTAGGTGACCTCCTTTCCCGCGCTGACATCCTAATGAAGTGATGGAACCTTGTTCCAAACACCCGTCCTTGTTTACTGTCAACAGAGAAATTGCACCGGTGGCGAGTTATTTGTGCCACGCTTGCAACAGCAGCCATAATTGCAAGGCACCCTGACCTAGCAGAACCACCCAAGCAGCCTCAGATCCAAGCCAGATGCCCTTCCCTTGGAGGCTGAATATTCAGTCTTTGCAACAGGTCAGTGTTTTTCCCCACAAATTTCTGCACTGCGGGTTTCACTGCAGGGGCTCAAAGGTTTCTTGGTAGACAATTTAATCCTGAAAGAGTTCCCCTGAGGGTGGAAACATCAAATGGCACTGAACAGAGGATGAATAAGACCAGAAAAAGAGAAAAGCAAAAGAGAATAAAACCATAAATAGGTGACCATAAATAATTGACTAATGAGGGCAAGTTACTATAGGAAGTCCTTTTTAAGCATTCAACCACCAGAGTTTTTATCACTTGCAGTACAAGCTGAAATGTTTCTTCTCCTTAACTTCAAAAAGTCTCAGGGCTTTTATATAGCTTTGTAGAATAAAGATGTGAGCAATTCATAAGAATATAAGAGCTCTGCTAGATCAGGCCAAAGAACCATCTAGTCCAGCTATCTGTATCTCACAGTGGCCCATCAAATGCTCCAGGTATAGGGTTGCCATAATTCTCTTCCACAAAACTGGGACAGGACCCTCTGTCTCATTTGCCAGTATGTGAACACAACCCCTCAAAATTGGGATTGCCCCTGTTTTTCGGGACATATGACAACCCTATCCAAGGGAGCATACAAGTCAACCAGTTACCTGCATTCTCGTGACCTCCCATGCACCTGACATTCTAAGGGAGACCACATCCAAAATAAGAAAGATGCACATATCAGTCATGGCTTGTAATCTGTGATGGACCTTCCCTTTACTTTTCCAGAGATCACTTCCGAAGATTTCCGGCTAATCTCTTTTTAGGCTTGATGTCACTGAATTCAATCCTCAAAACATTCTTGGACATTTGATTGTCCCACTGAGTGACCATATTTATAATCTACCTTTTTTTCCAGATCAGCTCCCCTAATAGCTTATAATTTAACATGTATTTATTAATGCACCTTTACGCCACCTATCTCTCTGAGGAGACCCCAAAATGGACCCAAAGATAAGAGGGAAGAATCCTTTTGTTCTGAACTGAATGTGGGGTTAACTAAAAGATTATACAGGAAGGGGACAGGCCCAGTGGTAAAAATCAGTCAGGACAAGATGCATAATTAGCATGAGTATGTCATGGGGAGTGGGGACATCCTGTGCAAAAGGTGACAATAGCCCATACTTAACACCAACTGGTGATATTAGCACCCTGTGCTTTATTGTACTAGGATGTGGTCATGCTCTTTATTTTCCAGAGATACAAGGTTAATCACTTGATGTCATTAGCAGAGGAGTGGAAAGGGGCCCACAAACAACTGGCTTTAGAATTTGCAGTGGCCTTTTGAGAGCAATAACTCTTCTTTCCTTGGGGCCATTCAATTATTATCAGGCAAAGGCTGCCCCAAGCCTATTTCATCCTTCGTGTGATACATTGACAAACCTTTCTTCAGTAGCAAGAATACTTCCAATGCGCCAAGGATGCTGAAGATTGCTGTTATTTTATTTTATTTTTAATACCTGCATGCATTTAATACGAACTCTGAAAATGGAAGAGGGATGCACTCACTGTACCAGCCCCAACAAATAAATCAGAAGCAAAAACACTGCTGTTGGGAGAAGGAAGAATGGATAGCTATGCAGGGATTTGATATCTTTTTAAAAAGCCAGCAACTAGCATTCTAACACTGCCTCATTAGAGGTCCTGCCTTATGTCTTATTGCTGTAAATAGATGAGGATCTAAATGGGGATGAGGGTTAGAACTTTCTCAATAGGAGCATCCAGATGATGGACTTCCTCACCCAAAGTGGTCTGATTAGCCAAACTGCTACCAATTTTTTTTTAAAGTAGCAGAATCTTATTTCTTTCTTTTATGGCACAATCATATCCAATTTAAGCCAGCTTAACTCACCTGGCATATCTTTTAGTGGTGGTGTGGGGAGGTTGGCATATGCCTCTTTCATTGGCCTAAATCTCGCAGGGGTGGGGCAGAAGTGCCTTATGGTCAGCATAGGACTTATGCCAGGGCTAATGGCAGCCTACCTGGAGGGTAGCCTTACGACTTTTCTTGATTCTGTTCTTACCCTAGTTTTTATATATTCTCTGGATTTTTATTTTAAAGTCATAAGCCAGGTTTTGAAGATGAATGCTTTTGGTGTTTACCAGCTGCAATAATTCATTTGTGGGTCATTTTGGGGCAGTATATTAAACGTATCGTTTCTATAGATAGTTGAAACCATGAAATTCCCATAAATTTAATTAATTAAATAAATGGATGAACCCCAAACCATCACCAGTCCAGCCATTTCTGCCTGCCAAATGGTGGAGCTGACTCTGTAGGGCAAGCCAAGGCATCTTGCGTAACCATCATACGTATATGATGAAATAATTACAGCTCCAATAGCTATTCTTGGTTGGTGAGATAGATCTAATCCTGCCACCTCTGGATTAGAGTGGGGTGGTTGAATCAGGGATGTGTAGTAAATGGAGAGGCAGGTGAGGCAGAGCCTCCCCACCAGGGTACTTTGAAAAACTGGAAAACTCTGCTGTATGTGAGGTCACCTATGGCACCTCACACACAGCAGCACTTTCTGAAGGACACTAGTAGGAAGGTTCTGTCTCATCTGCCACCCCATTCATCACATGTCCCTGGGGGATGATTCCCCTCATAAATTTTCTGGTCCTGAAAGGTTCCTACAACTGCTATGGCAGCATTTTGAACCTCCATGAAAAGTTTGCTTGATGCTGTGCCGGAGGCAGTGGGGGAAGAGTTGTGAAAGTGCTTGCTGCTCTAAACAGCTGATCCATGTGAATTCTGAAGGAAAAAGAAAGGCAGTCAATGATAGATCAAGGTCACACAGTACCTCTTCATCTCTCACAACAGCAGATGTGCAAGCCATCACTTCCTTATGGCTAGGAGACAGTTGAGTTTGTTACCACATCATAGCCATAGCGAAAGAGGAGAAACCTGTTCTTGGTCAAAACAGTTGCTCATATGCTGGTTTGATCTTCAAGATAATGGGCATTTCCCTCTTGGTGTCTCATTACTGTGTACTTGCCAACCCCACAGAGCTAATGGAAAACTGATGGCATGAACAGGGACCTACCAATGCAATAAACAGGACTGGATGTTCACTATGTGAATACATACTGTTGGATACACTGAGCACAACTCTGTCAATATCCCAGCACAACTCTGCAGGCAGAAGTTCCCAAGTATCATCACTCAAAAGGCTCCAATAGAAGCTAATGATAATGCCATTTGTCTCTAGATCTTGTTGAGTCACTGCCAAAATAAATATTGATGGGCTATGGTCAGCGTAGGTTCTGGTTCCATTCTGAACATTTATCCAAAAGCTGGAATTCGCAGCAGTGGTATCTGGACAGTGGTAAGGCTGGATAGACTGCAATAGCACCAACCTGACTGTCCTCAAGTCATTCACCTATACCAGTGGTTCTCAATCTTCCTAACGCCGTGACCCCTTTGTAAGTTCCTCATGTTGTGAGGACCCCTAACCATAAAATTATTTTTGTTGCTACTTTATAACTGTAATTTTGCTACTGTTATGAATCGTAATGTAAATATCCAATATGCAGGATGTATTTTCATTGTTACAAATGAAATGTGTGTTCTATGCACACATTGAACACAATGGGATTTATTTCAGAGGATTGGGCATAGGATTGGGCCCTGAGGCTGCAATCCTATCCACATTTACATGGGAGTAAAGGCCCCCTGACTATAATGGGATTTATTTCAGAGTAGGCATGCATAGGATTGGGCCCTGAGGCTGTCAGTCAGCCCCAGTGCATGTGCAGCTACAGCCGGAAGTCTGGCAAGCCTGACCTAGCCCCCTGCACCATGGGTCTTTAGGCGACCCACAGGAAACCTCTAGGTGACCCCAAAAGGGGTCCCGACCCCAACTTTGAGAAACGCTGACCTATACAATGAGAAATCTATAAATGAGGGTTTCCAAGCCCTGCCCCCTGATGGCCATTCCATCTGAAGCTACAGCCTCAGTCTTGAGCAGCAGTCAAGACTTCACTGAACTGGAATTAGGGTTGCCATATATCCCAAAAAAGGGACAAACCTGATTTTGGGGGGTTGTGTTCACATACTGGCAAATGGGACAGAGGATCCTGTTCCGATTTTGTGGAAGAGAATTATGGCAACCCTAACTATAACAGAGGAACAATTGCCCGCCAGGCTCAGCTTTAAAGAGTTAGTACAGATCCAACCTTGTAATACACAGATTTTTTTATACACTGATTGGACACAACACAAATGGCTACTGGAAATAAGAGTTTTAAAAAGTGCTTTTCTACTCTTGTAGAGAGGTAATCATGCAAACAATAATTCTATTTTTCAATCCCAGAATCAAAACCCTGCAGATATTGAGGCAATACTTTATTCCATTAGACACAACAGAGGAGCAAGAAACCTAGAAGTAGGTCTTTAAACCTATTTTTTCATTATTTATACACTTTTTAAAAATTCACTGGGGGTTCTGGAACTGAACCCTAATTCAAACCCTGTACAACCTGCAGCCCTAGCAGTTCATTGGAGATCTACCATATGCTATGGAGACCAAGTTATACATAGGACTGGCTTGTACAGTGGTCACAGAGGGCATTTGTCCCAAGATCTAGCCCACTTTTATCAGAACCCAGACTAGCAGGTTTATCTTAACCCTCCAGCTGCAGAAGAAGAAACTTCCTTGGATTTGCTCAACCACTGTATATTATTGTTCCCCTTGGGCAAGGGAGATGGACACAAGTGGTGGGGGTGCTGACGCAGGCAGAACTGCCCCCCCTTTTAAGATCACCCAAAGTCCAGTATAGTGTATTGGTATGAGGAAGTTCCTTTCCTCTAGTTTGTAGGTCTCTCTGACCCAAAAGGTATGTTATCCTCTCCCTTAAAAGGCTGTAAGTTTCAGTATAAGCCTGTTAAACAGGATCTTTGGTGGGTGAAGGTCATGCGTATTACTGACCTCAAGTGGAAAACTAACTTGTAATGACAAACATCAGCAGCTCATCTCAAAGATATATGTGGGAACTACATTTGTTTTCCAGTGATATCAAGACTACTAAAGCATTATTTTTTCTGCTCACTTGCCACTATGAGCTGTTATTCCACTGACAACCAACCTGATTTGGCATCTTTCCATGCCATTCACTGACACAGACTCCAAACCCATTTTAGCTGGTATTTATTATATTTATGGTATATCCAAGCTATATTAACGGTATACCCTAGCTGTATTTCATGACTACATGGTAGCATTTTTCCAGTGCAATCCTCAACATATCTCATCAAATGTAAGCCCCTTTGTGTTCTGTGGGTCTTAGAGCACAATCCTAACTATGTCTACTCAAAAGTAAGCCCTATTGTGTTCAACAGATCTTACTCCCAGGAAAGTGTCTTTAGGATTGCAGCCTTAGTCCCAGGAAAGTGTTTTTAGGATTGCAGCCATAGTATCTCAATTTGCCCTCCCCCCGCTTACACAGGAGTTGAGTCCCACAAATTATAATAAGGCTAGACATGCATGGCTAGGTCTCACAGGCTCTTTTCTGTTCCCTCCTTTACATATGAGTGAGCCCCATTGGCTTACTTCAGAGTAGACATGCATAGGATGGTCTCAGGAATGGCTGAGCAGGTGCTAGTGGAGAACCAAAACCAGCTGTATCCCAGCCGGGACTAATTTCTTTGCATGTTTATCAAAACATTGCTTGTATATCAAGTTAAAATTTATTAGAAACTAGTGAAATGTACCCACATTGCAGGAGTCAAATACCACCATGCGCATCATCCCACAATGCACATCATCTCTCCCATGCACCCCCATGCACAACATCCCCATGCGCATCAAACCTCCACGCACAATGTCCCCTATGCGCATTGCCCCCATGTGCTTCAAACCCCATGAACATCAATCCCCATGCGCATCAACCCCCACCACATCAATCCCCATGCACATCAACATCCCATGCGCATCGTCACCCCATATGCAATATTCCCCATGCGCATCAACCCCACCACATACAACATCCCATGTGTAACATCCCCATGTGCAACATCCCCATGCATTTCAAACCCCCATGAACATCAACCCCACATGTGTAACATGCACATGCACATCAACATCCCATGCACATCTACCCCATGCCCATCAACATCCCATGTGTAATATCCCCTATGCTCAACATTCCCTATCTGTAACACCCCATATGCAACATCTGCCCATGCATATCAAACCCCATGCGCATCAAACCCCCATGCAGATCAACATCCACTCATGCACATCAAACCCCATGCACATCAAACCCCATGCACATCAAAACCCCATGTGCATAAACATCCCATGAGCAACATACGCCCATGTGCATTATCCCCTCATGTGCATCATTCCCATGTGGATCATCCCCCCATGCGCATCAAGCCCCCATGTGCCACATCCACCATGTGCAACGTCCCTCCCAGTGCATCAGGCACTGGGCAAGAAATTGGCTTGATGCTGATCAGTCAGTCTTCAATGTTAAATAGAGGAAAGTAACACGTTGCACCCCTTTTCAGCTCCTTAAGGGTTAAATTTCTCCATATCAGTTCTTGGTGAGTTTTCATGTCACAGAAGGAACACCCTCCTTGAATTTCATGCTTCTGTGTTCCGGGGTTGGGGCAGGGATCAGTCAGGGATTCTCAATTGGAATTATAGGGAGGAAAACGTGTTGCGCCCCTTTTCACCCCCTTCTGGTTGGAATTTCCAAAAACCAGTTCTTAGTGGGTGCCTCCATCATGGAGGGAACACCCTCCCCAAATTTCCACTGGTTTTGTCTGAGTGAGTGAGTGAGTCACTTTTCAGTTTTACATATATAGATGTTTGCTTGTCTTGCAAAACACTCTCAATCCAAGTTACTCTCAATCCAACATTTTCCTACACTTGGGAATTGAGAATGTTTGTTTTGAAAACGGGGATCAAAAGTCCATGACATGCAAGAGGGAAGAGACAGCGATGCTTCGGCTCCTGGAGGCAGATACATCAAAGGAAAAGAAAAAGGCATATTCCTTATGTTCGTATTAAGTATAATACAATTTCACATGGTAGCCCTTGAGCACCTTTTGGAAGCGCTGGCTGTTACAGAACAGATATAAGAGTACGAACAGGACAAGTTATTTCAGTAACTGTGTGTTTCAGTAACTTATTCCAGCTGCGTTGGTGCTAGTTTGCTATTGGGAACAAGTCAAGGATCCAACTATGCCCTATAAAGCTCTAGATGGCTTAGGATGGTGATACTCCAGGTGATGGTTGCAACTTTGGGTCAAGGGGGTTGCAAGAGGGTGGGATCCACCATCTTGGAATCTGGCATTGGCCTTTCCTGGGAGTAAGATTTACTTCCAAGTAGACATGGAGGAGCTCTGTCATCACAGTGATGTCACATCCGAGTAAGTGTGATGGGGGTCCTGGACAGATTTTTAAGTTTGAAAGGAGATCCTGGGCAGAAAGGCCCAAGTACCTCTTGCTTAGGACTTGGATTCTTGAAGGACTGGCTTGACTACATGGTAGCATTTTTGGGATTCCCAAGAACTCTCCCAGTCACTGAACGAGTTCAAACCTACATCATGCCCCTTTGGACCTTTCACTGGAACCATTGCCTCTTTGTGATACTGACACACTGATGTGATATCCCAGCCAGCCACACATACTATTGGGTTGGGTGAAAAAGCCTTACTGTGAATGACCAAGTCTCCTTTAGACAAATATGATTCTATGCACATGATTCACTTGGGGGACAAAAAAAGGACATCATCTTTAGGGCTTCCATTTACCCCAATCTGAAGAAGCCACTGGTGATGCAGTGGACACCACTGGGTGTGTACATGAGAGTCAAGGTTCAAATAGTTGCTGAGCTATGAAAACTCACTGGGTGGCCATAGATAGACCAGTATCTCTCAGGGCTACTGTTGTAATGGGAAAAAAGAGATAAGGATGCATTGTATGCAGGCTTGAGTCCTTGGAGTTGTGTTGCAAATAAAGAAAAAAGGCTGCAACGATTGTTCAAGGACGGTCAAGCAATGGACACTGGCATGTTGTGCTGAGCAGAAAGACTCTTGGTTAGAACTGGAAGCCAATTTGGAGAGAAAGTAAATAGGACACAATGGTTACAAAGCATCAGAATGAAGTCTTCCCACAAAGCACATCTGCTGCTGGGGAAGTGTCACCGATAAGAGCAGATTCCACATTAAGTCTGATCAAAAACGTACCCCTACTAATGAGTTAGATTTCAAAAAAGATGATTTTTTTAAAATACCAACACTTCTAAAAATTGCAGATGTCCATTTTAGAAGAGGCATTCCCTCCTGGATATGAGTAGAGGTCAAAGCATCTTCTAAGAGCAAAATCCAGAGTAACTACGGGGAGTCCGTAGTTGCTCAGGTGTAAGAACAACTTACTCTGGATTCCAATATGAATTAGCCATAGGTTTTCACTAGGTGGTGCAGTAACTACGGGTGCACGTAAAGTCTCCTACATGCTCCCCTGGTTACTCTGGATTTGGGAGTAAGAGAATTTTCAGCTGAGGCAAAGGCAGGGGGTCCTTTGCATTTTTAATTGCTGACTGTCTCTCTAAAACAGGAAGAAAAGCTGTGTTTAAAAAACTGTAAAGAACATACTTTTTATTTTTTTTAACTGTTTTAATTTAACTCATTTTGGGTATCATCAGGGAGACTCTGAATCAAACTCCTGCAGCTATTAAGGCACAACCTTATTCCAATAGGAAGAACAAAAAACCTAGAAGTGAGTCTTTAATTCTATTTTCCCACTGTTTTTTATCCAAAGATTTTTTTTTTATCTGTAGGCGGTACCAGTATGGATCCCTAGGGGACAGTGAGGGACACCTATATTTGTCTAGGATTTTATTTAATCAAGTACCAAAAATGCTTTTTAGAAATAACTTCAAACTAATTGAAAATCCAAGCTTCAACTGACTGCTGGAATATAGGGTCTGGACCACTATTCACTGACTCATGACCTGCCTGCCACTCAAAGATCATATGCTTCCAACTGAAAAAAAGATACATCATGTTCAAACGTGCTTCAGCATGTTCATTCTAGACTTCTCACTTTTCCAGAAGAGTCCAAAACTGGAAAGTGAAACTATTTTATAACTCAGTCCTACTCATATTCACCCAAGAAAAGTCACGGTAATTCTAGACATTTATACCAGTATTTGCATACATTCACTTGTATTTGCAGCAACATCCCTGTTGCAGAAAAATACAACAAAGGGTGAAATCCTAATCAATTTAGGCCAGCATAACTTACTCGTCTCCTTGTTCTTGTGGCGATGTGGGGAGGGTGGCACATGTCTGTACACTAGCCTAACACCTCCAGGAGTGTTGCACTTTAGCGACTACCCCAGACCAGCATGGGACTTGTGCCAGCATAACTGGGGATTAGGATTGCAGCCACAAGACACAATACTGAGCACTCACTTGGGCCAGCGAATGCATGGCCAGGAAGCAGGCAGGAGGGCTGAAACCCAACATTTATGCAAGATCCAAGTCCTGTTCCCAGACAAACTGTAATACTTCAGGGTCTGGTCAGATCTGTGCCATCAAAATTGGTGGGCAGATCCATGTAGACCCATTGCGGCTGCACATTCCGGCCCCCAACAGTGTCACAGAGATGATGTGGCACGCTTGCCAAAGAATTTGGACACCCCTGGATCATAGCATAAGCTTTAGAGGATTAGATCCTAGTTCATAAGATACACATATGATGACTTTCATCAGTTAGCATTCATTATGTACATTACAAGATGAGAAGTCCAAAATCTGAAGAGGCAGAATAAGAACCAGAGACGGACAGTCCAAAGACCACATCACTGTCCTCTCTGTAACCTCACAATCATTTAGATCTACAACCAAGAAATGCAATGCAGGAGAACATCCCCCTTCTCCAAAAACCAATCTCTTTGCCTATTGCTTTTCACAGGTAATACCAGAAGTTTCACTCACACATTCTCACATGCTGTGCCTTTTTCCATTACAAAGCATACATCCAGACAGACAGAAACTCTTTAAAGCTGGGATCCTCTGACCAAGGCTTTGAAGAGATCTAGGAACTTATCCCTCTCCAAAAGACAGGGCAGACAATGCTGACACACCGAGATGAATTGCTCTAAGAATCTTAACCAAAAACTGCTTTTAATATTAAACTTTAGTTTTGATTTTAAAACGAACCTCATGCCCATAATGTGCCCAAGATTGAAAAATGATAGAAGATTCACAGACCATCATTTATCATGGTCATCACAGCACAGTTACAACCATTTGTTCAGCAGGTTCTTTCTACAAATGGTGAGAAGAAGCTCTACCACCCTCAGAAATCCCAGAAGATGGTCCAGACTGCCCTGCCCTTGGCAGGACAATATGGACAGTATAGAGTACCAGGACTAGGGGAAAACTGATCATCTTATAATGGTTGTCTGAAATCACCAAGTTTCAAATCACCAGAATCTCCGATACAGACAGGCCAGTTGTTCCAAAGACACGACATGAAGGACCTGTTCTACTAAAGATGAGCTGGCAGATTTGGAGACATCTGACTCAGTACTTTGGGTTCCCCAGGTCACTCCTGTCTGTTTCATAGCCACATCGTTGCAAGACCTGGATTCTCTCTTGCAATGGCAGGGACAGCCCTGGTCAGCAGGATGCAAGCAGGCAATCCTATCAACACGTTAGCCACCCACAAATTACACACAACAGGACTGTGGTGTCCATGATGTGGAACCCTAAGTGCTCACATAGCATGTTTTTGGAAGAAAAGGAGGATAAACTCCCATTATCATAATGTGTTCTATCCACAACATGTCTCAGCAGTCTTCCTTGGGGCATAAAAACCACGCAGTGCCTTATTTTGTTGTAGTCACAACTGTTCAAAGCCTGGTCTACCCCGAAGGAAGCACTTCCTCCAAAAGTTTTTTTTTTCTCATGTCCTCCTTCCCACGCTGCATGCCACGTGACCAGCAGTGTGGGAAGCAGATCCCAGGTAATCAGGCCCTAGGGTGCTATTGGAGTTTCATCCTAATAAATTAATTACTAACACTCCCACACAACCACCTCCTTCATCCTGTACTTTAACTGGGAATACCATTCAGTTAAAATGCTGTAAGCTTCTGAGTAGTACTCCTTCCATTAACAAGCCCCTACTGGTCACATATCAGTAGGGTCACATATCACATACTGATCACAAACTAGCCACATGTTTTAAGTAAATGGCCAAACCTTCTATCTTCATCACCTTCTTTGACACATTCATGATTTACTCATGAGATCCTTTGTTCAAAACCTTACTAATTATTAATGCTGATTCAGTATCACTGAATACTATTAATGCTGATTCAGTATCACTGGTTTTTATCTCTGGGAGTATGTAAAATGCACATGACTGCCAAGGCAGTAAGTCAGATTTTCAACTAGTGTGCCACAGTGTGCAACTTAAAAGTGCAATACTAAGCATGTCTACTCAGAAGTAAGTCCCAGTCCCAGAAGTAAGTCTTTTCTATGGGACTTAGGAAAGTGTGTTCAGGATTGCAGTCTTAACGTTTTAAACTATTGTGCCACAGTGCTCTGGTGTGCCATAGATGGTCCACAGGTGTGCTGCAGGAATTTGGGGAAGATCATTTAATAATAGGGCCATTCCCTGACATTCAGGGAATTATTATCCCTGACACTCAGGCCAACATATTCCCCTATTCCCAAATCTCTTCCACACTCCAGTTGATTAGATTAGATACAGGGGCAGTTACTACATAGAAATCACATGATGGGTTTCCATCCTTTTGCTGGTAAGGTTTCCCTATTTTCCTGTCATTCATATGTCTGTTGAGAAAAGCTTTACCTCTTGAATTTTTACTAATCTCACTACTTATTAAAAGTATTACCTTTCTCTAAAAAAAGTTGACATTGTGCAATTCTATGCACAAAATGTGGGATCAGGCTCATTGGAACACTTTAATCATTCTTTAGGTTCCTTAGAGCCTATATTTCCCTGAACACAGTCTCCAGACCTTCAACCATCCTTCCACCTTCAATGGCCTTCAACCATCAGTATCAATGTCCAATAAAAATACAATGTCCAAGGATCCAGACTCCAGTTCCACCAAAGAATGAAAACAGCAAAGTCAGTAGATAATAAAACAACGAATCAAAACCCTTTCTCAATGATCCCAATTATTTTTCCTAGATTTTAGAGGATCTCATATCTTCTGGAGCAAGAGCTCAGGTTTTCTCTTAAGAGCAGTCCCACCAACCAGGTTGAGATGCTCAAATGGCCACTGGGGTTGTTACACCACATGCACTCCCCCTGGCCCCAAATTGTTTTGTGGGTATGGAAGACAGGAAGGAAGGAAGGGATGCTTCTCAGAACCCAATCCTTTTCCATCTACTCAGAAGCAAGTCCATGATAGTCAATGGGGCTTACTCCTAAGAAAGTGTGGGTACAACTGTAGACTCAAAGCCCAATCCTATGCATGTCTACTCAGATGTAAGCCCCATGATATTCAATGGGGCTTATTCTCAGTAAAGTGTGGATATGATTGTAGTTTCAGAGCACAATCTTATACAGGTTTACTCATAAGTAAGCCCCATGATATTCAATGGGGCTTACTCCTAGGAAAGTGTGGATATGATTGTAGCCTCAAAGCCATCTTCCCTTTCCCATTGCCTATAATGGGGCTTACTTCTGAGTAGACCAACAAAAGCTTGGCTTACCTGAGAAGGTGTCCAGGGCAGTGGGCTGGTACTGGTCTGGATAGCCATTGGTGGTGTAGCTGACGATGAGGCTGGTCTTGCCCACCGCTCCATCACCGATGAGGACACACTTGATGCCCAGTTCGGACCCGCTGCCCCTGGGGGTGCTGCACCTCCGCAGAGTGGGGGGATAATCCAGGACCTCTTGGGGGGGCATGATGCTCGCCTCCGGGGATCCCCTTTTCCAAAGGCTGGGGGGCTTGCAGCACAAAATGATGCAGGTGTGGATGCTGGCAAGCAAGGATGCCACTGCTCCCCAAGGGTGCCAACCTGATCCTGCAGCCCCTATGCCCAGGCAGGCTGCCCCATCCCCTGCACCTCCTGCATCCCTCCAGGTGCCTCCAAGCTGAGAATCAGCTTTGCAGCCTGTCCTGGCTGGGTGTGATCACCTTCCTCTGAGTTTTGCATCCAACTTCCCAGAACCTGCCAAGGGTTCACAGGAGGCACCTGATTTGCATGGGAGCCTCCTCCTCTCCTTGCAACCTGAGGCTGCTTTCTGGGCTAACCAGCCAGACTCCAACTCAGTGGCAAAGCTGGAGGAGGTGCAAAGCACTCTTTTTGGCTTTTTATTAGTTTTCATAAAGTTTTATTAGTAATTTTTTAAAGGTTTTTATCAATTTTTTTAAGAAAGAAAAAAAAACAAAGGGAAAGAAGCTATTAATTAGCTATTAATTTTTAATTGTCTTTGTAAACAGCTTTCTGAACTTTTTAGTTGAAAAGCAATATATAAATACAGTAGATAGAAAAAATAGAACAAAAATGATCTTGAAAGATAAATGGCAAGTGCAGAAATCTGGGTTTATCTTTCTTTAGTCTAATATCTAATCTTAAAAGTCTAATTAATATTTAATAATATCTAACTATCTAATACAATGGTTTTCAACCAGTGTGCTCTGGCTAGTACTCAGGTGTGCCGTGAGAATGTCAGGATTGACATTAATTAATAGGAAAATTGGGGGAATTTGAACAGCCTGGTGTGCCTTATCAATGGTAAAAACAACTGATGGTGTACCTTGAAAATTTCATTGCCTTGTTAGTGTGCCATGAGATGTAAAAGGTTGAAAATGCACAAAAGGATGATGCACATGGGGGCTGTTGCACATGGGGAGGTGATGCGCATGAAGGAAAATAGAAAGAATTTTTTAAAGATAATTTTTTAATATAAATAATAAATTTTTAAAAAGAAAAGAGGTATGAAAAACTTACCTCTTCCTCCTCAGCAGTTCACCACCCATTTGCTCTGCTAGTGGCACAGCTAAAGCACCCATTTGTCAAAGAAGATTTTGTTGCCTTCCCCCCCAACAACAAAATCAAATTTAATTACCAGTAAGTAAAATAATTAAAATTGTGTCCCTTATTATTGGTTTACTTACCTGTGCAAAGAGGAATGGTTATTCTTTCCCTGCTAAATATAAGAGGAGCACCACTTAGAAGTGCTTGTATACCCAGTGAGCATGGGTAACTGTTTTATATGTACAGTATGGTATATGATATATGAACTGAGAGCTGATTCTTATTAATATCATATTAGCTCCATACAGTATCAGAATTACATCTCATTGGCTTTCAAAGCAATCAGTATCATGGGAAAGTTAACTAAGGGCACAATCC
Organism: Cryptoblepharus egeriae; assembly: GCA_030015325.1. Lineage (NCBI taxonomy): Eukaryota > Metazoa > Chordata > Lepidosauria > Squamata > Scincidae > Cryptoblepharus > Cryptoblepharus egeriae. Next base: position 10,855,800 of record JAREYC010000001.1, read on the forward strand.
TAACCATGTCTACTCAAAAGTTAGCCCAATTGTGTTCAATGGGTCTTACTCCCAGGAAACTGTCTTTCACAATTTTAACCACTAGTGTCAAGCTTAGCTTGTAGCCCCCCTAAAACTTGTAGCCCGGTGCAACTGCACCCCCTGCACCTCCCTGAGCTACGCCACTGGTCCCTCCCTAAAGTGACTCCTTGATAGGGAAACTGCACAATCGCACTCCCAAGTTGTTCTGGAAGAGATCTGAAATTATTTCACCTTGCAAGCATTGCCATGTGATCTCCTCTGCGCCGAAAGATGAGGAAAAGTAGTACTTAAGTGTCAGGGACAGACTGAAAACAAGGGCTATCAAAGTTGCAGGAGGGACCAAGATTAAAAACAAATGAATTGTTGCCCAAGAAGTGCAAATACAGGTAATAAATTGCATGGTCTGGGGCTCAAAGGAGTCCTTGACCCATGTGTATGACCATAGGCACTTTCATATGTGGTTGGTAAGAAAACATAGATTCTCACTCTTACCTACAAGGAGCAGAATTGCTAGCCATAAGAACATCCCTGCTGGATCAGGCCAAAAGATAATCTTCCTACATCTCACAGTGGCCCACCACATGCCACAAGACCACAAAAGACCTGCATCCAGGTGCTCTCCTTTGCATCTGGCATTCTGAAGTAGCCTTCTTTAAGAGGTACCATATATACCCATCATGGCATGTGGCCTGTGATGGACTTTTTCTCCAGAAATGTGTTCAACTCCCTTTTAACGCCATCTAGGCCAAATGTCATCACCACATCCTCTGGAAAGATCAGAGGGCAGACTAATTACATGCTGGGTAAATATGATAATTTTTTTCTACACCTCTGTTCTTGGTATTGACTATATACCAAGACCTTCTGAATGCTGTAGAGATCTTCAGCATGGTGCCTCTCACCAGCACAGACTCATTTAAAATGGCTGGCAAAAGCTGCTGTCGGTAATTTCCAAAGGGGTTGGCACTAGCTAGTCCCAGGAGCCACAAGAAGCCTTGTGATAGTGGCACCAATGTGCCTTATCCACCTGCCTTCTGGAGCCATTCCAGGGAGAGGTGACACCCCATGTAGCATTCAGGACTACTCCAAAAGCCTTCTCAGGCTTCTGAGACAATCTTACACAGTACTTATGGAAAATGTCTGGAAGCCTCAGAAGTATTTTGGAGTGATCCTGAACACTGCACAAGGCTCCTTGCCAGTAGGTAAGAATCCCAGAGGCAGGAGTGGCATGATATGGAGGGCAGCATTGTGAACTTACAGGTTGTGTTGCAGGGGCCAGGTCCATAACTGGTTGTGGATGCGATCCTGAAGATTCCTGCAACATCTGGAAAGTCTCTGCAGCATTCAGAGATATTTTGATGCTAGTCTCTGCTGGCTTCGTGAGGGGCTCTGCTGAATTCTTCTGATGGTACCCCCATCCTAGTACCTCTCATACCTTTCCCTACTGATCCCATAGAACCAGTCTGCTATCAGCTAGAATTTCCAGGAACATAACCTAAGTGAATAATCAAAATTACAGTAATTACAATATATAGGGCTGAAGGGATGGGTGAAGGGTCAGAGGGGAGGTGGGAGATGAAGCAACCGAATGCGCCAAGGGCTCAAAGAGATTGGCAAGGGCCATGGGAAAGAAAGGTTGTGCAACATCATTTGGAAAATGTGGCTAGCTATGACCACACTTCTGTACTCATTGGCACCCTTTGGCAGACATCCTCTAGTTAATTATAATCATACAGTAATTTAAATCAGTGATGTAGCTAAGGTGGTGCAGGGGTACTAAATGCACTGGACAGCAAGCTTTAGGGGGCAAAAACACTGAGCTTGACAATATCTATCTATCTTATGTATATACTGCTTTTCAAATAAAAAGTTCATAAAGCGCCACGGCTTACAAAGAAAATGAAAAAATTAACAGCTAATGGGTCTGGCTAAAATTGTGAAAAACAGAGTATGTATAAATAATACCATCATGTTATTTCATCAGAACAAATAATTTAATGCAGAATGCAATTAAACAAACTGCATTTGAATATCTGTATACAGTACTATGAAAAGTTATGCTCGATTAACCAGAAAATGAAAACGCAACTTCATTATGGAACGAAAAGTGGAGGCACTTTTTCAAGTGGAGCTCTTTTTTTATTTAGCAGAAGGAGAATAACCGTCCCTCTTCATTCTAGTACATTGTCACTAACCAATAAAGGGCACACTTTTTGCTGATTTAATAAGGGTGCAATCCTGATTTTAGGGCAGAGAGAATGTCCCAGCTAAGGCCAGTTTAGGCCTTTTCTGGTGCAGCTAGGCTGGCCCATCTAGCATTAGGCTAGCCCAAGTGCCAGATAGGCTTGTCTACAGTTCAGGATTGTGCCCTTAATTAATTTAATTTTGTGATTAATGTGGTGGGGGGTTTACAAAATTTATTTATTTAATGGATTTTTATCCTGCCTTTCTCTGCTATGCGGACCCAAGGTGGCTTACAACATGGTAAAAACAATAAAAAATTAAAACATAAAAACTTTTAAATGCATTTTAAAACATTCATGAGATGCACTAAAAATCAACAACCCACCCGACGTCTTTGACCCTAAGTAAAGATAGATAAATTTGGCTGCAATCCTAAAGACACTATTGATCTATTTCTTGTAATAGGGAAGCATGAAGGGTTTACGGCACAATCCAGAGTAACTACGGGAGCTCTTATGTCGACGTAAGAAAAATTTACTCTGGATTGCTCTATGAATTTCCCATCGGTTTCCACTAGGTGGAGCCATAACTACGCTGACATAAATGTCTCTTAAGAGCTTCCATTGTTACTCTGGATTGTGCACTTAGTTAATTAGTAAATTTTTCGTAACCCTTAGATGCCCATCCGGATCCAGAGTCCGGAAATTCAAATTTATGCAAATTAGGCTATTTTTAGAAGGGCATCTAAGAGCTCCCGTGATCCATCGTTACTCTGGATTGTGTGAACCAACATTTACTGCCCCAACACGTCATTGACGGACAAAATACACCACAAAAAGACGCAAATTGTATACACTGGAAACAAACCTTATTTTCCACAAAAGTGCGTGATTGAGAGATGGAATACAAAGTAGAATTAAAAGTTATTACAGCTCAATTCCATGCATGTCTATTCAGAAGTTCCACTGAATCCCATTGGGATAGTATGACCTATATAGGATTGAAGCCTTATTCCCATATGCTGACATGGGTATTCCATGTCAGTGTCACTATCAGTGGTGCAGTGCTGATTGCAACAGCAGGAAATTTAACAGACAAGGGTTAGGAGTGTGGCATATTAATGCATTTATTCCAGAGCGCTTCCTTGGGAAGGTTTTTTTAATATGATCTTTGCATCAGAACAATGGCTGTTGAAACTTACTGCCAGTAAATTTTATCACAGTTTGCATGCACAGCCCCTCCTTTGGTCTCAGGGATGACACATCCATACAAGTCAAACAGAACCATGCCTCCGTTCAGTGCTGGATCTTCTACTTCTATAAACACTATCTACATTACAGATGCATTACATATACAACTTATATGTATATAAACTTTTTTGACTGGTGGCTTCTTTGATCTATTGGGCCACGAGACTAGGGTCACCACATTTCTCAAAAAACAGGGACAATCCTGATTTTGGGGGGATTGTGTTCACATAGTGGCAAATGGGACAGAGGGTCATGTCCTGATTTTGTGGGAGAAAATTATGGCAACCCTACAGTAGATGCTTCTCCCCATTAGGGTTACAATCCTATTCACTGTCTGGGGTGGCAGGTTTTTTGCAAGGATTCTGAGCCAACGCAAGAAACACAGTTTAGGAACTGTTGGTTGCTTACATTTATATCCCACTATCCCCCCCAAAGAGCTGTGCGAAAAAAATGGTTCACTGCCACTGCATTTTTGTCTTCCAATAACCCTGCGAGGTAGGCCTGAGTGAGAAAGAATAAGTAGCTGAGAACCAAGTGAATTTTAAAGCTAAGTGGGGTTTGAACCTTGATCTGCCTGTTCCTAAACCAGCCATAGTTTCAGGATATTCAGATATCCATGAGTCTAGATTGCCTTCTGAGAATGGGTGTGTGGAAAACGGAGTTTTCCACATCTCTAGAAATCTCTCTTTTGTACTGACACATTCTTGCTTTCCCCCAAATGTATACATTTCTGACAACTGAATTACTTTGTGGGAATTCTCCGATGTATAAGCCGTGTTTAATCTCAGCTATTACTTCATTAGAAACAAACAAGGGAGCTCCCCCAGGTTTCTCTCTCAGGTTTTACCAGCTCCCAGGATCTCAAACTTGCTGGTGCAGTTTCACTTAAGTGCAAAGAGCTTTCAAACAATGAACCTAACCTAGATTCAGTTACACATTTTATTTTCATAAGAATTTTTTTTTAAAAAAACCTAACTCAGTTCAGTGCATCAGTGATCATTTATGGAGAAAAAGGCTTCTGTCCTGACTTTGGAGCATGTCCCACACTGAACACCACCACAGCTAGATTTACTTCTCAGCCTGTGGGTTGGGACCCCGTTGGTGTGTTGCAGCCTGATATCTCACAAATCATGGGCTTTGCATTGTCATCAGCCCTTGAGCCCAATCCTAACCATGTCTACTCAAATGTAAGCCCCATTGTGTTCAATGGCTCTTGCTCCCAGGAAAGTGTGTTTAGGATTGCAGCCCTTGTGTCTGTTGACTCTGGAGACCTCCAGACCCACCTGGAGGCCACACCAGACTTCTGCAGCCCTTCATTTACAGCTGGAAAGTCAATTCTGGGTTCCTTCCAGATTTGTGAAAGCAATTTCCAGCTTATTCCAGAGGTCTGCAGAGGCTTGGCATGTGAAAAGGTGGTGGTCGCTGTACTAACAGGGCAAGTTATTTCAGTAACTGTGTGTTTCAGTAACTTATTCCAGCCACATTGATGCTAGTTTGCTGTTGGGAACAACTATGACCTAACTATGGGCGCAATCCAGAGTAACTACGGGGAGTCCTAGCTCCGGTGTAAGAACAATTTGCTCTGGACTGCAATATGAATTTCCCATAGGTTTTCATTAGGTGGTGCAGTAACTACGGGTGCACGTAAAGTCTCTTACGTGCTCCTGTAGTTACTCTGGATTGTAGGGTATGACCTATATAGCTCTAGATGGCTTAGGATGTTGGTACTCAAGATGGGGTTGCAACCTTGGGTCAGGGGGGTTGCAAGAGTGTGGGATCCACCTTTTGGAATCTTGCACTGGACTTTCCTGGGAGCAGGGTGACCATATAACCGGAAATTTCCGGAGTTGTCCACTTTTAGCCTCCTTGTCTGGGTGAGCTCCAAAAGGCCTTCATTTTGGCTTCATTTTGGCACTTTGCAATGGTTACCCCACCATATCATATGTCATTGGATTTGTATTGAAGAGCAGAATCCAATGCAAAAATTGGTTTTGAAATACCTCCTTCCTATCAAAAGTTATGGCCAAAAACTAAAAATACAAAATATGCATTGAGCACTAAGGGAAAGTGAAAGTGCCCAATATTGTGGCTTTACGCGTGAGTAGACAAACATGTCATTGTTGACAGGAATGGCCAGGCTGAGAGGAATTCAAGACCTTGTCCTCCTTTTCAGGTTTGGGCAATTGGACATCCTGTTTGGGAGTAAGTCCCACTAAATACAATGGAATTTACTTCCAAGAAGACATGGAGGAGCTCCGTCATCATAGTGATGTCACATCCCAGTAAGTGTGATGGGGGTCCTGGGTAGATTTTTAAGTTTGAAAGGGAATCCTGGGCAGAAATGCCTGAGTCTCATTGGCTTAGGACTTGGGTTCTTGAAGGACTGGCTTCTCCTGTATGAGTCTAGCCATGTTCTGAGATCTTCCTACAAAAATGTAGGAACAAAAGCTAGCAAAACTATTAATCAGGTACCCAAACTGAATGCCTTGAGAAGGACAGCTACACAATTCTGCTTTATAAAGCTGATACCAGAAAAGGATGGAGTAAAAGAAAATGAAGTCAATGGTATCAGCTGATCTGCTTTGGAAGACCCTCAAAGCCACTCTCATCCCTGCATATTGCAACATCACTCATGTGGCCTGTTGGGGGTCAAAGTTTTCAAGTTGATCTCTATTTTGGTTGTGGGAAAATAGCAATTGCATAACAATTGCTAAAATATGTGTGCATTTGGGGGACAATAATAAAGGCTCCTTTGTAATTCACCAAGTAATGGTTTCTGCAAAAGTGCTTAAAATATTCAGGTGCTGATTTTCTGCAGTAAAAAGAGATGGAGAGCACAAGTCTAACCATGTCTACTCAAAAGGAAGCCCCATTGTGTTCAATGGGTCTTACTCCCAGGAAAGCATCTTTAGGATTGCAGGCAAAGACACACATTTTCTGTATATATTATTTCTGTGTCCTTATCCCACCACGACAGCAGAGTAGCCAGCTTGAAGGTGGCACACCATGTGTACAGCATTGTCAGGGTGACCATATGTCATAAGCACAAAAGAGGACAAGTCCCCACAAGTGAAGGTTACCCAAGAAAAACGTAGGATATGACAAAATAAAAGCTAAAACCCATCATATATATTGTTTTCATCTGGTTAATTCAAATACTAAGGCTGCAATCCTAAACACACTTTCCTGGAAGTGTGAACACAGTGAACACAATGGGGCTTATTTTTGAGTAGACATAGTTAGGATTGTGCTCTATATTACTTATTACACTTAAAACTATTACATATATTACTGCACATAGAGCACAGTCATAACCATGAGTACTCAAAAATCCTGTTGTATTAAATGGGTCTTACTCCCAGGAAAGTGTCTTTAGGATTGCAGCCATAATTTATTAATTCCAAGAAGGCTCCATGCTGCCTGCTCACAAGGAAAAAGAGGACAATGAAGATTTTTTTTTTTTCAGGACACAAGGCTAAAAAAGAGGACATGTCTTGGAAAAAGAGGAGTCATGATCACCCTGAACATTGTACAGTGATCCTCAAGGTTCGAGACCCTCCAGTGATCTTAACCTGCCTCATTCTTTACTGTAGTCTGTGACCTCTTGCTGTCTTCTTATGGTGCCCAGTCTTGAAATATCTTCCTCTACCGGCTACTCTGGTTCCCAGGCCTAACCCTAGACACAGAGTTGTCAAATGTGACTGAAGCAACTCCTGCAGATTTCTTCCACCCAACATGATGTAATTTTATTAAGCCAAGGAGTCTCTGTTGCCATCTCCAGGACTGTTTTCCATTGCCATCTGGAGATTGATGCTGATTCCTGGAAGGCTGCCAACCCTACCGACTCACATAACCGAAAGCACACACTCAGGGAACAGAGCACACTACTTGGAAGAGTAGTGATTGAGAAAGTGCTTTTTAATAATATATTCACTGCCTTCTTTTGACGCTCAGGGCAGCTGATAATAAAACAAGAATAAAAACCATTACGAAAAACACACTTGCCCTACAATCCAGAGTAACTACGGGAGCACGTAAGAGACATTACGTGCACCCATAGTTACTGCACCACCTAGTGAAAGCCTATGGGAAATTCATATTGCAATCCAGAGTAAATTGTTCTTACACTGGAGCAAGGACTCCCTGTAGTTACTCTGGATTGCACCCTTGGTTGAATTGTTATGAGAACAAAGTTAACCAAAGCAACTGTGGTAGCAAATTAAGGCTCCAGTCCTATGCATACTTTCCTGGGAGTGAGGTTGCTGTCCTATTCATACTTTCCTTGGAGTAAACTCTGCAAAAGAACCTGAATATGCTACCTAAGCAATAGCAATCATTGTGGTGAAACCAGGGTGACCATATGTCCTCTTTTATCCAGGACATGTCCAGGATTTTATCCTTCTGTCCTGGAAAAATTGCTCTATCTCCATTTCCTTGTGAGTAGGTAGCATGTAGCCTTTTGTAATTAATAAATTATATATAATAAATCATATACAATAGTTTTAAAATTACAAATAAGTAATGTAGAATTTAAATTAACTGCAAGAAAGGAATGTGTGTGTTTAGCTTTTATATTGTCATGTCCTACATTTTTCTTGGGTGTCCTACATTTTGGAGGGACCTGTCCTCTTTTTTTGGTTATGACATATACGGTCATCCTGGGTGAAACCCAAAGAGACATGAGGCACAACCCTGTCTTGCCAATTGCACTTTTAATTATTATCTAATTAGTGAAACAACTAACGCAGACTCATTATGTGTCACTTCAGACAGCTCATCTCAGTCCACTGTGGGAAAAGGGCCAACTCCCTTATTTCAAAAGTAAAATGAAATAAAGTGTGATCACTGCTTAAGGGATGATGGCCAAGACCAGGATGAGAAATCCTGAGACTTTGCAGTGATGTCTGTTCTGTGCAACTACAGATGTGACACATTGTAAATCAGTACAACATTCAATTCTCATTGTAATTCAGTGGACTCTCTGGATGCTGTATATTAATTTTTAAAGATGCTTGCCAAGTAAAAAGCAGGCCTCCGTCAGTCTCGAGAGACCATGGTATCGTGCTCAGCGCTGCATACGCTGCATGAGAAGCATGAAAGCCTGGGTTGGATTGTTATGGAGGATATGCTGTTACCCAAGCAGCAAATCCCCCCTCTCCACGCCACTGAATGAGTCCAATGGAAAGGCAGGAGCTCACCCTGTCTTGTGGGGCTGACCCGGGATTCAAACCCTGGCCTGCTGGTTAACAGGCACCGCGTCTTTACTGCTGGTATCCTGTTTTAAAGGCCTTTTGTCAGGTGGAAGAATAGTTGGGATGTACTCTGTGATGTGGGCTCGCTACAGAGGTAATATGGGTGGATGGGGCCAAGTCTCTGGTGGCCTCTCCCGGTCCCATTGCTAATTCTTCACTAAAATAAGTCCAAGGAGACACAGGAGGGATTTCCAATACAACACTTTTACTTGCTTCCATAATTGGAGGTTCCAGTCTTAAACGTTACACGTCAACATTCCCCACTTGAACACAGGTAAGTACCTCTTTTCTCCTCCCCTCTTAGAACTTAGAAGGGCAAGGCGCTCCTCAGGTAAGTCCAACTGTAACTATAAACAGGTAAGTATCAACCGGCATGCAGGTCCAGCCACCTGCTCAGCTCCTCCTGCCCCGCCTCCCTTTTTCCCGCTCTTCTCCCTCTTTATACGCTGGCCATGGGCCACGCCCCCGCAAAGGTCTCCACCACTCTGGTCGTGGTGGAGGGGGGACCTTACTCCACCAGGTAGGCCCATGGTCCAGCCCTGGCCTCCTCAGGCTAAAGCCCCCAGGGCTTCCCCCTCCTGGTTCCCGGTGTGCTCTAGCCTTCCTCTCCCTCCAGTAGGCTGCCACCTCTTGTTTCCTCCTCTGCTCCTCCAGCCATTCTCTTTCCCACAATCGCCTCTCCTCTCCTGGGTCCATAGTTCCTGTTAGCACCTCTTCCACCTCCTGCTCTCTTCTCTCTCTCTCTTGGGGTGGAGTACGTGGTGCTGTGTGTCTGGTGGCTGTCCCGCAACGGCATTCGGGATCTCCCTCCTCATACGAAAAGTCCAGCCACATCAGGTCCTTGGCTAGTTCTTCCTCTGGCGTGGGCCTCCTTGCACCACATACTCTATTCCTGCTCCCTGCCCCCAGTATCATCTCTCTCCTTGGTGGCTTTGGTTTTGCAGCTGCAATCCTATACACACTTAACAGGTACTTTTGAAATAAAAATTTCAAAATTTCTTAACAGTGTACTTTTTGAAATAAAAATTTAGAGGAGACATGCTTAGGATTATGCTGTTTCTTAATAGGCTATCAATCCAAGCTCAGACTGCATGACCAGGGACATAGAAATTGTTTAAAGTTTGGATTAAGGGATTAAGGTGGGCAATGGTGGACACTTACCACATAGACAATGGTGGGCACTTACCGGTTCGGGCCTACTCGCCTGAACCGGATCTTCCAGTTTCCTTGCCGCTGGCGAATCGCCAGCGACAGGAAAACACAAAAACATAGCGGACCGGTTCGGTCCGCCATGTTTCTGCGCCCACTGCGCAAGCTCCAACATTGGCGCTTGCGCGGTGCCTGTTTTGAAGCAGGCTTGTCCGCTTCAGGGCAGGCACAATGCAAGCGTTGATGTCGGCACTTGCGCGGTGCCTGTCCTGAAGCGGGCAAGCCTGCTTCAAAGCAGGCACCGCACAAGCGCCGACATCGATGCTTGCGTTGTGCCTGCCCTGAAGCGGGCAGGCCTGCTTCAGGGCAGGCACTGCGCAGGTGCCAACCTCGCCCCACCCCTGACCCCGCCCCTCACCCCTCCCACTTCCGGCGAACCGGATCTTGGGACAGGGCCAGCCCACCTCTGGACGGAGAAATTGTTTTAAGTTTGGAGCTCAAAGTATGCAAAGCAGAAGTGCATAAAAGATCAAGAGATCCACAGGCTGAAGTATAATTTGGTGCTCTGTGTCTTTCTGAAGTAGACATCCAATTTCTATGATTCTGCCTGCCAGTGGATAGGCAAAGGTCAGCATCCTTCCCCTTTCATTAACTGCACTTTCTGAATCATTAAATAGCAAGATGATCTTGCTTATTAAACTCTTATCTGATTTTTTTTTCTCCATGAGGGACTATGGTCACTACTTCCTTATGGTCACTATTTCCTTGCAATGTAATGAGACAGCAATGGAAAAACCCATTTGGAGCTGTGCACATTTTTCAAAGAATACAAATCAGGAATTTGATTGATTGCCTGCATTGCTGTAGCAAACTGGCTATTTTTAAACCTAAAGGGAAACCTTTTAATTTGATGGGCCAACCTCATCCTTATTGAGTTAAAACTGCAGGTCAAAATCCTGCTGATGAGATTATACCTGTACATTCATGGTTATAATAAATCCAGCTCAGTTACAACCTGCCAGCCTGATTTCAGTGAGCTTAAGTATGCCTAACTTTCTGCAAGTCTAGGCTAAGCTATGCAGAATTGGATAGATATGGAAAGATGGTACATATGGTGACTGCACAGTGTACACAGAAAAGATGTCAATGCTTGATGGGTCATGATTTCCTACACCACAGGAATGGCATAGTACTCCCATAATATTTCAAACTAGCAAAAAGCGTACCCACGTTGCGGGTGTAACATTTTCCCCTATGCCATCCCCCCGTGGTGCAGAAACACCCCATGTGCCACTTCCCCCCATGCGCATCATCCCCCATGCGCATCATCCCCCCATGTGCAACTTCCCCATGCGCATCATTTGCCGATGTGCAACTTCTCCCCATGCGCAACTTTCCCCCATGCGCCGCAACTTTTCCCCCATGCGCCGCAACTTTTCCCCCATGCACATCAACCCCCATGCACAATTATCCCCCGTGCACAACTTCCCCCGTGCACATCATCCCCCCATGCGCAACTTCCACCCATGCGCAACTTCCACCCATGTGCATCAGCCCCTCATGTGCAACTTCCCCCATGCGCATCATCTGCCAATGCGCAACTTTTCCCCATGCGCAACTTTTCCCCATGTGCATCCTTCCCCGCATGCGCATCCTTCCCCCCATGAGCATCCTTCCCTCCATGAGCAACTACCCCATGTTCATCAGTCCCCCATGCGAAACTTTCTCCATGCACAACTTCCCCGATGTGCAACTTTCCTCCATGCGCAACTTCCCTCCATGCGCAACTTCCCCCCATGCGCAGCATCCTCACCAGTGCAACCTCTTCCTCCAAACAACATCCCCCAGTGCACCAGGTACTGAGCACCCAATTGGCTGGAGGTTGGTCAGTCTCCCATGTTAAGTACAGGACAGAAAAACACGTTGCCCCCTTTTCAGCCCCTGAAGGGTTAAATTTCTCCACATGGTTCTTGGTGGGTGTTCAGGTGACAGAAGGAACTTCCTCCCAGAATTCCATGCTTCAGGCCCAGCAGTTGAGGCGGAATGTTGATGAGTCAGCAATTCTCAATGCAAAGTATAGGGAGGAAAACATGTTGCGCCCCTTTTCACCCCCTTCCGGTCAGAATTTCCGAAAACTGGTTCTTAGTGCACCCCTCCCTCACGGAAGGAACACCCACCCCAAATTTCACGCTTCTAGGCCCAGCGGTTTTGGCAGGGCGGTGATGAGTCAGTCAGTCAGTGAGTGATTTTTCTCTTTTATATATATAGACTAGACAATTGCATCTAGATATCCTTGATGTGACATCAAGCACCTGTTAGCACCATTATCAGAACAGCAATTTTGATATCATTCATATTTTTGATATTATATCAATATCATTAAAAAGATTATTTTGCTACAGTTGAGGGCTGTGGGTGGCGCAAGTGATTAAGACGCTGTGCCTATTAACCAGGCACCCACAAGACAGGGTGAGCTCCTGTCCTTAGCCCAGCTCTGCGACGCAGCTGGATCCAATCGTATTGGCTCTGCCTTTTCATTGGACTAATTCAGTGGCATGGAGAGGGGGGATTTGCTGCTTGGGTAACAGCCTATCCTCCATAACAATCTAACCCAGGCTTTCGTGCTTCACATGCAGCATATGCAGCGCCCAGCTCGATACCATAGTCTTCCAAGATTGACGGAGGCCTGCTTTTTAGGTCAATAAAATCACTTTGAGCTGAACTGGACTAGAACTGGGTTAAAAAAAAACAGGAACCAATGCATAAATAATTTTTGTATTTATTGATCCAATATTGATGCATCTCTTAAATTCAGGAAAAGAAAGCAAGACTTTTTTAATGCTGCAAAGAATGCAAATTTTTGAATTCATCTGATAGCAATTCCTTCAAATAAAGGTCAACATTTCCTTCTCAAGTAGGTAAGTAGGAATTTACACTAAGATCACAATCCTAACCACGTCTACTCAAAAGTAAGCCCCATTGTGTTCAATGGAATTTACTCTCAGGAAAATGTGTTTAGGATTGCAGCCTTAGAATGTCCTTGATTGAGGGTACTACAGAGATGATGCCTGATCTTAATGGTGCATCTTGCCACCTAGTGGGCAGAACAGAAAATCCAAAATAATTTATGCTGCAGTTTTACATCCTATGTCAGTGGTCTTCAACTCTTTTAAAGCAACAAACAAATAAGTATGAGACTGGGAACCCATCTCTGATTTTGCACTCCTCCTGGGCCGATCTGCCTATCCTCCCACCTGAGGTGTTTCCCCCTAAAACTGAACAGGGCTTAATCTTATGTGTTTAAATATCTCATTAGTTTAAAGATATAAACAAAAAATAATTGAAATCAAAGTGCTGCACTAAAATGTCATATCTTCTCATAAAATAAAGTTATACTGTTTTACCATAATATTTTATGTGAAGCTGCCATATTAAAATGAAATCACTTTTTCTTCTTCATTGTTTCTTTAAAAACATTATCAGTTTTCCCCCCTTTCTCTGGTCAGCACAACTCATCAGTCTTCCCGTTCCTGTGCTGATGTAGGGATACAAGCGCATGTCTGTGCATTGCCTAACCTTCCTGTAGTTGTGGCACATAAGTGTCTTGCGGCACTTTGGTGACACCCCCAGGTCAGCACAGGATTTCGCAAGGGTTTAGGCTGGCCTAAATGGAGATTAGGATTGCAGCCTATTAATCTACTCAGAAGTAAGACCCGTTGTATCCCTTTGTACTTACTCCCAAGAAAGTAAGAGCACAATCCTAACCATGTCTACTCAAAAGTAAGCCCCATTGTGTTCAATGGGTCTTACTCCCAGAGAAGTGTCTTTAGGTTTGCAGCCTAAGTCCCATTGTGTTCCTTAGTACTTACTCCCAGGAAAATGTGGTTAGGATTGCAGCCATAGGCAATCCTGGGAGTAAGAACTATGGAACATAACGGATTTACTTCTGAGCTGACATGCATAGGATTGCACTCAGTGTCTCTCAAGCACCATCACCAAACAATCTGGGATTACCAAATACCCATAAAATATGCACTGGAAATACAAGCAGCCAGCAATTTTAAATATGTGTAAAGCTAGCAAGCATTTCCACCTCCTCAGGCACCCAACATCAATCAGCTTGTTAGCTGTCCTCTTCTCAAGCCTCCCTTGAGAGAAACTGGGCCAGATGGGGCTTTCAAATGTAGAACTTCCCTGATGGCTAATTCTGGTTCATGGGAAAAGGCCAAAAATATTAGACATTTGGACCTTAGAAGTGGTCTTTTTCATTTGATACAAAAAAAATTGTTTTGTTTTAAAGGCTACAGGAAAGGGAGACATTTGAAAGAACATCAGAAGAACTTAACTGAATCAGATCAAAGGGGTCCCATCTAGTCCAGCTTCCTGTATCCCGCAGTGGCCCATCAAAGATGCACCACAATTTCATACCGTATATTGAGGAGTTTGGCATCTTTGTGCCATCCCTTGGACCTGGCATTCCGAGGTAGCCTACTTTGAAAAACAGAAGGCTGGGTATACCCACCACGTCTTTTAAGCTTTAAAGGAATTTCCCTCCATAAATCAGTCCAATCCCCTTTTAAAGACATCTAAGCAAGATGCCAATCCAAGCAAGGTGCCATCACACCTTGAGAGCCTAGTTTATCTCAGAATTGCCAGATGCAGAATTGCCAGAGCACCAGAATGCAGGTCTCTTGTTATCTTGTGTGATATATATGTTCTCATGGGGTGTCGTGCTAGTTCACCTCCTTGTGGTGTACCCCGATAGCACAAAAATGTGAACTAAACAACTAGCAACAATTGGCAGCCAGACGACACTGAAGAATTGGCTTCAGACAGACTACACTGGCAGACTACATTGAAGAACTGGCAACTGGCAACGACTAATTATGATTAACTGTAAAAATAGTAATGAGATGATCATGAGCTAATTGAGAGCCAATCTGGAATTAGAATAGGATGGGTGGTTTGGGGGCAATAATGTATATAAGACGGGCTAGAGGATTTAGGACTTGATCCCAAAGCTGTACAAGGGCCTGGTTGTCTCATCCTGCTGACCAATAAAGCTGATGCAAGAATCTACAGCTGTCTCTCTTCTTGCAGACTAACCTGCCAGCGGACACAAAACTAAGGATAGGTAATCAAATATTTAGATCAATGGCAATGGTACATCGACATCTGATTTCACAAAAGTCCACGTATTTGCCACATGCAAATGTATTTACTCGATTCTACTGCCCCATTGAATCTAATGTGCATCTTATCTATATATATATATAAACTAGCAAAAGTGTACCCGCGTTGCGGGAGTAAAATACCCCATATGACATCATCCCCCGGTGCATCAACTACCCATGCGCAACATCCCCATGTTCATCCACCCCATGTGCAACATCCCTTATGTTCATCCACCCTATGCACATCATCCCCCTATGCACATCATCCACCATATGCATGAGCACCCATGCGTATCAACCCCCCATGTGAAACATCACCCATGCGCATCTTTCCCCCCTGCACATCAGTCCCCCATGAGCATCAACTCCCTATGCACATAATCCCCCATGGGCATCAACCCCCCATGTGCATCAGTTCCCCCATGCGCATCAACCCCCATGTGCATCATCCCCCCAGATGCATCAGTCCCCCATGTGCGTCATTGCCCCATGCGCATCACCTCCCCATGTGCATCAACTCATGTGCATGTGACTCATCAACGCCTAGCCAATACTGCCAGGCATAGAAGCGTGAAATTTGGGGCGGGTGTTCCTTCCGTGATATGAACACCCACTGAGAACACATGTTCTGAGGGGCTGAAAAGGGGTCAACATGTTTTTGTCCCATGCTTAACATTGAAGGCATCCAGCCAATTTGGTGCCCGGTGCCCAGTTTGGTGCCGGTGGCTGATGCACTGGGAGGGAGGGTTCGGATGGGGGGATGTTGCATGATGCACAAGGGGGGTTATTGCGCATGGGGGGGAGGATTGGAGAGGATATGTGAAGCAAATTATTTTGCAGTCTTGTTGACAACTGTGTAGGGCTGTGAGTGGCGTAAGCGGTTAAGACGCTGTGCCTGTTAACCAGCAGGCCAGGGTTCAAGACCCGGGTCGGCCCCATAAGACAGGGTGAGCTCCTGTCCTTAGCCCAGCTCTGCAACGCCAGCTGGATCCAATCGTATTGGCTCTGCCTTTCCATTGGACTAATTCAGTGGTGTGGAGAGGGGGGATTTGCTGCTTGGGTAACAGCCTATCCTCCATAACAATCCAACCCAGGCTTTAGTGCTTCGCATGCAGCGTATGCAGCGTGAGCACGATACCATAGTGTTTCAAGACTGACGGAGACCTGCTTGACAACTACATGATGCGAATTTCTCACTCAGGACACTGAGATTCACAGCTCTGCAGATCAGTGTATGAAACATGCTTTATGGAGACCTTCTGTGGGCCTGGCAGTGATATCATAATGCTAGCAGTGATGTCAGAAGACTGGAAGTGACATCATAACACAGGAAGTAATATGACTAAGCAGGTGATAACCAGAAATAAACCCTTTTTCTAGGACTGGTTTAGAAATGCACAGAGACACTATGCAAGAAGACACTAGATTCCCTCATAATACTCCTGTCAATTAGTCTTTCTTTATAGCATAAAAATGAACTATCAATTTAATCAGAGACTTTCAATCAAAAGCTCAAAATTCTTGCAAAATAACATCAACTTAATTATAATTATTATAACTATAATATAATATAAATTAATCATAATTGGAAGAATAGAAACATGTGAGAACATCACATCTTTCATCCCAACACTAATAATACACATAATATGAAATGACACAGGTGGCTCTGAAACCAGGTCCCTATTATTTCCATCACTGCTTCCAAGGGAAGGGTGAGCCAGGGTGGGCTGCAATGCACTGAATCCCATGTGAACATTTGCATGCATCAAAACTGGGCAGCATGCATCCTGCCAATGCATGTAAGTCTGCCCTGGGGGCCACCCTTTCCCTGATGGTCAGTTTCTCCTACCTGATTGGATTTTGTCCATCTGGTTATCTCTTTCCCTTTAAGAAGTGTGATTGGCCAGTGATTTGCATAATCCCGCCCTATCTTCCACTGTGATGTTCAGCACTGTTTAACCATTTCACTGCCAGGAGACTCAAAAGGGGAAGTTCTGCCTCTCACTGGCTGCTCTTGAGTCAGATACACAGAGACACAACTGCAGGTGGGCAGAAATGTTAGGATTTGAATTTAATAATAAAACATATTTGTTCAGGCAAGTTGATTCCAGGCTGATGCAATACTGAAGAAGGCTGATGCAATCTAGCTGATGCAATCTGAAATTGCTCTTACAGCATGAGTCAGCAGAATTGGAAGTGCTGAGTCACTGGTCACCTGATTGACTGTAATATCTATAACTGATTGGTGTTTCACTAAATTTAAGTTTGTATGAGATTATTGCAATGTGTGGGTTACTGAGGAGGAGTATTTTGCTGTTTTGATACTCTGAAAGACTGAACTGTATCTGTGGACTGTTTAACTGGATTTACTGGGAATGGAATACCCCTTCAACTTGATGTATGTATATGACTGATTTACTGCTCTGACCTTGGACTGTGTTACTGGACTTATCTTCTGCCTTTTGTTTAAACAATATAGTTATCTTTAACTATAAACAGCTGTCATGTTTACTCTGTGCTGCTGCTCGTTCCGCTCTGTGCAACTACTCTGCTAAGCCCTGCACATCACCAGGGTCTTACACCCCAACACTGGTTACGGGCCCAGAGCTGGCAGTGTGCTACAGGTGAACTTTGCTGGTGTTGCTGGTGGCTATATTGATATTTGAAGGCAATTTCCAGAAGTTTGATTCCTGGAGAAATTCCAGTGTCCGGGTCATAAAATGGAGTCAAGTCTGCTATCACTGGGTGGATTCCCTATTACCCGTCTAAATGGGAATAACTACGCCACTTGGGCGCAAAAGGTGCGCTTACTCCTAAGAAAGGAGGGGCTCTGGCAAGTCATGTCCAACCCACCTAAATTGGAGGACTTAGATGAGGAAGACGATGCTGACGAAATATCTAAGTACCACCATGACAATGAGAGGGCATTGTGTTTCATTGGCTTAACATTGGAAGATCACCAATTGGTCCACATCAGAGGGTTTGAGTCTGCAAAACAGTGCTGGGACATTCTAAAAACTATCTATGTTCGTGATAGTGCAGGTGCTCAAATACACCGGACACGCAAGCTATTCCGAGCACGGCTCGCTCCCGGAGGGGACATACTTGCTCATCTTGAGTTTATGAAGCACACCCTCTATGAGCTGCAGGAGCAGGAGCTGATATTTACTGAACTCCAGCAGGCGTACATTGTGCTTTCATCGCTGGACGAAAGCTATGACAACTTCATCGCCAACATGGAGGTATTGCCACGCACTGAGATAACGATGGCAGGTATTACCAGCAGGCTGCTAGACGAAGCCAGACGGCGCAAAGACTCTGCACTGCTTCGTGATTCTCGCCAGACCTCCACTATTCGACGTGACAGAGAACAGCCAACTGAGGACTGCACAGAGCAAACGGCAAGAGCCTTCACTGTCAAGAAATGCTTTAAATGTGGTGCCGCTGGGCATATTGCACACCACTGCAAATCAAAAAAGGAAAGAAGTTTGGTGCTGCTGAAACCCATACTGGGGCTCATCTGGCTCTGACAGGCACAGATGGTCTGGGCTCTGATGTCTGGGTCGTAGACAGTGGTGCCTCTCATTCCATTGCAAAGCGCAAGGAAAACTTTGCATCATTTGAGCCTGTAAGTACTCAACAAGTATCTTTGGCTGATGGGCTATGTGTAAATGTGACTGGGGAAGGAACTGTATATCTCCCTTGTCTAGCTAAATCCTTAAACATGATTTGTGTGCCTACACTAAAATACAATCTCCTGTCTGTGGGTGCTCTGGTAAAAGAAGGATTCAAAGTATCTTTTGAAGAGGACCAGTGCCTTATCCAAGGAAGGGATGGTAATTCTGCTATTGCTATACTGCAAAATGGGCTATTTGTACTGAACCATGTAACTGCTCAGTCTGTATATGACAACAAGGTGCCCCATGATAACTGTATTCATTTGCTGCACAGGCGCCTTGGTCATGCTAATTTCAAAACTTTAAAAAAGACTGTAGAATTGTCAAAAGGAATAAAACTGAAACCTTGCAGCAAATATCTGGACTGTGAGGCTTGCAAGGAAGAGAAAACAAAAGCTGCTCCAGCCAAACGTGGCAGTGAATTTAAAACTACTGACATGCTCCAAATTGTGTTTGCCGACCTACTCGGTCCTTTCAAACCCAGTTTGGGAGGAGCTAAATATGTCCTGGAAATAGAGGACCATTATTCCAGATATGGTTTCTGTTATCTGCTAAAATCAAAAGATGAAACTTTTCAGCAGATTGCCAACTGGATTAAATTTGCAAAGCGAAAAACCAATAAAAAGTTAAAATGCCTAATTGCGGACAATGGTCTAGAATTTTGCAATCAAAAATTGCAGAATATTTTGGCAAAAGCAGGCATCTCCCACAAACGTTCTGCCCCATATCAGCCTCAGCACAACTCATTTGTTGAGAGAAGGGGTCAGACTCTGCAAGCAATGACTCACTCTCAACCTCACCTACCACACAGGTTATTGTGAGAACAGCAGGAGGTAAGAAACTAAACCTTTGTAAACTTTCTTGGAGATTTATTATTGACTAGCAAAAACGTACATGTGTTGCGGGAATAAAATTCCCCGATACAATATAACCCCATGCGCATCAACCCCCCATGCGCATCACCCCCCATGTGCAACACCAGCCATGTACAGTGTCCTCCCCAGTGCAACCCCTCCCTCTGAACAACATCCCCCCCCCACTGCACCAGACACTGAGCATCAAATTGGCTGGATGTTGGTCAGTCTTCCATGTTAAATATAGGACAAAAACATGTTGTACCCCTTTTCAGCCTCTTAAGTGTTCGCTTGGTGGGTGTTGATGTCACAGAAGGAACACCCTCCCCGAATTTAAACCTCTAGGTCCAGGGGCTGGGGCAGAGGCTCCATTAGCCAGGGATTCTCAATGGAAAGTATGGGAGGAAAACATGTTGCGCCCCATTTCACACCCTTCTGTTTGGAATTTCCAAAAACCGTTTTTTTGGTGGATCCCTCCGTCATGGAAGGAACACTCTCCCCAAATTTCACACTTCTAGGCCCAGAGGTTTTGGCTGGGTGTTGATGAGTGCGTTTTCAATTATATACAGTATATGTAGATTATATGAGAGATTTACTCTTTTCGTAAACCTTTGTGGTCTTAAATGGATAAGGTGCCTCGACAATTTCAGCGCCTTCAAAATGTACCATGAGATGAAAAAGGTTGAAAATTACTGTACAATAAAACCTTGGATTAAAAGTAACTGGGATTGAGAGTGTTTTGCAAGACAAGCAAATATTTCTAATACATTTTAATACACGTCTTGTTAAACAAGCCCCAAAATAGTCCCAGCTGGGATATGGCTGTCAGCACCTGCTCAGCCTCTCCTGAAACCAGACTATGCATGTCTACTCTGAAGAAAGCCTATTGCAGTCAATAAGGATAACTGCTGTGTAAGGCGGCAATGGAAAGGAGGTTGCAAGACCTAGCCTTGCATATCAGCTCTAAGCCCTACTTATCTGAGCAAGCTTAAGAGACCTGAGAAACTAAGAGCACAATCCTAACCATGTCTACTCAAAAGTAAGCCCCATAGTTTTCAATGGGTCTTACTCCCAGGAAAGTGTCTTTAAGATTGCAGCCATATATAATCTTATATCTATATATCATACCTATTTACCACACTGTTGAATACAATGGGACTTACCTCTGAGTAGGCATGCTTAGGATTGCACTGTAAATCTATCTGTGGCTGTGATCCTAACCACACTTTCTTTTGAGTACTATTGAATACAATGGGACTTACTTCTGAGTAGATGTGCTTTCCCACACTTTCCCATTGAATACAATGGGACTTACCTCTGAGTAGGCATGCACTGTAAATCTATCTATGGCTGCAATCCTAACCGCACTTTCCTGAGAGTAAGTACTATTGAATACAATGGGACTGACCTCTGAGTAGGCATGCTCAGGATTGCACTGTAAATCTACCTATGGCTGCAATCCTAACCACACTTTCCTGAGAGTAAGTACTATTGAATACAATGGGACTTATCTCTGAGTAGACGTGCTTTCCCACACTTTCCCATTGAATACAATGGGACTTACCTCTGAGTAGGCATGCACTGTAAATCTATCTATGGTTGTAATCCTAACCACACTTCCCTGAGAGTAAGTACTACTGAATACAATGGGATTAACCTCTGAGTAGGCATGCTTAGGATTGCACTGTAAATCTATCTATGGCTGCAATCCTGACCTCACTTTCCTGAGAGTAAGTACTATTGAATACAATGGGACTTACCTCTGAGTAGGCATGCTTAGGATTGCACTGTTACCCTACAATCCAGAGTAACTACGGGAGAACATAAGAGACATTACGTGTACCCTTAGTTACTGCACTACCTAGTGAAAACCTATGGGAAATTCATATTGCAATCCAGAGCAAATTGTTCTTACACTGGAGCAAGGACTCCACGTAGTTACTCTGGATTGCGCCCTAAACCTATCTATGGCTGCAATCCTAACCGCACTTACCTAAGAGTAAGCACTATTGAATACAATGGGACAAATCTGAGTAGACGTGCTTAGGATTGCACTGTAAATCTGTGTGTATATGTAGTCTTAGGTATCCAGATTTTCCTGGGAGCAAGCCCCGTTGAGTGTAAGAGAGCTTACTTCTGAGTAGACCTGCCTGGGCTGTGCCCCTGAGGGTGATGGTGCCAGGGAGGGGAGGGGAGGGGAGGGGAGGGTGCCAGGCCCAGAGCCAAGCCCAGTGCCTGGGGGGGGGGCAGAAGCAGAGCCACCCCCTCGCAAGCGCTGCCTGGGGGTGGAAGGGGCGGCCCCGATCCAAGAGGAGGGCTTTGGGCAGAGCCTGGGAAGGCAGAGCCGGAAGGAGGAAGGGGAGGGCTGGGCTGCCTGTGACGGCGTCGAGGGTCAGCTGAGGCGGAGGAGGAGCAGGCCCAGCCCAGCCTAGCCATGGCCTCCATCCTGGACCAGTATGTGGACTCCCTCTCCCACTCCGCCTCCTCCCAGCAGGGCCGCACCAGCCTGGGCATCCCTCACACCGGTAGGAGCCACAGCTGGACCCGCAGGATCAGGGCCCTCAGAGGACCAGCCACAGCCCTCACCCCTCAGCCTGCCCTGCCCCACTGGGTGGGATGGGCTCTCTGCCTGGGGGAGCCTCCCTGCCCTGCCCTGCCCCCTGGGCTCCCTGTGGAACTCCCCGCCACAAGATGTGGCCCCAGCCATGAAGGGCTCTGTGGGTGTTATGGGTATTCTGTGTGTGTACATGTGTTTTGCTCCTGTCACAGGATGTGTTTGCCATTATCTGTGGAACTCCTTGCCACAGGATGTGATGAGATACACACACACACATGTATATATACATATACACAAACATTATATACATATACATACACATATACATTCCTAGATGAAAAGATCATTACAGGTTACATGGGTATGTGTGTATTATATATGTATTACATATTATGTATGTATGTGTGCTTTGCCCATTATCTGTGGAACTCCTTGCCACAGGATGAGATGAGACACACACAAATTCCTACAGGAAAAGACCATAACAGGTGACAAGTCATGACAGGTATGGGTGTGTGTATTATGTATCTGTATCATGTATGTGTGTATAGATGTGTGTATGTGTCCTTTGCCCTTTTTCTTGGAACTCTGCCACAAAATATGGTGATATACACACACACATGCATATGTATAGATTCATATATTGTACACATACATAAATACACATACACACAAATTCCTATAAGGGAAGACCATCACAGGTTACAAGCCATATAGATACATAGATTAGATAGACGTAAGCCACCTCGGAATGCCAGATGCAAGGGAGGGCACCTGGATGCAGGTGCCATATGTGCTCCCTGAGTCATCTGGTGGGCCTCTGTGTGATATAGGAAGCTGGACTAGGTCCAAACTATGGCCTGATCCAGCAGAGACTCTTCAGTGAGCATGGCCTAGATCGGTGTTGTGCTACCTGTGGTGCAGGTCCCATCAGTGGTACTTGAGGCAGTGTCTGGTGGTACTTGTAGAACCCCTGGGCGCCTGCCACACAACAAACAGCAGTCAGAGGCTCAGCTGTGGCTTATGGTGATGGGTCAGGGCCTCCTGGTCTCCCTGTTAGATCATGCACAAGACCTTCTTTTTAACCTTGTAGGGAAGACTAGACTGGACTGGTAGGGTGCGAGTGGCACTCAGCGCTTACCATGGGGTGGTGGTGGTGATATGTTTTCCTTCCCCTCGCCCTTCATCCTAAGCTTTACCCAGCATTTGGTTTACCCAGCATTTGGTTTACCAGCATTTGGTCAGCCGGTAGAACTCCTTGCCACAAGATGTGAGGGTAGCCTAGATCATCATTTTAAAACCAGCAGGTCCCATCAGTGGTAATTTAGTATCTGAATGCATTTTTTTCCCATGAGGCTGGCAAGTCTTTGATTAGAAATCATATTTGTACTTTTAATTCTTTTAGGGTTGCATTACAGGGGAAAAAAACCAAACAAATTTGGCAGGTCTGTACAACATACCACCACAAAATGCACTACATCAGGCAGTAGTTAAAGGAACTCTCAAAATAACATAGATTTGTGGCTGCAGATAAGTTTTTTGGGGCAGCAACAAAGTTTTAAAGTGGTAAAACTTGCTTAATGATCTTTTATGACAACAGAAACCCTCCCTGAACTAAAATCTTCACTGGGATGTTATATGCACAGATACCGTAATCACTACAGGATATACTGTATCATATTTACTTGACTCTAACACTCACCTTTTCCAGCCAAATTTAGGTTGCAATCCTAAAGACACTTTCCTGGGAGTAAGACCCACTGAACACAATGGGGCTTACTTTTGAGTAGACATGGTTAGGATTGTGCCCTTAGTCTCCAAAATCAGGGTGCACAATTAGATTCAATGGCACACTAGATTCGAGTGAATATGGTATTTTGATTATAAGTTTAGGTCAGTATTTTGTTTTACAGTTTACTATATTGTAATAATAAAAATGTAACGTTGTCTAAAGTGGTCCAATTAGGTAAAAATCATTAACATAAACCAATTGTCATATTATTATTATTGTGATATAATTCATTGGATGCAGTAAAATTTAATTTTGCACCTTTGCAGCTGTGCATTACAATGCCAGTAAACTTTTTTTTTTTACCCTCAAGCCTTTTAAAATTGGGGGATTGGATTCAGTGGTGCATTAGATTTGAGTAAATACAGGTAATTCAGTTCTTATGACACCAGCTATTTTATGCTGCAGCCTTTGTTTTAAAGGCATAATGTCGTCCCTAGAGAGGGTTGAATTTTTATACCATTTTGCTAGATTTTTTTTGGAGGGGGATGACTGGCTGCTACTATACCATCTTCAGGTGTGCCCAGAATGGTACAAATGCTGGGAAGTTCTTCTTTCAAAGAGAACCCCATGCTCACTTCTTTTTGCATTCTCTTTAGAAAAAAAAAGATCCCTATTCTAAAAGTGATTTTTACTGGATTTACCTGAATCTTGTATTTTGAAACTAATGCACCATCAAATCTAATACACACTGTGATTTTGGAGACTTAGGCTGCAATCCTAAATTCACTTTCCTGGGAGTAAGACCCATTGAACACAATGAGGCTGACTTTTAAGTAGACACGGTAAGGATTGTGCTGAAAAAGTGAGTGTCAGATTGTTAGATTTGAGTTAAGAGAGTATATATGATGTGGAGGTGGGGTTCTGCACATATACCTCTTTAATATATAATGGTTGGGAGGGAGGTGCACAATCCAAGGCATGTAATCAAAGGCATGAGTTTAATGGTGTTTACTTCTGGGTCAATATGCATAGGATTACATAATAGGATAAAATACAAAATATCCTAACATATAAAACAGTCTTGTTTTAGGCTGTGTTTGAAATATATTTATGGTATGTTCTGGAACATGAATGGTTCCTCTTTTCTGTGCTTGTTCTTTCAAGTCAACATTTTCCCAGGCTCACCATGCTGCTTAGAAAAAAACCCTTTTGGTGTCTGGTGTCCATGATTTCCTCTCCTCTGCCAATGAAGCTGATATTCATTAACATAGGAAGAGACCCACAACCACTCATCCCTTTTTTGTTGTCCAGCCTGAGGTGATGCGGACAGATCTTCTATAAGATTACGAGATACTTGGGCCTAAGAAAAATGAATCTCTATGAAGGACAGATCTTACACTATCTGTTGCTGGTGCCCCATAAGCCCTATTCTGCTAAAGATATTTCTGTTTTGTTCCGCAAGCGATGATGTTATTTTCTAGTTCAGTGCAAACTTTGAAATGGCAAATTTTGCCCTGGGCAGATGTTAGAAATGCTTGTTTAATCTTCCAAACTTTAGAAGACTTTCCATTTGTCTAGTAAATAGCACAAAGAACGTACTTGGAGATTTCCTCCATATATTCCACCGTTCCCCCTCAGACTGTCAGAAAGGACCCATCTATATATCCTACCCCTGGTCACATTGGGTGGGACACTAAATGGGGATCTTCTCTGTGGTGGCATCATAGTTATGGAACTCCTAAGAATTGTCTCCTTCCTTGCTGAGTGCTAGTGGGAACTAAAAATATTTTGTTTCGTTTAGCTTTCCCCGAACTTTTGTGGTAGATTGGGGGGTTATGGTAGTTCATGGTTTATAACATGTTTATTCTGACTTTTTATCTAGAGTTGCCACAATTATCTTCCACAAAACCAAGACAGAACCAAGATTACCAATATGTGAGCACAATCCCTGAAAACTACAGTACTTTTAAGGAATATACTGTACACTTAGGAGATGAAGGTTCTGTTTTCCATGGTCGTTTGTAAAACATCTGTGTTGCTGTTTTATTTTATTTTAAACTGGTGGTTTCTTTCTACCTTAAGGCTATGTGAATGCTCGGCTTGAAAAGGAGACACCAATTTTTAACAAACAGAGGATTGATTTCACCCCTCCCGAACCAATTAACAGCCTGGTGGTCTCCTCGAACCAGCTGTGTATGAGTCTTGGGAAAGACATACTTTTCAGGTAACCGGTTCAGAGTCTTTTACTAGCTCGTTTCTTTTCTTGAGAGTTCTAGAGATGATGGAGTGTGGGCAATACAAGGACCATCCCAGAAGAATAAGTTCTGGTCCATGATGTTCTGTTGAAATGTTGAGAAGGTTGGGAATCTTGACTTTGCTGCTCTATATCTAAAAAGTCAGCGTGATGGCAAATGTTTGTTGTTTTTCTTTAATGTAGAGGAGCTGATGATGGTTCTCTCCAAAATAGCCTGATGGGTCACTTCAAATTTTAAATCAGAACATGTGCACCTCACTTTTCAGAGCTGTTGCATGTTGAACCAGAGCACTGGAAGCTGCCTTATATCAGGGTATATCACTGGTCCATGTAGGTCAGTATAGTTGACATAGACAAGCAGGAGGTTGTTCAAGGTTTCAGGCAGAAATCTTTCTCTGCCCTGCCTAGTGATCCTGGGAATTGAACTTACACCACTTGCTTTGCATATAGAAGTTCCCACCGTTGAACTTCCACCCCTGCTGTATCTTGGCAGAATATTTAATGTAAATGTTGGTCACATTATTCAAGTATACACAGACCATGATATGTTTCCGGGATGTTCAAGACTAAACAGTTAAGCACTCTCCTCTTTCTTGTCATAATAGGTAAACTCAATGGATTTGTCAGTTTACTATGTGCTTGTTGGTCATTTAGTGGAGAATAGTAAACTGCAGATGATGATTAAAAGATTCTTTAATAGCTGGAATGATTTACAGCCAAATCCTATCTAACTTTCCAGCTGTGGGGTCACTCTATCAATGGAGTGTGTGCTGCATCTTGGGGTGGGATGGTAGTTATGGATGCCCCCACAAGAATGTGGTGTCCTCATGGAAGTTTGCCAACCCACCATGTTTTGTTTTTATGAAATTGCCATCTCTGTATTTTTCAGTGCCTGTATTTTCCAGTCCAGAAATGAAATATATAATTCTACAAAAGGGAGAATTATGATTATTGGGAGTTTTCTCATACAACAGTAAAACAATTGCTCACATGCCCTACAATCCAGAGTAACTATGGAAGCATGTAAGAGACTTTACGTGCACCCGTAGTTACTGCACCACCTAGTGAAAACCTATGGGAAATTCATATTGCAATCCAGAGCAAATGGTTCTTATACCGGAGCAAGGACTCCCCGTAGTTACTCAGGATTGCGCCCTAAGTTACTAAATGCATTTTATTGTTGGTCAGTTTTACAGACATCTAATACCTCAGACAACTTTGTTGAGGTGTCCAACCCAATCCTGGGTTTCTCTGTGCCTGCTGTAGCAGCATCTGGAACCAGCCAGAGGTTTCCTTGGAAAAAGCAAACTTTCATCCCTTTCCCACCCAGGAAAGCCCCAAGCTCCTTCTGGCCCACCATTGAGTACAGGACATTGCGGAGCCAAATTCAGCCAATCAGCCCCCCATCTCCCCCCACCCTCATTCCCTACACCTATCCCCCAAAGGACTTTGGTGGTCACACTTACCACTAGTAGTGGTGCATCCTCCTTCTGCAAGTGCCGGACCTGGTACCTGTCTGTTGTGAAGCATCAAAGTTTCAGTTTCTCCTACCATTCAGTAATGTTGTGTTTTCCCCCTTCTGTGTAGACTTGACCTGGCCAAGGCAGATGAGCCTAACCAGGTAGAACTTGGACGAAAGGATGAAGCCAAAGTATACAAACTCTTTTTGGACCACACAGGTGAGGTGAGGATAGGGGGTTGTGCTCTGGATGTTTATCTTCAACATGAATGTTATTTTCTAAAACATACCCCCTGGTTCTCACCATATATTTTTGTTGAACTTTTTGTTGAAAAGCAGTGTATAAATCCTGTTGATTGATATTATTAAATGACCCTTATTGTCTTTGAGAAAAGTTTTGTGGAATTTCTTTTACGCATGATTGTTAATGATTCAGGATTCCTAAAATTGAAAGATCAGCCACCGTTAGATAATATCAAAGTTCTCTAGATAATAATTATCTAGATAATAGTAATTATCTAGGTAATATTTATTATAGATATTTATTATATCTATTTATTATAGATATAATATTTTCTAGATAATTTTATAATTATCTAATGATATCTAGATGATATAAAATTATTTAATATCTAGATGATATGAAAATTGTAATATATGTAATATGTTTGCTACTTTTTCCAGAATACAAGTATAACCTAATTATATGCAATTTATATTTATGTGATTTTGTCTCGGAGTGAATGTTAGCTCTTTAAACTGAAAGATGAAAACATTTTTTTGACGTAGTAGTTAATGGCTTAAAGGCAGCCTGCTTACCCGTGCAACATGGAAGGCAATTAAGCTTGCCTTAGCAATAATGGAAATAATGAAGAGTTCATTATTTCAACAATAATGAAGGTTACAATAGTTTGATCAGTGCCCCGATATTAACTACGCAGTAATTTATAAGTTGGTATCGTAGTAATTTTTTTGAAAGGTTGCTTCTCTACATTCTCCATCATTTGCAGCAGGTATGTCATCTAACGGTAATAGCTGCCTTGAGAATAGGGTGGGATACAAATAAAGTAATAATAATAATAATGTCAGATATGCACTCATAAAGCAGTGAAATCCTAGACAGCATTAGAGATGAATATAGTTATCAGCATACTGTTTTCATACTAAAAACATGTGCAACTTTCACATGTACAGAATGAGATAGGCTGAGATTTCTAAGAAAACAGGTCTTTTGTGGCTATGTACCTGTTGAACAAAGTGGGTTACACATTTTATAGCATGCGCTCGACAGGCTGTTAGCTTGACACATCTCATACTTGGGGATTTTTTTACAATATTTGTAAAATATATTTGTTAAATAAAATTTTTGCAGAATTCCGTAACCTGTCTCAGTATCTAAGGCTGCACCTTGGAATGGAGTCCGATCCTAGCTACGGCTTTCTGCTCATGATTGTCTGTTCCTTTGATAGGATCTCATCTCATCATTGCCCTGAATACTAGCGAATGCCTCTATTTGAACCGAAATGCTCAGAAGGCAAGGCCGTTGTCCCGCTGGAAAGGCCACTTGATTGAAAGTGTGGGCTGGAACAAGTCATTTGGCACAGAAATGAACACGGGGCCCATTTTGGTTGGAACATCTCAAGGCCACATATACGAAGCAGAGATTTCGGTCAGTGACAGCAGCCTCTTTGGCACTAATCCGGATCAGTATTTCCGCCTCATTTATAGCTTAGAGGAGGAAGTGGGACCTGCTCCTGTGTGCTGTCTGGAGATTGAACGAGGAGTTGATGGGAAATGCTTCATCATCGCCACCACTCGCAAGAGACTCTTCCAGTTTGTTGGCAAGATTCCAGAAGGCGCCGAGCAGCAGGCCTTTGGCGTGATATTTAGCATGTCACCGGATCACCTGCCTGGCTTCCGTGAGTTTCCGGTCAGCCTTGGCTACAGTGAAATTGCTTTCTACACTCCCAAGCTTCGCTCTTTTCCAAGTACATTTGCTTGGATGATGGGAAATGGTGTCTTGTACGGATCACTGGACTATGGTCGCCCCGACTCCGTTCTAAGTGATGAGCAGGTCTGGGAATACCCTTCTGATGTTGATGCATCAGCCAACAAGCCCATCTCCATCGTGCTCACTCAGTTTCATTTTCTGCTGCTATATCCTGACCGAGTGAAGGCTGTGTGCACACTGAACGGGCAACTTGTCTTCCAAGATGTATTCTTGGAAAAATTTGGCTCCTTAAAGCGCATGATCAAAGATTCCTCCTTTGGGCAAATCTGGATTCACACAGAAAAGGTTGTGTTTCGGTACAATGTGCAGCGTGAATCCCGAGATGTGTGGAAGATGTATATGAATATTAGCAAGTTTGATTTAGCTAAAGAGTATTGCAAGGACCGCCCTGAGTGTCTGGATATTGTGTTAGCCAAGGAGGCTGAATATTGCTTCCAGAACAAGAGATACCTGGATAGCGCCAAGTGTTATGCGTTGACTCAAAATTACTTTGAGGAGATTGCTCTGAAGTTTATTGAAGCCAAGCAGGAAGAGGCACTGATGGAATTTCTGCTTAAGAAATTGGTTAGCCTCAAGTCCTCTGAGACCACTCAGGCAACTCTGCTGACTACTTGGCTGACAGAGCTGTATTTAAACCGCCTGGGAGTGCTAGAAGGGGACTCTTCAAAACGGGACCTCTACGAGAAGACCCGGGACAAATTCCGCAGCTTCTTGGGCAGCCCTCGAAACAAAGAATGTCTGTTCAATAACCGCGCAACTATCCATGAGCTGTTGGCGAGCCATGGAGACACAGAGCACATGGTACACTTTGCTGTCATCATGCATGATTACGAGCGGGTGATAACCCATTACTGCCAACATGAGAACTACAACGAAGCCCTCGAAGTCCTGTCCAGAATCAAAGATGTGAATCTCTTTTACAAGTTCTCGCCAGTCTTGATTCAGCACATTCCCAAGAAGGTGGTAGATGCTTGGATTGAAATGGGCAGGAAGCTGGATGCCACCAATCTCATCCCCGCTCTTGTCAACTACAGTCAGAGTGGGAGCACCCAACAGTTTAGTGAAGCCATACGATACATGGAGTTTTGTGTGCATGAGTTGAAGGAAACGCAGGAAGCCATTCATAACTACCTGTTGTCGCTCTATGCTTCATGTCGCCCTGACTTACTGTTGTCGTACTTGGAGCAAGCTGGCACCTCCTCTGATAGCATCCACTATGACTTGAAGTATGCGCTTCGGCTGTGTGCAGAGCATGGCCACCATCGGGCTTGTGTCCATGTTTATAAAGTTATGGAGATGTATGAAGAAGCTGTGGATTTAGCCCTGCAGGTAGGTGTTAATACCATGTGATCAGTGAACCAGATCAGTGAGCCTGTGACCAGTGGAGGTTCTTGAAAATTCAAAGCCTATGATACTTCAAAGCCTATGAGAAAAGGGGACTACTTAAGGTTGAATTGGGAAAAACATGCTCATATTTATCATGCAGACTTCAAAGAGTTGTAGGTACAGCATTTCCTAACATTAAAGGGTGGTGCACCTTGACAATTTTAGTGTGTCATCAGGGTGCCATGAGATTAAAAAAAAAGATGAAAACAATTTCTCCAGAGCATGGATGTAGCCATTGCTGTACTGCCCCATTTTTCTGCCCCTAGCAAGCAGGTCAGATCCCCCCCCCCCGGTTCCAGTCAGGTCAAAGTCACACATAACATGAATTGGCAAAATTGCATCCAAAAATTCTGTAGATAATTATGTATTCTATTAAAGACAATATCCGTCCTCAACCTTCTTGTAGTACTATATGGCTGCAATTCTATCCACACTTACCTGGGAATAATTCCTATTGAATTCAATGGGAATTACTTCTGAGTAGACATAGTTGGTATTGGACTGTATATTTCATTAGGTGACTCTAATGCAATGGTTACTGGAGAAAAAGATGCATAGGTGTTTTCCTTATTCTGGGTATGTGATATAAGGATATACCATGGGATTAACTGGGAGTGTAGGGCTTGGGGCACTTTGTATGACAAAGCACTGTTGGTCCCCCCCATTGATGGTACCCAAGGTCCTGACTAGCTGGACTTCAGCTGATACAAGGGGTTGGGAACTGCAGTAGATGCACATTTGTTTTTGGAGATTTTTTTCCAGCATGTGATCATCTTAGACAACATGATGCCTCAGATAGAGCAAAATAGAGCTGTTTTTCCCACACTTGTCATGCCACTGTCTGCTATCTTCTGTCAAAGGATGGAGTTGCCCTTGAGCAGAAACATCTCTAAGATGAGTGTTTCCCATCTGAATGAAGACATTTTTTGAACATTGTAAACAAGCATGTAGGCTCACATTTGTGTTTCTCATGTTTCTCAAGCATGTAGGCTCATGTTTCCATTTTTCACTGTGTTCAGCTGGCCTTCTGTGTTCTTGATCCTCTCCTTTTACCCAACCCATGGTAGGGACAAAGCAGAAATCAGGCTGGGCACCCATGTAGGTTCTGTTTTGTCACATCAGGGATAGGTGACCAATGACCTCCAGCTGCTATAAGCAACATCTGATATTGAGAAAACTGGCAGACAAAAGAATCCTTGTATCAGTATTCTGATCTGGTGCTTCTTAGCAGAGCCTCCTTTCCCCCAAACACATTAGCAAGTTTGTAAGAAAATGGCAACTCTTTCTTTTTATTTCAGGTGGATGTGGATATGGCCAAGTCCTGCGCAGACCTCCCTGAAGAGGATGAGGAATTGCGGAAGAAACTCTGGCTGAAAATTGCACGACATGTTGTCCAGGAAGAGAAGGACGTCAAGAAAGCCATGGCCTGCCTTTCTAGCTGCAACCTCTTAAAGATTGAAGATGTCCTGCCTTTTTTCCCAGACTTTGTGACTATTGACCATTTCAAGGAAGCCATCTGCAATTCTCTGGAGGCCTACAACAAGCACATAGAAGAGCTGAAGACAGAGATGGAGGAAGCAACACAGAGTGCCAAAAGGATTCGGGAGGACATTCAGGAGATGAGAAATAAATATGGCTCAGTGGAGCCCCAGGAAAAATGTGCAGCATGTGACTTTCCGCTCCTAAACCGTCCCTTTTATCTATTCTTATGTGGTCACATGTTCCACTATGATTGCCTTCTCCAGGCAGTCTATCCAAACCTACCTAGCTATAAGCAGGCCAAGCTGGAGAATCTTCAGAAGAAGCTTTCAACCACGAGCCAGCCCTCCAAATCCCACCATCGTGCTAAGGACACGGATGTGACTGGCCAAGGAAAGGGCCAGCCAAGTCGGGAACAGGTGAAAGCGGACATTGATGATATTGTGGCAGCTGAATGTGTATACTGTGGGGAACTCATGATACAGTCTATTGACAAGCCTTTCATTGATCCAAAGCAGTACGAGGAGGAGATGCAGAGCTGGCTGTGAGGTTTAATAGGTCATGGAATGGTGAGTCCAGGTGACCGAGTTCCAGGTTGTAACCAAATAGATTCTAAAGATGTTTGAATAAGTATTACATGATTCTTACTACCTGCAAGCCAGTTCTGCAGGGTGAAGGTATCAGTGATGGTCATTAATAGTAATGCATGTTGGCTCCAAGCAGCGTTACTGGAGCTCTACAAAGCATCCTTGACATCCAGGAGGTTTCTATAAGAGGTTCTTTAACACTTGTTTTGAATGGAATAGTACAGTATATTGTTTGGGGGGAGAACTGAAAGGTATTGCACATGTATCGCATCTGGGCTGTTTCCATAAACAATTAAGATGGTGTAGGGATGTCCATTTGCATAAAAGTGATTTTTCAAAAATGGAGCTTCTCCTTTTGTTATCCTTAGTGATGAGTCATATAGAAAAGGGAAGAAATTATGCACAGGCCCTGTTAATAAATACTTCCAAGCTTCAGAGTGTGCAGTGCTCAGGCAAAGTAGTCCGGCATAAACACTATATTTTTAAAATCTGTTTGAGGTTGTATCATTCTGTTTTTCGCGATACCCGAAGGGTCGTTTTGGGTTGCTGGAAAAATGTTACTATTTCCTGTAGGATTTTTTCATTTTGTACACAGTAAAAAATAACACTATGGGAACATTTGAACAAAATCCATGCTGATTCTGTTGCATGTTGTATGACCAGTATGATCTTTCTTGACTGTGCAGTTCCCCAGCTGATGCAGTAGTTTGCCATGAATGGACTAAAACAGAGGTCCCCAAACTAATCGGGACCATGACACCCTTTGCACTCACAGGGCATTGCATGGCAATGTGCACCCTCTTCTTCCTTGCTTGTCAGATTCTCATTGCTTGAAATCTTGAGAGGATGTGTGCTGTTCTCACAAGATTTTGCATGATGTTGTCCTTGTTGGCTGCAAAGAAGAGGCCACGCTGCACAGTGAGAGAGGAAGCCATGTGCACCACTGTGGCACACACTTTGGGAACCTCTGAGCTAAAATAAAATCCCTCATATACTACCATCGGCATAAAGCTTAAGGTCTTTCAACAGAAACTTAGAAATATATGTATCAACACCCCGTTGATTTGAACCATTTATGACTCATTTTTAGAGAATCTTTAATGGAGAAGGGGAAATTGTTGCATTTGGAGCAACAGGTGAATGTGTGGATTCAGAGCTGAAATTGATTTCCACCATCCCCAAAAGTAAAACTGTGTTTTCTATACACTGAAGAAATAGTATTAGGTCCTTTGCTGGGCATTTTCAAATTTTTGAATTTTCTTTCGACTCAAGTTCAGAATTCCCTTTAATAGTGAATAAAGGAACTTTTGAACTAGAAGGTTTCTGTGGTGGAGTCCCTTCAAGGGATGTGCCTCAGTTATTGTTATTTTTTCTTACTGCACATAAAAAATTCTTGGGATGATTGCCTTACTGTGGTTTTTTGTTGGATGCCTGGAATATATATCTTGTTTATCTGCTTCTGGGATGTTGCTGGAATTAAACAATTAAGTACCCACTAATTTTAACTGAAAGTATTTAATTTGTATTGTTTGTTGCTGACACACTAATACACATTTACACATAATGTTAAAGCAGGAATAATGTAAGCAGAAACCAGATCTCCTTTTAAGCTTTCCAGGATGGTGTATTAACATTGATCCTCAGCAGTTCTTGTCTGTATTGTTTATTGTCAATAAAGATGGAATTCCTTAACTTGTAAAAATCCAATTTGTATTTATAAATAGGATGCAGGTAGTTAATGATTATCCAGCATTTGGTCAATTGACTGGTGAAATGAAGATGAAGTACTCTTAAGTACCTTAACTTTGTGAAAACAGCAACAAATACAGTATTTACTAGAATTTAATGCTTGTCTATTCAGCCAAATTTAGGGCACAATCCAGAGTAACTACGGGGAGTCCTTGCTCCGGTGTAAGAACAATTTGCTCTGGATTGCAATATGAATTTCCCATAGGTTTTCACTAGGTGGTGCCATAACTATGGGTGCACATAATGTCTCTTACATGCTCCTGTAGTTACTTTGGATTGTAGTGTAAGTCTACAAAATCAGGATGCGCTTTAGATTCAATGGTTAATTAAATTTGAGTAAATACACTATTTTGATTATAAGTATGGGGTGCGCATTAGAATCATGGGGCATTAGATTTAAGTAAATACGGTGCTTTAATCATCAACAGGTTTGAAACTTGATAGGTGAGTTTATTGACTTGCAATCTAAAGGTCAGAACAACTGATTAACCTACTAGACATTGGTAAAAAATGAGCTTTTGTCCTCTATTTTGGATAGATTTGTATGAGACATTATAATATTAGCTTTCTCAGTTCATTTCTTAATGATCCTTTGCATGGAATTTGTCTTCTTTAAATAGAAGAAATAAACTTTAAATTGACCTCACTGCCACATGTGGGGTCTATATTTTCATTGAGTTGTCCGCCACAAAACCAAAATCTCTTTCCTGGTTCATCACCAACATCTAGGATCCAGTGTATGTGCACGAGCATGCACGGGTACATGTGAAGTTGAAATGTCTTGCCCTAATATGCATCACTTGACACTTACTGATGTTGAACTGCATTTTTCATTTTGGTTGCCCATTCACCTAATTGGTTTGGAAAATTTGGTGTCATCTGCAAATTTGACACCAACTTTTTTTTACTTCTTACTCCAGTTTATTTACAAACTTGTGAAAAAGCACTGGACCCAATATAAGGGACCCAATATATGTATTTCCCTCCACCGTGGAAACTTGTCTGTTACCAGTAATCATTGCATAAATTAACCATTTTCCTTATTGCACAGCTGCCACATTTACTCAAGAGCTTTGGAAGTTTGTCAAAAGAGTGAAGGAGTTTATGAAAAGTTCTTTTGCAAGTTCAAATATACAATGTCAAGTGGGTTGTCTCTCTTCACTGACCTGCTGACACTCCAATAGAAGGTTAGTGTGGCTGTACTTTCTCCTTCAGCAAAGCTCATTCTTCAAGATATGTACGGTAATAATGTTATCTTTAGTTATATATTTTACAAATTGCTCTCTACAGCCATTATTAATTTTAATTATTTTAATTTTTTAGAATCCATAATTTTTTTCAGGAAATATTGGTGTTCCTTTGGCTATCTTTAAGTTGACATATCCTTGTGAGAATACTGTATCAGCAAATTAATTCCTTAAATTCTTGAATGCATCCATACCACCTGGACCTGTGATTTCTCAATTTTTAATTTGTCCATGTGCTTTAGAACGTCAGCCTTTTGTCACTTGTGTTGTACGCTGTACTTCACACTCCCTCCCTTGAAAGGCAATTTATTCCTCTTCTGTAGCCAGGGGTTTTCAATCAGTGTGCAGTGGAGTCTGCCTAAGGTGTGCCATGGGGACAGAGGCGACAGGAAGCAGATGCTTAAGAGAAGCAACCCCTTTTGAGTTTTGCGGGACATCACAAGCCAAAGGATGATCTTCAAAACTACTGCTGTTGCTTTGATCGGACAGCCTGGAAGAGCTTTGGGTGAGCAGGAGCCAAAGCGTGGCTGCAATCTTACCCACACTTTCCTGGGAGTAAGCCCAATTGACTATAGTGGGGCTTACTTCTGAGAAGACACATATAGATCGGGCTCTTGGTTGCGCTCTTTTCCTGAACACATTTGGCATTTCTCCTCCCCCCACTCCTCTCCCGTGCACAAAACCTCAGATCTCCTAAATACCCCTCTTATCGTCCTTCCCTTAAAAGTCTTCACTGTTCCAACGTCCAGGTCGGCTGCCTGGCATTCTCTCTCTTTCCCCAGTTCAACCCTGCACTTGTTTAAATCATGCCTCCTTGCTGCCCCTCACCCCACATTTCTCCAGGATACTGTTTTCTGACAGTTCCATTCTTTCAACACCTTTCAGTTATACCAAGAACTCATTCATTCAACATCTACTCCACTCTTTCAACTTCTCTTTGCTGATTTAAAGGCTAAAATTGTCTTCCTTAATGTTGATTTGCACATGACATGGTGTTCAAACTGTTTTTTATAATTTCCTTATGACTTTCTTCAGAAAATGACTATCAAATACAGTACATAAGATATTCATCACCTACACATGTCTGTTCATTTTACTGTAAAGTATTATGTAATGTAATGTATTACATGAAAAAGACTGGGGCTGCAATCCTAAAGACACTTTCCTAGGAGTAAGACCCTCTGAACACAATGGGGCTTACTTTTGAGTAGACATGGTTAGGATTGTGCTCTGGGTTCCACTTTTCAACCATTTTCACTGTTGGACAATTTGATCACCCTACTTCAAAACATTTTTCCCCTCTGTTCTAGAAAACACCTGCACTTCCTCTCCAAGCTTCTTGTTGACATATTTAATTGTATTAATTAAAAATAATTGTAATAATTAATTGCAGTGATAATTAAATAATGTAATTTTTTTATGAAGCTGACAAGTGTGCCTTGGTAAGTTTACTGTCTTGTCTGTTGTGTGAGATGAAAAAGATTGAAAAACACTGTTTGTAGCGAAGACAAGTGCAGACTTGTCTGCCAGTTTTATATCCCCTTTAAGCTTCCCTTTTATTCCCCTGTTGCTCAATGGTACATTTATTCCCCTGGTAGGTTTCCTGCTTCTGATGTGTTTGGAGAAGTTCTTATGTGCCTTGAATGTTCTTAGCTATATCATTTTATTACGATTTCAGCTTTTTAAAGGAAGCCTTGTCTTTTTTATAGCTTCTTTGCCTCCACATCTGAGCCATGCTGACATCCTTTGAGCCCTGGTTATATTCTAGGTGAGCTTGAGTTGTTGTTTTCAATAAACTTCATGCTCCTTGGAGAGATTAACTCTTTGGTGTCCCTTTTACTAATTTTTTAAGGTCCCAACTTCTAGCGTTAAATAAAAATATTTCTCATCATATCTACACGGTGTGATATAAGAACTCTCTCCTAATTTGGGGAAAAAAGAGAATTCATCCTAAATGCCAAATGCAACAGCATTGATAGCAGGTGGAAAACTTGATCAGTGGCAAGCAGCAGGTATCCTGAGCAGGCCAAATAAAATTTAACTAGGAGTGCAAACCAAGATCATGAACATGCCATGTTTGTGCCACCATGGGAGTTGGGGAGGGCAGGACAAGGATGCATCTGTGTCTCCTTGTCCCAGAAAAGTTTATGCTGGCAATGGTCTCTGCTGGTGTAGAGACTGGGGAAGGTGGTGGAAGAGGGCATTTTAGGGGTGCAGGGAAAGTAGGTGGTGGGCAGGCTGGTGGGTGGATCAGGCGTGGCAGGGGATGGGACCAGACTCCAGCATATAATCCTAGGAGACTGAAGCACACAGGGCTCCAGATGATGGGAGACTGATGCATGCAAAGGGCTCCAGGCACAGAGAGACAGATGCGCGCAGGGGTGTGCTCGACACTTGCAGAAGACCACCAAACCACATGGAGAGGCACGTTGCAGGAAAGGTTGCATTTGACAACTTTGTATCCATGTGTATCTTTGAAAGTTTGTATCTTGCAGGGATGTTTACATCTATGAAAGTTTGCAGCTTGAAAGGTTGTTTAGTTGAGGACTTACTGTATAAATCAGTGATTTCCAAACTTTTTCATCTCATAGCACACTAAAGCAGGCCTCCGTCAGTCTTGAAAGACTATGGTATCGTGCTCAGTGCTGCATACGCTGCATGCGAAGCACGAAAACCTGGCTTGGATTGTTATGGAGGATAGGCTGTTATCCAAGCAGCAAATCCCCCTTTCCACGCCACTGAATTAGTCCAATGGAAAGGCAGAGCCAGTATGATTGGATCCAGCTGGCGTCGCAGAGCTGGGCTAAGCTCACCCTGAGCTCACCCTGTCTTGTGGGGCCGACCCGGGAATCAAACCCTAGCCTGCTGGTTAACAGGCACAGTGTCTCAGCCACTTGTGCCACCCACAGCCCTAGCACACTAACAAGGCACTGAAATTGTCAAGGCACACCATTAGTTGTTTTTACCATTGGCAAGGCACACCAGGATGTTAAAATCACCCAATTTTCCAATGAATGAATGACTTTCCCCAAATTCCCTGAGGACTATCAGCAAACCTGAGGACTATCTGGGGAACCCCAGTGTGCCATGCCATACAGGTTGAAAATCACTCATATAAATATTGGGTTCAGCCACTAGATGTCACTATTTTCCCTTGTAATGAAATAATTGGTGAAGTTCAAGGTGAAAAAGCAGCCCATTCCGGAGGTTTGCACAGGTTTGTGTGCAAAATATTCATTTCACCAGTACACGTGTATGTAGCGTCAATGTGAGTTTTGGGTTGGAGTGAGGGTAATTAAGACTTGTGAAGCCGACAAGAGTAGTCTTGGTAACAACTCTATAGGCTAACCCAGTTCACTGTTGGTTGTAAAGTTAAAAATATAATTCCAGTGAAGATGCAATAAAGGTCCAACAACATTTTCTGGCTGTTGCTTTGAGATCACAATGAAAATAAATAAATGCATAAGCAAGAGTCTGACACAGCCGACTGAATTTAGCAATAATCACATTTAATTTAAGGGTGGGAATTTTTTTTGGACTTCTGTAGCTTCATCCCCCTGCAGTTTCTGATTTCAGAAACTCCTTGGATACTGCAACGTCTGAGCAAAGGCACTGCCTTTGCTTATCAACTTGTGCAGGGTCTCTACCCATCTTCAGTTACCATCTACGTAGGCAGTGTGCACCTCCGATCCTGTCCACGGCTGATGATATTAAATATTATACCAGCTCAGGATGTTCAGGCTATGCTCAGAGCATGCTTGCTGAATTGCCTGCAACTACCCAGCAAGCTCACAGCCACAGCAGGCTTAGTGTGTAATGTGACACCCTTCTCGTTCCACTGTTTCAGCTCAAAGTGCATATAAGATGACCTGCCTCATCACCAGGCAGGGGCCTGGTGATGACCCCACTCTCAGCCCAGCTTCTGCCTGCCAGATGTTCTTCCCCGCTTCCTCTCTGTTGCTCCATCAGAAGCAGGCTCACCAGCCGCCCATCTCCACCGGGTTCCCCCTCCTTTCCCACTCCTAGCACCACTTCTTCTCTCGGCTCCTCCGCTTGCTGCCTGGGTGAAGAACAGCACCCTGATCGGGTTCCACTTTGGCATAAATGTTTCATATGGGAAGAGCAGGTGGGGGCAGAGAGTGAGACTCTGTGAAATTGAACTTGGGACATGGAGCAGAAAAGAAGGAAATTATTTGGAAAGGGGTGGGGGAAGGCCTGCCGGCTTCCTTGTCACTGTATTGTTGCTCACAAATAGAGAGGTGAATCAAGGGCTTTATGTGCTGACGTAATGAGAGTTGTGTGTTCCGGCCTGCAGGTGCCCTGTATTGATTCGGGTGAAAATTTGAGCCGAAGGTAAGGTGATTGTATCCCTCAGCAGCTTGCTCCCAGGTAGACATAAATTGAATAAATAATAATAATAGCCTAGGATCTTGCGTGGGAATTTTTTACTACAGGCTTCTTTTTATATTTAGTTCCTAGGAACCACCTGAATTCATGATGAAGTTCATCAGAGACTGATAGGACAAACCATAAAGTTCAACAATTCCGTTTTGGATTCACCAGTTAAGAGTAACTGTACTCTCCCAGTCTTGTATTTTTTAAATGACATCTTTCTCGGCAGTAGGAAGGGAGAACACTCCTAACCAATGGGTGCAATCCTCCCTGGAGGCCAGACTTTGTCCAAGTTCTCCTTCCTGGGAGGGCACCCAGGAGCTTCCCAGTCTCGTCTGGCCTCGTGAAGCGTCTGGACGTGTGTCCAGGGAGCTCTAGGCTCCCTCTTCTCCTTCAATTTTTTTTTCTCTCTCTCTCACCATCTCCCCTCTCTTCTTCTCCTCCTTACTCTGGGCCTCAGTCCTTCCCCCCTCTGGAGTCAGGAGGGGAAGTCTGCTGAGGGACCTTTCATCGCTGCCGAGAGGCACACAGAGAAGGAGAGGAACGCAGCAAATTTGGGGGCTTTTAAAGTTTTTGGCCCATAACTATCAAAAACGGTGCTATCAAAAAATGGATAGTTGCATTGGCCTCTGCTCTCCAAGACGAATCCAATGACATATGGCACTATAGGGTAGTGCACACCATCACAAAGTTGGTTTTTGGGGGTGCCACAGCCCCTCACTGCACATTACATAACCCGGTGTGGGCTGCACCACTCTAGTGACACCAGTGGAGACGAGACAGCATTTGCGCAGTGGAGCAAATGTGTGAATAGCAGATAAATGAAACTGGGAATCTCCAGATATGGAAGGGGAAACACAAAGCCTATATTGTATTCCAAGTTAGTTGATTTTTCCCCAGGTTGAAACCACATTAGGATGTCACATCTTAACCCATATGCTTCAGCTGTAAAAATAGCCTCTCTCTTCCTCCTGCCCATTGCCAGGACTGTCTCCACAAGCTTTTACCCAATTACCAAAGGAGCCCTAATCAATGGCTGATCTGCCAGATGCAGGTTTGTTACCAACAGATGGTAGAAAACATTTGAGGTAATGAGTGAAAGGATAACATTGTCTGATCTGCATAATAATCAGCTTGAGAACAGGTTTCAAGTTATGTCTGCAATGCGAGGGCTTGCGCTGTGAGAGAATTGGATGCTTCCTGCTCAGAGGGTTTCACCCAAGCAAATATCGAAGGAGAGAAATAAACACGCACAAGCAGGTCAATGGTGAAGGGTGGCAAAGCTCCCATTACAACAGGAGTGTCATTGCAGGGAGAAGGGGAGACCTACTAATTCCCACCTCTTAACACTGAATAATTGATTGCACCCAGCATATTCCTGCCGGAGGTCTCTTATTGCTGTTTGGGATGCTTCCACCAGCTTGTGAACCATGAATATTATTCCTGTTCCTACTTACTTTGAGCATTGCTGATTTAGGCCTAGAAGAGGCAGGACTACACTTGACACCACAGATCCAATGAAGCATACTTGATTTGTCTCTTTTGCAAAAATGGAGAAGAGGCACATTTCTTAAAATCATATTCAAATAATTTATTTCCTTATATGCTGAAGCAAATGGCCAAGGCAGTTTATAAAGTTCCACAATAAAATGTACAATTTATAATAAGTAAAATCAATACTCTCTGGAGAAATTCTGCAGAGCATCACTGGCAGAACATCACTAGCAGTGATGGGCTTCAAAAAATTTAAGAACCGGTTCTCTGCCCATCTGGCAGCCACCTTTAAATGGCTAT
This sequence comes from Cryptoblepharus egeriae, assembly GCA_030015325.1. Taxonomy (NCBI): domain Eukaryota; kingdom Metazoa; phylum Chordata; class Lepidosauria; order Squamata; family Scincidae; genus Cryptoblepharus; species Cryptoblepharus egeriae. The sequence continues at coordinate 10,898,011 of JAREYC010000001.1, forward strand.
TTTTAAACTTTATATGTCCTATCTCTTGTTAAGAACCAGTTCTATAGAGTAGGTGCGAACCTGCTGGTGCCCACCACTGATCACTAGCTTATGCATCACCCAGTGAAAGAGCTCTTTGGGTTCCCTTATGGACTTCCTCCCCTATAAGCATTGGCATCCATCAGTCTCAAAAGTCTATGGTATCGTGCTCGACATTGTATGCGAAGCACAAAGGCATGGGTAGATTGATATGGAGGATAGGCTGTTATCCAAGCAGCAAATCCCTCCTCTCCACACCACTGAAATAGTCCAATGGAATGGCAGAGCCGATACAATTGGATCCAGCTGCGTCGCAGAGCAGGAGCTCACTGCGTCTTGTGGGGACCTAAGTCTCGAACCCTGGCCTTCTGCTTAACAGGCACAGTGTCTTAACCATTTGTACCACCCACAGCCCTCCCCTATAAGACCGTACAGAATAAATTACAGTATCATATGCACAGGCTAAAGGTCATGGCATCACTATTGGTGTAACCTCAATTTAATTATTTAAATATATATTTGTTATTTCTTTAAATATATTACAATGCAGGTCAGTCAGCAAATCAATAACCACAAAAAATCAATGGACAACTTATTCACACAACTGTAAAAGTGTTATAGCATTAGCTTCAATACATGGAACAAATACTAATATTTCATTGGTTTCTGCTGTATCACAATAACATCGCTCAGATTCCTGGAATGAATAGTGTCAGTGGTCAGTTTTGAGTTTTTAAAAATCCACTTCTAGTCACATAAGACAGTTGTGTTTCCTTTTGGGGTTATTTGCCCATAATATTTGATAGAAGACAAAAATTTCAATGCAGCTTCTTTCTTTCATTATATTGGCAAAATCCAAAGTTGAGAAAGAGGCTCAAACTAAAGACCTTTTGCTTTTGTGGATTTTCTGTTCATTTAGGCTTAGTCTAAAGCCTGGCCAGTTGTTAGGAGTGCAGCTAAATTTAGAAGCAGCTGAGCCACCATTAATTCCTTGAAGTTGCTTTCTTTCTGCCTGGTCCTCCTGTTGGGGTGGCCATATATAAGCAACAAGTGCCTGCTCCTGTCTCTACTCTCATCTCTCATGTATCACACATCAGTGCAGGCGATGAGATACCCTTCGATTTCAGGGGAAAAATAGGCTGTTGTCTGCATCTCTGTGGTCCCAGCAGTGGTTCTGGCAGTTCTGAAGACATCAGGTAGAACCCAGACAGTTGCTGGGTGTTCCTGGGCAAGCCATAAAGTCATAAGAAGAGATATAAAGAATGTATCTAGAAAGATACTGTATTTACTCAAATCTAACACTCACCTTTTTCAGTTGAGTTCAGTCTCCAAAACCAGGATGCACATTAGATTTGATGGTTATTTAGATTTGAGTAAATATGGTACCATATTTTGATCATACGTAAAGGGTGCACATTTGATTCGATGGCACATTAGATTCAAATAAATATGGTAAATTATGAATTAATAATAATCTGGGTTCTGGGCTTCCAGGGCTGCTAGAAACCTTTCATATATTATGTAGATGAGAATATTTGTTAGACACTCTCGGAAATGGAGTTCAAAACTGTTTCTCCAAACCTTTCCAGTCACTCCAGGAGACAAGGCCCCCCCGTCCCCAAAATGTAGAACATATGAAATAAAATCTAAAACATTCATTAAAAAGCTGAAAATAAAAGCTAAAACAATAAAAGCAAAAACACTCATATATATTGCTTTTAAGTGGTAAATTTTAGGTTGTAAACACTATGGCTACAATCTTAAGAACACATTCCTGGGAATAAGCCCCACTGAACTTTGTGGAGGTTACTTCAGAATAGACGTGCATAGGATTGGAGCCTATGGCTGCAATCTTAAACACACTTTCCTAAGAATAAGTTCCATAGAACACAATGGGACTTACTTAGGAGTAGACATGCTTAGATTGCATTGTAAGTCTCACTCATATCTCGTGGCTGCCTATATCCCCCAATTGCTATTTATGCAGTACATTTTTCCTTCCTATTTCTGAAAGGCAACACAATGGTTCGTCTGACTGTTTCCCCTTCGTACTGCCACCTTCTGCTTTTCCTTCCTGTTCCAGTCCCGATAATCTGCCTCTGCACAAATTTAAAAGGCTGCCTGTTGGCTCCAGCCAGAAACTTCTCCTTCTTTCAATTAAAAAATTTAATCCAATGATATTAACTTTTGACTGAGGTCTTATTCTTAGGATTAAGGATTAAGATTATTCTTAATCTTAGGTCTTATTGCCATGCCTCGAAAAAACGAGATTTTGACTACTTAAACAGTAGGAGGGACAGACTGGCAGATTTAGGGTACAATCCTATACCTATCTACTCAGAAGTAAGTCCCATTATATTCAGTGAGGCTAGGCTGCAATCCTAAAGACACTTTCCTGGGAGTAAGACCCATTGAACACAATGGGGCTTACTTTTGAGTAGACATGGTTAGGATTGTGTTCTGAGTTGGAGAAAGTGTCTTTAGGATTGCATCCTTAATCATCAGTTTGCAGTCTGTCTTGCTCATCCACAGTGCATTAATTTTCATCATTACCAATCTAATGTTCAAAGGCAATATAGGGCAAAACTATTACCAACTATCATTTAATAAATCTATTTAAGGGATCTATACCCCACCTTTTCCATGCCAAAGCAAATGCTCAAGGAGGCTTACAAAGCTTTTAAAAAATCCTTTTGAACTCACAACAACCCTGTAAGGCTGAGAGTGAGTGACTGGCTCAAGTTTCATGGCCATTTGGAATCTGGCACTGAGCTTTCCTGAGATTTGAACACAATGGGACTTACTTCCGAGTAGACATGGAAGAGCATCCCAGTAAGTTTGACAGGGGGCCCTGGACATATTTTTAAATTTGAATGGGGGCCCCAGACAGAAATAACTGAATACCACTGCTCTTGTGAATGGTTAAGGAGTTGGACTGAGATCAGGAAGATCCAGATTCAACTCCCTCCTTGGCCATGAAGCTTCCTGGGTGACCTTGGACCAGTCACTCACTCTCCATCTCACCCACTTCACAGGGTTGTTGTGAAGACAGGAGGAGGAGGAACTAAAGAAGAGGAGGAGGAACAAAAGCTTTGTAAACTGCCTTGGGCATTTGTGTTGATATGGGAAAAAGTGGACTAAGGCTGCAATCCTAAAGACACTTTCCTGGGAGTAAGACCCATTGGACACAATGGGGCTTACATCTGAGTAGACATGATTAGGATTGTGCTCTAAATCTCTTAAATAAATGAAATTATCTTCTTTTTATCATTTCAATGAACATGTGAACCAGGTTACCATAGGTGAAGTGATAGTGGGATTTGTGTGTCTTCCTAGCTTTTCTCCAAAGCTCCAACTACACCGTAGTGGCACATGAAATCCAACTTCCTTCATGGATGTAGTAGAAATGTAGCTGCTACATGTCAAGACTGAATTTCACATAACAGAGATCTTTCATATTAGTTTTGTCACAGAGCTTTTCATCAGTGGATTCAGGTCATACATTCAGTTGTAAGTCATCAAGTGGATGAGAAATTATTTAATGCATCACCTGTATGTAATGCATCACCTGTAATTTAATGCAGCAGCCTGATATGTACTATGGAGTATTAACATTAAACATATACCCTACAATCCAGAGTAACTACAGGAGCACGTAAGAGACTTTACGTGCACCCGTAGTTACTGCACCACCTAGTGAAAACCTATGGGAAATTCACATTGCAATCCAGAGCAAATTGTTCTTACACCAGAGCAAGGACTCCCCGTAGTTACTCAGGATTGCGCCCTAAATCACACCCATGAAACTTTCCATAAAATAGAACTGGGCCTTTTGACTTTAATCTTTTATTTTATTTTTTAAAATCTGGGAATACAGTACGTCTTTTGATTATTAACTTTTTGGCTATTAAAAACAATTTCATTCTCATTAATGTTGTATTTAAGGAATGACTATTATACACTACTTTTTAACAAAATGTAGGGGGCTATAGTGCCTTAGTGGTTAGAGACACTGTGGTTATCAACCTGAAGGTTGGTGGGTTCGTGGTAGACCTGACAAGCACAAAAGTGAGCTCTTGATACTTGCCCAACTCCTGCCAACCTATCAATTTAAAAGCATGTAAATACAAGTAGATAAAGGAACACCACTTAGATGGGAAGGTAACAGTGCTCCATGCCCTTTGGCATTTATTCATGCCAACCACATGACTAAGGGTGCAATCCTAACCTAAGTTGGCACAACTAATCCATCTTCCTACAGATATTCTGTGCCACTCGGGACTTTTGTGACACTCTCAGGTCAGGACAGGACTTATGCTAGGCCTTAGGCTGGCCTAAATGGAGATTAGGATTGCAGCCACAGACATCTTCAGACAATCCTGGCTCTTTGTCCTTGTGGGGATGAGCACTGCCCTTAGAATTGCTCACAACTTGCAGGGGACAGCTTTACCTTTTTTATATACTGCTTTTCAACCAAAAAGTAGTTTACAAAATGATTCACATAGGAAAATTAATAGTTCTGTCTTTTGTAGTTCTGTATTTGCAAGAACAGCTTCTCCCTGATCTTGTGGTGGGTATTTAGTTGTTATCGTTTTCAAATCTTATTTTTAAATGAGTTATATTTGTAGCCCCCTCCCCCAAAGAATTTAAAAAAATAATCATTGCCAGATTGGTACAGCTAATTCAAGTCGGAAATTACATTTCTGACTTTCCCAGCTAGTAAGCCCTCTTTGTAATACTGTTTCATGTGGTGCAAAAGCAGATGCAACTGAGGCAGCCCATTTTCCTAATTTCATTTGGAAAGGATCAGAACAGAGGCACCGTGCGGCTCTCGCAGGCTAGAAGCCTGGTGCTCAGGAGTAAAGCCCTGTTGGGCTCCTTTATTGATGCAGTCTATGGCATCCCCCCAAGTGCATGTTGTCCATTCATGTTCAAGGACAAAGCATCTGTTTCAAGCTCAGACATGGTCACAAGGGAGGTCACTAAGAAGGAAAGGATCCTCTACCAACCCATAATGTAACTGTACAGTTATAGTGCAACCCATAATGCATTATAATGCAACCCATAATGCAACCCATAATGTAACTGTACGGTCTGGATAACATTTTCCTCCTCCCTTCTTGTGTAGTGTCAAATACTAGGATGACATTCCTGCAGATTTTGGTGAGCAGGCACACTTTTCTGTGTGCACATGTGTCCCAAATCTCCGGCACTGCCACTTAGACCCCCAGTGTACAATATAGGAACAGCTATATACAATATAGGAAGGAACATCCCTCCCTCACTGTTCCCCTTCATGATATTTCCCCATCAGCTACACTTCTAAGAGGGGCTTTGACTGCAATCCTAAAGACACTTTCCTGGGAGTAAGACCCATTGAACACAGTGGGGCTTACTTTTGAGTATACATGGTTAGGAATGTGCTCTTAGTCTAATTCAGAAGGGACTTATATGTTGTGCTTTATCGTATTTTTGCACCAGTTTTCATTTCCCTTTAACCTTGCCTGATGCTGGGTTTTGCAGTGCCCGTTTTTTGCTAGCTATGCTCCTAGACAGATCCCATAAGTGTGAAATCATGATGTGGAATCTGGTCACCTGTCCTGATGGCTCCGTGAACAGTGACTCGATTTGGGATAGCTGCATTTTATAAGCATAAGAACATCCTGGAAGATACAGTCAAACTTCCATCCGATCCATTATTTTGCTACCAACAATGACAAAGATTTAGAGCACAATCCTAACCAGGTCTACTCAAAAGTAAGCCCAAATGTGTTCAATGAGTCTTACTCCCAGGAAAGTGTCTTAATTGCAGCCTTAATTGCCTATTTAATCCTGAGGTTAACTGTTTTGTCGATCCCTACAGATGGATGGAGAGATAAGATATACAGTATGTACATCAAACAGAGATTCACATAACTTATAGAAGCATCTTTAAACTATTTGTAAATCCAGAACAAGGAACAAACTCTAATTCTGTGCTTGGTGGACTATCATTCCTAAAGGGTTTAATGAGAATCCATGTGCAGAAATCTTTATGTGGCGGCAGGAATTTGTTAGACATGGGCTGCAATCCTAAAGAAACTTTCCCGGAAGTAAAATCCACTGAACACAATGGGGCTTACTTTTGAGTAGACATAGTTATGATTGAGCTAAAAAGAGCATTTCCAATTTGCTAGCTTAAAAAGCAATTTTTGTAAACTAAAAACAAAAACACAGGTTTTGCTCTTCAACTATTTCTCCTTTTCACCACAGCTCCAATCCCTTACCTGTTGGATAAGTGGGGGATACCTGTATTGAGCTGCTGTTCTGTAAATGACTGAGCATTGCACAGCAATAAATGCATGCTCTATTTATTTATGCATTAAGTGTATGCATTAAATGTTATATGCATTAATGCATGCTGTATGCATTAAATGTTGTTGTATGCAACTATAAATGCATGCATGACAATAGATTTGATTGCATTTGATATTTACCTTTCTTCCGTTTGAAACTCAATGTCCTACAGCAGTAGTCTCCCATCCAGAGACCAACCTAATCAAACTCTGCTTAGCTTCAGCAAAGTACAGTACTTTGCTAATCCTTTATTGATTAAAAGGGGAAAGAATTCACAAAGTACCCATTTCACAAGGTGAAATGACAAATAATGTTTGGTCTTGGAGGGGGAAGGAGAAAATTCAGGATGAGATTCAACTAGTGAGAGGAGGCTCTTGGGGTTATGCCAGCAAAATATGTTGCTGCCAACAATTAACTTAGGAAAGCATCTGATCAACTATTTGCATTCTGTGTGAATTCTGCACTCAAATGGGGACCTTTCCCATTGCCATAGGCTTGTCCCGTTCTTCTGTGGCCTCGGTGGGTTACATGCTTTTGGCAAACACGTCAACGTTGTTCCGTACTTTCACTCTTCTGGAAAGAACTAATCAAGTCCAGGCTCTTTGGAGAAACCCATATTAATTGTAACAACAATGTGGCCTTTGCTGTTGTAACTGCATGTCCTGAAAATGTCATTGCCCTTAAGTGGAAATGAGATCAGATGAAACATATCTAGCAATGGAGCCAAAAGAATGATCCAGATCAAGCAAAATAAGACCAAGCAAAATAACAAACAAGCCAGCAGTGCTATTTAACCAAATTTAATTCAATTTGAACAGTACAAGAACCCCGTTGCCCACTTTCAGCGAAAGGAAATCCTTTCTGAATGCCTGTACTGTATGTGAATGCTCTCATGTTCTATGCCACTTCTCTGTCTCTCAGTTCCTAATACATATGTTCAAAAATGCATTCGGATAAATGTATTTGCTCTTTTATTCAAGAAAACACTGGGCACGATGCCCTATATAAGTATTATATTGACTTGTGTCTTTCAAATGTACAGCAAAAGATATATGTGGGTGTTTTCATGCTTGATCGAAATCACAGGTTGGTTTCTGACACTGTGATGGTATTTTATGTCATTTGCTTATCAGCAGTTCTACTTGGTCCAAAACACCTGCACATCATTTTAAGTAGAAGTATCTACATGATCAGAGGTGTACTATCTATTTGGCATAAGGTGTCTTGTGCCATGGGCACATATGCCCAGTTTGATATTGTTGACTTGTAACATTAACTAAAAGGTGAGTTTTCTGGTGGTTTGATGGGGTGAAATTTCAGTTCTCGCTATGGGCACCATTTTGCCTAGATACACCTCTGTACATGACCGACACTTGTGTAAATATAGAAGTGTGCAAAGGGGAGCAAACCATCCATGTCTGCTTTTGCTCCAAAATCATTCTCGGATTTTATTGTTCCATTTCATTTCCCATTCATCATCGTCATCCTCATCATCCTCATTAAAGAACAACAACAGTATTTATATAACAACTTTTCAGCAAAAAGTTCACAAAGCAGTTTGCAGAGAAAATGAAATAAACTAATGGTTTCTTGTCCCAAAAGGGCTCACAATCTAATCAGGGTTTTGGTCCGGAAGGTGATAGCACATCAAGTATTACATCACTCCTTGTGCCTGTCAATTTAGTCCATAATGATTCTACGGTGTATCCCCTTCAATCTCTTTTTTGATAGACTACACACCTTATCTATATATATAAAAGAGAAAAGTCACTCACTGACTCACTGACTTCCAACGGGAAAGGGGTGAAAAGGGGCGCAATGCGTTTTCCTCCCTATACTTTGCATTGAGAATTGCTGACTCATCAACATTCCGCCCCAACTGCTGGGCCTGAAGCATGGAATTCTGGGAGTTCCTTCTGTCACCTGAACACCCACCAAGAACCATCTGGAGAAACTTAACCCTTCAGGGGCTGAAAAGGGGGCAACGTGTTTCTGTCCTATACTTAACATGGGAGACTGAACAACATCAGCCAATTTGGTGCTCAGATCCTGGTGCACTGGGGGATGTTGTTTGGAGGAAGAGGTTGCGCTGGCGAGGATGCTGCGCATGAGGGGAAATTGCGCATGAGGGGAAATTGTGCATGGGGAAGTTGCGCATGTAGGAAAGTTGCGCAGGGGGAAGTTGCACATGGGAGGAAAATTGCACATGGGAGGAAGTTGCACATGGAGGAAAGTTGCGCATGGGAGGAAGTTGCGCACGGGGGAAGTTGCGCACGGGGAAAATTGCGCACGGGGAAAGTTGCGCATGGGAGGAAGTTGCGCATGGGGGGAAATTGCGCATGGGGGAAAGTTGCGCATGGGGGAAAGTTGCGCACGGGGGAAAGTTGCGCATATGGGAAGTTGCGCATGGGGGAAGTTGCGCATGGGGGAAGTTGCACATGGGGGGATGATGCACATGGAGGAAAGTTGCGCACGGGGAAAGTTGCGCATGGGGAAAATTGCACATGAGAGGAAAGTTGCGTATGGGGAAGTTGCGCATGGGGGAAGTTGCGCATGGGGGAAGTTGCGCATGGAGGGATGATTCGCACGGAGGAAAGTTGCGCATGGAGGAAAATTGCACACGGAGGAAGTTGCGCACGGGGGAAGTTGCGCATGGGAGGAAAGTTGCGCATATGGGAAGTTGCGCATGGGGGAAGTTGTGCATGGGGATGATGCACATGGAGGAAAGTTGCGCACGGGGAAAATTGCGCATGGGGGGAAGTTGCGCCTGGGAGGAAAGTTGCGCATGGGGGGAAGTTGTGTATGGGGGAAGTTGTGTATGGGGGAAGTTGTGCAGGGAGAGAAGTTGCGCATGGGGAAAGTTGCGCATGGGGAAAGTTGTGCATGGGGTTTGATGCATATGGGGGAAGTTGTGCATGGGGGGTTGATGCGCATGGGGGAAGTTGTGCATGGGGGGTTGATGTGCATGGGGGAAGTTGCGCATGGGGTAACTTGTGCATGCTGGGTTGATGCGCATGGGTGAAGTTGCGCTTGGGGGGGTTGATGTGTATGGGGGAAGTTGCGCATGGGGGGTTGTTACGCCTGGGGGAAAGTTATCCATGGGGGGTTGATGCATATGGGGGGATGGCATACGGGGGAATTTTACTCCCGCAATGCGGGTACGCCTTTCGCTAGTTAAATATAAATGGCCACAACACCATCAACATAGTCCTCTCTGTCCTTCCTATAGAGTTAATAGGCTGGGATTGCAGTATCCCACTGATTCTCCTGTACCTACAGGTTTCTGCTATACCCATTAAATCAATGTGTTCTCTAGCCCCCAAACATTCCAGTTTTCCCATCTTTGCTCAGAGTCTTTGTGCAATGGTATAAAACAACTTATTCCCCAAGATGGGCTGCTTATTTCTTCATTTATTCTTGCAACCCTTCATTCTGATGGATGCTCCTCAACTCCTATTGGCTTTTCCCTGCTCACAAAGAAGATAATACACAGATAAACAAATAAATTTGTTTAACCTTTTAAAAAAATTCATGCTGTTGACCCTCTGGCAGAAAATTCACCATGCCTTCCCTGCAAAACAGATCATGCCTTGTGTAATGTCATGCCTTGACAGAAAAATAAATTTTGCCAATTGTCCAGCTCTGTATCATTTGCTGCTATAATTTAATTTGTAACAATTTTTAACAAGCAGTCCACTCATGGATTTCACCCAATGGAATCCCAAGTTGGGTATAAATTTGAACCCCAAAAAGGACAAAATCTGATCATTAGGGAGCAGTTTCCTGTGGTTCTTGCCACATTTGATTTGATTTTCCCATTTGATTTTCCATCATAGCAATTTGTATCAGTGGAATTCATATCCCAGTTCAAACATCTGCTTAAGAACATAAGAAGAGCATAAGATTCCATAAGAACATAAGATTCCACTGGATCAGGCCAAAGGATGACGCAGACTCTTCAGCTTTTAAATATTCAATTGTGAAGATTTCATCGCCAAAAAAACTGGAAACGAGTTAGATGTTTTTCCCAGAACTCCATAATGATTTACCACTAATCTTGGGGCCGATTTGCCTCTGATGCTGAATATTTGAACCCATTCCACTGGAAAGCATTTGAGGTCATATGGAAGTTCTATCTTTAGATTGACAGAGGACTCATTCACACATGCAGGCCATCCGATGATACCGCAGTCATCAGCTGTTGAGCCGTGTGTGCGTGATCCAGTCCTACGTCTGGTGTAGAGCACATGAAATGTAGTACTAAATAATATTTGTTCACTACTTGCCAGTTGTTATTTGTGGACCATCTGGAGCAGCGAGTGAGACCATTTCTTCCAGATGCTTTTTGTAGTGTAAGGGACAAAGCCTCAGACATCTGCTCCATTTCTTGGTAGTGCAATTAGTTTGTCCACCCTGAAAACACTGCCACAGCAATGACAACACTCCAATAGTGCACCAATAGTGAGCAGTATTAACATCCCAATCTGCTTAGCTACCATATCTTTCCATACTTTTGATTGCCACAGGTGTGCCTTTTACAAACCTTTGTGAAAACCAGAATTTCACCTTTAAATTGGCATCGATTTTAGATATCAGTGCAAATGTCTGCTCCTTTTTTTTTTTTTTTTTGCCAAAACTGCCACTTCTGCCCATGGTGATCTGATATGCCAGGGACATACCGTGCACCTGAGAAGCATTTGGCAGCGATGGGTGGGTTTAAAAAAAACAACAAAACTTCTTACTTGTAAAGTAGAGTTGGCCTGAGGCATCCATTTTTATCAGCTCCAAAAGCCTGGGACAGAGAGGGCTTTTCTTCTTCAGTTGACCCAGATGCTGGGGTCAGTGTACAAGGGCACCCTGAAGGGGACATGCCCGTTTTTGCCCACACAGCTGCTCCCTCTTGCTGGCAGCTGGGCTTGAATATTCATGGCAATAAACGATCACGGCTGGCATTTGTTTGGCACCTCACGCGGGCAAACTTTTTGAGGCTCCAAGAACACAGCTCTTGTTCCTTTCACAACTGTTCTCTCTTTGCGAGCCTTGGCTTTGTTTCAATTTAACACAGCGGGATGAGTAGCCCAATTAGGTGCTGGGGTGAAGCTGACAGCCTGGTTAAGTGTCTGTGAAAATGGTTTTGGAGGCGAGCTGACCACATCCAGCCAGGCTTTTATATATATATATACAAATACACAGACACAGACACACACAGAGTTTTGGAACAAAGGAAAGGTGGAATAGTTCTGTTTTGTTAGGAATTTAGATATAAGATAAGATAAGATAAGATAAGATAAGATAAGATAAGATAAGATAGATAGATAGATAGATAGATAGATAGATAGATAGATAGATAGATAGATAGATAGATAGATAGATAGATAGATAGATAGATAGATAGATAGATAGATAGATACCAAAGTTCAACCAATAGGGTAGTAGGAAGAATCCTACAGGTATTCAGAGGACTGACTCAGGATGCAATCCTAACCAGTTTAGGCCAGCACAGCTCACTTGTCTCCCTGTTCCCGTGGTGGTGTGCAGAGGCCAGCATATGTCTGTGCACTGAGCCAAGAGTGGCTCATAAGTGCCTTATGGCAGTTTTGTAACACCCCAGGCCAGCACGGGTTTAGTGTCGGGACTTAAACGAGCCTAAATGTAGATTAGGATGGTGCTGTCATTCATAGATTTCTGAGACATTTTGTTTGTCTGTGAAAACTGGGTAAGTTTTGCAGAATGAGTTGGAATTTTTCCAAGCACCTGGTCGGTGTTGATTTAGGGTGCAATCCTGACTTTGGCTAGAGAGAATGGCCCAGCTAAGCTGGCCTAAGGTAGGCCATATTCTGAGCTGGCATTTAGGCCAAATCCACAAGGCTAGGAGGCCTCTAGGCTGGCCTAACTGCTACTGAAGAGGCAGCAGCTCAAGGGCAGCAGGCTCACTGGGCTGTGGGAGTTGTGCCATATCCTGAGTGATACAACACTGGACTATTGTAGTTGTGTCACGTCCTGAGGTTGAGGCAGGAAAGCTGCTTAGGCTGGCCAAAGAACTTAGGCTGACTTAGAACTTTTTAATTTTGCTTCCATTTTTTACTCTGGCTTACCATGGACCACTATGGGTCTACTCAAAATTTATCCCTGGTCCTGAGGTAAGTCAGAGGAGCTGTTAGGGGGCATGTCTGTCCTAGAAACAGGCTCTGGATATGGCCTAACTGCACTGTTCTAGGCCATGCTCAGTATGACTTTAACACATCCTTGCTTAACTGTCTAGGCTGGAACTGGTGCAGGTCCATCCGTCTTGGGCCAGCCTAAGAGGACTTATGCCAGCCCAAGCCTTCTCTGGTGCAGCTAGGATGGCCTATCCGGCATTAGGCTGGCCTAGTGCCAGATAGGCTAGCTTAAGTGCACTTCAGGATTGCAGCCTAAGTTGATGTGCTGCATTTGCTATCTGATGGTAAAGATATTATTATTAAGCATAATCCTTCCTTTCCTGAAATAATCTAGTATATGTGGCTCTTCCCTCCTTCCTTTTACTTTTCACAATAAATCTTATGATGTGGGCAAGGCTGAGTCATTAATTTTTTAATGACTGAATCATTAATTCTTGATGGCTTCTTTGATTTAAACCTGGATCTCCTCTATGCCTTGTTTAGCCCTCCCACCACAACTAATATCACATACTCTGTACATAAAATTAGAAATAACAGACACAGAATGGTTTCTTCTTCATCACTGTTTCTGGCAATATGGCTGCATTCCTGAAGACATGTTCCTGGGAATAAGACCCATTGAACACAATGGGGGCTTCCTTTTGAAAAGACATGGTTAGGATTGTGATCTAAAGACTGGATGCTGGTACAGTGGCTTCTAATGAAACAGAGTGACATTGGGGGAACCAGTTGGCCCTAAGGCTGTGCACAGAGAAGAGCTTTACAGAGACTTGAATGCAGTATTATATTATGGAGGGGACAATGCTCAATGGGAGAGTACCTCCTACGCCTGCAATCTCTAGTTAAGGAATTGCCGAAATATTTTCCCATTTTCCACTTCTTTCCCATCCAATGTAAGAGGGAAAGAGTGGAAGATTCCATGATGGATACAATCCTTATTGGGTGTTACACAGGATATGAAATTATAATGGCTGTACTATATGATCACCACAAAATCCTGCCAAGAGAACAAGCAGAATAAGTGGCTGAACAATGTGAGTGAGCCAGAAAGATCTTCCAAGCCATTAAATGTTTAACAGGTTGATTATTTGACGTGAAGTAGGAAATGGCTTGGAGTTTGCTCTAATTTGCTGACTTGAACTTTCTCCAAAGGCAACCTCAAGCCTTTCTGTGTCGCTACCCATTCTCCAAGAATCACAATAGGGACAGAGCTTCGGGGCACGGCCACCTGCTCCTTCCCCATCTGATGCAGACTAACTGCATCCTGCCAAGACTTGGCCTCGCAGAGATCTCTTGTGGAGCTGATGTAAATGACCTCATTAAAGTGCAACATTTAAAAATTGCCACAAAGGCTAGAAGCTGGTTTTTTCCCCCACTTCTGTATTCAGGTGTTTCAGAAGAAGCAAAACATTCACTGTAATTGAAGCCCCACAACTAAACACAGAGCTAGTTGCCAGTAAACCCATTGACACTGATGAGATTCAGCGAGATTACCGTAATTTTCTTTACTATTGAATTGTGGTCAAGCGATGAGGTTTCAAAGCCCATCACGATTATGAGAGAGCAAGAAGCCATTCATTGAGCAATAAGAAGATTAAGACCCAAAGCAAAATCCTGCCTTCCTCTGTCCCTCATTTTATATGATCAGTTTCCAGAGCAAAGAAGCCAAATCCATCCTCCCAACTTGTAGCGGAGTAGAGTATATCTTTGTGTAGACCTTTCCAGAGCAATGGCGCTCTGTTTGGTAGCAGCTCGGCAAAATCTTTTCCTAGGATCTGAAGAACAGTACTGGACATTTTGTTGCTTGGCCACCTTCTCCCTCCTGTGCTTCAGCAAAGACTCTCGGGATCTACTGGATGTTTGTGCCAAAGAGTCCTATCATGTCCCTAATGCTGTTGCTTGGGTAACTGTTGGCTTGACTTGAGAAGGCCCGAGGCTGTCATGCACTATAGCATTCTAGGTCACTCCTGCTCAGATCTTTCTCATCATCTATTCTATATCCAGCAGCAGCAGAAATGGCAAGGGCCCTTTTGATGGGAAGAAAAAGAAGGTCTCCATGGCTAAATACAGACTATTATTTCCAGAGACTCATGAGAATCAGTGGCATAGCTAGAGGGGGCAGAGCAGTTAGTCGTTGAGAGAGCCCCTCTCCTTTGGAGCTTTTCCAGGTGAAGGGATCAAAACAGAGCCATATGGTGGGACAAAACGGAAGGGTCTTGAGAAAGAAAATCAACTCAAACAGGCAGACCCAGTGGCATAGCTAAAAGGGGGTGGCTCCATTTTGCTCCCCCTGTTTAGAATGGCTCTGAAGGGAAAGGGTCCCTTGCACGCTGTGGTGAGGCTGACATCCACCCGCTCTAGCTACGCCACACAGTAAATCAGAAGGCAAAAAGAGAAGACAGTGAGGAAAAAACAAGGACAAACAAGAGCAGATGGTCCCCAGGTTTTCCTCCTACATGGCGAACTTCTCCCCAACACTCCCCTCTTGTTCTTTATACCTTGGATTCCTCTCGCGGTCACTTTCAGGGCTTCCACATTTAATGCTTGCATTCTTTGGCCATCTGCACAGGCTGGCTGCATGGTTATTGTCAGGGGTTTCAGCCACAAGCTGACTCAAATCACAGGCCTTTTGGGAACTGCCGATAGGTTTACTATTTGACCTGCTGTATGCAGGAAAAACCAGAAAAACCAGAAATCTCTTTGGACAGAAAAAGTATTGCCACAACTTTGCCTTGCTTCCCATATCACCACATTGAAACTGATTCCTGCCCTTTCTTGTCCCTGTGAAAAATGTTATCCCAGCAAAGTTCAGCAAAAGACAAAAACCAAAAACGCACTCTTGTGCAGGTTAGTAGTAGTAGGTTCTCAAAGTTGGGGGATGTCACAAGTTAATTTCAAGGGGGTCACGAAAAACTGATCACCACCATCTTGGAATCCGGCACTGGGCATTGCCATCTTGGAATGGAGCACTCAGACTGCAATCCATTCTTTCCTGGGAGTAAGGGCACAATCTTAACTATGTCTACTCAGGAATAAGCCCCACTGTGTTCAATGGGTCTTACTCCCAGGAAAGTGTCTTTAGGATCGCAGCCTAAGGGCACAATCCAGAGTAACTACAGGGAGTCCTTGCTCCGGTGTAAGAACAATTTGCTCTGGATTGCAGTATGAATTTCCCATAGGTTTTCATTAGATGGTGCAGTAACTACGGGTGCACGTAATGTCTCTTACGTGCTCCCGTAGTTACTCTGGATTGTAGGGTAAGTCTCATTGAACTCAGTGAGACTTACTTCTGAGTAAACATGGAGAAGCTCTGGCATCATAGGGATATCACTTCCTGTCTAATGTCACTTTAATCCAATGCTATGAAGTGGCTGCTTCAGTTGGCATCATGGATGGGCCAACCAGTATAGAAAACTATCCAACTGTGAATAATTGGAGGGCATGGAATAAAATACAGTAGGTGGAAGTCTACCTCAAACAGCGCAGGTCATTGGGTTGACGAGAAATACCCCTTCTTGTAGTTGTGACCTCGCAGTCCTTTCTGTCCAAACCTGGGAAGGTTTATCAGAACTGCAAGCCAGAGTTAAATTGAACACATGAGTATTACCAGAAGGCTGTTTACTGTGTTTCCAAGAATACAGTTTACTACAGGCAGAACAAAGGAGTGAAAGGGTCACTCACTGCCTCTGAAGGAAGTGTTCCAAATATCTCTAATGCTGAAGCAAGAATCTATGATCTGGCCGTTGCCGGTGCTGCAATTTGGGAAAGTTCTTTCCAGCGATGGCAAGGCAGAAAAGGAACCGATGTATCTCAGGAGAACAGAATTTAGGGCCAAAATTGTAAAAAAAAGTACACAGAGAAGTGGCTGCAACTAATTTCAAGAATATGCTCTGGATCAAAGAAGTGTACCAAAAGGAGTGCTTCAGCTTTCTTTACTATGAGCAGTAGTAACTCCTGATTATATTCCATTTCCAGCAGTACACAGGCATCCCCTGCTTATCTGACAGGTTAGGAACCAAAACTGTGATGAAAAGTCAAAATGGTTGAAAAGTGGAACTCAATCTTTTTTCGTTTATAAATATTGCTTCCAATGTTTTTTTAGCTTGTAAATTCCAAATGCCCCTTTAATTTTGCAAATTCCTGTTGCCACCTAAAGATTTCTGCAAACAGAGTCTCATTCGTTCCTTCAGCAATGGGAATAGACAAGGAGCTATAACATGGAGAAGAGCAATTTTGGCCATTAGAACAGATTTGCTCCCACCTCCCAGAATAGCTCCAAAAGAGAGGAGCCATTTGCATGGCGCGTTCAGGTGCCTGCAAAACTTAGGTCATTGCAGCCCCTCTAGTTATGCCATGATGATGAGGATGATGATGCCACAGGGTTTAACAAAGAAATGAAAAGCTGCAAGATTTATTTCGTTATACATACTGCTTTGTGACTACTTTTGGGCAGTGGTGGGCTCCAGCAGGTTCACACTTACGCTATAGAACCAGTTGTTAATGAGAGATAGGACATATAAAGTTTAAAAATAGCCATTTAAAAGCGGCTGCTAGATGGGCACAGAACCGGTAGTTCATTTCTTTGAATCCCAGCACTGCTGTTGGGCCAAAATGCCATATGCATGTTATTGATGATGGTGCTGATGGTGTTAATGCAAACCTTATCTAATGAGGGATATATCCTGGATTTAAAATCTAAGTGGGGATAAAATTCCACTATTCAGCGCTGGTACAGCAGGCAGCACAGCTCATGTTGAACTTCGGGCTGAAATTGAATAGGATGTGGGTCTCCTTGGGGGCTACTCAGATCTGCACCATACTCCCCATCTGGAAAAGGGATATGTGATTTGCCCTAATAACTCATGCAAACAAATGCTATCAATTCTAGAGAAAAGACCCAGAGCAGAAGCAACCACAGAGTAACTCTGCAAACAGCAGGAAGCGATTAAAAGTTTCTGCTCAGGAAAAATGCAAAACTTGGAAGGCAGAAAGAAGAACCAACTCACCCTTTGTTTATTATGCATACAAAAGTTAGGGAGAATAATGATGCAACAGGACTTGGAGAAGAGAGGAATTCCTAAGCACAATAAATATTTGCGCCACTTATAATGTAGAGATGGGTGAGGATTACTGAGAAAGAGCATGTCCGAGAAAGAATGCGTCCGGTAGGAAGTCCCCTACGAAAGCTGTAGTTGGATCTGGACAGAACTGATCTAACTCCAACAGTCCACTATTAAGATTCCAGTCTTATTTCCTTGTTTTCCAAGAAATATGTGCTTTGTGTTTTTTTCCCTGATAATAAATGATTAATTTCGAATTAACCAAGTGAAATTTATAATTTACCCACTGAAACTTATGGAGGAACCTTGAGACCGGAGTGTGAAATTACCGGTAGTAAACTTACACCTGGCTTAGCATAAACCAGGCTTAGATTATGTTGAAAAACATTAGCAAGGTATCTCTGGTTATGGATGAGATATCACAAATTATTATGGATGAGAAAGCACAAATTCTGCATTACAGTGGTACCTTTGTTTATGAGCATAATTTGTTCCAGAAGCATGCTTGTAATCCAAAATGCTTGTATATCAAAGCAGATTTTTCCATAATAATGGAAACTCAGACAAGTTGTTCCACAACCCAGAAATATTCATATAAAAATTATGACAGTATTGTAACAGAATACAAAATAATAAAGAAAATATAAAATATAAAAGAAAATTAACCTGCACTTACCCTACAATCTAGAGTAACTACAGGAAGACATAAGAGGCACTTACTCTGGATTGCTCTATGCATTTCCCATTGGTTTCTCATAGGTGACACCGTAACTACATCAGTGCAAAAGGTCCAGTAGTTACTCTGGATTGTAGCCTTAGGGCACAATCCAGAGTAACTAAGGGGAATCCTTGCTCCAGTGTAAGAACAATTTGCTCTGGATTGCAATATGAATTTCCCATAGGTTTTCACTAGGTGGTGCAGTAACTATGGGTACACATAATGTCTCTTACATGCTCCCATAGTTACTCTGGATTGTAAGGTTAGGCTGCAATCCTAAAGACACTTTCCTGGGAGTAAGATCCATTGAACACAATGGGGCTTGCTTTTGAGTAGACATGGTTATGATTGTGCTCTTTTAGTCTTTCAAGTGTCTCTGGCTGCAATCTGCCTCCTTACACAGGAATGGGCCCCACTTATTATAATAGGCCATACTTCAGAGTAGACATGCAAGGCTAAATGGAAATCAATTTCCATTGCCTCCTTACATAGGAGTGAGCCGCATTGACTCTAATAGGCTTACTTCAGAGTAGTCATACATAGGCTGGTCTATTGGGAGAGGCTGAGGAAGTGCTGACAAAGTGCCAAAACCAGCCATATCCCAGCCAGGACTTTTTTCTGCTTGTTTATCAAGACTTTGTTTGAATATCAAGTTAAAATTTATTAGAAATGTTTGCTTACCTTGCAAAACACCCACAATCCTTTAGGTTTTACTGTATTGTTTTCTAAAAAACTCAGAAGGCTCCCTAATGATGGAAAAAAGCAAAGACAAGACAGTTCTGGATAGACCAATTTTGAAAAAGCCCTGCGAGATCAGACCACCAAGTCCAGCATCCTATTTCTTGTGCTCAGACTCACTGGGGAAGCTTAGCAGATTGTTAGCTAGCATCTACAATGTACCAACATCTTTCCATTGAATCAGAAGGTTCCATGTGGGCGTCACCACTGACAGCTAGTGATAGACCTACCCTCCATTAATATTTCTAAAAGCCCAATCCAGTGCTGCCAGGTGTCGTCCAGGCGCAGCAGTGTAAATTGGTGTCTGCTGCATCTAGAGGGGCCAGAGAGACCACAAGAGGTCTCATCAGGGGAACAATAAAGCCCATGGCCCAGCAGTGGGGCTATTCATGTATATGCCATCTATTATGTTGGCACATGTTGGGCTTTGCAGTCCAGTGTGGGGGGATAGAACTTGCTAGAGCTGAGGCCCTGTGCAGCTGTTCCCTACTCCCTAAATGAGCTCTACAGCACACTTACACTGGTGCAATGGGCTACAGGGTTGGACCCAACACCACTGTTGCTGATTAGTACCTCAACTGGTAGAAGTGTATTCCATAGATATACAGGTGTCCCTTGTTATCCCTTGTGATCCACTAGGGTCCATTTTGGAACCTGTGAATAAAAAATATCCATATTTTTTTTAAAAATGGAAAAATAGAATTTAAGACCCACTTCCAGGTTTCTTGCTCCTCTGTTGTGAATAATTGCATAAGACAATGCCTCAGTATCTGCAGAGGTTTGATTCTGGAACTGAACAACGGAATGATTGCTTGCATGACTGCCTCTCTACAATAGTAGAAAAGCAGGTTTTTTAAAAAATTGTGATTAGCAGTGGCCATTTGTGTTGAGTCAAATCCATATATAAAAAGTTGGTGTATAACAAGGTTGGTGTTTGAGACCCGGGTCCCCACAAGACAGGGTGAACTCCTGTCCTTAGCCCAGCTCTGCGACACAGCTGGAACCAATTGTATCAGCTCTGCCATTCCATTGGACTATTTCAGTGGCATGGAGAGGGGATTTGCTACTTGGGTAACAGCCTATCCTCCATATTAATCTACCCAGGCCTTTGTACTTTGCATACAGTTTCCAGCACAATACCATAGACTTTCGAGACTGATGGATGCCTATAATAACAAGGTTGGACCTGTACATTAATAAATATTCTCCTTTGTCCTGCCAATCATTTTCACTGAATGGACCATAAGTCTCAATGTAGACTACTCTGGACAATTCTTTAAGAACTCTTAGGTGGATGTCTTCAGACCTATTAATTGGTCAATAAGCTTAAGAGCCTTTACTATTGACTCAGGTATTTATCCTCCCTTATCATCCTTTTATCCCCATACTGTAGTAAAGACAGATGTGGGGTATTAACTCAGCTTTTGGCAATATCCTTCTCCTCTAGTAGCCCTCCTTTAACTCCTTTGTCGTTTAAAAGTTCAACAGCCCATTGAGTTTCCTGTTTCTGACATATTGTTCATCATCATGTTTATAGAAGTATGCCCTCAAATTCTTTTTTCCCCCACTCACCTTATCATTGAAATACATCTGTTTTGTAGAAGCCGATGCTCGTTCTTGTTCTCCACTTTTGGCAAGACCTTCTTTTTCTGAAATGGGGTGTTATGAGGCCGTGTGCCTTTAAGAGGCCAGATGAACACGGACGGCAGTTCAGTTCAGTCCTGCTGTGGAGGTCTTGGATGCTCTCCTCTGGACCTAGAGAAGAGAGTAAGGTCAAAAAGGTACTAGAATTTATATACCTCAAAGCCAGGGTGACCATATAAAATGGAGGACAGAGTGCCTCTACCTTTAAGCATTGCGTAGAAGAGGGAATTGAGACCAGTTTAGCTCATCAATGAAGGGTTTAAAAAGCAGCTCCTGCCTAAATTATCTCCTCTGTGCAATGGTTAAAGGTAGCGGTACTCTGACCTTCATTTTGTATGGTCACTCTGCTCAAAACCCAAATCCTATGCCTTACCCAGCAATTCAGCAGCCCCCAAAAGGCTACGCGGCATCTTCAGGGAAGTGCAGCCCTGGAGGTCTCCTCTCTGGATAAGGGGACATTTGTTCCCTTACAGAACGGAGGGTCTACTCAAACCCGTGCCAGCAAAATTGAAGCTCTGCAGGGATTCAGATACTGAGGTTGGATCTGAGAAAGCAGTTTGGGTTTTCTGCTGCCAAATCCATCCCTTTCCTGGACCTGACATGCTCTTCTCTCTTTCCCCATTGCTGCCCCGTTCCACCCTAACCCTGTCTTGTCCTCCAAACGTCGAAACATTTTGGCTTGTCTTATGTCATTAAGACCCTCTTGAGCTTCCATTTCAAACTAGGTTCTGACAAATCCCTTTATTTTAACGACGTTTCCTCATTTGAAATTATATGTCACTGTTTGGGACACCCTTAGAATTTTCCCACTTTCAGATATGTTGAGTTTGGCAACAGTGTGGTCACTATTCCCAACTGGCTCAGCAACACTGACTTCTTGAACCAGATCCTTGGCACCATTTATTATTAAGTCCAGGTTTGTTTGTTTGTTTGTTTATGAAAATAACATTTAAGCTGAATGCACATGCATTTTCTCTGAATGCACATGCAGGGCAGCACTAACCTTTTAAAAACACAGTCAAAAGATATTGTCTCCTTCCACCCCCAGTTAGTTCATGGATTGGCACAAAGGCACCCCCATCACTGAAAAAAAACATTTTTGTCTTGGGTGCAAACTGAAGAGTGGATATGCACTTAGCCCCTGAGAAAGGTAGTTGGAGTTATCATTGTTGCAACACTTATGGCCAAAAAAATTATTAAAAAACAACAAAAGCATGGGGCCCTATGGAAAGTAAAACCGAACCATATCATTCCTTTACCCACAAACCTGTAGGCAAACATGTAGGCTGACATGCTTTAGTCTGTTGCAGAGGACAGATTGAGGAATCCAACCCCATAATTGGAAAAGGTGATTTTTAAAATATGAAAATATTAATATCTAATTAATTGTATTAATTAATACTGATACTAATTAATTAAATAATTTTGATGTATGGGGATGTGAAAATATGTCACATGATGCCAAGTAACATCACTGAGGGGTATGTGTTTTATGTTTCTGCCGCCTTGAGTCGGGCTAGACAGCCTGAGAAAGGCAGGATACAAATTTTTATAATAAATAATAAATAAATAGCAATTTCTAGTTCAGATTAAATAATTCTGGGAATACATTATTAGTTAAGAAAGGAGAGCTTCTGTGCTCTAAGAAGGTACAGTTGGGTCCCTAAGATGCCTGGCATTCACTGTTTGAAGTCCATGGCTATTTTGGTTAGAAACCAGCCAATACCACCATGTAGAACGTCATCCTACAAGAGGATCTTTTCTATAATACATGTGTCAGGCTTACTGTTTCAACATGCCAACATACTGTTTCAACTGATTCCTCAACAGACAGACATAGGGCGCAATCCAGAGTAACTACAAGGAGTCCTTGCTCCGGTGTAAGAACAAATTGCTCTGGATTGCACTATGACTTTCCCATAGGTTTTCACTAGGTGTTGCAGTAACTCCGAGTACACGTAATGTCACGTGCTCCTGTAGTTACTCTGGATTGTAGGGATAGTCACATCATTCCATGTCTGTTCCCAGTTCCTATTTATTTTTCTTTGGGTGAATCATGTCTGTAAACTGTGCAGATATTGGGCAAGATTTCATAACGCTGGGAGCAGGAACTGATTAAGGTTTAAAATATCCGGGAAAAGCCAAATGATCTTTGTACATTACACATATGTTTAGTTCGAAGCGATGGGTCAGAAATAATGTTTACAGATTTGTGAAGTGAATTAGCAAGTGAACTAATCTATGTTGTCTAGGCCAACATATCCACTATACAGATGGGTTTGATCGTCATTCCCTTTTCTCAAGGAAACCTGCAAATTGTAGTTCTAGGCAGGAATACTTGAGAAAAATTCTAAGAAATCATTGGGGCTGTTGGAAAAAAAATAAGATATTGCAAAGTAATGTTGTTATCAAACCAATGTTTATTAGAACTTCATTTTGCATCATGGTTTGAGTCTTGGGCTAGTGGACTGGACACACCCTGCTTCTATGGCATTTTAAGTGATATATAATCAAAATCTATTGGTATTGTAAAATGTATTCTATTGTTGGTAATATACAGGCATCCCCCACTTTCTGATAGTTCATTTTCCGATGGTTCTGCTCTTTCAATACCTTTCCACTACAGTATACCCAGGACTCATTCATTCAACACATACTTCACTCTTTCAACCTCTCTCTGCTGGTCTAAAGACTAAAATTGTCTTCCCTGATGTTGGTTTGCATGTGACATGATGATCAAACTCTTTTTTTGCATTTCTTTATTACTTTCTTTAGTAAATAACCATCATTCAAATACATATTTATCAACGCTTTGCCAAAATACACAACAAATTACAGTAAAATGAACAAAATCATGTGTAGGCAATGTATATCTTTTATTCATTTTACTGTAATTTGTTGTGAATTTGGCTATGTGTTAATAGATATGTGTTATTTAGGTTTTTGCAAGAGATATTTATGTCTTTTTGGTGGCCATTTTGCATTTGCAGGCTGAAAAGACTGGGTTTCACTTTTCAACGGTTTTCACTTTTAGATGGTGCTCTGGTCCCTAACCAATCCAATAAGTGGGGGATGCCTGTAAGTTTAAAGCCATTACAAAATAGCTGCTCAGAAGATGCAATGTTATTGCCCTTAGGGTGAAATCCAGAGTAACTACGAGGAGTCCTTGCTCCAGAGTAAGAACAAGTTACTCTAGATTTCAATATGAATTTCCCATAGGTTTTCACTACGTGGTGCAGTAACTACGGGTGCATGTAATGTCTCTTATGTGCTCCTGTAGTTACTCTGGATCGTGCCCTTAATCACTTATCCACAAGTCCATTGGAAGGCCTTGGGAATCACTGGTGCACTTGGGAGAGCAGGTCTGATTTTTACACAAAGGGATTAATTTTCACTGGTGTGGTAAAACACTTGGGAATTAATCTGCCAGGAGTTGGTAGATAACCTTTTAGAAGCCAGGCACTTCCCCCATAAAGTTGGGAGAGTTATGGTAACCATTGAACAGAATCCATTTAATGAGTTTATTCAATGGTTAGACCAGTGACGGGCTTCAAAGAAATTAAGAACCGGTTCTCTGTCCATCTGGCAGCCACTTTTAAATGGCTATTTTTAAACTTTATATGTACTATCTCTTGTTAAGAACCGGTTCTATAGAGTAGGTGCGAACCTGCTGGTGCCCACCACTGGGTTAGACTCGATGTGTCATGACATGAAAGTCTGTGCCTTACTGTAGATACTGTGGTTACTGATGAAGAATTAGGGGAGGAGATAGGATCTGAGGTTGAATACTGGGAGAAATTTCCTAATGGTAAGACCAGGATGACAATCAAACTGATTACCTAAGACAATATTGGAATCTGCTTTGCTAGAGGTCTTCAAGCACTAGCTAGACAGGCACATTTTGGAGATGCTTCTAGAGAAAGTTTTCCTACTTCAAGTAGGAAGTAGGGGGTTGAATCTCTTTGAATGTTATGATTTGATGATATTTCAGCATGATGTGTATAATGTGAGGAGGGTATGGTATATGGCACAATCACTAAGGCTACAATCCAGAGTAACCCTACAATCCAGAGTAACTACAGGAGCATGTAAGAGACGTTTACGTCGACATTGTTATGGCACCACCTAGTGAAAACCTATGGGAAATTCATATTGCAATCCAGAGTAAATTGTTCTTATGTCGGAGCAAGGACTCCCCGTAGTTACTCTGGATTGTGCCCTATGGTGCCTTTTACATCAACGTAGTTACAGTGTCACCTATGGGAAACCTATGGGAAATGCATAGAACAATCCAGAGTAACTGCCTCTTACATCTTCCCATAGTTACTCTGGATTGTAGGGTTAGGCTGTAATCCCAATCTCCAGGTAGGCCCACCTAAGCCCCAGCATAAATCCTGTGCTGACCTGGGGGTATCACAAAAGTGATGTAAGACCCTTCTGCACCACTCCTGGGAGAGGGCTAGGCCAGTATGCAGAAATGCACTTGACTCCCTACGACACCCCAGGTAATTGAAGACTAGTGAGTTGTGCCAGCCTAGGTTAGGATTGCACCCAAAGTTTTTGTATTTGTGCAGCCATGCACTGCTGGTATTTCACAGACTCTTCATGTGAAATATGAGAAGTAGTATTTGACTAGTTAGATAATTACTTCCAGTAATATACCATTCATATAAAATTATGAAGATTGAAAGGAAGTAATAATTCTCTTAATTTTTTTCTTTCATCTGTTCTCCCACCAAATCCTCTCAAATGCATGCATTTTCAGGGTTCCCTCTGCACCATTTTTCCCCAGCTGCCCTTTAGACTTAACCTTGAGTCACTGTGATAGTCTGAGGGTTGCGCCCCTTCCCTGGATTTTTCCCTGCGAAGCACTTCTGTAGTCTCATGAATTCCCATTCCTTGCTTTAAATTTAAAATAAACAAGCAATTCCAGGCTGAGAACAAGCAGACATACTGCTAAATCAAATGTTGAAATGCTTCCTCTTCCTGCGCATATGTGTCATGTTCAATGTGGAAATGACACGCTTCTCGATCATTTGATGAAACGCCCAGCTACGCAGCTCTAGAATGGTCAAATCCTGAAATAGCTGTTTTAGTATTTGCAATTGCTGAGAAACAAACTCCTATATATTTCAAAGATCCCAATCCCTTTTTTCTGACATGCACACAAAGTAATATATGATTCTAGTTAACCTTTTAACAATGAGGAAATTCATTTAGGACACCAAGGCCGGGGGGGGGGGGGGGGGACACCAGGATGTGGCAGCAGCGTCTGCTACCATCCCTCATCCTATCTGGACCTGAACCACCTTGTTCCCCCTTCCCTCACCAAAAACAGGGAGGGGGCCCTGCAATTCTCCCCATGCTGTGGAAGTCCTTCCCACCCCTTAGCGGGTTTCATCATAATTCATAATGTTCAGTTTCTCCATCAATCAAAACAATATTCAGTATTGAATATTGAATTCAATATTTCTTGCATAAGGGAAATCCAAGGTATCAGTCCTTCCTTGAGAGTTTGCTAGATGGTGCTAG
Organism: Cryptoblepharus egeriae; assembly: GCA_030015325.1. NCBI lineage: Eukaryota > Metazoa > Chordata > Lepidosauria > Squamata > Scincidae > Cryptoblepharus > Cryptoblepharus egeriae. The sequence continues at coordinate 10,924,218 of JAREYC010000001.1, forward strand.
AGCACAATTATGTCTAGTAGAACTAAGTCACAGCAGATTCATCTTTTCATGTGGTCAGAGCTTTCTTGAATAAAACAACTAAGCAAAGGGTCAGGGCCAACATACACCATAGGGGTCATGTCCAAGCTGTTCAGCGGATGTTTTGTGATCTACACGGGCTTGATGGAGAAAGTGGCTACCAGGAACCAAAGCTTACATGCATCCCGTAGAGGTCTCTGATTCAGATCCCATCACCACCACAGCCTTTGTATGTAAAAAAGGGGTCTCGCATTCCTCCACCTCCCCCAGGAAGGTTTTTTTTTGCATGCCCAGGTAAGGCTCCTTCAAGACTGACTGCTCTGCCCCCTTAGCTATGCCACAACATGTCATGGAAACAGTACCTCTGTTCATTCTGTGAAATGCTGGGATAGTAAGTGAGAGCTGCTGCTTCCCCCATGCATTGAAGCACTTGCAATACTTACTGTGCCACCAACCTCTTGCACACTCATGCACACACACATGCCATGGGGTCCCACTGTGGGCCCTGTCCCATAGTGGCATTGCTTCTTTCTGCTCATCAGTTATCCACCCACAAAACCTACCCTAAGCCAAGTGTTCTCAGCATAGCATTTTGTATCCATTTTTTGGGAGAAAGATGCATCTCATCATTATGTATGGTATCATTACAGTGGTACCTCGCATAACAAGTGCCCCCCATAAAGAGTGATTCACATAACAAGCACAAATTCCCATTAGGAGTGTGCTCCACTTAACAAGCCTGCTTCACTTAACAAGCCCCAGGCAATTGCCCCCAAGTTGCTCCACACTGACACTCTGCATAGAGGCTACTTTAAAAGGCTGCTGGTCAGCATGCTGCTGCCTCTAACTGCCCCCACGTGCCCCCATCAGCTTCCAGCCTCCAGTAGCAGCCCAGGTAAGCCCTCTATCCTCCTTGCAGCCTCCTAACCATGTCTACTGAGAAGTAAGCCCCATTGTGTTCAATGGGGCTTACTCCCAGGAAAATGTCTTTAGGATTGCAGCCTCCTAAGCACGTCTACTGAGAAGCAAGCCTCAATGTGTTCAGTGGGGCTTACTCCCAGGAAAGTGTCATGTTTATAATGGCACATTTGCCTATTCACAAGTAAAGCTGTGATATTGGGCACTTTTATTTTCCCATAGAGCTCAATGTATATTTTTAATTTTTAGTTCTTTTGCCATAACTTTTGATAGAAACGAGATATTTCAAAATTGATTTTTTCATTGGATTCTGCTTTTCAATACGAATCCAACGACATATGACACAATGGGGTACTGCACACCATTGCAAAGTTCCCAAAAGAAGCCAAAATGGAGGACAATGAAGCCCTTTTGGAGGACACCTGGACAGAAGGCTAAAAAAAGAGGACAAATCCAGAAAAACCCAGTCATATTGTCACCCATATTGTCATTCCCCAACAGTACAACCACTGGAATGCTACAGCTGTTGTCCTCCTGAAAGAGCCGCTACGGAGATCTTAGATCTTAGATCTCAGCGTTAGTGGATCCCAATGCCAGGAGAAGGGAGTTCCTGCTTGACGGAACTATAGCTGTTGGCTAAATAGTATCCCACAGGGTTTTATCTTGTCCCACCTGCATGAAACCACATGGAGAGATCATTGGTGTTAGGCATCATCAGTGTGACTATAACATCCCTCCCTTATCTGAGGAGGCAGCTGCAGTCCAGAAGCAGTATCAGGAGTCACACCCTGTCCCGCACTGTCTTTGCATCCAAAATACTATGAATAATACACTGCAGTGACTGATTTTTAACCACAAGGTGGTTCTAGTGGCTAGAGGAGCTGTGCTGTCTGGTTCCAGCCCCACCCCAACTCCCTGTCCCTCCTTATGTCCCAGACTTGGGGTCAGACTGCATAAATTATTAAGTGATTTATGTTTCTATAAAACGGCTTTCTTTAGTTTTGTGTCATGCCCAGTAGATGAGCAAAGGCGTTGCTTCTTCTCCTGCAGCTCCAAGACCATCTTTTTGCTACCAAGAATATGGATTCTTGTGGCCTTCCAAACAAACTATGATTCTTGTTTCACCCGAGACAAATTATTATTATGTTATTGTGTTATTATGTCAAGGGATGATTTCCCTTTGGCTCCCAGAACTGCTGACTACAAATTCTGCTTGCAAGCTTAACTGTGCTAACTCTTGAGTATTTTTTACCAAGGAGCTTGCAAGCTTCCTTGGAAGTAGTAGTGGCACTTTTTCAATGAAGCTTCCTGAAATGGAGTGTTGCCTTTATGTGGCTCTTGCTATTGGCAGGGCTTTAAAACACCCAAAATGCTGACTCACATGACAAACGTCCCTCTTCCATATAAATAATGAACAAATGTGGAGGACAGGCAAGGCCAGTTTTTATGTTTGTGACCAGGTTTTATGTTTAGACCAGTTTTTATGTTTGTGGTAGGCATACGCATGGTGGGGGAGGCAGATCTCCACACCTGACTGCCTTGAAAAGTGCCGCCATCATGTGCTCGCCATCTACATACTGCTCATGGGTTGAGAGTGTTTTAGCAAAGGTTAGGATTAGGAAGTGGAAGGACCAGCCGAATTTCCAAGGGCTCTGCTCTTTAGGGTTTCCAGCCCCATAAGAATTCATCCCCTTACATGCTGCAGCCAACTATATTATCTGCTCGGTCCAATATTTTTTGCAACTGAAGAGCTTAAGTTTGAGCACTGGCGTTTTGCTGGCACGCTGACCCGGCCTGTCACAAAAAGTGCTGAAAGGCAGTTGGTGCCAGTGCTCCGAATGTGACGCCAGCACCAGTCGGCACCCAAACCCAGCACCTGAAGGTATTCTTCCAGAGAAAGTCCATAGATAGGTATGGCTAACATACCTATCGTACCATAGATACTTAATGCACCAGCAGCAGGGATTTTTGGGGTGGGGACAGGAAGGGGGCAGAATTGAGTGGAGGCTGGTTAAGGAGGAGCTGGCACGGGAGAGGGATGGAGAAAGAGGCACACTTTGTTTCCATATCCTAACCCATATACTGGGCTGGGAAACCCTACATGGGTTTTCTCACTTATGTGCCATCTTAATAACAGGAGCAGGTTTGTGGAGACCTGTTAGGGCCACTTAGGTATTACATGGGGTAAGGGAACATAAGGAGCAGACCTGGCGCTATTTTCCTGCTCAATAGGATGTAGTGGTCACTGTTGTGCTACTGGGTACTAGGGAAGTTCAGGATAGGACTGTCAGGTAGCTGAATTAATGCTCCCTTTTGCACTTTTTTGACTGGTGCTGAGACACATTTCAGAGAGCTGAAACTAGTGGTAAGCCTCGAGGGCTCAGGGCGATGCCTTTAATAGGGCACTAGTATGATTCACCCTGAAATTTCACAATGCTCTAGACAAAGCAGAAAGGAACCAATGCTCCAGGCTGAGGAAGTGAGGGACCGAGCAGACTTTGTGATACTATTTGTCTTCGTTTCCTGAGGAAATGGTAGGAACTTGGGAGCAGTTAATAGTCAAAATCCTTTTTTATATTGCAGCCCTTTCATAGGAAATGGTGTTTGGGATTCCCTGGCATTTCCCTAGGGAATTGTTTTGAGAATCACTACGACCCCATGACAGGGCAGGAACTGTGTTTTTCTAGAAAAAAAATGTGTTGTGCACACAAGCAATCTCAAGAACTGCTCCACCAATTCAAGACCACAGGCCTGCCCTCTCTCTGCCCCAGTTTTCACTCAACTTTGGTTGGTGGGTCTGAAGGACAGAGCCTTCTCAGTGGTGAAGATTTACCCCCTAATCCAGAGTAACTACAGGAGCACATAAGAGACATTACGTGCACCTGTAGTTATTGCGCTACCTAGTGAAAACCTATGGGAAATTCATATTGGAATCCAGAGTAAGTTGTTCTTACACCGGAGCAAGGACTCCCCATAGTTACTCTGGATTTTGCCCTTAGTCTCTCCAGAGGTTTTTCTAGGACGAAGGGTACTCACCACATGGAGAGATGCATGGTACTCACCTTATATTTTATGGATGTTTTATCTGCACTTACAAAAAAAGAGTGAGGTGATATAAGTGTGGAGCAGAGGCCTAGCAAGTGAATGCCAACCCCTGCATATGGATTGGAAGGGATACAGATTGCATACAGATTGTCCTTCCACATGTACCATGCGACAGCCACAAGCCTCAACTCGCGCTGCTGCAATATTTATACTAGTTGGTCATAAGTTGCATTCCGGGAGCCAGAGCCCAGGCTTTGCTTATAGGATCAACTTATTTGGTTTCATGGCCGTCCAATTAAAAACTGAATTGCGTAAAAGTAGCACGGTTTTGTGCTGCTGCCAGCTGTGGAGCTGCCAACATTTCTTTGCAGAAACCAGAAGGATGGGAGAACGTCCTTCTTTTAAAATCTCCTGTAGAGATCCCTGTGAAATCAAAATGGGTTTATAAATCAGTAATAATAATGTCAGTTTCTGGGTAATCTTATGCAATCCTATGCGTGTCTACTCAGATGTAAGTCCAAGTGTGTTCGGTGAGATTTACTTCTAGGAAAATGAGTACAAGATAGTAGCCTTAGAAATAGCTCTCAGAAGCACAGGGCTAACCTTTTGCACTAATCGGCAAGATAGAGGGAATTCTTGTGGGGATGGAAATTGTGATACATGTCAGCTGCTTGGCACAAGCGTGCAGAAGTGAAGGTGAGCTCGTCCCAAGCGGTATTTGGTATCCAAAACTAGTCACTGCAGTAGAGTATAAGGGGGCCTGCAATGCTTCTCTACCTTCCCATGTTCCTTCACACAAACCTGGGAGAAAATGGGGATTGGTCTTGCACTTAATCCATCATATTTTGATAAGGCCACTAGGGCTCAGTGCCAGATGATCTTCATGGTCGCTCATAACCATAGCCAAGCAAATTTTTTTATTGCTTCTGTGCTAATAGTAAACACAGAGAAACCTAATAATTTGCATGACTGCAATTCTTGTGCCACAGAAGATGGAATTGAAAGAGAATCTGAGAAGAAGAAAGCTTGAGATTTGAAACGGTAAAGCAACTAGAGGGGGTGCAAAGCACTAACCCTACAATCCAGGGTAACTACAGGAGCACATTAGAGACATTGATGTCAACATAGCGATGGTACCACCTAGTGAAAACCTATGGGAAATTCATATTGCAATCCACAGTAAATTGTTTTTAATTCAGAGCAAGGACTCCCCGTAGTTACTCTGAATTGTGCTCTAAGTTTTTCAGATGTCTTAACGTGCAAAGGCCCCTTCTTTCTTCCCTTTGAAGCCATTTTCAGGAGTGAGAGCAAAATGGAGGTGAATGCAGGATGGAGTGCATGGGCAGTCAAGGCATATGCCTTCATTTTGCTCTCGCCACCAAGAATGGCTCCAAATGGGAGGACCACTTGCATTCAGGTGCCTGCAAAACTTAGTGTTTTGCACTCCCTTTGAGCAATTCTACTCTTTGTAAACTACTTTGTGAACCTTGAAAAGTGGTATATAAATACTGTAGATAAATAGATGATAGATAGATCTGAACTTTGTTATTTCCAGAAAGTGGCAAGTTTACAGACCTCATGGCTGCTATGCAATGTGTCCATACACTTGTGTTAAATAGTTGCACCATAAAGAGGGATCTCAGATCAGCTTCCAGTAGTTGGAAGTGTTACTTATTCTACAGAACTCCCAGTTTCTGTCCTTGCAATTCTGCCTGTTGATCTCCACCCATAGTGTAGCTGGGGTGGTGTATGCTAAGCACCGGTGCTACAACATGCTGTGTGAGCGACCCCTTCCACTCACCATTGAAACCATTCTCAGCAGTGATGGCAACATGCAAGAGATGCCATTTGGTTCAGTGTAGGGTTACCAGATGTCATAACCACAAAAGAGGAAATGGCTTGGAGTATCCTAAAGCAATATAGGCTGCCCCAAGACTGATGGACCTGGGCAGTCTAGGCAGTTCAGGAGAGGCATGTTGAGGCCATGTTTAGCATTGCCTAGGGCAGAGCAGTTACTCTGTATCCAGAACCTGTTTCCAGGGCAGAAACACCCTCTTCCAGCTCCTCAAAGTTATACCACCTCAAGAGCAGGTATAGAAATGAGTAGACCCACCGAGGTCCATGATAAGGCCAAGTAAGAATGCCAGTGTTGACAAAAAATCTGAATTCTTGGCCAGCCTAACTGTAACCTCTGCCTCTAAACCTCAGGATATGGCACAACTACAGCAGCCACTAACCTGGGGATACAGCAGACCACTCCAAGAAGCCTCTTGTACTCACTGTAGACTGTACTGACAGTCTCATCAGACTCCTTCTAAGGCAGGCAGCACAACTGTCCCTTGCTCAGTGTGATCTGAGGGGGGTCACCTCAGGAGCAAGCCTTCCCCAGGTGTCACTGACTTGGTGCCTACTTAGCAAGCTCTGGAGGAGCCCAGGCTTCCTGACTCTCTGGATGCAGCATAACTTTCTGCTCTGGACTCAGAATAGTTGGGGCAGTCCAGCTTGGGCACTCCTCACTGTGCCCAAGCTGGGCTGCCCCAACTATTCTGAATCTAGAACAGAAAGTTATGCTGTATCCAGAGACCTCGTCAGGAACTCCAGATTGTGCCCTAAGTCCCATAGAATAGAATGGGACTACTTCTGAGTAGACATGCTTAGGATTGCATTCATCATGAACGCTCATTACTTGCCCAGCTCCTGCCATTCAAAAGCATGTAAATGCAAGTAGGCACCACTTTGGTGGAAAGATAAGTGTTCATTGTGCCTTTGCCATTAGTCAAACTGGCCACATGATCACAGAGATGTTTTTAGACAACACAGCTCTTTCTCTTGTAACAAGGATGAGCACCACCTGTAGAGTCAGTCATGACTAGCAGGTCAACCTGAAGGTGACACCTTTAACTTTTTCATAGTAGATACCAAAAACCTTAGTAATGAACAACAGATTGAACAACAGTATAGAAATACCATTTATTCGAATCTAACGCTCACCTGTTCCAGCCAAATTTAGTTTCCAAAATCAAGGTGTGCATTAGATTTGATGGTGCTTTAGATTCAAGTAAATACTAGAATTTTGATTATAAGTATAGGTTAGTATTTAGTTTAACTGTTTACTATATTGTACTATATTGTAACTGTATATGGTAATCCCACTGCTGTATAAAATAGTGCAATTTGGTAAAAAATTAAAACATAAACACATTGCCATTTTATTATTATTATTATTATTATTATTATTATTATTATTATTATTATTATTATTATATAACTCTTTATTATATGGGGTTATCTTTTATTTAAAAAAAGCTTTTTAAGGGTGTAGAGGTTTGGAGGCTCTTGTTTTAATGCTTTTACTCTATATGTTTTTTAGCTTGCATGTTTTAATTGTTTTCATTGAATTGTTCTATTTATGTTTTTAATTATGTTTTATGTTAGCCGCCTTGAGTTGGGCTAATGGCCTGAGAAAGGTGGGATGTACATTTTTAAAATAAATAATAAATATTATATACAGTAAAATTAAATTTTGTACCTGCTTTGCAGCTGTGCATTTCAATTGCCAGTAAATTTTTTATCTCAGGTCTTTTAAAATAGGGGTGCACATTAGATTCAGTGGCACATTAGATTTGAGTAAATACAGTACAGTGCAATCCTAAACCTTGGTCAGGCCAGCCGAAGTTCCGGCACAAGTCACGTCCTGGCTGAGGGGTGTTGCAAATGTGCCTTCAAAGCAGATTTGCGTTATTTCTGGGGGGGGGGGATAGGTCAGTGCACCCGGACATGTACCAGCTGCACCCTGTCACTGTGGGAAGCCAGGTAAGTTGGGTAAGATGTATCAACTTAAACTGTTTAGGATTGCACCCTGATTAATATAATAGCTGCGGGGTCAGAGTTACCTTCTGCCAGAGCAGAAGACTAGAAAAAGATCATGGGAAATGTGTGATGTGGTCACCTAGACACTGCCCCAATGAGTGGCTTTTAATAAATTCCTAAGGGCCGAGATCCGTTTCCTTCCTCCCTCTGTCAGGAAAGTGCAGGTGCCACCGCATGAGCAAAGTTCACTGGTACAAAGTAGATGCTACTAAATAAGAGTGTTTCTAGTAAAATGAAACTTTGGCTCTACCTTTCATCTGGTGTCATTATCGGCAACAGAAAAGTCCAAAGCAGTGCCGTCTCCCAGAAATGTTTGAGCTGGACAAACTCTGCAAACACCTGGTATATACACAGCCAGCATGCCTGTGACTAAATTCTCCAGCTGAGATAAAAATGAGGAAAGGAAAGTGACAGGCTCAAAGACTTCTGGAGAGAAACTGCAAGGGGTTTTGGTGCACCTTAAAGATAGTCTTTCAATAAACAGATTATTGATTATCTGTTAATTATCGTTGAGAAACAACTGATTACTGTATTTACTGAAATCTAATGCTAACATTTCCAGCCACATTTCGTTTCCAAAATCAGGCTGCGTGTTAGATTTGATGGTTAATTAGATTCGAGTAAATAGGGCTTTCTGATTATAAGTAAAGGGTGCGTATTACATTTGAGGGTGCATTAGATTCAAGTAAATACAGTATTTTGACTGGATATTTATTTCTCTGCCTGCCAAATTGTGGTTGCCCACCAATGTAGAACAAACCTACCAAGACCAAGCATACATTATCCAATGCTTGGTGTGAACATGACTCTGTGTGATCTGCTTTCCACCAGCTCCTCACGTCCTGACACCGTTGGGCAGTAAAAATGATAAATGCCAGTACAATGAGGTCACTGGTTCCCCCATACAACAGCCAGAAATGACAGAAAAAGAGCACTATTGTGATGAAAGGCAAGATAGGAGATTAATCAGCAATTCATTCCACCAGACTCTCCAACTGGGAAGGTGACCTCACCGCTGGAGACCTGCTACTGCTGCATTCATTCTGCGACAGGAAAGGGAAGTGAATTAAGAGAGGAGGAAACGGGTCATGCGCTTCCCAATGGCAACTGGACGGCTGCAGTTGAACACCATGTCAGGTGGCACTTTAAGCTGGGGAACGCCACAACTTTCTTAGGCAGCTCTGTTTGAATTACAGGTCGGCGCACTGTGATTCCAGTGTTCTCTGTGCATTACTTGGCTTCGTTTGTCGCACATGACTGACAGAGATGATCCTGACACTACCAGCACTGGCTTCACACTTTGCCCAGCTTTGCCAACCCCCACATACTCTCCACTCCCAGTTCCTCCCCTTCCCACACACATCCTGCTCCCACTGCTGACTTTCTGGGTTCAGTGCAGTGGTGTGCCAAGGTCGTTTGGCAACCGCAGCCCACAAATTTTTTGTCACCTCCATATGTCAAATTATTTAATTATTATCGGTATTAATTAATACAGCTAATTTGATATTAATTCATATTTTCATATTTTAAAATCACCTTACCAATTTTTATTTGGGGAGGATTTAGGGAGTGACACTCCTTCTGGAGCATTCATTGGATCAAGATCATTCTGGGATCGTTTAATTCCTCTCCATCTGTCCAAAGGCCATAACCTTTGATAGGACTGAGATATTTCAAAGCTGTTTTTTGCACTGGATTCAGCTTAAAAATACAAATCTAGTGGTATATGACATGATGGGTTACTCCACATGATTCTAGCAATTTTAGTGATTTTTTGTGATTTTGGTCAACCCCAGTGTCACCTCCTTGTGTACCCAGAGCCCAGGGCCCAGAGCCCCCCAGTGTACCCAGAGCCCAGGGCCCCCCACTGGTTCAACAGGTCCAGCTGCCAGTGGTGTGTTGTGCAAGTCATTGGTGGTCACTTTAGGATGTGGAAGTCTCTTCTGTTGGAAAGGCTTTCCATCTGCCATGAGACAGTCTCCATTGACAGAATGCCTGTTCCGCGAGTGGATCAGCCCAATAGGATTGGGTGGTTATATAGGTAAAATCTGGCTAGCTCTCCCTCCCCATTCATGTGCTAACTACTGGCATAAAAATAAAGTATACCCCCCAGTTCTGCTAAGTTGTGTGTGCACTTGGAGAGGATGATGCAGTGTTTCTCTCCTTCTTCCATTTTTTAAAATGCAGAACACTCTAGAGTACCTCTGTCTGCCTGTTTTGAATCTGGGTTTTTATCGGCCTGTATTTATTTGCCTATTTTTAACCTGGGCTTTTATTTTCCTATAGACTTTAATTTTATTTTGGTTGTATTTTAATTGTACTTATTTTTCTATCTGGTTTTAATTGTATTTCATTGTTCTATATTTTAGCCATCTTGTGTTTTCTTTTTAAGGAAGAAAGGAGGGATATAAATCAAATAAATAAATAAATAAACAAACAAACACACACACACACACATACACACATACATACCAAGTGGCGCTTGGGTCAAGAAAGTCTTTGCATCTCCCAGTGGTAAGATTGCATTGTCAGTACCAGTGGTATAGGTAGAGGGGGTGCAAAACACAAGATCTTGCAGGCACTAAGTCTTAGGGCACTCGGATACAGGTCTTGTTGTCTTGTGTGATCCCTGAATCATCTGGTGTGCCACTGGACTAGATGGACCTTTGGCTTGATCCAGTGGAATTCTTTTTATGTTCTTATGGGAGCCTCACTGCAGCATGCAAGTCCACATCCCATTCCCCTTTGTAGCTATTCCTACCCGTCTCTTTTGCTCCCACTGCCAAGAATGGGTCTGAAGGGGAGGGGAGAGGCCCCTTGCACACTGTGATGAGGCTCCGTGCAAGGTTTAGTGTTTTGCACCCCCTCTAGCTATGCCACAAGTTAGTATTGTGATGTTTTCATGCACAAAATAAGCCCCCCAAATGAGACAAGAGTCATCTTCATGGAAATTGGCTTGGGAATTTCAGCTGATATGTAGGGACAAATGCGTGCAGGAAGAGGACTCTTCCAGTCAGGAAAGATATTTTTATAAGCAGGAAGTCTACCTTCCTAACAGATTTAATTTGGCATATCATCTTGTTGTTTCATGGAAATGTGTGATTAAAAAGAAGTCAATAAATTAATTCTTGGTATGGCACTGCAAATAACAATTCCATGAAAATTGTGCATTAGCGCAATCCTAAATGCATGCATGTTGGCTTTAGGCTTTGGATGACACTTTGTTTCTTGGTGCAGTTTCTCCCCTGTATTACTTTGATGCCTTTCAGATCAGCATCATATCATTAAATAGAGTTCCCTGATAATTCAGGTGAGACTGAGAGGCTTAGGGCACAATCCAGAGTAACTACAGGGAGTCCTTGCTCCGGTGTGAGAACAATTTGCTCTGGATTGCAATATGAATTCCGCATATTGCAGTATGGTGCAGGCTGGTGCAGTAACTACGGGTACACGTAATGTCTCTTACGTGCTCCCACAGTTACTCTGGATTGTAGGGAAAGTGGTTCTCCCTCTGCTTATAATATTTAGTCAAGAGAGAGCAGCATTGTGTACTCATTCCAGCAGTTTCCCTCCCAGTGGGTGCTGGTTGACATCTTCCTATGCAGTAGCATAGCTAGAGGGGGTGCAAAGCACTAGGTTTTTCAGGGAGCATCACTGCAACATGCAAGTATCCCTCCCCTTCAGAGCTATTCTGAATGGCGGAGCAAAACAGAAACCTACTCTCTCTCTCCCATTGTCACGGGTCCTCCTCGGCTCTCCCCCACTTGTTCTACCAACAGGGGTTTGTTCCTCGAGGATGGCTGAGATTTGTGTCTCTTCTTCATCACCCCCCCCCCCCCCGGGGATACATGACGCTTGACAAGGTAAGTAAGGAACACGAACAAGCTTTACTTTCTTTGCTCTCTCTCTCTCCTGCACGACTCTTTAACTAAGTTTCTTTCTTAACAGGTCCACGCAGGAACCATAACCCAACTCTATCAGAACCCCATCACCTTCATAACAGGTAAGTGTCTTTTTAATCTAATGTTCACTCTCAGATCAAACCAAACGTCCAACAATCTCTTCTCCTTTGACAGGCTCCCCTTCTCGGTGTCCCCTCTCTTGTCACCTTTGACAGCTCCGACTCCTTCCTCACCGGATGCGGCTCCCGATGCCTCTGCTCCGCCCTCCTGAGGATTCTCTGAGTCTCTTAGGGACAGGGGTTCCATGGACAGTTCGGGGGGGGGGTCTTCTCCACCTTTCATAGTTGCTGGGTTCTCTCCACGGCACCTCTTCCCGCCACAGGACCTCCTCCACCTCTCCTTCCTGGTCCCTTATATCCTCTACTCCCCTGCCCATTTCCTCCCGCCAGATTCCCACCAATGAGGACACCCCTCCTTGCGCATACCAGCGCGTTGACGGCCCAACCGTTATTCCCCTTTGTCTGGGCCCTCCCCTTCCCCCAGTGCGCCACAGGTTGACCATATCCTGCATTGTCCACACTTCCATGGAGTCAGGGAAGTCTCTAATGTCCAAGGGGGGGTAATCCGGTCTCCTCCATATACGAGTGCTCTCTCCCATATACACCCCCATCGGCTCCATGTTCAATCTGTTGTAGGCGTCCCAGTCAATCTGACAAGCCCCCCACCCCCTGATAAGACGGGAGCAGCGGGGTCCTCCTGACCCGATGGTCCCTGGGTCGCCTGCCATGACAAAAAGTCTGCATTAGTCAATAAGGTTCCTTTCCTATGAATGATGTCAAATTTGAATGGTTGCAAAGCCAGATACCAACAAGTCAGCCGTGCGTTGCTGTCTTTCATTCTATTGAGCCAAGTGAGGGGCGCATGGTCAGTAATTAAGGTAAAGGGAGCCCCCAGCAGATAGTAAAGGAGTGTCTCAAGGGCCCATTTTACGGCCAGCGCTTCTCTTTCTATGGTAGCGTATTTGGTTTCAGATGGAGTGAACTTTTTGCTCAAATAAAAAATCGGATGTTTCTTTCCTTCAAATTCTTGCACTAGTACAGCACCCATCCCTCTACCCAAGGCATCAGTAATCACCTTAAAAGGTCTTGCAAAGTCAGGTGCCCTTAAGACTGGACTAGTGCACAAAGCTCCCTTCAGCTGGTCAAAGGCCCTCTGACATTCAGGTCCCCAAACCCACTTTCCTTCTCTCTTCCCCCTCAATAGATCAGTCAGGGGTGCAGCTAGTTCTGAGAATTGTGGGATGAAGGTACGATAGTACCCCACCATGCCCAAGAACCTCTGAACATCTTTCCTAGACTGGGGGATGGGCACCTCCGAAATGGCCTGAACCTTATCCATCACTGGACGTACCTTGCCTCTTCCTACTCTAAATCCTAGGAACTGAATATCTTCCCTGCCTACCTGACACTTTTCCGGGTTGACGGTTAGACCAGCCCCTTTTATCTCCTTCAACACTGCCCTAAGGTGACCTAGGTGTTCCTGCCACGACGGGCTATAGATCACCACATCGTCGATGTATGCCGCAGCATAGGGGGTATGTTTCTTTAGAAGCTGGTCTATCAGCCGCTGGAAAGTGGCAGCTGCCCCGTGTAGCCCAAACGGCATCCTAGTGAATTGATAGAGTCCCAGAGGGGTGGAGAAAGCCGTATATTCTTTGGACTGTTTCTCAAGGGGTATCTGCCAATACCCCTTGGTCATATCCAGCGTGGTTAAATATTTGGCTTTCCCTAACCTCTCTAGGAGTCCTTGTACTCGTGGCATAGGGTATGCATCGAACCGGGAGGCCTCATTGACCTTACGGAAATCGATGCACACCCTTATAGCTCCATCCGGCTTTGGCACTAGCACGGGGTAGCTGCGCCACTCACTGGACGATGGTTCTATCACCCTTAGTCTCTCCATCTCTTCTACCTCCTTCTTCAATTGTTCTTCTAGGTGCCTCGGCCACTTTCTGGGAGCTAGCCTTACTACCCTGTCTTCTTTCAAAACTATTCTGTGTGACACTAAATCTGTCCTACCTGGCCGGTTTGAGAACACCAACTGGAATTCTTCCTGCAGCTGTCTTATGTCTGCTCTTTGCGACTCTGTCAGATTCTCACCCACTCGCACAGGCGGGGTAGGCTTCAACTGGCTGGGGATACTAGGGCCAAATTCTTCTTCCCCATCAACGTTTCTTGCTCCCTTTCCAACCATTTCTTAAGCAAGTTCACATGATAAACCTTAGTGCTTTGAGCCTTCCCGGGGGTTTCCACCTCGTAATCTACGGGTCCTATCTGCCTTTTTACCTTGTAAGGACCCTGCCATTTGGCCAACAGCTTAACTTCAGAGGAAGGGAGCAACACCAGTATTTCCTCCCCTGCCTGAAACTCTCTTGGGGATACCTTACTATTGTACCGTGTTTCTTGGGCGATCTGAGCGGCCTGGACGTTGTCTCTAGCCCAGTGAGCTAGTCTCTTCAGCCTATCTCTTAACAATCCTAGGTCTACCTTTCCCTTCTTCTGAGGAACCTTGGCTTCCCTTTCCCACTCTTCCCGAGTGATATCCAGGATCCCTCTAGGTCGTCTACCAAAGAGTAACTCAAAGGGTGAATACCCTGTAGAGGCCTGAGGGATCTCTCTAACAGCGAACAGAAGAAGGTATATGACCTGGGGCCAACCCTTGGGATTATCTACAGCGAATTTCCTTAGCATTCTCTTAAGGGTTTGGTTGAATCTCTCAACCAACCCATTGCACTGGGGGTGGTATACACTAGTATGTATATGACGTACCCCTAGCTGTTTCCACAACTCGCTCATAACTTCTCCCATTAGGTTGGTCCCTTGATCTGTCAGTACCTCCTTCGGCAATCCCACCCTAGCAAATATCTTCAGGAGCTCTCTGGCTAACACCGAGGCCTTTGTAGACCTTAATGGAACCGCCTCAGGATACCTGGTGGCATAGTCAATCAGCACCATTATGTACTGATATTCACCCTTCCCCTTTGGCAATGGCCCCACTAGGTCTAATCCTACTCTCTCGAAGGGTACCTCTATAATGGGGAGGGGCCGTAGCTCCCCACCTGGCCTCCCTTTATCCTGGGTCAGTTGGCATTGTCTGCAGGAACTGCAGTAGTCTTTCACATCCTTATATATTCCGGGCCAATAAAATCTTAGTAGTATACGGGCTAGAGTGGAGGCCTCCCCCATATGCCCTCCCATGGGACAATCATGGGCTAAAGCCAGTACCTCCCACCTTTTCCCTCGGGGCACAAGCATCTGATCTATGTCCTCTCCGCTTTGGGAGTCTTGCCCTGTCCGATATAATACCCCTCCCTTTATACTGAAGCGCGGGCCTTGAGCTCCTTCTTTCCTGGGTAGGGTAGCCTGCTCCCAAGCAACTTTAAGAGTATGGTCGGCCTTCTGCTCCTGGGCCACTCCTGTATGTTGTCCAGCCTCCGACCCCTCCTCTGCAACGCATGCCTCCTTCTCCTCCCTGGTGCTCACCAGTTCTCCGAAGGACGGCCAATCTCTCCCCAATATGACTTCATAGTGTAGTCTCCTGGCTATGCCCACTCTCATTGAGTGTTCTTTCCCACGTACTCTCAGGACGACCTCTCCCGCTGGATACCCCTTTACGTCCCCGTGGACGCATCGAATCAGCACCCCCGGCCCTTCGGTTTTTTCTTGAGCCCATTCTTCCTTTACTAGGGTTTGGGAACACCCCGAGTCTATCAACGCCGTCCCCTCCTTTCCGTTGACTCTAACTTTGCTTGTGAGGGGCTTAGGGCGAGGTACCTGCTCTTGGGTGTATGCCGCCTCCTGGGGCGTCTCGTTATAGGGGCACTCCCTCTGGACGTGTCCTCAAATCCCACAATGGAAGCAGATGAGCCCCCCGGGTTGGTACCATGGGCGCTCTCTCCTCCTGGTGGCTCCTCCGCTCCCCTCTGGTTGTTCCTTCTCATCTCTGCGGGGTTTGGGGGGCATCCCGCCTTCGGCCATCTTAGTGTCTCTTTCCCAGGGTCTGCCACGCCCAATGGGTGAGACTTGGGGCACCTCCTTCCGTCCTCCCCTTTGCATCACCTGTACCCCGCCCTTCGCCTTGTCGCTCATCTTGAGGGACCGCTGTTCCCCCACCTCCTCCGCTCCTTCAAAAGCCTCCAAAAGTTGAACAGCCTCTTCCAAGGTCTTGGGATCGTGAGATCTGACCCATTTCTCTGCCTTGGTGGGTATAGTTCCCATGAATTGCTCTAGCCAAATGATCTCCACCACCTCCTCTATGGACCGCTCATTCGGCTTAAGCCATCTCATTCCATGAGCTCGGATCAGGTTGGCCAGCATCCTCCCTCCCGTCTCCTTCGTGTACTCCACATTCCTCATTCTCCGACAGTATGACTCTTCAGACACTTTCAGGGTGCTGAGGATAGCTTGCTTGACTCTAACATAATCTCTAACCTCATAGGGAGGGAGGGCCTCTATGGCGAGTTGTGCCGGTCCCGACAGGTAAGGAGTCAAGATTACACTCCACTGCTCCCTCGGCCATCGAGCCGTCACTGCCATCCTCTCGAAAGCATTGATATATGCTTCTGGGTCATCTTCCTTGCACATTTTGGTTAACTTAAAGTGGTGGGGTTCTGTCTTGGGTTTCCCTTCCTCTCTCCGGAGTGTCTGATCCTTCTGTAGGTTAAGGCTCATCATCATCTTTGCTTGTTCTCGCAGCCACCACTTCACCCATCTCGGGGGAGGTCTCTCATCGTCTTCATCCTCGCTTTCCCCGTACGGGCCACCAATGTCATGGGTCCTCCTTGGCTCTCCCCCACTTGTTCTACCAACAGGGGTTTGTTCCTCGAGGATGACTGAGATTTGTGTCTCATCTTCATCACCCCCCCGGGGATACATGACGCTTGACAAGGTAAGTAAGGAACACGAACAAGCTTTACTTTCTTTGCTCTCTCTCTCACTCTCACTCTCCTGCACAACTCTTTAACAAAGTTTCTTTCTTAACAGGTCCACGCAGGAACCATAACCCAACTCTATCAGAACCCCATCACCTTCATAACAGGTAAGTGTCTCTTTAATCTAATGTTCACTCTCAGATCAAACCAAACGTCCAACAATCTCTTCTCCTTTGACAGGCTCCCCTTCTCGGTGTCCCCTCTCTTGTCACCTTTGACAGCTCCGACTCCTTCCTCACCGGATGCGGCTCCCGATGCCTCTGCTCCGCCCTCCTGAGGATTCTCTGAGTCTCTTAGGGACAGGGGTTCCATGGACAGTTCGGGGGGGGGGGGGTCTTCTCCACCTTTCATAGTTGCTGGGTTCTCTCCACGGCACCTCTTCCCGCCACAGTACCTCCTTCACTTCTCCTTCCCGGTCCCTTATATCCTCTACTCCCCTGCCCATTTCCTCCCGCCAGATTCCCACCAATGAGGACACCCCTCCTTGCGCATACCAGCGCGTTGACGGCCCAACCGTTATTCCCCTTTGTCTGGGCCCTCCCCTTCCCCCAGTGCGCCACAGGTTGACCATATCCTGCATTGTCCACACTTCCATGGAGTCAGGGAAGTCTCTAATGTCCAAGGGGGGGTAATCCGGTCTCCTCCATATACGAGTGCTCTCTCCCATATACACCCCCATCGGCTCCATGTTCAATCTGTTGTAGGTGTCCCAGTCAATCTGACACCCATTATCGGATATGCATATGAAACTTGGCCATTTAAGGGAACCAAATCCTGTAGCCATCAAACATGCTGCAACAGAGCAGGGAGCATATCTGCCACCCTCAGTGTGCAAGGTGTCGGATTGCCTTTGCAAGCATGGGCTCATTTCCCCACATCCCTCACCATTGTCTTTCTGGGAGGATTGTTGGGCTTATCCTGGGTATGTATGTGCTGCGGCATGTTCCAGCAGAGGAAAGCCAGAGCGTAGCAGCATCTGGAGATCAGGAAGAGTTGACTTAAAACCACAAAATACACAGTAACCAATTCCAAGAATTGGAAAGGAACCAAAGGAACAACTTCTACAGGGAAAAAGTAAAAAACAAGTGGCAGTGCTCAGAGGCATTGCTAGGGCATGGGATACCTGGGGCGAGTGTCACCCCTCCTCTGATACTACCTCAGCTCTCTTCACCCCATTTATTTTGTCTTCATTTTTCTTTTGCTTTTCCCCTTTGCAGGTGCCACCACCCTATGGAGAGAGCTGGATGCAAGCACCCATATGCCAGGCTTCAGTAGCCGGTTCTGTGCCAAGGTGTATCCAACCATGTTGGCTTCTCAAGTAGCATTGAACACTGAGTTGGTCTCCAGAAGAGGTTTCCAGATATATTTTATTATCGGAACATAAGACGGTCCTGCTGGATCAAGCCCAGGATCCATCTAGTCTAGCTTCTGGTATCTCGCAATGGTGCACCAGTTGCCTCAGGGAGCACTCAAGGCCACAAGATACTGCACTTGCATCCTGTTGCAACTCCCTAGCATCTGACATTGGACCACAGGCTATCTTTTAAAGGTTCCATATAGGCATCATAGCTTGTAGACTGTGATGGACTTTTCCTCCATAAATATGGCCATCACAGCATGTCTTAGATTAAACACATCTAAGCATGATGCCACCACAGCATCCTGTGGCGAAGAGTTCCACAGATTAATTACAATCTGTATCTACGCTGTTTGATGCACTTAAGTTCCAAATGGTAATTTTCCTATCTGAGAACATCTGACTTCTCAGAACAAAAGACTCCAGTCTTTTGTAACATAGGAATTCAGAGTTTGCCACTTTACTTCCTGTTTCCTGTGCCTTGTTAGGCTATGGCCCTCACTGTGGAAATTCAATAGTTTTCCCACCATATTGATAATTATATCTACTACAAATTTTAGAGCACCTTCATTGTTCTTTATGAACAATAAGAGCATATCATTTTACTGACAGGTAGTTCTTTGCAGAATTTTAGTGTATTATTGCCTGTTTTTAACCTGGGCTTTTATTTTCCTGCTTGTTTCACTGTTTTATTTCACTGCCTGCTTAGTTTTCTTTATATAAGACTGGTGCCAGGAACAAATGTTCCATGTATCTGGTGCGCAACCAAGTAATCACTTGCGGGAAAACACAAGTGAAGAAATTTTGATCCCTGTGCCGGTGCAAAATGGAAATGTCTCATGTATTTCCCATGTAATTGTGGGAATCAGGCCATAGATAGGTCTGTCCCATAAACCAAGGTTTCTCATTGTCCAAATATTTAGCACGTCTTTTATCACCATAACAGGAGGAAGTGTTCACTATGGAAAACTTCCTGACACCTCACAAACATCTTAGCAGCATCACTTCCATAGTTTTGCTTGAATTCAAGAGATGTCCTTGGATCAGATTTTTGAGTCATGAGGCTCCTTTGAAGTTTCTTGCTCATGCTGGTGAAATAGTGACAGGCTTGACATAATACAAACCATTTATATCATTGATGGCTACTCTGGTGTGAGTAATAACTAACTGCAGTGCTTCCTTAGCTAATAACGAATGTTATTATTTGGAGCACAGGATGCTGCTGTATACTTCGACCTTTGATCTCCTAAAGCTCCACCATATTCAGCTCTCTGCCTATGTCTTCTCCATCCTTGGGATGTGTCTATAGCCATATCCATGTTCAGAAATGTACTTCCTTATCTGCATCCCCCAAATTTTTGGTTTTCACAAACACCACCAGATTGATTTACCATTCCCTGCCTCCCCTCCCCCCAAAAAATATGGAGGACAGAATTTGTTACAACTGCCTAACAACAAGAAGTCCACTACATTTACACATTAACCAGAAATTCCACAAATGCAAAATAATCTATTTGAATGATACTAGTTGGCAGAAAAAGAAGGACCATCATTGACCAGAGTTGACCTACTTGGCTGGAATAAAGTGATGTCAGAGGAGTATTGATTTATACCATCTGAGATCTGGCACAACTGCGAGATTTTTCAAGACACATTTGGATGCCGATGTGCTGTCTGAGAATGGTCTAACTATTAAATCAAGAAATTAGTTTTGCATTTATTATAGGTGTCAGGATGGAAAGGTTGACTGAAGATAGGAAATGAACGCCATGGATAAAAGTGTTCAAACGTGCTTTTATTTTTTTCACAGATTTCTCCCCAAGAAGGAAATGTGCTTTTATTCCAAGGGTGCATTTTTATAAAGTATAATTGCTTTATAGAATTGTACTAGCTAGGTGGTACCAGGATATTAGTACGTAGGTATTATCAGTATATTACATATTCATTCATTCAGTCAGTCATAGTCAGGGAAGGGGTGTTTGGATTTCTTTTTACAAAAAATAAGTGGAAAGTGGTGTTTAAGTTTTTATTTTGTTATTTCTGAAAAATCACACCCCTGACCCTGGAATACATCCCATCTCCTTACAATGTCTAGCAGTATCACTTCTACTGCTTTATTTGATTTCAAGAGGTGTTAAATGGTGATCAGTGATGTTCCTGGAGAGGGAATAAAAAAATGTTTTCATGAGCATGTGTACAGCACCTCTCTCCCTTGCATTCAGAGCCTGTCACGGCTGCAAAGCTAACTTAGGTGATGAGTAATCATCATCAGTGGTGTTCCTGAGAGGGTGCCGAATCCTAATTCTAATTCAGAATTTTAATTCTAAGGAACATCACTGATGCTGCTATTTCGTCACCCTGTTTCCATGCAGCCAGCTTCTAGTAAAACAACCCCATGTTCCAAAAGCAAAAATTTTAAAAATGTGTCTTTTCCTCCAGAAAGTAGATTCAAAACAAAGTTTTGCATTTTACCGACCCAAACAGCACTAGCAGGTTGAAACCTGCTGCTTTGCTAAGGCTGTCAAACTGTGATTTGTTTCATTACATTCTGCATTTTAAATTGCACATCAAATGATATATAACATGATAGTATTATTCTAAAATATCAAGGTTTTCACAGTTTTGTCCAATAGTGGTGTGAACCCCCCCCCCCGAGTGCTTCACCTGGTGCAGTCTGCACCCCCATAGAAACACCACTGCCTGCAGGATTTTACATCTGTACCTAGATTCTTTTGCTCTCATGTCACTAGAAAAGCAAGATTCAGAAAAAAATAATACTTACTGCTCCATCACACTTATTTTTTTGCTGTGAAGAAATGTTTAGGATACATTTCAGCTATAACCAGGGTTCCCATTTGACCGGAATCCCCCGGAGGCCTCCTGAAAACAAGCTCCACCTCCGGGAGACTCCTGCCCCCCCTCCGGAAGCGCAAAATCGCTGGCCGCCACCGGCAAAAGAGGCTTGGTGGCGACCGCCACTTTGAATCTCGCGCTGCACAGCAGCTGTGCTTATTGTGAGGGGTGGCTCCTCTCCCTCCCTGCCTTGCTGTTTCTGAGTGGCTGGGAGGCCAGAGAAGGCGGGGAGGGGGAGGAGCCGCCCCCTCAGTAAAGCGCGGGAGCCATTGCAAGCGGCTGCCTGCCTGCTTGCTCTGCCCAGCCCTTCTCCTCCGGGGCTCCCCACTGGGCTCAGCATCCTCCCTGGCCAGGAGGGAGAAGAGAGGCTGCCAGGGTCGGGGCTGCAGGAGCCTCCAAACGCTCCCAGCTGCTGCCAGAGGGAGCCAGGTCTGAGGGGGATCTTCAGGATTGCAGCCTTAGAAAACACTCCTGACCATGTCTACTCAAAAGTAAGCCCCTCTGCAGTTAATGGGTCTTACTCCCAGAGGGGGATCTTCATACTGGCAGCCTTAGAAAACACTCCTGACCATGTCTACTCAAAAGTAAGCCCCTCTGCAGTTAATGGGTCTTACTCCCAGAGAGGGATCTTCATACTGGCAGCCTTAGAAAACAATCCTGACCATTCCTACTCAAAAGTAAGCCCCCACCAGCCTCCCCTGCTGCCTGTAGCACCCAGTATCCTGTAGCCACCCCCACCAACTCCCCTGGCCCTGCCTGTGCCCAGTACCCCAAAGAAAACCCCCACCAGCCCTGCATTCACCCCCTCCCCTCACAAACCTCCCACTTACCTACGTTCCCCACCCCAGAGAAACCCTCCACCAGCCACCCCTGAATGCACCCACTGCTCCTCCCTCCCCCCCCCCCGGGTGTGTGTGTCTGTTACCTTAAAAAGGTAATATAGTGTTGAAATTAAGTACAGGAAAGTAATACCAGTATTTTAAGCTTATTTTAACATGTCCTACATTTCGTCCTACATTTTTGGACAATTTTTTTAATTACAGGAATTTTCTCAGGAATTTTGGCTTGGACTGGGAGGAAATTTGGCCTTAAATCAGGAATTTTGGGGTTGCTGTGCAGGAATTTCCAGTTTGGCGTCTGGTAACCCTGGCTATAACCAAGACACCAATTCATCCGTTTGATGTGTGAGTGTGCACAGAAGTGTGTACTGACTAATAAAGAAATAGGACATTTATCTTGTTGAATATTGTATATCCGCCTCTATCAAGGCAAAACCAGAAGCCATTTATTTAGTTGCTTTCCTGCAGCAAAATCAAGGTGATTAATGTTGGTGGCTGAAGGCTGCAAGTAGAGAATGTGATGAGTGGGAGAGGAGAGAATGTGGTTGGCCAATGTAGTGGGGGTGCAGGCCTTTAAATACCATTTAATCATAAATCTGTAGGAGCTCTACAGCATTCTATAAGGTCACCCTGCAACGTGGCCCACCAGATGCTTCAGAGAGCACATATGACACCTGCATCCAGGTGCCCCCCTCCCCGCATCTGGCATTTTGAGGTCATCCTTGCCCAGTCCCTGTATCAATTGACCTATGAACTGAGTTCACTTACCCAGGTTTGAGTGTAAAATAGTTAAGCCCTCAGGCTAGTTATTTACTATAATTGTGTGTTTGTAAGTGTAGGGTCTGCTGATGACGTGCAGAGGTTCAGCTCTGCGATCTTCAAGTAGGGTGAGGAAATCAACCTTGTCAGAAACCTCGGAAGCCAACTAGTGGCAACAGTGCTGTGACATGGACCAGTGGTCCAATTTGGTTTAAGGAAGCTTCATGTAAGTTTCTAGGTTCAGGAATCCAGGCTTCAGTCCTACAGTTCCATGCCTTGCTGTCAGTCTTTGGGTGCTTGGCAAGTCATTACATGCAGCCCTGTGCTGGGAAGAACTTGGAAGCTGCTGTGATGAACTCAAATGCTGGGCATTGCTGAGGGAGTTGTGTATGGCATGTCCTACCCCACATCACACCTGAAAGTACAAATAACTAATTCCTAGCACAAAGGAATGCTAGTTGTGAATGAGGCGTGGATTGACATGTGCTAGGTTTAAACCACAAAGGGGAAGACCTGAAAGATGGAAAATGCTGGGGGATTTTAAGATGCCAGAAGAAGAATAACATTGGCTTCTCATACTTGGGATGAGATGAGGAGAACCTAGATGGAGGTGGAGATGCCCACCTATTGGGATCCCAGCAGGGTGAAATTAGTGCCAGTGTACATAATGCAGTTTACCCTAGTAGTCATTGCAATGCACAGCTTCCACCCCCACACATCCATCCATCCATCCATCCATCAATAGAATTGGGCATTATACATTAGAAAATCATCCTTGCTGAACAGTTCAGAAAATGGATTATGCACAGAAAAGGAGGTCTGCATTACTCATCATCGGTAACATCATGGATCAATCAATCGCTCCTCATTGCCCTAACTCTGGATTGCAGCCAATGTGAAAAACCATTGGAAAGGCCCTATGATAAAGGACATTAATTATTATCTTGTTTATCTTTACTGTCTCTTGGAAAGACCCTAGGATAAAGGACAGAGATTATTCTCTTGCATATCCCTGCTATCATAAAGTGGTTCATAGTCTCTGAGATTCATGGACCTATGGATATTTCCATAGTTTTGGGGAAGGAGACTGAAAAACAGAAAGGCATTTGAGTGGAGAATGATTTTCTTTCCTGTTGCAAAGCAATAAAGAGACCGCAGAATATTAGATACTTATTGTAATCAGAGGACGGGTTGGGAACGCCATGACTTCAGAAGCAAGAGGGGAGAGGTCAGAGGAAGCGTCTCCCCCTCTTTCTTTGCCCTGCCGAGGAGGGTTCACAGGGTGGAGTGAAGCCTGCTGAGTGGGAACTGCTATTGTTGTGCTAATACAAACAGTGACAGAAATTCACTTTCTGGTGATGCCCTGAACTCTGCCCCAGATGGCAGCAGCATCTCTGCCAAGCCAAAACAAACAGGAGCGCCGGGCCACAGAAAAAGTTCTTCCCGCAACATTGTGAGCAATGCACAGAGCAGCCAGAGCCCCACCGTAGCAGCCTGGCAAAGTGATCACACAGGGAGAGAGAGCTTTGGAGAAGAAGAGAGAAGGACAAGTGGAAACCCGCAGGCCAGGAGACGGCAAGCCATCCTGCACTTCAATGCATTCCAAGCCACTTTCCGTTGTTGAGTGTTGACACTGGTTCTGCTTTCTGTTTGCACTGAGGCGGCGGACTGCGCTGTTCTAGCATGCCTGTCCTCCTCAAACTGCTATCAAAGCCAGGAGGCATCCTGAGGACAGTAGCATTAATGATGACATGAGAAAGAATGCCCCAGCTGGAAAAGGTCCATTAGGAAGCATCCATCCTCAGCAGATTGCAAGGGCTGGATCTGATTTCTTCACCAATGATGCTCACAAATAAAGCTGAGCTTGCACTGACAGAAGGACGCTTGGTCTCGAAAAGGCCTTTGCTTTTCACTTTTATTTTTTGGAAAGGCATAAGGCTTTTCTTCATTCATTGACACAGCACAGTCTTCCTCAATTAGGCAACCAGATCTCAGGGACAGTGGGAAGCAGTGGAGTCACTAGGGTTTGCATCACTTGGTGCAGGAGGCCAGCACATCACCCCATGGCACACCTCTCTTAGTAGGAGTTAGCAGGGCGACATCACAGGCAGCGGGCATGGTAATGCATCATTGCCTCACCCTTGTTGGGTTTTTGGCTATTACTTTTGATCAAACAAAATGTGGTTTGTTTAATTTCATTCTACATGAAATTACACATTGATTGATATAACATGATGGCATTATTTGAAATCCCAAGACTTTAATATGTGCCAGTGGTGATGTCATCCCTGTGTGCATCATCTGGTGGAACCCACACCTGCAGTGATAGTGGGCAGATGCAAAGATTTCAGAAAGCCCTCCAGAGGGGACCAGAGTGCAGTTGAGGACTTGGAGCCAAGTCTGGCTAAATGACAGTCTGGGAAATCTGTGTTGAGCCAGATCCATAGATGTGAAAGGTTTCAGGTTTGGGTGCCTGAAGCCATGACTCTCGAACTTTAAGTCATTCTGGTACAGCCAGAAGTATTTCGCAAGTTTGTGGCTGGATGACCAGCTGCTCTGCTAATACAAAAATCCTGGAGTTACCCTGACCCTTTTTATACACAGTCAAGCTCTTTACAGGAGGAAGGCAAGTAAGAGCAGAATAGACCACCTGAAGCCACATGATGGGGATCAAGTCTCCTAGCTTCAAAGTGGCACACAAGGGTTCTAGGAGTCCTTCTGGATCCCAGAAACTTTCAGTGTCAACTTCAGGTTGGAGGTCCTCAAACCTGCCAGGGCCACATCACAAAGCTTTTTTCTGGTGATCAAATGGAATGGGCCAATTAGAGAAAAGAATAGACACATTTTGTGTGAATTTTCACAATAGGAGAAAAATGTTGTAAAATATTAGCAGCAAAATATTTGCTTCTCTCTCTCTCTCTCTCTCTCTCTCTCTCTCTCTCTCTCTCTCACACACACACACACACACACACACACACAGTGGGATCTGTCCAAACTGTCAGTTGCTTCATCCAAAAGGATGAAGAAGGTGTGGGGTGATGGGAAAGTGTGGGAAAGTCATGGAATTATAATGTCATTGGGCTCAGCAGACTGATTACAATGTGTTAATGGGATGGTTGTGGCCTGCAGGGCATCATTTGGAGACTCCTGCTGTAACTCATCAGCTGATCAGCAGGTTGGATGCTGAAGCCCTCTCAGATGTATCATCTGCCTGCTTTGGCAGCCATTTCTAGGGCAGGGAAATTCGGTCACAAAGTGACAGATAGAACATCAAAGGAATAAAGGAGAGAACTTCCAGCAAAGCAAGGCCTTTGCTTACCTCTGTAGTTCTTCCCCTGTCCTGCCTTTTACAATAAATTCTAACCTCATTTTAATTAAAACATTTCATTTCAGGGCAAGGTGAAAATAATCTACAGCATACTGGTCAAAGTTCTTAAAAACTCTTGCTTTAGGACACAATCCTAACCAATTTTCCAGCTACACGATTCAATACAAAGCAGTCTAAGGCAATGCAAGGCCAATGTAAGGGGACAAACATTGCCTAACCTTGAGGGGGTCCTCTGTGACTAAGGTTGCCAAATGTCCCGAAAAACAGACAATCCCAATTTTGGAGGATTGTGTTCTCATACTGGCAAATGGAATTGAGGGTTCTGTCCTGATTTTGTGGAAGAGAATTATGGCAACCCTATCTGTGATGCCTCCCCCCCCCCCAACTGCAGGATGCAGGCACATGCCCCAATGGCACAGTTATGCCCATGCTCTAAAGTTGGTTGGATTGTGTCCTCAGTCGGCAGTCATGAACACAGTGAGTTTTAGATGCAGTTTATAATAAGTTTCCCAGTGCTTGGATTGCTTTTAGGTATGGTTTGTCTAAAACAAAAACACAGAATCTACCTGTGGAAAGAAGAGTAATGTGCTGAAGGAAGGAGAGAGAGAGAGAGAGAGAGAGAGAGAGAGAGAGAGAGAGAGAGAGAGAGAGAGAATGTGCGCCTGATGGGTAGAATTTCACCATTGTGCTCAGTTTTATCTTATTCGGCTTTTCTCTGTTGCACATCCATAATACAAAGGATTTGACACCAGGGCATTATCTGGAACTGGAGACACAAAAGGTTGGGGCATCTCAGGTTTCAGGCCTAGCCCTAAAGCTTTTGCTTCTGTTGATCACATTCATGTTATCCTGCGGTTTATGACTGTTTGCTTACATTGTTGATGTGGTGAAATGGCAACGCTGTGCAGCCGGCCAAAAAGCCACAAGTATTATGCCACTGGTAGAGGTGGCAATTATGCCACGTGGCTGTTAGTTATAATTATTAATGGATTTAAGAATACCCTTTAAGGATACCCTTAGTCCATCTGGCTCAGTAAATTATGCAACCTCACCGGTGCTAACCCTACAGTCCAGAGTAACTACGGGAGCACATAAGAGACATTACGTGTACCCGTAATTACTGTACCACCTAGTGAAAACCTATGGGAAATTCATATTGCAATCCAGAGCAAATTGTTCTTACACTGGAGCAAGGACTCCCCGGAGTTACTCTGGACTGTGCCCTTAGTCTCAAGCAGAAGTCCTTCTCAGCCCTTTCGTTGAAAAGGTTACTGTAGGTGTCTACAGCTGTATCTGGGACAAGAGCATAAGAAGAGACCTGCTGGATCAGGCCAGAGGCCCATCTAGTCCAGCTTCCTATATCTCACAGTGGCTCACCAGATGCCTCAAAAAGCACTCAAGACAACAAGAGACCTGCAGTCTGGTGCCCTCCCCTGCAACTGGCATCTAAATTCATGAAGTTGCATAATATACCCATCATAGCCTGTCACCTGTGATGGACTTTCTCCCAGAAATAAGTCAAATTCCCAGGTATCTAGGCTAGATGTCATCACCACATCCTGTGGCGAGGAGTTCCACAGATTAATTACGTGTTAGGTAAAGAAATATTTCTTCTAACACTCCCAACACTCAATTTTAGTAATGAGTGCCCTTCGGGGAGAAAGGCAGAATACAAATCAAATCAAATCAATCAATTAAATAAATACAATGTCCCCTAATTTGGGTGTTGTGTGAGAGGGAAAGGAGCACCTCTCTATCCATGCCTGAATAATTTTGTATGTCTCTATTATGTCCCCCCTCCATTCACCACTTTTAAAGACTTTTTCACCTCTTTTTTAGACTGAAGAGCACCAAACGTTTTTAAAGCTTCTTTAAAACATCTTGACCAGTGTTCTGGCCCCTCCTATTATTTCTTAGTTCTTTTACTAATGCAGTGATTTTCAGTCTTTTTCAGCTCATGGCACACTGACAAGGTGCTAAAATTTGCCAAGGACACATCATCAGCTTGGGTAAGGGTAATTAAATGAAATGGGACTTTCTGTATGCAAAGCCTGAGCCACAACCACAGGTGGGCTGAAGCCGGTTCTCACCGGATCTGTAGAACCAGTTGTTAATTTGGGGCTGACGTTAGCAAACCGATTGTTAATTGGGGGCCGTCATCTTTGAACTGCATGCAAGTGTGTTTGAATTTCTCTTAAAGGGCCTCTGGGTCTGTCTTCCACTCCCTCCTCCCCTTCTGAGTGTTGTGAGAAAGAGCTCCTCCAGGGCTTTTGGTGGGGGCCATGCCTGCCTGCCTTTCTGCCTCCCCAGGTGCCTTTGCAGCCCAGTACTAGGCATGGAGAACTACTGAGGAGTAAGCCACACTGTATAGTAGAGGACTGCAGCCTGTGGCCACAATCCTAGCCACACTTTCCTGGGAGCAATTCCAATTGACTATCATGGGATTTCCTTCTGAGTAGCATAGGATTAGGATTTGAGGCTACTTTCCCATCCACACTTTCCTGAGAGTAAGCCCACTGACTATAATGGGACTTACTTTTGAGGAGATTGGCAGAGGATTGGATCTCTCCCTCCAGCCCTGTTCCTCCAGCCCTGTCTACTTTCCTGAGAGTAAGCCCACTGTCTATAATGGGACTTTCTACTGAGTAGACATGGTTAGGACTGGGCTCTGAGGCTGCAATCCTATCCACACTTACATGGGAGTAAGCCCCACTGACTAGAATGAGACTTGCTTCTAAGTAAGCCTGCATAGGATTGGACTGTAAGGCTAAAATCCTAACCACACAGTTTTGGGTGTAAGCCCCATTGACTTGAATGGTACTTACTACTGAGTAGACACGGTTAGGATTGGGCTCAGGCTGCAATCCTATCCACACTATAGTCCTTTTGCCCCCCCCCTAAGATCTCCCCACCTCATCCTGCCCCTCTGAGAAATCTCTCCACCTGAGATTGTGGGGAGGCAGTATGGGGGGCACCTGACGAAATAGCCCCAGTTCCCATCCTGCCCCCAGGAGCCCAGTCCACTTTCTACTCTGAAGTAAATCCTATTAAAGTCAGCAGGTTTTACTCCCCTGTGAGGATAGGAGTGTAGCCTCAAAGCCCAATCATCTGTCTACTCAGAAGTAAGTTCCATTATAATAGTGAAGCTTACTCCCTGGAAAGAAGCTGGTTTCTAAGAGCTTGTAATCCTATGCCTGACTACTCAATAGTTAATCCCATTTCAATCTATGAAGCTTACTCCCAGGAAAGTGTGCAGAGGAGTACAGCATTAGAGCCCAATCCTATTCTTGGCTACTCAGAAGTAAGTCCCATTAGAGTCTGTGGACCTTACTCTCAGGAAAGTGAATAGGATTGCAGCCAGAGGCTGGTTACTAAGAGCTCTGTCCTTTGCTTGACTACTCAGAAGTCCTACTATATTCAGTGGAGCTTACTTACAGGAAAGTGTGGACAGGATTGTAGCCTTAAGTAGTGGCTTAGAGGCAAACCTCAGCCTGCAGAGGGGACACCACAGACTCTGGTCCTAAACTGTAGATCAGTGTTTCTCAACCAGTGGTATGAGCACCACCTATGAAACTAGTGGTGTGTTTGCTGGTACTTAGGCACCTGGATGCAAGTGTCATATGTGCTCCCTCAGGCTGCTGGTGGGCTGCTGTGTGATTCAGGAAGCTGGACTAGATGGGTCTTTGGTGTGATCCAGTGGAGGCTTTTCTTATGCTTTTATGTTCTTATTTGTGTCCCACATTCCCCCTGAGAGCATAACAAAGTGTAATGCATAGGAATAAATAACACTGAACTCAGGGGCTTAATACTGATTGATGCCGTCACAAGTGATACAATTTTTTTAGTAAACTTAGGGTTAAGGTGGTGTGCCCTCCTCTACCCTGCTCCCTGACCCTGGCCCTGCCCCCTGACCCAGCCTGGCCCCGCCCACTTCCGGAGAACCGGTTGTTGGGGCAGGCTGGGCCCACCACTGGCCATAACCCATCACTCAGACTTTCACTCACACATCACTCAGAGTCTCAGCTATTCAGGCCTTATCAAGGCCATTTGGCTTGCTGCATCATAACAAAGTTTCACCGTGCAATATTGTGTTGTTACCGGTCTCTACTTACATCAGTGATTTTAGGTTGTGGCTTATAGTTCATGCAATTTGAAAACACACATTTATCTCATACTGCACCTTAAAAATACAAGTGGAGGTGCTGAAGCTGTCTCTGAGGTCCTGAGCTGACTTATAGTACAGCAGGGTGCAATTGTGATCATTATGCCATGATTAAAGATTCTATATGTTTAAAGTCAGGTGGACGTTTTCCCTTTTAGCACTAGCAGAGTTGGGGGGGGAACAATAAGTAATGCAGGTGTCATAATGCGCCATGTCAGCAGCCTCTTCTGCTTGCCATCAGAGCTACTCTGGACAGCTATGGCAAAGCTCAGGCACATGCAGAACCAAATGGCGTGTCCTGCACATTGCTGTTGCTGCCTGAGAGTGGAAGGAGCTGTTTCCATGAGGTGCCTGCAGTCCTGACCATTTCCCCCCTCTCAAGTTTTCTTAGGCTTTCCCACACAAGAGGATTGGGCCACGACCCAAGCCTTCAAATGTATTCAGCTTCTACATCTGACAAACAGCTCTTTCCTAATTGTCCTCCATCATCTGGCCAAATGAAATACGTACTATCTGGAAAAAAAGAGTTGAAAGCTGCTGAACATGGTCCATGCTCCAGCTGTCTCATGTCCCTGGGACAAGGCTTCTGAGTTTCCAAATCATGTTAGCTAAGCAGTGGTTCTATTTTGGCGTTGTCTCCACAATCTTCAATCCCCTTTCTCCCTTGCTGCAGAAGAGAAAGCAAGAGAGAAAGCGTGCCAAGCTGGACTGCCTGCAAGGTCTCTGTAACTCATTAACATTTGATTAGCATAATGAATATTCAGCCTCAGGATTATCCCATTGCTCCTCTTTGTGTGGTGCAATAAACACTTTTTAAAAATTTCAAACACATTCTGATGATCAAAAGAACCACCTGATTAAGAACGAGTCTGTCGAGGGCAGGGGAAGAAGAATGAAAAATAATTTCACCAACAGTGTAATATAATTCCAAACAAAGCTTACAGATCCACAAGGTATTATAAGGAAACTTAGATGACTCTAAATAAAGCAAGACAATTGCTTTGTGTATAAGTACACATGAATCAGTCGATTTCAATACAACGGATCAGGACATTTCTACATTTATATTATAGGGCTGTTTAGAGGCAGCTGTCAGACAGCATTTCTTTGGCGCAAAGCCCACTGTGGATGCTTCAGCATTGATGGGTTGGAGAATACGAACCTGTCTCCAGCCTCTGGTTGTGCCCGAGAGACAGTGCTGGAAGAAGATATGGGGAATTGCTGTTGAAAGCCAGAGGCGTCCAGGGTGACAGCAGAATGATGGCGTTACCTAAAAACGCATCAGTGCTGTCAGGCAGGCAGGAGTGCCTGGAGGGGGCCTGGGGCACATGCTGCCTTTTGCCAAAATGACATGTTCAGGAAGTCCTTAAACTAGGAGGGGGGAGAGAAAAGGATGAGAAAAGGGGCTATTCAGAGATATGGTCTGAAAAGTCCCAACAATGCCTTTATTTGAGTAGTCACAGCATTTCATGTACATTACTTCAAGAATCCTGATAGCTCCCTGATACCCACTATTATTAAATCCCCAGATGCAGGCTGAAGATCAAAGCACTAGGTTTTGCAGGGAGTCTCACTGCAGCATGCAAGTGCTCATCCTGTCAGAGTCAGGCATGTGCCTCTGTTTTGCTCTCACCACCTGGAATGGCTCCAAAGGGAAGGCAGAAGAACCCCTTGCACACTGGTGAGGTTCCCTGAAAGACTTAGGTTGCAATCCTAACCTCCATTCAGATCAGCCTAAGCCCTGACATAAGTCCTGTGCTGACCTGGGGATGCAATAAAAGTGCCATTAGGTACTCCTGCCCTATTCCTGGGGAGGTTTGGCCAGTGCAGAGGCATGCGCCATCCTCCCCACACCACATGGGAAGAAATGCCAGATGAGTTATGCTTGCCTAAACTGGTTTGGATTGTGCCCTATCTCCTTAAGCTGTGCCACTGGCAGCGAGAAGCTGGTATTTGTGGCCTAGAAGGGATTTGAAAAAGTACTTTGTGGTTCACAGTTCAGCTAGTGCATTTCATTTGCTCCTTGCTTTAATTTTAGTTACTTTCAGTTTCTCAGAAGCGGCTCAAAACAATGGCATATTTCTATTTCTTATAATTGGTATGTCCTGAATCTGCCAGAGAGAAAAAATCTGGGCCATAGTGTCTTGGATGGGAATCATGTGCAATGGTTGCTGCAATAACAATCACAACACTTAGTGACTTTGTGGGGAACTTTCAGGGAAAGAACAGCACACTGACAAAGAGTCAAACACCCCCAAATCACATTTTTTGTCTGAGGGGACCACAACTCACAAACAAGTACAATGCATGAAACATTTGACTTCAGTATAATTTTGTTGAAAAGATGATGTTTAGAAACATTTGGGCATGTGATGGCTGGCAAAATGGGCCGATATCTGCAATGTAGACTGGGTGTTTTGCGGATGGGACTGCATGTGTCCACGTGGTTATATGTCTCCAGCAAATGACACCCAGCATTTTTCTCTTCTTCCTTGTTGATATATCTACTATCTTGTTGATATTTCCCAGAATTTGCTTGTGATATGAATTGCCAGGGTCCAAGGGAAAGCAGCATTGATCAGCAAGTCTCACTTGGATGCCACACTTGTCTCCAGACACAGGTGGTATGTATTTCTACAGTATTCTACAGTATCCTACAGTATGTGTGCACATTACTATTGTGTGTTCTCCCAACACACCCAGGAGTAGTGTGGAAGTGCCTTACAGCACTTTTGCAACACCCTGGGCCAGCATGGGACTTGTGCCATCTTAACCCGGAGTTAGGATTGCTCTGTGTGTGTGTGTTTTTAGCTTTGATTCCGTCATATCCTACATTTTTCTTGGGTGTCCTACATTTGGGGGTGATGGTCCTTTCTTGTGGTTATGACATTTGGTCACCCTTCCCACAACCCACCTCAACTATGCAAGAACCAGGAGAAATACTATATTTACTTGAATCTAACATTTATCTTTTTCAGCCAAATTTAGTCTCCAAAATCAGCATGCACATTAGAGTCAGTGGTTAATTAGATTCTTGTAAATGTGGTATTTTGATTACCAATAGAGTGCACATTAAATTCAATGATGCATTAGATTCGAGTAAATACGACAGTTCAGGAGACATCCAGTTGAACTGATGGTTGCATGAGATAGAACAGACAAAAGAAAATATTCTTAGTATTTATTTAATCTGTGGCACTCCATGCCACAAGATGTGGTGATGATTATCTTGCCTAGATGCCTTTTAAAGAGAATCAGATAGATTTCTTGAGTCCATCACAGATTACGATGGATACAAATTCCTAGTTTTAGAGGGAATCTGTCTCAGAATGCCAGGTACAAGGGACAGGATGCAGGTCTCTTGTTGTCTTGTTTGCTTCCTACGCATCTGGTGCACCGCATACAGGAAGCTGGACTAGATGGGAAGCTTTGGCCTGATCCAACAGGGTTCTTCTTATGCCCCTGGAGTTACCGGCAGGGGCAGTCATGCTCAGCCTATGGATATAATCTGAAAATGGTGATGATCACCCACTGAAGAAGCTGTATCTGAGCTGCATGTCAAGCACCGAACCTAAAAGTCTAGAATACCACTGGTGTGGGTGACGGACAACATTCCCGTTCTCTCTACCTCTGGCTGGATCTATCATACCGACTGCAGCCGAGTCTTACCACTCCCTCCAAGGACTGCCAGTGCACTGACCCTGCTCTACTCCTGAAAAAAAAAACCCGGAAATGGAGGCTGTGGCTTATTTGCTGGGAAAGTCTGTGAGTGATTTTCTCTTCAGATCAATGAGTAAGCTGGAAAAAGGAGCGGGCACACGAGCCAATGATGGCCCAAGTGAGAGGGCCGCTGGGACCCATTGCTAATGTAAACAAGGAAGCCACCTGATGTGACTGGGTCAGATAAGACAGTCGTCACTTGAAAAGCAGGTGCTTCCTGCGCCGAGGCCGGAGTCCTTTCCAAGTTCCATCTCCAAGTAAAAACAAACCAAACAAATGCTCAGGGCTCAAAGCCCGGCCTACGTGGGCTTGGAGTTTACACTACTGGGAGGAAGCATCTTCTTTTCTGCGCTGCCCAGGAGTTACACCTTAGTATTTTAATTCGCAGACAGCTGCAGCTTCTTTCATCTCGGCATCTAAGCGACCCACGTTGTGACAAGCGTGCGCTACGGCACACAAACACCATGTGGCATAAGAGGAACAAAAACCTGTGGAATGCTCCTGGCTGCACATAAGGACTTCCATAGGTCACGGCTATTTTAAAACACCAAGGGATGAGAGCAGGAAGCCCACAGGAACCAGTTTTTTCCCCCTTGGGTCTGTCAAAAAGCCAGAGAGCTATTTAAAAAAAGAAAGAGAAAAAGAAAAACAAGTTTCTTATGATGTGTCGGCTCTCCTCAGAGGTGCAGGACAGCACAATGTTGATCAAGTTCAAGTGTGAAGAATAAGCAGTTTCCTTTGGCTCAGAAAGAAAACTCTTGGCTTTTTCGGATGTTGGATGAATACTGAGGTGCTTCTTTGAATACTGAGGTGAATGAATACTGAGGTATTGTGGCTCTGTGGAAGAGCAATGCCTTGCAAGCTGAAGGTCCCACATTCATAGGGTTGCCATATGTCCCAAAAAGGACAGTCCCAATTTTGGTGGATTGTGTTCACATACTGGTGTGACAGAGGGTCCCGTCCCAACTTTGTGGAAGAGAATCAGTGATGGGATTCAAAGAAATTAACAACCGGTTCTATGCCCATCTGGCAGCCTCTTTTAAATGGCTATTTTTAAACTTTATATGTCTTATCTCTCGTTCACAACTAGTTCTATAGAGTAGGTGCATACCTGCTGGAGCCCACCACCGAAGAGAATCATAGTAGTCCTACATGTTCTGCTTTCTCTGCTGGTTCATGTGCTCCATTTTGGGCTCAAGAGCCTAACACAGAGGTTCTCAAGTCCATACCAGCAGAGACTTGAGAAGCCCCATTGTGAGACCTACACCCTTATGGGAAGACGATTAACATCCCTGAGGAGACTTCCCCACACCACAGGACACAAATGTCACATTTTGAACCTGATTTTCCTCACAGTGGCAGGATTTTCATCACAGTGCCAGGAAAAAAGGCTGTGTTATTCCTGTGAAATGGTATTTGATTGCAGCCATGCAAACAACCTAATCCAATACAACTACTCCAGTGTTGATGCAGTCAATGTAGTACATGTTGCATCCCACGCACAACTTCTGAGCCACAAAGGCCTTCATTTGGTACATGTGAATCTAAAAAGAGCTCCGCTGAATCAGGTCATAGGCCCACATAGTCCTATTTCCTGTATCTCATAGTGGCCCACCAAATGCCTCAGGGAGCACACAAGACAACAAGAAACATGCATCCTGGTGCCCTCCCTGCATATGGCATTTTGAGGTGGATTACTTCTAAAGTCAGGAGGTTGCACATGGCTTGTAACCCATGATGGACATTTTTCTCCAGAAATTTCTCCAATACCCTTTTAAAGGAACCAGGTCAGATACCATAACCACATCTTGAGGCAAGTGGTTCCATCGATTAATTACCTGCTGGGAAAAGAGATATTTTATTTTGGTCCTAACTCTCCCATTACTCAATCATATCTTTCCTCAGGCATCACCATAAATGGACTGAGGCATCCCAGCCCTGTAATCATTCGGTCACTCTCTTCTGCAACTTCTCCATTTCTATTACATCCTTTTTGAGATCGGTGACCAGAATTGAATGCAGTGATACTTTCATTGAGTTGTCCACTAGCACCCCAAGATCCCTTTTTTGATCTGTCACAGACAGCTCAGAACCTAGCAGCATATATGGCCCTAATGTGCATTACTTTAGGCTTATACTGAAACACATCTGCAATCTTGCTGCTCAATCTCCCAGTCTAGAGAGATCCTTCTGAAACTTTTCACAATTTCTTGTGGTCTTCAACACTCAGAAAAGTGTCCTCCCCTTTCTCTCCTTACCCTCCCATCCCCATTCCTCCCAGCCACCACCCATTCTGTGCACTTACCAGAGCTGGGAAGTTCTCCAGAAGTTGCTGGTGTTACTATGCTTGCTCACTTCTTTCAATGGTAGCCCAGCTTCATAGAATAGCGGTTTGTGTTTTCCTATTAACATTAGAACCACTAAAATATGCATTCCAGTGATATACAGTGCAATCCTAAGCACATCTCCTCAGAAGTAAGTCCCCTTGTGTTACTCACAGGGTAATGTGGTGAGGATTGCAGCCATAGTGGCTTAGTGAGAATTGGGCCCTACAAGCTCAAACTCTCACCTAGGCTGCAATCCTAAACATCCTTTGGTAGGAGTACACCCCATTGAATTCAATAGGACTTACTTCTAAGTAGACATGCTTATTGCACTGCTAATTTGTGAAAAAGATATAAAATTTAGCAGAGCATATTTTACAGATAATGCTTTTCTATTTTTAAAAAAGGTGATGCATGTTTATTAAAAAACAAAGTTACTTATTCCCCCCGCCAAAAAAAAAAAGTAGGTAGGAAATCACATAGGAAGTCAGGCCATTGATCCACTTTAGACAAGAACAGTTCTCTGTCCTATCTGGATATGCAGGGGGCGTAGGGCATGATCCTTTACAAGTCAACTCAGAAGAAAGTTATACTATGTTCAGTAGGGCTGATAGGAAAGGCTGATAGGATTTCAGGCTCAATATGGGACATTCTCCTTGCAAACAGCTGTTTCTCCCAGCATCTTTCCCTCCCTGTACAGTCTTCATCCTTGTAAAACCCTTAAGTGATGCAGTTTTGCTTCTTCTGAGTTGGTTCTGTAATATTTGGTATGTAGCCAAAACCTTGAAACATTATTACCCACAGTGGCCCTCAGTAACTAATGAAACTGAATCTTCATACAAGTTCTAAGGGGTGGGTAGTCTGTTTATTAAGAATTTTGTACTGCAGAAAGCTGCAAGATATAAACAAATACTTTAAATCAATAAACAGTGCTAGTTTTTAGTTAATCTTATTTAAGCTCACATTATGAACTTTTCAAAATGTTTTCTTTACAATTCCTGTCCTTTGTGCATATTGAAAAATGCATCATTTCTGATCATCCTATTTAAATCTGCAGAACACAACCTTGTCCTCCTCTATATTCCAGAAGTGTTTTGAAAATCTGATTTCAGCTGTTCTGGTGTCTACCAGCTTTCCTTGCTGACTCCTGATAATCAAGTGCGTCATTAAAAATCACAATCAGATAAAACATCCTAGCTCTTTATGAGCCTGGCTTAGAGCTTAATACTGTACGCAGAATATCCATATCCACAACTGTGTATTTCCACTATTGCAAGAACAAACATGGACAACTTCATTTGGAAACTCAGGAGGATGCCTCCAACTGGATCGTGTTCAGCAAATTTGTCCAGTGTATGAACTCAGGAGCAGTGTGGAGATCACAAACACACCAAAGAAGAAAGCGACTGGGAAGGAAAGGGAAGGCATATGCAAAAATAACCAAATCTTCAGGATACTTGCTTTTTCCCGGGTGCAAAGAGA
Organism: Cryptoblepharus egeriae; assembly: GCA_030015325.1. Classification (NCBI taxonomy): domain Eukaryota; kingdom Metazoa; phylum Chordata; class Lepidosauria; order Squamata; family Scincidae; genus Cryptoblepharus; species Cryptoblepharus egeriae. The sequence goes on from JAREYC010000001.1 coordinate 10,961,785, forward strand.
CATCTTCATCCAGCAGTGTAAAAAAGAACAAACTAAAATGTAAAATCTGAAATTTAAGAGCGTGTGCATTTTATGGAATAGCAGATTTTCACCATTTTTCTGCATAAGTCATCAATTCTGACTGAAAGCACAATCCTAACCATGTCTACTCAAAAGTAAGCCCCATTGTGTTCCATGGGTATTATTCCCAGGAAAGTGAGTTTAGGATTGCAGCCTAAGCCTAAAATAGGACCTTAATAACTGAAGCAGTTGAATCTGCTTGCGAAAGTAGCATAAAGCTTGCAGTTAAGATTTGAGCAATGAACAAATCTTTTTATTTATAAATATATACCAATATATACTATGGTTTGCAGTGGAATGTTGTATAGTCTAGATAAATCTAGCTAGCTTCAGTGTCTTTTGATGCAGTGTACAGTCGTTCATTGACACTTTAATTTGTTCATTTGTATATGACCTCATTTGTTAAATACTTGTGTTTTGCCTTGAATATGAACATCCGGAAACTTTAAAACCAATAAGTAGGCTTTGTGTTCCACATTTTGCCACTATAGCTGCAGTTCTCATAGTCCTACTCAGACTTAGGAACAAGTTAAATTTTGAAGAAGAGGTTTGAAGGGGTGAAGAGGTTTGCCCAAAGGTGCCACAGCAATTGCAGCATTGCAGGAACCTTTCTGTACTGACCTTCAAGAGGATCCAGGAGGGTCACAGCACCAGGTGCTGTGGTGGGCTGTAGGAGCCCACTTCCAGGTATTGATTGGAAATTGGGTGTGGGCTCCAATACCTAAACAGAAACTTGTGGAGGTGCTGGAAGGTTCATAAGGGGTGCTGTGAGCCTTCTAGACCCTCTTGGAGGCCAGCATGATCCCCCCAATATGTAAAAATGCCCCAGGGTCCATGTGATGTCATGATTGTTGGGGCGTCATTGGGGCCTCCAGTCCTGGGGGACCCTTGAAACTAATTTCCATCCACCAGTTTGGGAAATACTAATCCTTAGTATCCTATAATCTAGAGGTAAGTGATTTAACATTTCCAACTTGCTGTAAATCAGGCTGCACTCTTTCTTGGATATAATCATGACAATACAGTTCACGTCTATGCATAGGATTGTGCTGTCTGGCTGCAATCTCAAACATATTCATCAGGGAGTAAGCCCCATTTAAATCAATGGGAATTACTTCTGAGTAGACAGACATAGGACAGCACTGTTAGAATTTGATAATGTAAGGCAGAGTAGATACTCTTTAAATTTCCATCTAAAAATAGCCTAATTTGCATAAATTAAAAATGCAGGTTGAATTGACCCACCTGGGAATCTAAGGGTTATGTACATCAATGCAATAAATAAAAAGGACATTTGAGATCTTGTATAATTACCATGGCTGTGGAAGTAGAGCCGTATTTTAACGAGGCGCAATTGAGAAAGGCAGGATGCCTCGCAGGCATTTTCAGTTTAGCTTATGAGCAAGCAAATCAGGACCGTCAACTACAATGACCGTGATCTCTGTACAACATGAAGTGTTAGGATTTCTGAAAACAAGCAGAGAGGTCATTGCATTCCAGTGCCCAAGTGAGACTGCAGTTTCTGGGAACTGCCTATTTTACTAACAGTTTCCTCAGCTACTCATTAGAGGAGGGGATCATGCACAGTTGCAAAGATTTTGCTCTTGCTGCAGCAGATATTTGACTGTGTAGTGAAAAAAAGCCCTGATTTCCCCTCCCCTTTCTTCTATTTTTTTAACTTTCAAAAGCTCCAAGAGCCCAATCCTGAGCTCATAGCACAGGCTGTGAGTATTGCAATCATGCTGTAAGCATGCTTATGATCAGTACTTTTCTCTGGGGAAAAAGGTGCTGTTCTCACAGTGGCATAGCTAGTCATCCCCATGACCAGGCATGGGCTGAGACCGGTTCTGACCAGATCGGGCGATCCGGTTGTTACGATCAGCCCGCCGGTCGCGAACCGGTAGTTGGGGGGCTGGCCATAACTTGTAGAACCGGTTCAGAGACCTTTGCAGGCTGCGCGGCTGCCTTCCTCCGCCGGATGGGGGGGGCTCTGATGCGCCCGCGCACCCACTGAGGCGCGACTGCTGCCTTCCTCCACCAGCCGGGTGGGGCTCTGATGCGCCCGCACACCCACTGAGGTGCGACTGCTGCCTTCCTCTGCCGGCCGGGGGGGGCTCTGATGCGCCCGAGCACCCACTGAGGCGCGACTGCTGCCTTCCTCCGCCAGCCGGGGGGAGGCTCTGATGTGCCCGCGCGCCCACTGAGGCACGACTGCTGCCTTCCTCCGCTGGCTGGGGGGGCTCTGATGCGCCCGCGCGCCCACTGAGGCACGACTGCTGCCTTTCCCTGCCGGCGGGGTGGGAGGTTTCAGAGGAGCCCGTGCAGCTTCAAATCCAATCCTATGACTACTCAGAAGTAAGTCCCATGACACTCAATGGGACTTACTCCCAGGAAAGTGTGGAGAAGATTGCAGCCTCAGAGCCCCATCCTATGCAGGTCTAGCAGTGAGTAATTTAATTTTTTTAATTTTTTTAATTTTTAAATTAAAAACCTCCCCGGCCCTGCCCCTGGCCCTGCTCCTGGCCCCGCCCACTTCCGGAGAACCGGTTCTTGGGCCAGGCCCATGACTATTAATTAGCTACTTGGGAAAAGGTGTCGGTACTGAGTACCAGTGAGTACCCCAGAAGAAAAGCCCTGCCTGTGATACTCTGGGTTAGTGCTGATACCGCAGTCTCAGCATCAGTTCAGAACCATCAGAAGCCTGCTCCATGCTTCCTGGAGCAAGGGACAAACTCTGGTTGGTGGACAGGTGATGTGGGATGGGGGAAAGGGGGTGTTCCGGGGTGAGGATGGGTGGGAAAGGTGGGTGGTGGAGGATGCACACGCTTGCCACGTCAGGCTTAAATCATAATCTCTGTCTGGGAAGTTGGTTCAACTGCACATGACACACTGATTGGATTGGAAGAGGGAAGCTATCCATGGCACATCACATTTCAAACTGTGGTTACAGATTCATGATGTCTGATACCTGGAAACTGAAATAATGTGTCTAACTGTCCTTGAATGATGGCTGCTTGGTATCACAGCCAGGTTCATCTTTCCCCCAGGTCCCTGTTCTCCAAGGAACTACTGTCAAATGTCTGCTGTTGTTTCCTTTCCTTTCTACTCTGTTCCTAAAAGGCAGCTCTATTCTTGGAACGTCCGGCTACAGCTCCTATATTGACGTCAAAATTATTCAACATTTGTTGTCAGGAAGGGCTTCATTTGCATCTGAACAGAAGGACCTTATAATGGCCCAGGGATGAGATGCTGGTGGGGACAAAGTTTGGAAAGGTTCTCCAAAGCAAATCTGGGAATGGACAAGGTCTGCTTTAAACAGTTTATGTACAAGTGTGGCAAAAGTACGTATGCAGGCAGAAGTGAACAAAGAGCCAACAATATTTATTTATTTATTTATTTATTTATTTATCTATCTATCTATCTATCTATCTATTTATTTATTTATTTATTTATTTATTTATTTATTTGAATGCTTGTGTGCCCCACCTCCCTTTCTATTATCACACAGTTTTGCTCCAGCTTCCTGCTCGGAAGGAAGGAACCAGCCAGCTATAAAACTGAGCAGGCCGTGCTCCAAAACACATCTGCACAAGTCACGATCGAAGCTTGCATGTTTTCACAGGTTGGGCGGGAAGGAGCCCAATGACTTGAACTCGTTTCTTGGTAGAGTGGGAACAATTTTTTTTTTTTTGTGAATGTCAGAGGAAGAACAGCTGGCCTGAAAAAGGATTTGGCTCTCTTAGGTATTCAACACAAAATGTTTCACAGCCAACGATGGAGGGGGCAGATTCAGGTCAATGGTGTCAGTGGTCAGTTCTTGGTCAGTTCTTGAATGGACGCCCTCACTGATACAGGAACACATCTGGATAATCATAGGATAGTTTTTGTTTCCTATTTGATGCAGGACACAGTCCAGAGTTAGTGCAATCAGAATGGCCCAGCTGGGTTGCCCCAAGTAGGCTGTAACCAGAGCAGAAAGTGGGAGTAGGAAGCAGCACAAGTTTGCTCCTCCAGACATGTTCAGTAGGCACCAAGTAAGTGGCACCTGGGAAGGGCTTGCTCCTGAGGAGACCTGCCTCTGATCAAATTGAAAAAGGAACAACTGTGGTGCTTGTCTTATAAGGAAGGCCAGGAGTTCCTGACAACCAGTAACAGCTATAGCATGAGTCTATCATATAGCAGTACCTGCAATGGAGAGTGGATGCAAGGGGACAGCTGGAGTGGCCGGCTGTATCCAGAGGTTGGTGGGCTGTCATAGTTGTGTCATATCCTGAGGTTGAGAGGCAGGGGTTGCAGTTAGGCTGGCCATGGATTCAAAATTTTTGCCAAAACTTCCATCACTGCCCACACTCTGGCTTATCATGGACCCCTATGGGTCTACTCAGATTTATTCCTGCTCCTGAGGTGACATAACTCTGAAACCATGTGTACAATAGAGGGGGAGGTGAGGCACACAAGCATTTAAATAAATAAACAAATATTGTTGGCTCTTTGTTCACTTCTGCCTGCGTACGGACTTTTCCCACACTGGAAACAGGGTCTGGATACAGCGTATCTGCACCATTCTAGGCCATGCTGAACATACCATTAACCTGCCCCTCCTGAACTGCTTAGGCTGGCCCAGGTCCTTCTGTCTTGGGGCAGCCTATGTTTACTTACTCTGGCCCAAGCCTTTCTGGTGTAATTAGTCTGGCCCATCTTGGAAGTGCACTTCAGGATTGCAGCCTTAGCTTCTTCAGAGTATGCAGACAGAAAATGACATGGACACTTGCAGAAACATCTGCCTTTTGAAAACAGCTCACTTTTCAGTGTAGCCCCAGCCCTTCCTCTCTCCACTTCCCAACCTTCAAGTTCCCTCAACAATGCAATTAGGGTGGTGAACTGTGCAAAGGTCTTGTTTGGTATCATGTTGTTCTCAGGACAGACCTGAAACACAGAGACCGGCTCCTGTGTTTGTAGAGAACCGTGGCTCTGTTTACTTGTAAATATTAATTTAATTCCGATTCCTGTGTACTGTTTGGCTTGTGCAGCCACAAAGGCTAGATTCACCTTGCTGGGCTCCCTCTTTGCACATTATGCTCATTTTCTACTCCCATTTAAACACTTTTCTTTTCACCAAATCTCTTCTGTATCTGAATAAGCTACAGTAGACAACTGAGATTTTCTTCACTGTTAACTTTCCTGGATTTAAAAAACCTGAATATTTTATTCTATAACATTGTCTTTCCCTTTCACCTTCTTCTATCATGGTGTTGAGATAACATCCAGTATGGTCACTATTCCAGCCATTTTCAACAACTGTGCCATGGCACATGGGTGTGCTGCACATGGTACCCTGGTGTGATGCAGGAAGTAGGTCTAGATGGGCCTTTGGCCTGATCCAGTGGATGCTCTTCTTATGTTCTTATGTGTGCCATGGGACTTTAGGAGAGTTGCAGGAATTATCAGGACTGTGGAGGCATGTGAGCTGCCCACTGGCAGCACAGAGTGCCTTGTCAATTGTCAAAATATTGATGGTGTGCCCTGTCCATCTGAGTACCTAACTGGTGTACCATGAGATGAAAAATATTGAAAATCACTGCACTATTCACTGTTCATGAGAATCTTGTGGTATAAGTGCTGCAGATATATCCACAGTCCCACCAGGTATAAAGAGATGTGGCTGGTGGCAGTTATGGTGATCATACATAATCCCACCTCTTCAGAACCACCTGCAGCTGTCAGTGAAACAGATTTTCCCATAGGAATGGAAACTCAGACAATTGGTTCCAGAACCCAAAAAATATTCATATAAAAATATTAACTGTATGTAAAAACAATAACAAAACACTGGAATTGAATTCAAATCATGCATTCAGTGTGCGTGATCCTATGAAGTCTATTTAGGCTGCAATCCAAGACACTTTCCTGGGAGTAAGCCCCATTGAACACAATGGGGCTTACTTCTGGGTAGACATGGTTAGGAGGCTGCAATCCAAGACATTTTCAAAGTGTCTCCTCACTTTCTCCTTCTCTCAGGGTGACCAGATTATTCCTGAACCCCAGGGCCAAAATTCCTAATTCCAGGCCAAAATTCCTTCCTTCCTTCCTTCCTTCCTTTCTGAGAGCACTGAAAGGGAATTCTACCCTAGTTTGCAGAGCTCAAGATTACTGTGCAAAAGTCACCAGCAAGGTAACTTGAATCAAATCTGTTCCACCTGAAACCTCAGTTTAAGGTAGAGTATCAGAAGAAAGACTTATGTAATAAAATACAGCTGTGACTCTGGGTTTAGAAAGGAGGAGAAGGCAATTTGCAGCTTTCGGGTGAGCACAGATGCAGTAGCTGGATAACTAATTCATCATAACATTCCATTTTTGGAATTATGAGTCATATTAAATTCCTTTAATATTGAGGATTGACTGGTTAAGAGAAAATCCAGAGAAAATCAGTGGGATATAATGGGGTGGAATATAAAATGGGGTGGAATATACAATACCCCCAGAGGCCAGACCTTTAAATGTCCATGGACCAGTCCAATCCATGGACTGACTGAGGTATTTATTTATTTATTTATTTATTTATTTATTTATTTATTTATTTATTTATTTATATCCCACCTTTCTTCCCTAACCAAAGGGAACTCAAGGCAGGTAGGTAAGTTACTAGACAGCAGGTAAGGCTCATGACAAGAGGATGCCATCAGTAAAAGGATGGAAATTGCCTATGATCAGAGGTGGCTTAGAAATCATAGCCAGATTAACAACCCATTCAAAGAGCACAATCCTAACCATGTCTACTCAAAAGTAAGCCCCACTGTGTTCAATGGGTCTAACTCCCAGGACAGTGTTCTTAGGATTGCATTCTAAGTCCCAGTATTGTCCAGAGAAGCCACAGTGCCACACTAGTCTTCTACGTAAGGTTGCCATATGTCCTGGAAAAATTGAACTGTTCTGCTTTTCAGGAATTATGTTCACATACTGATAAGTTTGACAGGGGATCGTGTCCTGGTTTTGTGGAAGAGAATTATGGCAACCCTACTTCTATGGGGCTGGGACTGTCGCTGGAGTCTCTTTGGGGTACATTTGCTCCCTTACCCCAGGTAGATTGTAGCCAGTGACAATAGGTCTACTTGGAGCTATTTCAGCTATTTAGACCAGTGATTGACCAGGGAGGGCAAAGGATTCAGTGTTAATGTTCCTCCATTAGACTTTGGAGGGGATTTTTTAAAAAATGTGAGACACATGAAAATGCAAGAGAAAGTCAAGACAGTCAAATCTCTTCTGGGTGCCTTCTGGGTGTATTTAAAACTACAACAACAGAACATCCATGAGAATGTACACCACTCAGGAGGAAAGGCACCCCCAGGTCCAGGGGGATGCCAGCTGGCTCACAAGTGAAGTCAAGGAAACTGTAAAAAGTCAGAGAACTTCCTCCCCAATGTGGAAGTCTTGCAGAAATGAGAAGAACAAAAAGGAACACCAAGCCTGACAAAAGAGAGTAAGCTAACTATAAGGGATGTGGGGGAAAGAAAGAGTAGGGGGTTGTATGGCTAAAACATCAAGATAAACAATAAAAACATTTGAATGCATCAAAAGCAGGAAACCTGCCAACGAGACAGTTGAACTGTGAATAACAAGGGAATAAATGGGCCAGAGTAAAAGGATATGGTGTTTGCGGAGAAACCAAATGAATTCTTTGATTTTGTCTTCAGGCAGAAGATGTATGTCAGGTACTTGTCCCTGAACTGACCTTATCAGGAAGGGAGTCTGGAGAATTGGCTGCCTATAAGCAGAGAGGAGCTTGCAGGGTAAGTATAGCAGGCACTGTAACATGCCATGTGAGTAGTCCCCCTCAATCTCCATCAGAGTCACTGGGGCAGTGATGTGAACACTGTGCATTGCCATCATTGCTCCTCATGGATTGCTCATCATGCTCATCATGGATCTGATGAAAAGGAGGAGGGGACACTGAGGGCACAATCCAGACTAACTACGGGACCTCTTGCGTCAATGCAAAAAAATTTAGTCTGGATTGCAATACAAATTTTCCATAGGTTTGCACTAGATGGTGCTGTAACTCCATAGACACAAATGGACCTTGCTCCGACGGATCTCTTCACATAACTGGTCTGGATTGTGCCTTTACACAACGGAGTGTGATGCCTGTCATACCTACCCTGCAAGCTCCTCTCTAGCTAAGCTTCTGGCTAGGAGATTCTGGCTATGGCTGTGACAATATGGCATACCGATAAGCTGAAAAAGCAGCAAATCTCTGGGTCCACATTTGCATCCACCCAAAAGGTTTAAAGGAAAAAAAGAAATCGCTGATATTTTAAGGAAAAAATTGGTAACTTATCCTTTAAGTCAGTCTGCATACCACAGGACTAGAAAGTAGGCAATGTAGCATTAATGTTTGAAATGGGATCCTGGCAGGTATCAGGAAAAGTCTATCAGCTTGAAATTTTCTCCAGGTTAATTACTTAAAGATAATGTTATTATGTCCTTAGAAGAATTGTCCTTACTTTCAGCATATGTTCTGTAAAGAATCAGCAGCCTTCTGATGTCCTTTGTAAATGGAAACCTGTGGATAGAAGTGATCTGGTACACCTGCTCTTTGTAAAGACCTTTGAGGAATTCCCTTACTGCTTTGAGCCAGTGTGGTAGACACACCTAGGATTTAATTAATTGATTGATTGATTGATTATCTATTTATTTATTTATTTATAGTCCTGAGTATCAGTCAGTCTAAATGAGGGAAAACAAATAATTCTAATAGCAGTTCAGTCGCTAGAAGGGTTGCAAAACATCACTGACACAATCCAGAGTAACTACGGGAAGATGTAAGAGGCACTTACTCTGGATTGCTCGATGCATTTCCCATAGGTTTGCCATAGGTGGCACCGTAACTACATCAGTGTAAAAGGGCCCATAGTTATTCTGGATTGTGGCCTATGTTTTGCAGGCGCCTGAATGCACCGTGCCCTTTCCCTTCAAAGCCATTCCAGGCAATGGGAGCAAAACATACGCAAGTTGAGCACATGGGCAGTCAAGGTGAATGCCACCTTTTATTCTTACCATGCAGAGTAGCGCTGACAGAGAGGAAGAGGGTTTGCTTGCACTGCATGCTCAGGATCCTGCAAAACTTGGCACTATGCACCCCTCTAGTTATGCCACTGCCCCATAGAGATTGAAAGCAGAGGCAAAATCATCTTCTGCCTCTCTCACACACACACAAACATATATATATATATATGGCTTAGAGAGCCCAGATAGAAATTCTATAGGAGGAAGGAGTGAGTCATGAAACACAAAGGCACATTGCGTTTCCCAGGCATCTCCCTGATCTGTCGTTTAAAAAAAGAGGTTTTGGCCCTGGTGGATGAAAACCCATGCCATCAACACCCTCCAATCTTGGGTTGAAGATAAGATGTCACTTCATATATATACATATATATCTTGCTCTACCTTTGTCAAGCCTCTGTGCCTTCCTGCTCCTAATCTGGCCCCTTCCTGCACCATCGCTGTGTCAAAGAGCTCTCCCTGTTTTTTCTTCTCACTTATGAGTTGGCCGCCTCATTTATAATTCCCCGTCAGCTATACTGCCACTTTCACACAGAGATATTTCCAAAGGTCAAAGGAGGGAAATAGTTAATTCCTTTCTTCCATGCCAGCTCCCCCCCCCCCCACTTCCCACCCCCACCCTGTGTGAACAGGAAGTTTAAAAAGGAAAAGCTTTCTGACTCCAGCAGCTGGGAATAAAAGGGATCCTGGAACTTTATGCTGCTGCAGAAACAGGGGCACAATAACAAAGGTTTCCCCCTTCACTAATTAGTGAGGTTTTGTGGCTTTTTTAATGTATCTTTGAGTCACAAAGAGGCAGGGGAAATCCAGAGGACAAACACAAGAGTGTATAAAATGAGCCACTGCTCTGGTACATATGTGCCACTACTTTTGAACTAACACGGGTCTCCAAACCCCGGCCCTGGGGCCAAATGTAGCCTTCCGCAAGCCTCAGTGTGGCCCTCCGCATCTCCACCACTGAGATTTCTATCCATAGATTAAGATCTGGCAGAGACTGAAGGCTGCAGCAAATCCAGATTGCAGTGTCAGGTGAAGCTTAAGTTTGATCCATGATGTGCGTGCTTTCATGCAAAAACAGGATAGATGACGACTGTCTCACTAATTTCTGCTCCAGTAACAGCGCATGCCGCTTTTGGACAAGCACAGTTAGTCTGGCACAGTTGCACTCCTCAGTTCTGCTCAACTTCCAGTGTTTATAAATGCTTTGAAGACATGTAGAGTGTTTCCTGTTTGTAGTTTGAAACTTGGGATGCCAACTCTCCTCCTTTCCCAGCTATTGTTCCAGGGAGAGCTGTGCTCTTACAACAATGGAGTGAAGTCCTCTGTGAGCTTATAAAACTAGCCTTCATCAGTCTTGGAAAGGAATAACATGCCAAGGATTAAAACCCTTTGGCCACAATCCTTTACACACTTATCTGGGAGTAAGTCCTATTCGTTGGGGTTTACATCTGAGTAGATGTGCCTAGGGTTGAGCTGATAGATGGTGCACATTTACAGCCAGTGATTATAGAAAGTTGTCTTCCCCAATGATCCCACCAAATTCTTGGCTTAATTTTTATGGAATATGGACAGACATGATGATTTCTGTTAAAATAGGATTACAGATTTAGGGCGTAATCCTAAGAAATTTAGGTTGGCCTAACTCACCTAGCCTATCTTTCTGTGATGACATGGGGAGGTTTGCAATATGCCTGTGCTTTTGCCTACCCACCCCCCCAGGAGTTGGGCAGAAATGTCTTACTGCATTTTTGTGACATCCCCAGGTCGGCACAGGACTTATGCTGTGGCTTAGGCTGGCCTAAATGGAGCTTAGGATTGCAGCCTTAGTCTTACTGAGCACAGTGGATTTATTTCTGACTAAAATTATAACCATCATTTTTTAATGTCTCTACTTATGGAAAATTGGTGTTAGGATGTCCAGCACCAGCCCTTGAAGCTGATCAAGAAACTGAGATTAAGGGAGCTGCTCCAGCCAATGGTGTAGCTGCATGGGGTGGTGCAGTCAGCCTTGGAGGGTGGCATACAAGGAGCTCCTTCCCGTCTGAGCCATTCCAGGCAGAAGAGGCAAGCAAAAGTGAGCTGTACGGCTGTTCTCCTCACTTAGAAAATCTCTAATGGGTAGCGATCCCTTGCACATCTTTCTCCAATGCCAACTCCTCCACCCCTCTAGCTACACCACCAGCTCCAGCAGCGACACTGGCCACCAACTCATTCCAGGCCCAATTTAAAGTAAAAGCCCTTTGCAACCTGGATCTGGTGTCATGTACTTTCTTATAGTCTGGTTCTGGTCCATCTCCTGAGATCAGAGGAGATTCTGCTGTGAGTTTCACCACCAGCAGATGTTGGGCATATGAGTGCCACCTTGAAATGCCACTTAAAGATAACATGAGTTATTGACAGCATATGAATTCCTCGCTTTAAAGATTGCTCACCATTGTTCTGCAGTTTTGTTTTTCACATATCTGTGTTGTTTGTAATGTTCTGGTTTAATGTTCAACAATAATGTTTCCTTCCCTCATCCTTTTCCATTTGGCAAACTTTGCATTTTTCCTTGCTGCTTTTATGGAGACAAAGTCCTCCCCCCATAAGTTCCTTTTGTTTACTTCCTCATGTGTGCCTGAGCATCACTTGTGGTGGACTGGCCCCAGACTCTAGGATTAGTAGGAGAGACACTACTAAAACAGGTCATAAAATAAACCTGCTTCGAACAGCCATCCCCTTTGCAGTCTCATCTGGAGGAATATCAAATTTATACATTTCCACCAGCATCTACACTTCCTGATTTCAGCAGCAGCAAGAGTGGAAGTACAAAAATACTATGAGAAAGTAATAACATTTGTGCAGAAATTATTTGAGTAATGACAAAGTTAATGAAAAAAATCATGTTGTTTTGGAATTTTTTGCACATCTAGTTTTGTGGGAAGGAATTATTTATAATCTCGCCCACTATAAACTGGTACTAGGTGTCCAGTTTATAGGTAAAGGTGTCCATAAAGGTAAAGGAGATGTTGTATTGCTAGTCATGACCAACCAGAGGGTGCAGTGCTCATCCCCATTTCTAAGCCAAAAAGCCAGCGTTGTCCAAAGATGCTTCTGTGGTCACATGCTCAGCATGACTAAACACTGAGGTGCACAGAAAGCTGTTACCTTCCCATCAAAGTGGTACCTGTTTATCTACCTGCATTTCCATGCTCTCAAACTGCTAGGTTGGCAGAAGCTGGGCTAAGGACGGGAGCTCACCCCATCTTGTAGGATCCAGGTCTCTAATTAATTAATCTAAACACTAATTAATCTAGTCTTTAAACACTAAATAATCTAGTGTTTAACCACATGAAAGCAATCCACATATGTATTTTTAACTTTTATTTTGTCCTACGTTTTTCTTGATGAAATTTTTTGGGGAGGTCCTTGTCCTCTTATGCAGTTATAACATCTGGTCACCTCAGCATACAGAAAGGAAGCCACAACCCGAAGGAGAACTGTTTCTCCAGAATGAGGCCTTCTCCTGCCTTGTCATGGCCTCAGCAAGGCTCCCAATGCAGCTCCACATTTACTCAGCACCCCTCTGGTTCCATCCTAGTAGCACCCGAGGGTTGCTTCAGCAGTCCTGTGCATGAGCAAATTTCCTGCAGGTTTCTCTTCTTCCTGGAGATCGTGGAAAATGACAGATTCCCCTCCTTCCATGTGGGAAATGAAGGCAGGTTTGGGAAATTCATCTGGGAAAGAAACAAGGAGATGAATTCCTGATGAGTACAACATATCACTTGTAACCCTGGGAGGGAGACGAGACACCCACCAAATCGTACCCCCTTCCTAGGCCTGAGCCGCCTTCGTGGACCATTATGTATTTGAGCCAGTTGAAGTGAGTGCTGAGCTCACCCCAGGACAAGAGGACAGATCTCCTCTCATTCCAAGAAGAGCTTCAGCTGCCCAAATTCCCTTGTGGATTACAGCACAGTTTTCAGCCCCAGATTTCTATAGAAATCCAAATTCTGAGAAACAAGAAGAGGAGCAATCATCCTTTTGTTTCCCACCCAGCAGGAAGAAGGAGTGTCCTTACCCAGAAAGGCCACCACCTGGTAGTTCCTCCAGCATCACCTCCCAGTAGAGAGCCTTCTGGCCAGGGTCCAGCAGAGCCCACTCCTCTGCCATGAAGCTGACAGTCACCTCAAAGGATACCAGACCCTGGAATCAAAGGATACCAGACCCAGATCCACTCCTCAAAGGATACCAGACCCAGATCCACTCCTCACCAGTCACATTTTGACCACAATGTCTGCCCTCTTCTTTATTCCCAGCCCCAAAGAGGAGAAGAGCAGGGAGATGGAGCCAAGGAAGAAAGTGTAGTGGTACCAAGAGAGACCTCCAACCTGGATGTCTTGTTTCTGTTCAGTGTTGTAGGTCCTTCAGTCTCTCCTCTGTCTTGTACGGGAACAACTTTGAACTTGTTCCTCAGTTCATACCCCTGCCTTAGGTAGAAAGGCAGGATATAAATCTAATAAATAAACCGAACGAGAGAGGGGGCATTTCACTTCCCAACAGATCAGAATGACAGAGAAAGAACAGAAAGAGCAGAATAATAGAGAAAGAGCATAAAGCGTCCATTTTTGTCAGCCCTCGTATAGGTCCTTCCACTTCCTTAGATTATCAAATCTTTATGGCAGGGATCTGCTATTTAATTTTATAAATATATGTACAGTATGCTGATAGTATAATTTAAATCATCACCCAGATAGCAGCCATAGCAATACAAAAGCAGGGACAACAGAGGGAGATGTGAAGAATCCAAGTATCATTTTTCCAATGAAATCTTTTTTTTTCTTTTGCACCTGGGCAGACAAGCTAGATCCATTTTATTACAGGCTACACTTAGGGTGAAATCCAGAGTAACTATGGGGAGTCCTTGCTCTGGAGTAAGAACAAGTTACTCTGGACTGCAATATGAATTTCCCAAAGGTTTTCACTAGGTGGTACAGTAACTACGGGTGCACGTAATGTCTCTTACGTGTGCACGTAGTTACTCTGGATTGTGCCCATACACTTCATGCCGTCAGACCATGTGGTTTGATTATGATTTTTCTAACGCTGTGGCCTGGGTGGGCTTCTAAGTGTAATTCTGCATGATTGGTTCAAAATGTCATGTTCAGTCCTCTGCATTATCTTCAAACCTTTCACAAGTTTATCTAAATTGACCATTTTTTTTAAAAAAAGGAATCTTCCCCATTTTTAACCAATGATGAGATCAGGCCTGGGATAATGATCTGTGTTTATTTCTATGTATTTTGTGCCAGTCTGATCAATATTTCCAACAATGAAATCCTGTGAGGAATTTTCAGCGATAAAGCAGTCAGACACAGAGAAAGCAAGGTTTAGTATCCCCCTTTATTAATCTTCCCTTGAATTTTATTGGTGGAAGAGACAAGGTGATAACTTGGGCAGTTATTCAGGCTTCTGTTTGTTTTGCTGTCCAGTTAATCCTTGCATTATCTGAGGCAAGCAAAGCTTCAGTGTTAGATTAATGAGTCAAACTAAAACAAACCCAGAGGGCTCCAAGAACATGATCCCCAATTTAACACTGTGAGATCTGTCAACAAGCACAGGCGCCACCTTGCATCCTCGGACCGCACTGGAAGCTTTGCAAGTATTCATTAGAAAACAGCTATTTTTGCAGGCTTTTAATTCTAAATAACATCCATATTTGGCAGAAGGTGGTTGGGCACAGCCCTGTGGACAGATGCGAGATGTCGAAAGAATGGCGCCCAATGCCTTGGGAAGCTAGTACACAAACTATCCTGCCAATTATCAGAAACTCAAGGCACCCTATGGTAAATGATCCAGAGAATTACCCACAGAGCAGACATTTGAAGCATGCTTCAAGTTTAATCCCTTCTACCACTCTGGCTCTATTGATGTGTGTGCTTGTAGTATACCATATGTGTGTGGTTTACAACTGGTTTAAGAAGGACCTTCCTAGATTATCTTTCTATCTATCTATCTATCTATCTATCTATCTATCTATCTATCTATCTATCTATCTATCTAATCTATCTATCTATCTATCTATCTATCTATCCCAGACCCCATTATTTCTCCCAGTTTTATCTATCTATCCCAGACCCCATTATTTCTCCCATTTTATCTTCACTACAACCCTGAGAGACTGATTGGCTGAAAGTCCTCCAGTAAGGCTCACGGCTGAGAGACAATCTGAACTCAAGGTCTATCTGTTTCAAAACAGCATCTGTTTTCTCACTATGATCAACTAGATGCTCCTGGAAAGCCTACAAGAAGGAAGTTGTAAAGTAGCCCAAGTTGGTGTCTATTCAAGGCAATGAGAAATTATCCCTTCTGAAAATGTTCTCTAGTGCAAATTAACACTATAAATGTTCTCATTTTTAGAAAGGCCTCAGAAATAAAGGAAAGAGGGTGCTGTAGGATCATTTCTTTCACTCATTCATTCATTCGTTCGTACGTTCGCAGCAGACAGTGTGAAGAAGCCACCAGCCTACAGTTCTCTACCTCTGAGAATTCTCTACTTCTGAGAATTCTGACTAGCACATCTCTAAGGTTTCCATGCTCACTAATTCACTGGCTTATACAGAGTGCAATAGAGGGTCCAAAGTGCCATCTGTTATTTGTGATTATTTGTGTCCAAGAGCAACTGGACTGAGGCCACCAAGTAATTTCCCCCAAGCGGATGAACAACCATCCAATAGGACAATCGTTGAATCACCAGCGGCCTGAAATAAAGCAAGTCCTACTGTCTATTAATAGCCAGAATCTTACCACTTGCAAGAACACAGTTTTATATATTCCTGCAAGAATAGATGGACACAGCCAATAGTTCTACATTTTCTTCCACCACCTAGTCCTATGATACAATCTGCACCACCGCCCATGCAACACTATACCAGTCTAGTATACTAGAGTGCCCTTGGTGTGGGGCTCCCCTTGAGAATGACTCAAAAGCTTCAACTAATGCAAAATATCAGTTATGGGCAGATGGAAATTCATTATCCTGGCACTGACACTGGCTTCTAATTCCAAGTTCATTTCGGTGGCAATTTAAAAAAACTTCAAGCATCATTATGTAAACTGTGATGCCCAAATAGTACCTGTGCCAAGATGCTGGAGTGCAGGGGCAAAACACCACACTGGGATGGTGGCCCAGTGGGGTGCTACCACTACAACCAGTCATTATGGTGCAAAGGTTGGCTCAACCGCATAGAACTTTTGATGATATGCAGCCTTGCCTAGTGCCTGACCAAGCCAATCACTGTAAAGCAGAGGTCGGGGAACAGGGGTGAAATACCCCAATTTGGGTAATAATGGGATTCCTGGGGGTAATGGACCACCTGGGTTTGCATATGAATGACACAGCCAGGTATGCATGACCAGAACAGAGCAGGGCAGGGATTGCAATGGATTACTCTTAGCACCTAATCAGAGATCAAAACAAACAAACAAAAGGTGTGAATCCCTGTAAGGTCTTAAGAAGTTCAGGCTATTGTGGGGGTGGGGGGGCTGGAGGGGAGAGAGATCAACAGTGACTCAGCTGCAGGGTTATTCAGGGACAGAAATGAAAAGAGAAAGCATCCTCCTTTGGGTGCTGTTGAGGTCTGCCTGTATTCTAAACAGCCCTGTCCATTCAGCTCCCTCTGGTAAGACCATTTCATTGCTCCTGTATCAGGGTGATCATATCTCATAATCATAAAAGAGAATCCCAAAACGTAGGACACTCAAGAAAAATGTAGGACATGACAAAATTAAAGCTAAAAACACTGACCTATTTTGCTTTCATGTGAATAATTAAAACACTATGAGCATAGTCCTAACCATGACTACTCAAAAGTAAGCCCCATTGTATTAAATGGGTCTTCTTTTGAGGAAAGTATCTTTAGGATTGCAGCCTATATTTACTTATTACATTTACAACTATTACATATAATTTATTAATTACAAGAAGGCTACATGCCACCACACTTTCCTGGAAGGAACACCCCCTGACTGTAATGGCCATTAATTCTGAGGAGAAATACCTAGGATTGGGATCTGTGGCTGCATCTTCTCCACACTTTCCTGGAAGGAAACCCCACTGACTGTAATTGTAATGATCTGCTGCTCAATAGAAAGGCACAGGATTGGGCTCTGAGGCTGCAATCCTAGTCACATTTTCATGGGAAGCCCAATAATGACAATGGGTCTTACTTCTGAGTAAACTTGAATAGATTGGGATCTCTTCCCCACTCCAGTTGTATCCTGCACTTGTTTCAATCATTTCCAGGATCTTGTCCTCTTTTTTTATTATGGTCACCCTGACCCCCACATTGCTCCAATATGCAGTGACCATTTGTCATAACCACAAAAAGAGGACAAGCCCCCAAAATATAAGACATCCAAGAAAAATGGAGGACATTTTAAAAGCTAAAAACCCTCATATATATTGTTTTCATGTGGTTAACTTAAACACCATATTAGGTATTAGTACTGTATGTTTAAAACTGTTACATATTACATATAATTTACGAATTCCAAGAAAGCTTCATGTACCTGCTCACAAGGAAAAAGAGGACAATGAAGATTTTTTTCCAGGACACAAGGCTAAAACAGAGGAAATGTCCTGGGAAAACAGACCATATGGTCATCCTGTCCAATCCAACACTATTTTATCCCCTACTTCAAACTTTTCTTCCAACTTCCCAGAAGCCACATATTTGAATTCAAATAATTAATAATATACTTTTTCCTTCCTTTCAAATCAAGGGGGTAACGTCCACATACCTAAATATATTTTGGGGTAAGAGGTAAAAATGTTCCCCGACTCCTGCTGTAAAGAATCCTTCATGCCACCTATATGAGGCTGACACATGCTCATGTGCCTTTAATAGTAAGCCTGACACAAAGACGTTAAAAGGCACATGAGCATGAGCATAGGTGGCATTAAGGGCTCAGTCAGGGAGTGGCCAAGTCAGCCAAAGGCTTTGACATTAGCTTCTGTCAAAGTAGAGTTTTTCTCAGCAGGGAGATCAACATGTTAGTGGAAGGTTCATCTATTTGTTTTTTATCAGCTATTAAAGGTACATGAGCTGGACAAAGAAAAAAATGTTGTCTCCATTAATATACAAATATTTACTGTTTTTCACAGTGGATGCTGGAGCTCAGTCCGTAGCTAAATCTCTTTTAACCCAGCAACGTTGAATCTCGTGGTCCTGTTCCGGCTGCACCACCCCCACCACTCGAGCCTGCAGTGAAATAAAAGAAATCCAATCCACACCATCTATGAAACTTTTTTACAGGGTAAACGGAGAGGACACAACACACCTGCCTTAAACAAAACAAAATGCCGAGCTGAGCATGGTGCATTTGTGGTACATTTGGGAGAAGGTTGCTGGGTAACAGCAAGGTGAGGAGGGCACAGGTGGAGGAGAGAGATCATTAGGATGCTCTCTTGACCCTCTACAGATTTATTTGAAGAGGGCTTCATATTCATTCAGTGAATGCTGCATTGGCAAAGTCTTAATTATAGGCAGTAGGCACTAAATGAGGTGCAGAGACAAAGTGCCAGCAATCGACAACATGAGGATAAGCTGAGGACTCTGCTGGCTACGCCACTGGCAGAAGCGCATGGGGGAAGAACTTCTCTATGGCTCTGGCTGTTGGAAGAAGGCTGAATGAAAGAGGGAAACATCAAAAGTTTGAAGGGCTGTGAAAAGAATGAATGAAGGGCTGTGAAAAGAAAAGAATGAGGATAGAGGAAGTTACTCAGCTTTGAAGACAATTGTCATTGCTAGGTACAGATTGAGCCAAAATCTCCTGGGTTGTGAGATGGGGTGGCAGATGTTGCCCTCGCTAACCTGGCAATGTGCCATTGGAGATAAGAGCTGGTAGGTTAAGTAGTGGTTCCTAAAGTCCTTAAGAGGGCTACGGTGTGAGCATATAAATGGAGGACAGAGTGCATGTATTTTTAACTGCTGCACAGGGGAGGTAATTTAAGCAGGTTTAGCTCAACATAGAAGGGGTTAAAAAGCAGCACATGTCTAAATTCCCTCTTACAGTGGTGGGCTTCAGGTGGTTCTCACAGGTTAGCAAATAAAAAGCAGGCCTCCTTCAGTCTTGAAAGACTATGGTAACGTGCTCGGCGCTGCATACGCTGCATGCGAAGCACGAAAGCCTGGGTTAGATTGTTATGGAGGATAGGCTGTTACCCAAGCAGCAGATCCCCTCTCTCCACGCCACTGAATTAGTCCAATTGAAAGGCAGAGCCGATACGATTGGATCCAGCTGGTGTCACAGAGCTGGGCTAAGGACAGGAGCTCACCCTGTCTTGTGGGGCCGACCCGGGTTTCGAACCCTGGCCTGCTGGTTAACAGCTAATGAGCACCTGGTTCTGAGAACTGGTTACTAATGGGACATAGAACCTGTTGTTAATTTAGGTTATTAGAATATAAAACCTAGTGTTAATTTATTTGAATTCCACCACTGCTCTTCAATGCAATGGTTAAAAATACAAGCACTCCGTCCTCCATTCTACCGTATATGGTCATCCTGAACCACCTATGTTTTTGTGAAGTTGAGAGATTATAATCCCCAGGATTGCACTGCTTCTGGGAAAGAGGGGGGTTTCTGGTTTACTGACAGGTTCCAGGGGATGCAGGGAGTCCCATAGACACCTCTGCAGGGCTGGAATAGGATGTGAATTCCAATTTCAATTTTCTTTATTATCCTGGCTTGGGGAGCCCTGCGGAAGCATCCAAAGTGCTTCATACACTCTCTCATGCCACACTTGACAGGTTTCAGGTAAGCCAAAAGCTACTCTGGTTTCCCCAGTGGCAACATGATCCTGGGGATGATGTTGCTGCAATCCCTCTACCCCTTAAAGGAGCATGCCTGTGTTTTTTTTTTCTAGCTGATGGGTCACAACCCACCAGTCTGGGAACCACTGAGCTAGAGCATCAGTGACATCATTCATCACTCTCTTCTATTCTGTGCTTCCTTCTCCAGTCTAGAGAGTGGGATATTCCCCTTGCTCAACCACCAAGTTCTCTGACTGGCTTTGGGCGTGCCTTTTCCTCAGCCTAATCTCAGGCAACTTAACTGTGCCTAGAGATAAGTCTTATCCTGGATGCAAGGCCAACCTTCCCACAAAACAGTGCAAAGCAGTAACCTGAGGTGGCAGAAGCCAAAAGGATTTTCACTTTTCTGCCTCTAAATTCCCTGTGGCATTAGGAAAATGTTGGACATTTGCTTCAGATATGAAAATATCTGAGGGTCAACACACTGTAGTATTTCCACAGTCACACACACTACCCCATACTCAATGTACTGTACATTCTGGATAGCAAATGCTTTACAAATGGTCATCCCCTAACTAAGGGGACAAGTCTGTCCCCTAATTTTTCTCTGGTCACTTTCAAGCTTCAGTCCATGAGGTTTATGGTCACCTCAATCAGGGCTGCCACCACAATTCCTGACAGAAATTGTGCCTCTGACAAAAAGCTACAGTAGAAATGTTATGGCTGTAGCTCTTCTTGTCATAGAGAGGGAAAGCTCTGCTCTTACAATTACAGGTGTCCCCTACTTTCTGATGGTTCCCCTCTTTCAATACCTTTCAATAATACCCAGTACTCATTCATTCAACATATGCTACATACTTTCAACCACTCTCTGCTGGCCTAAAAGCGAAAATTGTCTTCCCTGTTGTTGATTTGCATGTAACATGGTGAACAAATTGGCATTTCCTGATGACTTTCTTCAGTAAGTAACCGTCATTCAATACATAAGATATTCATTGTCCACACACGCCTTTGTTTATTTTACTGTAATTTTTTATATATTTTATATATGTTAATAAATATGTTGTGTTTTTAGGCTTTTGCAAGTAATATTTATGGGCGCAATCCAGAGTAACTACAGGGAGTCCTTGCTCCAGTGTAAGAACAATTTACTCTGGATTGCAATATGAATTTCCCATAGGTTTTCACTAGGTGGTGCAGTAACTACAGGTGCACCTAATGTCTTTTACGTGCTCCCGTAGTTACTCTGGATTGTACGGTATGTCTTTTTTGGTGGTCGTTTTGCATTTGCAAGCTGAAAAACACTGGGTTCCACTTTTCAACAGTTATCGCTTTTGGACAGTGCTCTGGTCCTTAAGCCCTCCAATAAGTGAGGATTCCTATACTTTAATGCAGCGCTTATTAAGTTCCAGTGACAGACTCGGTAGGCCCCACCTGTGAAGAAATGCTTTGTCCTTCTCCGGAGGGCTTACCGGTGAGGATCTAGATCTGATGACCTGTGCTAGGTTTTCAGGATTTTCAGGATTTCTATCCCACCTTCCCAAAAACATCGAAGGTGACTCTCAGTCAATTTTTACCCCATAAAATTAATACCACTGGAACAGCAAAAATACCACAACCATTTCCATATAAAAAATTATCTTAACTCTGCTGTGCATATTTGCCATTAATCATGCGTAACATAACTAAATCTTGGGGGGGGGGGACCATTTTGAGAAAAGGATGTGAAAGCCTGAGGATAGATCAGGAAAGTTTTTGGAGAAGCCTCCACCGTTAGTGAAGGCAGACCTGTAAAAGCAGAGATGGAACCCAATAAAATATCGTACCTCCAGCCTATTGTTTGCAAGTGCTTTATGCTAATGATACATTCAGAAGCTTTGCTCACTGTAGAAAATAATAATTAACAACAACAACAAAAAGGAAGATAAAGCAGCCTTTGTGGCAAAGCTGGGAGCATTGAATGCTCAGAGATGCTGCTGCTATTCCCTTCTCCCTCTGTTTGCTCAGTCTTCAGGGACAACACTGAAAGGTCATGCTGGAAGCAATGCCTGAGGCTCTAGGATGCACCTGCCCAGGAGATATAAAAACATTATGGTAGTTGGTGCTTCTACAAGTATATTTATCTTTCATATTTAATCCCCACACCAGGGGTCAGTTCACTTTCACTCATGCCACCTTAGAGCAGAGGTTCCCAGTACAGTACATTGGGACCCACTGGTCCCACTGGTGAATTGCAACCTGATTTTTGGTGCAGCACCAAAGGGTGGTGGAAGGATCAGTTATCTAAGGCTGCAATCCTAAAGACACTTCCTGGGAGTAAGACCCATTGAACACAAAGGGTTGGGATTGTGCTCTAAAGCACTGAAGCTGTTCAAAAATCAGATACTGTAACTGCCAACGACCCTGTGAAGAGCTCTCAGCTCCTGCAGTTTGCAAGATTGTATAAATATCAGGAGAGCTTATCTAAGTATTTATATACTGCTTTTCAACAGGAGATAAATTTTAATGCGTCTGATTAAATAAACATTATTTCTTTCTAATTTCTATTTTTAAGTGTGGTAAACCTAGGTGGATCCCATACAACATCCTCAAAGATTCTTTTCACACAGCCCACAACCTTTTGGTACTGTTGTCTTCTGGTAAATGATATTGATTCATTAAAACACATACTAGACAATTCTCAAACAGCTTTTATTCTAGAGCCATAACCATACTGAATAATGAACTCAAAACCACCATCAGGGAACAATATAGTACCTTTCAATGTTCCTATTATGTAATATTGTTTTCAGTGCAATATGGACATTGTTTTGCCTCAATATATTTCATTTCAAATGCAGATGTTGGTATTGATTGAAGGCACAGTGAAAGGAATGAGTGTTGATGTGTGATTGAAGCATAAATTTTTATTTACTTATTCTATGTATATTGAGTCTGTATTATAACAATGCATCTGAATTTTGTTGTACGTACAATGATAATGAAGTATACCGTATTTTCCAGCTTATAAGACGCACTTTTTTCTCCCCAAAGTGGGGGGGAATGTCTATGCGTCTTACAGCCCAATCCAGAGCAACTAATCTGTCCACATAAGAGCCCTTAGGTTGCCCTAACTAACACTAGGTTGGAGCAACTGCAAGGTGCTCCAGCCCAGTTACTCTGAAGGAGGCTTAGGGCAGAGCAAGGCAAGATAGGGTGCCCTAAGAGAGGTGGACCTGCTCTGCCCTAACTGGGGCAGCCTAAGCAGCTCAGGAGAGGCAAGTTGAGGGCATGTTTAGCATTGCCTAGGGCAGAGCAGTTACTCTGGATCCAAAGCCTGTTTCCAAGGCAGAAATGCCCTCTTCCAGCCCTCAGAGTTATACCACCTCAGGAGCAGGTATAGTAATGAGTAGACCCATAGGTGATAAGGTGCGAGTAAGAATGGCAGTGATGACCAAAAATCTGAGTTCTTGGCCAGCCTAGCTCCAACCCCTTCCTCTCAACCTCAGGATATGGAACAAACTACGGCTACCCACAATCCTCAGGATACAGCAGGCCACTCCAAGAAGCCCCTTGTATTCACTGTAGAATGTACTGGCATCTCATCAGGGACTCCTTATAAGGCAGGCACCCAGTGGCGTCACCAGACTAGTGCGGCTGATGTGGGCTGCATTGGGGATGCGCTCCGTATGGGGTGATGTGCCGGAGGAGTTTGACTGTCCTTTGGCAGGCCCCGGGCATCAGCACCCCCATTCAGGCCTGCTCCAAGGCGGAGAATCAGCCAGAGGCTGCCACTTGTCTGAGGAGCTGGCCTGAACGGCCATCTGAGATGCACTGCGCAGAAACACACTGAGCATGCCGAACAGCTTCAGAGGAGACTTCCTTAGAGCAGAGAAAGTCCGCGCCTCTGCACAGCCATTCGGCCTCACTCAGGAGGCGGAGCGGCAGCCGAATGGCTTCAGAAAGAGTACTGCACAGGCACCAACTCTGACGCCTGCACAGTCTCCCCCGAAGCCAAAAGGCTTCAGAAAAGTACTGCGCAGGTGTCAGTGCCTGCGCAGTACTCTTTCTGAAGCCAGTTGGCTTCAGAAACAACTGCGCAGGCGCCAACTTTGGTGACTGTGCAGTCCAGGTGGGGGGGGGGCGCGCATCCCAGGGATGACGCACAGACTTCCGCACCAGGTGATGTGCAGAGTCATGTCACCACTGTAGGCACCACAGCTGTTCCTTGTTCAGTGTGATCTGAGGGGTGTCTCCTCAGGAGCAAGTCTTCCCCTTGTGTCAATTACTTAGCATGCTCTGGAGCAGTTAGGGCAGCCCAGGCTTCCTGACTCTCTGGATTCAGCATAACTTTCTGCTCTGGATACAGAATAGTTAGGAGAGTGCAGTTAGGTCAGAGCAGGCTGAATTTGCTCTGGATTGCAGCCTTACAGAGTGATAGAGCCAATCCTGGAGCACCATACTCCATCATGTCATATGTTGATGGATTTGTATAGAAGAGCAGAATCCAATGCAACACTCAGTTTTGAGATATCTCCTTCCTAGTTATGGCCAAAAAAGTAAAAGTCAAAAATATAAAAACAAAAAAATACATTTTTTGGCAATTTTTTTAAGCGGGTAGATATTTTGGCCTTGGGGTTCAGGAATTTTGGGTTTGGCATCTGGTCACCCTGGCACAGCTGCAATCCTAAGCAGCATTCCCTGGCTTGGAGACTTGCTCCAAAGTAGACATGCACAAGACCTGGTCCCTGCTGCTCCATGCCTGTGGCTCCCTCACTCTTCCCTATCTATCTAGATCCCCTCACCTTTCCTACCTACCCCCCAAAAGAACCCCCCAACTTACCTGCCTTCCTGGACCATTTGCAATGAGATTTGTGCAAAATGTTCAGGTCTGATCATTTGCAATGAGATTTGTGCAAAAGTCACAAATCACTGACACTAGAGGTGATGAGTTTTTGGGGTTTCCAGAAAATGAGAAGAGTGCTTGAAGCTTATAAGTCTTTCCTCATTTGTTAATGATAATGATAATGGTTCTTAATACCAGTGTTGACTTTACATGGTTGGAATATTATCTATATATATAAAAGAGAAAAGTCACTCACTGACTGACTGACTCACTGACTCATCACCGCCCTGCCAAAACCGCTGGGCCTAGAAGTGTGAAATTTGGGGTGGGTGTTCCTTCCGTGACTGAGGGGTGCACTAAGAACCGGTTTTTGGAAATTCCAACCGGAAGGGGGTGAAAAGGGGCGCAACACGTTTTCCTCCCTATACTTTGCATTCAAAATTGCTGACTCATCAACATTCCGCCCCAACTGCTGGGCCTGAAGCATGGAATTCTGGGAGTTCCTTCTGTCACCTGAACACCCACCAAGAACCCACTGGAGAAACTTAACCCTTCAGGGGCTGAAAAGGGGGCAACGTGTTTCTGTCCGACACTTAACATGGGAGACTGAATAACATCCAGCCAGTTTGGTGCTCAGTGCCTGGTGAACTGGGGGGATGTTGTTCGGAGGAAGAGGTTGCACTGGCGAGGTTGCTGTGCATGGGGGGAAGTTGCGCATGGAGGAAGTTTCGCATGGGGGACTGATGCACATGGGGAAAGTTGTGCATGGGCAGATGATGCGCATGGGGAAGTTGCGCATGGGGGAAGTTGCGCATGGGGGAAGTTGCGCATGGAGGAAGTTGCGCATGGGTGGAAGTTGCGCATGGGGGAATGATGCGCATGGGGGAATGATGCGTATGGGGGATGATGTGCATGGGGGAAAGTTGAGCATGGGGGAAAGCTGCACATGGGGGAAAGTTAAGCATGGGGAAAAGTTGTGCATGGGGGTTGATGCGCATGGGAGAAGTTGCGCATGGGGAAAGTTGCGCATCAGCGGATGATGCGCATGGGGGAAAGTTGCGCAGGGGGGAAGTTGCACATGGGGAAAGTTGTGCATCGGCGGATGATGCGCATGGGGAAAGTTGCGCATGAGGGGATGATGCGCATGGGGGAAGTTGCGCATAGGTGGAAGTTGCGCATGAGGGAAAGTTGCGCACGGGGAAAAGTTGTGCATGGGGTTTGATGCACATGGGTTTGATGTGCATGAGGAAAAGTTGCACATGGGGAAAGTTGCGCATGAGGAAAAGTTGCGCATGGGGAAAAGTTGCACATGGGGTAAAGTTGCGCATCGGTGGATGATGCGCATGGGAGAAAGTTGTGCATGAGGGGATGTTGCACATGGGGGGGATAATGCGCCTGGAGGGATGTGCATGGGGGGATGATGCGCATGGGGGGATGATGCGCATGGGGGGATGATGCACATGGGCTGTTTCTGTGCCATGAGGGGAAGGCATAGGGGAAAATGTTACACCCGCAACGCGGGTATGCTTTTCGCTAGTTCTGCTATATTTTATTAAATATATTAGTACACCATTTGGTTCAGAATATTTTTTTCTTGTTTTGCTCCTCTAAACTTTGGTGAGTCTCATGGTCTGGTGCGTGTAATAAGCCAGGAAATATGGTATATATACAGCATCATTTTTAAAAGTTAGTCAGTGGTGGGCCCCGCCTTTCCCAACAACTGGTTCACCGGAAGTTGGAGAGCGGGGTGGGATCAGAGGGGGGCTGGGATCAGGGGGCAGGGCTGGGGCGGGGCTAGGGGCAGACCCCAACCTCAGTGCAGTGCGCATGCGCCAACCCCTGGCGCATGTGCAGTGTGTCTCCTCCAGTTGGAGGAGACACACTACGCACATACCAACCCTGGCAGGAGACTTTCCCAGCAGGAGGAGACGCAATGCGCATGCGCCGAGGTTGGCGCATGCACATTGTGTCTCCTCCTTCCAGCGTACCGAACCGGTACGCTGGGTTTTCAAGGAATTCCGCCACTACCAATTCGGTAGCGGTGGGGTCTGGGGAACAACCGGTTCGGGCGATCCGGCCCGAACCGGCTTGGGCCCATGCCTGGTCCTAGTACTAAAAAGTGTGCAAATCACTGACTTAGGACATACTTCACCACTGAAAATGCAATTTCTTGGCCTTTGTTACTGCATA
Organism: Cryptoblepharus egeriae; assembly: GCA_030015325.1. Classification (NCBI taxonomy): domain Eukaryota; kingdom Metazoa; phylum Chordata; class Lepidosauria; order Squamata; family Scincidae; genus Cryptoblepharus; species Cryptoblepharus egeriae. Next base: position 10,988,713 of record JAREYC010000001.1, read on the forward strand.
GTACACAGGAGCCCAGTGCTATAGTACCGGGAGCTTGGTATGTACTGTACTGCAGGCACCAAAGTTAGTCCTCTTTTTCCAGGTCATGTCCTATTTTTTAGCCTGGCGTCCTAAAAAAGAACTTCAATGTCCTCCTTTTCTATGTGAGCAGGCAGCAGATAGCTTTCTTGCAATTAATAAATTACCATACAATCTACGGTATATACATTTAAAAAATTGAAGAGTCACTGAATGGCTCACTGACTGACTGACTCACTGATTCATCAATGTTCAACCAAAATTGCTGAGCCTAGAAACGTGAAATTTGGGCAAGGTATTGCTTCAATGAAAAATTTGGGAGGGTATTCCTTCTGTGACATGAGCACCCACTACAAAGAGATTTTCAGAAATTTCACCCTTAAGAGGGTGAAAAAGGTACAATGTATTTTCATCCCTATACTTAACATTCAAGACTTACTGATCAACATTCAGCCCCATCTCTTGGACTTGCAAGCATGAAATTTGGGTGCCCAATGCTTGGTGCACTGGGGAGATGGTGGTGCATGGGAGTGGGAGAACGGTGATGCACAGGGCGGGGGCAGATGGCAGTGCTTGGGAGGGCTGGATGATGATGCAAGGGGGCCCGGTTTATGGTGCACAGGGGGGCAGATGGTGGTGCAAAGGGGAATGGTGGTGCACAGGGGGATTTTACTCCCACAACAGCAGGTAGAATTCACTAGTAGATTATAATAAATCACATCCATTTAGCATACCTTCAGGCAGTATGGCTGTATTGTAAAGGCTGGGGGACAGGTTTGTGGTACAAGTTAGTCTCTGATTTCCACAGTGCATTGAGGAACTGATACTGAACTGAACTAACAAATCAGCAGCCAGTCAGAAAAAGGGAAGTAACTGAAATTAAGGGATGTAAAGGACACTAATCAATCTCCCAATTTTCCACAAATGTTAAAGTTCTTTGTGGGAAGGAGTAAGGTCTGCGATAGAAGTTTATCCCAGGACCTGATAAATGATAGTTGGGTAATACAGGTCCAACCTTGTTATACATGGATTTTTAATACACAGATGTAAAAAAAAAGCAGACCTCCGTCAGTCTTGGAAGACTATGGTATCATACTCAGCTCTGCATACACTGCATGCGAAGCACAAAAGCCTATTGGCTCTGCCTTTCCATTGGACTAGTTCAGTGGTGTGGAGAGGGGGGATTTGTTGTTTGGGTAACAGCCTATCCTCCATAACATTCCAATCCAGGCTTTTGTGCTTCACATGCAGCGTATGCAGCGCCGAGCACAATACCATAGTCTTTCAAGACTGACTGTAGGCTTTTTTATTATGCCTACACTCTATATTTCTCACCTCTCTCCAGTAAACCCTTTCAGGGCTATCTCATCCCAGGGCTGTACAATGTTGGGGTGAAGGTGAGTCAGAGCCGCCACACCAGACTCAATACTTTTCTCCACAAAGGGGTCTTTTGCTTTCTTCCTCCTCTTCCTTTTCCAAACTAGCAAAGGACAACTGCAACTAGAGGTTGCACAGGTTGGCTTTCCTTGCCATTTTCATTCCCAAGGCAACTGCATCAGTCTCATGAACGAGACAGTGATGTACAGGATGGGGGTGGCAGGTGAGGCTGAGCTGAGTTGCCGCCATACAAGTGCTTGTGCACCTCACACAGCGGCAGAAGTACTTTTCAAAAGACTCAGACGCGATGACCTCGTTGTGAAGGATTCCATCTGGAAGAGAAGAGTTTTATGAGTAGCCCATACAACAATTACAGACCTCACAAGGTTGTTGTGAGGACAAAAGGATAAAAGCTATGTTAGTTGCCTTTGGTTTGGCTTGAGAAATGCAGTATATCAATCACTTAAATAAATAAATAAATAAATAAATAAATAAATAAATAAATAAATAAATAAATAAATAAATAAATAAATTTGGCCCATCACCTCAGGTTTCAGGGTTGCTTTTCCTTTCTGCTTTCTTGTTTCTAGCAAAGGGTGAGGCTGACAAAATGCTCTTCAGCACTGTCAAATATTCTTTCAGAATGATGGAATGACCAACAGAAAAAAAGATTTACCATCTAGCTGGGTATGAGCTGACAGAAGCCTGAGATGACAGCAATATATTTTCCCCCAGCCTGGAAGTGTTGTGCTCTCTGCTAAAGATAAACCAGTTCCCACCAGCTTTTCCCACGAATTAATCTTTGTGGCTATTTTCAATGGGAAAATCATTACAAGAGAAATGGTATGACACATTCCATGATAACTTTTCAACTTCCATGTTTCCCAAACTGCTCTTGCATTTAATGAATGCAGAAAAACTTATCAAAAGCTTTGGAATCACCTTCATTCACTTTTTCAATGCTGTTTTATGGTCCCTGTGAAGACTCAAACAAATTCAGATGTGTAGATAACAATGGATTAGTTGGATAGCCCATGCTTGGAAATGCTGTGTTTTGATTTTGATTTTATCATCACAACTCTTGCACTACTCTTGCATCATTTTGTAAACTCTGGATCAGGATCCACTTGGTGGATTATTGGGAGACCCAATTTTTTGGTGACTTCCACAGAGCCTGCAATGAAAATAGGGGCAATGGAAAGACCAACTGCAATCCTCTAACCAAGCTTTCCTGGCAATAAGAATTACTGAATACAATGGGACTTACCAGCAGGCCAGGGTTCGAGACCCAGATCGGCCCCACAAGACAGGGTGAGCTCCTGTCCTTAGCCCAGCTCTGCAACGCCAGCTAGGTCCAATTGTATTGGCTCTGTCTTTCCATTGGACTAATTCAGTGGCATGGAGAGGGGGGATTTGCTGCTTGGGTAACAGCCTATCCTCCATAACAATCTAACCCAGGCTTTCGTGCTTCACATGCAGCGTATGCAGTGCCGAGCACGATACCATAGTCGTCCAAGACTGATGGAGGCCTGCTTTTTTAACTTCTGAGTAGATATGCATAGGATTGCACTGCAAATCATTAATAATTGCCTCAACCCCTGAGAGTGTTCAAACATCAGATAGCTTTTACTGCCCTGAGAGAGCTGAGCTCCTGCAGTCTGCACACTTATAAAAAAAGTTTCAGCATCTTTTTCCTAATGTGTATTTTTTTTCCCAGTCAAGGGCAAGTTGTGGGAGCAAGTGAAGACCAAAGCACGGAAGCAGTTTAAAAATCAGATAACGTAACTGCCGATCACATAGCTAAAACCTTCAAGCCTTGAGTCTATTAATTAGGGCTGCTTCATTACAAGAAATTGATTGAGTTTTTTCCCTCCTCCAAAGAAAGAAAGAAAGAAAGAAAGAAAGAAAGAAAGAAAGAAAGAAAGAAAGAAAGAAAGAAAGAAAGAAAGAAAGAAAAAGAAGGAAAGAAAGAAAGTTATATGTATATTTTAAAAACTTTTTTTAAGTTAGGGAGATCCTAATGTATTTTTATTTTTAAAAAGTGGATCCTGATGCTAAAATATTTGAAACCACTGCATACAGTGAGTCTGTAAGAACCACAGTGTACAGTGAGTCTGACTGAATGAGTCTCATTCCCCATTGCATTAAATTCAGTGCTCTTGAACTCCTCTGTTTCCCCTCACATTTTCAGTAGTACCCATTGCCTGTTGAAATAAGCATGCTCCCAATTAGTGTCGTTGAAGAAATGTAGCACAATCAGCTTCTTTCTCAATTTCACATGACTCATAATACAAAGTTTTTACAAAGTTATCCTGCCAGTAATTTGCCATGTTAGATTCTCCCCAACAAATCTAATCTTGTACAATTCAGGATATCTCAACTGCTTTTTTTGGTCTATTTCCTTTGGTTCTTCCCTTTGGGTCCTGTCCCACTATTTTGAGAAATAAGGTCAGCATTCTGAGCTGGGACTTATAAACAGCATTTATTCTGTCAAATATTCATACCAAAAAGTTTAACTATTGTTTTATTTTCAATTTGAGAGGCGGTGGTACTTGTTGCTTTATTGTGAAACAGCGCATTTTCCATTCTTGCCAGTTTATCCCCTTTGTAATTTCTGATTTCCCTCCTTGTGCAAGAACATGTGTACTTAATTTGAAACTATAAAAAGAAATGGAAAAGGGGTGGGGAGTTAAGTACAGGAGGCAGAAGGCAGATTTGCCTCAGTTCTATCCAAGTGAGCTATTAATTTTTTATTTATTTACAGTATTTTATTTCTGATTTATTTCAAATTCCATTCTGCCCGTATGGGTGCATGGTGCCTTCTCAGCCTTGGACCTAACTGCATATAACTTACAATAATGTCCTCATTAAGTATTATATTCAAAACATCACAGTTTGTGGTATGAATGTAGAACTCCATGCACAAAGAGCATTATTTGTATTTGGTTTGTTTTGAGCACATGCTGGAGAAGAAACTCGAAAGTACAACCTTCCAAACTGCTTCCCTTTAACTTTACCATTCATATCATTCCGTCTTTTATCTCCTAAGCATTTGTGGTTCCAGTGAAAGATTTGCAATACTGTATATGAGACGAGGCACCAGGAATGCAGCACATTTAAAGTGTACAAAGCATTTCACATACTTTGTCCCTGTGATCCTTATAACAACAAGTTAAAACATAAAGGTGACTTCCTCAGGTTGTTCTGCTAGTTGTGACAAACTAAAGCTGGTGCTCATCTCTATTACTAGAGCACAAGTGTCGAACACAAGCCCAGTGGTCCAAATGCAGCCCACCTCGCCATATTATTCAGCCCATAAGAGCCTCTCAGGGCTACACATTCCTGGGACTATACTCTTTCCCCATTGACTATTACGGTACTAACTTCTGAGTGCACATGCATAAGATTGAATTATGGCCATTGGGAGACATCATTAATGCAAACTTTGCCCCTCTGTATGAAATTAGTTTGATAGCCCTGCTGCAGAGCCAGACTTCTCTGAAGGTGTATTCATGACCATGTGGCTGGAATGACTGGACACTGAAAGCATGTGGAACATTATTACCTTCCCACTGAAGTGCTACCTACTGTTATCTACTTGCATTTACATGCTTTAAAATGGCCAGAAAAAATGTTTAAAAAGATAAATTGCAGGCCTCTGTCAGTCTTGAGAGACTACGGTATCGTGCTCTGTGCTGCATACACTGCATGCAAAGCATGAAAGCCTGGGTTAGATTGTTATGGAGGATAGGCTGTTACCCAAGCAGCAAATCCCCCCTCTCCATGCCACTGAATTAGTCCAATGAAAAGGCAGAGCCAATACGATTGGATCCAGCTGGCGTTGCAGAGCTGGGCTAAGGACATGAGCTCACCCTGTCTTGTGGGGCCGACCCGGGTCTCAAACCCTGGCCTGCTGGTTAACGGGCACAGTGTCTTAGCCACTTGCACCACCCACAGCCCATATGTCAATATACATAAATATATTTATAAACATATATTTATAAACATATATTTATAAACATATATACATAAACATAAAATATGTCAATATACATGTAAAGTGTCTAAAAATATTTAAACATAGGTAAAATGGACATAAGAAGAAAATATTAAATGAAACTGGGGCCCTGCAAAAAATTGTTTCCACTGTGCTCTGCAGCCCCTAAGGGTGGCCGTGCTTAAATTCAGTATAGTGGACTATCTCACTCTTTTTTCCCTCACCAAGAACACATTGCAGAAGACCGAATATTCCTGAGGTATTTCCATGTAATCATAATTAAGGCTAAGCTTCAAGCATAACAACAAGCGTATAAAATGTTTGCATCTTCTGGCAGTGAAAAAACACCTGCTGTTCTGCTGTCCCAGGATTTTACTCTGGCAGCTGCAGACTTCAGAGCAATGATGCCCCAAAATGTCAGGGCAAGAGGAGCCAGGAGGATACAACAAAGATAAATCCTTCAAAAGGACAAAAGCCGACAGCACGCGTCACGCTCTCCTGCCAGAAGCAAGCAAGCAAACCCTCTTCCATGAGGCTTCCCCTCAGTCTGTGGCCTGCTGGCCAGAAGGACTGCATCATCCCCTGAGCCCAGGACTGTGGATATTAATCCCTCAACATATGGAATGTGAAATCACATTGGGTACCTCGACAGACTTGAAGGCTTCCCTGTTCCTTGTGTGCCTGCATTCAACGGGACCCATTGCTGTCACTAGGGCATGTTTACTCAAGGCAGCCTTGGTCAGCACAGTATCACCATTCGAGCCAGAGGGCTGTCATTGGGATGTTTGGAGATGGCTGAGAGATGCTTTCAAAGGGTGAGGTATTCCCCTCCCACCCCTCCTCTTCTCTCAGCACTGCACATTGTCACTAGGATGAATGAGAGATGGGGGGGAGCTCTTTACCAAGCGTGGTTCACGTCCCTGGGGGGGATCACAAACTACTGCAAAGCAGCAGCTGATAAAATGGTAACAAATTCAATTAGGGAAATTACATTTAGACCAAAAGCGGGTGGTGGGTTGACCAAGGCCATATGGGAAAGCAATGGTGTTTCTTTTGAATGTGGGGAAGCCTTAATTCAGTCATGAACTCCTGGGTCTTTATAATTCTGTGGGTATCCAGGAAGTCATGAAAGTGGTTCTGATTAGTTATACACACAATCAGAATCACTTTCTTGACTTCCTGGATACCTACAGGCAGTGGAGTAGCCAGAGGGGGTGCAAAGCAATACGTCTTGCAGGGAACTTCAGCCCAACATGCAAGTGGCCCTTTCCCTACTCTTTGAAGCCTTTCTAGGCAATGAAAGCACATGCCCTGTGTTTTGCTCCCATTGTTGATATGGCTACAATCCAAAGTAACTACGGGACCTTTTACACCAACGTAGTTACGGTGCCACCTATGGGAAATGCATAGAGCAATCCAGAGTAAGTGCCTCTTATGTCTTCCCATAGTTACTCTGGATTGTAGGGTAAGGCTCCAAAGGAGAGGGGCAACTTGCACACCATGGTAATGCTCTCTGCAAAACTTAGTGCTCTGAACCCCCTCTACCTACAGTACTGCATTTAAGGTTATGAAGGCTCATTAATTCAGTCTGAATTAAGCCTATCCCCCCCCCCAAAAAAAAAATAATAAATAGCAATACCTGGGCTACTGGAGCTGGCTGTAAATCAGTGGCACAAATAGATCCAGATGGAGATATTAAAACTTTGTCTTAAGATATTAAAATAATATCTTAAGATAAATCTTAAGATAAATAAAATAATATCTTAAGATATTAAAAGCTGTTTTAATATCAGCTCTTTTATTTTACTGATATGGGCTCTAGTCTTTTTCTTGTACTAAGTAACAAAAGAGTTGTCTTTCTAAGGCCTCCAATAGCTTGCTAGTTGGAAGTGAGTTTTTGTCTTTTTGTTTTTTGACCATAACTTTGGATAGGAAGGGGATATCTCAAAACTGATTTTTGCATTGGATTCTGCTCTTCAATTCGAATCCAACGACATATGGCATGATGGGGTACTGTGCACTATCATGAAGTTTCAAAATGAAGCTAAAACGTAGGACAATGATGCCAAAATGTAGGACACCGAGACAGGAGGCTAAAAATCCAGACAAATCCGGGTTTTTCTGTTCATCTGGTTACCCTGATCAGCATGAGCCTCCTTCGCCACTGCCACCACCTGGAAATGGCTCCAAAGTTAAGGGGAAGGGGCCACTTGCATATAGCAGTGAAACTCCCAGCAAAACAGTACTTTGCAACCCCTTTAGTTATACCACTGAGTCTAATGCAAACCACCCACAACCACAACATCCCCAATAAAAAGCTATCCAACCTCTAGCTTCCTCGATAACTGCTCTGCTTGTGTAGTTGTAAAAAAAATGAATAATACAGAGGCACCACTTGTCCCCAATACCATCATTTTAGAAGGTAACTAACTTTGTAAGACAGCCCAAGATGTTCCTACCATTCAGGGTGGTCATTTGCTTCATTTGAGATTTAGGCTGCAATCCTAAACACACTTTCCTGAGAGTAAGCCTTTTTGAATATAATAGGATTTACTTCTGTGTACATAGGCATAGGATTGCACCCCTTGTCAAACAGTCTTGGGCTGTCTTTGGGCTGCTCCAAAAACCAGTGATAGTAAACTGACCACCCTCAGAAGCAAGACAAAAGAAAACCATGTCTACCATGTCTACCACAAACATGTCAAACATGTCTACCACAAACAACAAAGGCTCTGTCATAACACTTTCCACTTGTCTGCATGCATTCAATCCAATCATCCTTTAACTTTTTTTAATTACTGTATTTACTTGAATCGAACAGTTACCTTTTCCAGCCAAATTCAGTCGCCAAAATCAGGGTGCGCATTAGATTCGATTGTTAGATTTGAATAAGTACTGTATTTTTATTATAAGTACAGGGTGTGCGTTATATATTCAATGGCATGTTAGATTCGGGTAAATACGGAAATACTCTATTCATCTGTTAGAAACATAACAAAAATCACTAATCCATTTCCATTCAACTTCAGCTGTCATCACGTTAACTAAACCTGACCATGACCAGGTCTTAACAAGTTTTATCTTCCAGTGTCTCATTGACCATTATCTGTATCAATTAATGGACATTTCCCATCATGTGCATGTTTCTGGGGTTAATATATCAAGAATGAGCTTTATTACAGTAGCTTTGGCTATTGTTAAATCTTTTTCCCATGAAAGATAGGAAGGGCATCCATAATGAGAGGAAGTCCCCCACCTCGTAATGCCAGCTGCCTCTTTTAGCTGGTGTGGCAATCTTTCCACTACCAGAATTATCGTAGTACATTTTTAATAGTTTGAGATTGATGCAATTCCTATATTGTGACTACTGACAAATTTTTATTTTATTGTCATTGCTAATCCAACCTGCAGCAGCAATTAAGCACCATTGGGACTGCCTGGTCCCAATACAGCATAATGGAACCAATGTGTCCTTACTCTGAGAAGACTTTTGGCTGCTTCCCTCTTCCCTCAAGATACAGTGGCCATTTTAACACCTCTATACCATGGCTGGTAGTACCATGGCTGACAGTACTCCACCATAGCAAAAGTTGTTGGCTTGGCTGTATGCTAAAATGTGGCAGAGTAAAGGATTGGGCAAAATGTATCTGAATTATTTTTTTAATGAACCAACTTTTAAATTAAAATGCAATTATTTACTTACTTACATTTTTCTACCACCTCCTTTCAAGAAGTTTGGTGTGGTATACATAGTTCTCCCTCTCCCTTATTTCCTCACAAACTCCATGTGAAGTAGATGAGGCTAAGGGTGAGTAATTGGCCTAAGGACACCCAGGGAGTTTCATGGCTACGCAGGAACCTGGATTTTCAAGGTTTAACTCCAACAGCCAAAGCACTGCAGCAGTGTTCTTCTCTCTTGGGGTCATGATTGTGAATCCTCAGTTTTGGGGTTGTGCCACTTATGGGAACCAAAAGGTTATGGGAACCAAAAGGTTTTAAGCAGCTCTAGGGAGGCACATCCTTCAGATAACAGGAAATCATAATCTCAGTCCTGCTCAGATTCTAGACAACTGTGCTAAAATTGTATTCACTGGTGCCAGGCTTCATGTTACAAGGGCAAGAATTGTGTAGCAATTGGGGCAGGGAGTCAGCAGATAGGATCCTATGGCAGGATTGATAGTACAAGTCTAGGAGCACAATCCTAACCATGTCTACTCAAACGTAAGCCCCATTGTATTCAATGGGTCTTACTTCCACAAAAGTGTCATTAGGATTATAGCATAATACTTTACTTACTTAGGGCGCAATCCTAACCAATTTAGGCTGGCCTAACTCATCTAGCATATCTTCCCGTGATGGTGCGGGGTGTGCCTGTGCACTGGCCTAACCCTCCCAGGTGTGGGACAACCGCAGGTCAGCACATAACTTAAGCTGGTGCTTATGTTGACATAAGTGGAGGTTAGTACTGCAGCATTACTTTCTTTTATAATGGGTTTGTGGCATAAAGAACACCGCACTACACCATCCTGACTATATATTTTGCTGGGGAATCATTCATAGTCACACACTGCTCTAATTTTAGAAAAATAAATTTTTCCTTGATCTCTTGTTCTGATTTCAAACCTTAATCTCTCTAGATGGGTAATTTCATGCAGGATGCAATAAAACAAACCATGATATTAAAAAATGTCTGTTTTATCAAAAGTTATAGCCAAAAAACCAGGAGGGGCAGAACACTGGTGTATGCCACATTCACTGTCTAGGGCATTGCACAGGATGAGATACTACATGGATGTGATGTCCTTCTGCACCACATGATGCCACTGGGAAGAAACATTTGCAGGAGTGCCACTAACGTGGGAGGTCACAACTTCACTTCAGGGAGGTTGTGAAAAGCTATTTGTAGCCATCTTGGAATCGGGCACTCGGCGCCTTTAATGTTACTTCCAGCCATGATATCACTTCTGGGCGTTCCAGAGTGATTGTCATTATCAGAAAAGGGTCCTGGGCTGAAATTCTCAATGACTGCCAACAAATGCTGTCTGGATGATTGAGATGTGGAAGAATAAATCAAAGATAACGGTTTTCCCACTGTTGTGTTATCAGTCAGTTTCAGTTAAATACATCATGAAAGTTTTATGTTCCATTTCAGTTCTCTGCTTTAAAGTTTGTGGCATTTCATGCCAGTAAAGTATACCTATACGAATGCTCCCAGGAAAAAATGTATGAACCACTCAGGGGAAAAATGAATTAAAAATGAAAGTGAACCTTTGACATATTTTATGCAATGCAAAATCCTAGAACAGAAACTTACTGGCAGTATTGAGCTTGAGGGCATTACGGCTTCTTTTTTTCTTGAGGTTTTGTGGTGTGATTCCACACCATCCCAAAAAAGAAGGGGTATTTTTAAAGAGTCTTGACAAACTATGGATTTTCTAAGAAAAGGGATTTTGAAGATGTGATAATGCCTCTCCGAAGTACCAACTTGATAGGAAAACACAACTGCCTCAGTCCAACTAAAGTCAAGCCTGCCTAATTATGAAAGTTATGATTTCTGTAAGATTTCCCCATGTATTTTTATGCAGTAATGTAGCTAGAAATGAATGACACTTGAATGTGTCATGCAAGCAGCCCCTTTCTCCCATTTCAAGCCATTCTGGAATCTGGGCAGAGCAAGCAAAAGAGAAGCATTCGCCACGTTCCAAGTGCCTGCAAAATTCACTGCATTGGATCCCTCTAGCTACACCACTGATTTTATGAACATTTTTATGGTATAGCCCTTTTTCTCTGATGCCATCTTGCTCTGGAGGGTGATCAGTATGACAGGAACCTTTTGTGTGTGGAGCGGGGGGGGGGTTGTGAAGAGAGAGTTGCAAAGTCAAAAATTACTGCTTTCCCATTGTGCAAATGCAGTGGTGGGCCCGCCCTGGCCCAACAACCGGTACCCAGGAAGTGGGCATGGCTGGGGTCAGGGGGTAGGGCCGGGGAGAATTTAAAGGGGAATTTTTTAAAAATCTAAAAAATTTTTAAAAATAATTTTTTTAAAAAAATCTAAGTTTTTGTTAGTGCCCCCCAGCAACCCTAACCACACTTTCCTGGGAGTAAGCCCCATTGACTGTCATGGGACTTACTTCAGAGTAGTCATGCATAGGATTGAGCTCTCAGGCTGCAGTCCCAGCCACACTGTCCTGCTGGCGGCTGGGGAAAGGACGCTCTGGCACTGGGGCTTGTGGGGTGCCTCGCCGGGCTGCCGCTCGGAGCGGCAAATTTAAAAGTGCCTGGCCGAGTGCCCTCTGTAACTGCCGCTCCAGCGGCCGAACTGGTCCGCCCGGTTATCCCCCCCCCCCCCCGCCGCTACCGGATCAGTAGTGGCGGAGAAATTAGAACATCCAGTTTTCCCGAACCACCCCAAACCAGTCCGGGCCCACCCCTGTGCAAATGGAATATATTCTGCTCTTGGAATGATTCCTTAGAATAAAGTTCTAGATTGTTATCCCACCACCATATAGCACTTCAACTATTCATCTCCACAGGCATTATTTATCTAGTCTAAACTTTGCTGATTTTAATCTGGCCTTATGTACTGTTCAGCATTTGTTCAGTAATGCTTACAGTTGTTCTTCTCAATTTTGATCAACCACTTTATCAGTTTTTGTTTGCAATAACAAAATATAATTACAGTTGTAAATACCAGGTACCTTTATTATTGAAATTCCAGCAGGAAAAAAAAGAAATTTGTTATTATGAGTCTGAAGCTCTCTAGTCCCTAACCTCTCTTTTCCCCATTGATACAATTGTTTTTTATGGATAAAAATTGTGATATTGATATTTTGATATTGTGAGATTTCTTAGGAACACAACTATTGAGTTATAGCAGAACAGATTGTAGTAAAACCAGTCCAATAAACAGAATCAGGCTGCAATCCTAAAGACACTTTCCTGAGAGTAAGACCCATTGAATACAATGGGGCTTACTTTTGAGTAGACATTGGTTAGGATTGTGCTCTCAGTTCAATAAGATCTAAGAATCAGCTCTGTTCTGTTCATTGATAAAAAGAGCTTCATCCCTAATGGTACTATTGGAACCACTCCTTATCCTTCAGATTGCAGAGCTGTTCAAGTACATCACTTTCTTTTCTGCAGCTTTTATTCTTACATACTGATCAAAGAAAACATCCTGGAAATGAGCAAGAGAGCTCAAAACACGGTTTTTCCACACTTGCCTGAGTACACAGTTTGTTTCTGGGAAAGTATTTGGGGACCTGTGTTCCTTCTTGGCTTATAAAAATGGTTTCTTCTCCAACTTCTCCTCCAGTCAAACAAATATTTATTCATTAAGTACCGCAAAACCCACAGATTCCATCTTCTAAATCAGAGCCAGTTGCAGCCATCATTTATATTACTGAAGCATCTTATTTGACATGCCACAACTTATTAGTCATTGGCCTATCCTGAAAAGGCTTGGCCTACTTGGAGGGGGTTTTGGGCAGTATGCAAATTTAGAGGTGCCTCTTTGGATAATAATAGTACTAAATGTTAGCCTAAGGCTGGTCTTACCTCTGCAGTGTCAAACATTTCCAGGAATTTTTCATTCTTTGCTCATTGGCTGAATATACCGTAAGTTGACACAATTCAATTCTCTCTATTCAAGCCTCAGACTCTGAAGCTGCAATCTGAACCTCCACTTAGGCCAGCTTAAGCCTTGGCATAAGTCCTGTCTCCATTAGACATCTGGGGCTGTCCCAAAAGTGCAACAAGACATTTCTGTCTCACTCCGGTGGGGGGGGGGGTAGGCCAATGCACAGGCACACCCCACACCATCATGGGAAGATACGCTAGGTAAGTTAGGCTGGTCTAAATTTCTTAGGATTGCAACCTTACAGCACAATCCTAACCATGTCTACTGAATAGTAAGCCCCATTGTATTCAATGGATCTTACTCCCAGGAAAGTGTCTTTACAATTGCAGCTTTTTTACCACAACCTTCTCTCTCCCATGCTAGAATTAACTGATTTCCATCGGCAAAGCCCAAACATGGAATAACACACGTAGCACTCTGGAATACTGAGTGATGAGGAAGGCATAATAATTAAGAAACCATTTAGTTAACACTGACCATTGTGACTGATCTTTTCCCAGCTACTTCCAGAGAAGCTATTTCTTTACTTCCTCTGCATCCTACATCAAATCCTACATCAAATGTTTTGAGAGCTGGAACGGACAGGCAGAATAATACAAAACTACTTTTTACTGTATGCTGTCCATAGTACTGATATCTGTTGCCCAGACAGGGCTCCTATATCAGCTTTTGGCTATCATCGTAGTCAACCATAAGATTTCATTTGTCTTTAAGCAAACAGTTCATCAGAGTTTCTTCTTCAAGAAAAAGTGGAAGGGAGTATAGATTTTATGAGTACAAATATAATTTTGCTATTTATAGATCTTTAATTTTAATTAAATTAAGGGCCCAATTCTGAACAGTGTGCACAGGCTTACCACTAGTGTGCACCATGACAAAGGAGCCATAAGGCACATTTGCGAGCCCCTACCACATGCAGATCTGGAGCTAGCCCACATTCTGCTGCCCAGCAATTGCCTGTACCACCAGGCAGTGGAGAGGAAGTGTGGGAGATGCAGAGTAAAGGTAGGGTTGCCATATGTCCCAAAAAACAGGGACAATCCTGATTTTGGGGGATTGTGTTCACATAATGTTAAATGGGACAGAGGGTCCTTTCCTGATTTTCTGGAAGAGAATTATGGCAGCCTAAGGTAGAGGTGTTCTGGGGACAGGGAGGGGAAGGGAAAGGGCTGACATGGGATTCTCCAATTCTGCACCAGGTGCAGAACCAAGTAAATCCCCATTGGCAGCTATTTTCGTTACTTGGAAAACGTGGAAAAATCCTTTTCTCCCACGGAGCTGGAGGTGTTTGCTTAGGGTGAACAGCAGCCTCATGTTCCGGGCAGATCAGGATTGGGCTGTGAATTAGTAATGTATGAGCACCACAAGTTTATCAATTTATTAGATAGATAGATAGATAGATAGATAGATAGATAGATAGATAGATAGATAGATAGATAGATAGATAGATAGATAGATAGATAGATAGACAGACAGACAGACAGACAGACAGACAGACAGACATTTATTTCACCCTTCTCTCAAGAACTCAGGATAGCAGGTAACAAGGAGCTGAGTACATGAAAGGAAGGAGTTCATTTGCTCTTAGCTGCCTCTGAAAGCAGAACTAGAACCAATGAGTACAAACTGCAAGAAAGAAGATTCTGGTTGGATATCAGGAAAAAATTCCTGGTGGTGAGGGTGGTTTGGCAGTGGAACAGATTGCTGATGGAGGTGGTGGACTCTCCCTTGCTGGGGATCTTCAAGCAGAGGCTCCACCAGCACCTGTCAGAGATGCTCTAGGAGAATTTCCTGCTACAGGCAGGGGGTTGAACTAGATGACCTACTAGGTCCCTTCCAAGTCTAGGATTTTATAAGTCTATGATTCTATGAAAATTAAGACCCAGTATATCCATCCATCGAGCTATCCATCTATCCATCCATAGATAGATAGATAGATTTGATTATTGGCCAAGTATGATCTCCATACCCGGAATTTGGCTTAGGCAACGGCTGCGTACATACAAACACCAACTCATAAATAACAAACAATACAAACAATCCAGTTCTGGTTCACTCCATTCTAGTTAGGAATGATCTCCAAATTACTGAATTTAGATGTCCAAATTACTAAATTTACTACAAGTCCATAGCCCACCATACAACTTCAAATGATCAAGTTTTCATTCTTATTTTTTCCTTCTTCTGCTCCTTCTGAGCCAATGGTGTAATTTTATTCAAATTTGAAATGTAAACCAATTCTTTTATTCTTCCAGCCCCCGACACAGTACCAAAAAACAATGCTACCTTTCTGCCAAAAGGTTGAGTCTCCTACTAGAGCAGTCTGTGCATTAAAGCTCCCTTTAGGAGTGACACAGAGAACGACTGTAGAGTGTTGCCTTTTTGGCCATGTCCCTAAGGCAAGCAGCACAGCTGCTTTCCATGCAAGGTTAAGCAAAACTGGCTGGGGAACTGGCTGACTATCCTTTCAAGTTTGACAGGATCTCAGCAGCATTAAATAACAAAGAAAGTGAACATTCCACCTTCCAGATCACCTTCTGGATCAGTGATTTTCAACCACCTTGGGAGTGTGCCTGGAGAGTTTAGCAAATGTTTTTATTTATTAAATAAACATTATTTATTAAAAGGATGATTGAGCAATTAAATCCACCAGCAGCAGCATGGTGTACCTTGTCAATTGTCCAAAGTGTGCCTTGACAATTTTAGCACATGGTTGGTGCGCAAGGAGATTGAAAATCTATGTTCTGAATTTTCAATCACTGTGCTACAGCGTATTGGTGTGCTGCAAATGATAATTTGGTGAACGGTGGCAGTTTGGAGAGGGCCATTTATTCTGTAGGACTGTAGGAGAATATGGGTGCAATCCTCAGGCCATCACAAGTCCCGGTTCAAGTCCCATGCTGGCCTGGAAGGGTCGCAAAAATGCTGCAAGTCACTTCTCTACCACTAACTGTGCACAAATTATGCACCAGCCTCTCCACACTACCACAGGAACAAGGAGTTGCGTGATGGTGAGTTGCAGTGCCATAAATTGGTTAGAATTGCAACTTTTCTCCAGTTGGTTGTACAGTGTGCCTTGACATTGTCAACTGTCAATTATCAATTGTCAACAGGCCAAAAAAGTTATGATGCGCCTTAACAATGGTATTGCGTTCTCAGTGCGCTATAAGATGAAAAAGGTTGAAAATCACTGTTCTAGATACTCAATGCTAAAACTAATCATGTAATAAAGCATATTAGCAAAGCAACATCACAATTCTCGGCGTCTTTACTGAAAAGTCCAACTGGACTTACTTGTAGGTAAGTGAATTGCAGCCTTCAAACTCAGCCTGACAGTGACCTTCTAATCATACTTCCAGGAATATTCATTCGTTCAATGGGATTCTGCAACGTAAATAAAACTGAAACATCAATGAATTTGCCAATAGATAAAGCCAACAAGGGCTAACTTGCTGAGCCAAGCCCTGCTTTCAGTCCACTGTGTCGCTTCTTAATCTTACCAGCATTCATTTTCTTTTAAGATTTGCTCATAAGTTCACATAGCTTTACAATAAGTCACTTCCTCATTTCCTTTGTTTACTGTAGGTGGATCGGTGATTTCCATGTACATGTGATGCAGTTTGTCATAGAAAAGCGATACATACAGTTTCTTTAGGAAGGTTACTGTAGTCCAGAAAAGGAGGAAGACTGACCTGAATATCTTGGATGTTTCAACCAAAACAGTGCACGGTCTTTGTAAGACAAAATGGAATAGTTCACTTAAGAGTTCCATAATTGATTTCTTACCTAAATACCCTTATTTACTTGAATCTGATGCACCTTTGAATCTAATGCGCACCCCTATTTTTAAAAGCCTGAGATTTAAAAAATGTTTACTGGCGATTATAATGTAGAACTATAATGCAGGTACAAAATTTAATGAGTTCTATGATAATAATAAAATGACAACGGATTTATGTTATGATTTTTACCTAATTGCACTACTTTATAAAACAATGGGTTTATAATAATTTTAATCACAATATAGAAAAATGTTAAACTAAATACTGACCTATACTTATAATAAAAATACAGTGGTACTTTGTGTAAAGAACGGTTTGAATAAAGAGCGTTTTGTATAAAGAGCAAAATTTTCGCAGAAATTTTGACTTGCGTAACAAGCACTGTCTTGGGTAAAGAGCACTTCTGAGGAAGTTTGGAACAGGCTTCCATGGCAAGGTAACCCATAGGGGGATCGAGGGGACTAGCTTGAGCTACAGCAGGGCCCTGGGCAAAGTTTGGAATAGGCTTCCATGGCCAGGGAACTCAGGGGGGTTACGGGGGAGCAGCCTAAGCTAGGTTTGTATGTGGGATCTCTGTGTGTGCCTTATCAATGTTCTAGTGCTGCTCCCCATTGGCAGCTTGGGAATGTTAAAGTTGAACAAAAAGACAAAGATTCCATTGAAGCCAATGGATAGCAGTGATTCCATTAGTGATTGTGAAAGTCATCCCCCTCTCTGTAACCCTCACACCAGCCATGAAGTTTTTCAAAGGTACAGTACAGTTCAGTACTGGACAGTATTTTCCTTATTGCGGTGTTGTATATTACTGTATATTACAGTGTTTTGTGCTGTGTTATATTACAGTGTTTTGTAATCATTTTTATAAACATTTAATATTTTTATATGAATATTTTTTTTGTTGTGGAAACAATTGTCTTGAGTTTCCATTATTTCCTATGGAAAAATCCGCATCACATAAAGAGCATTTCAAGCATGCCTCTGGAATGAATTAAACTTGTTTCGTGAGGCGCCACTGTACCTATATTTACTCAAATTTAATATGTCATCAAATCAAATGTGCACCTCAGTTTTGGAGACAAAATTTTACTGAAAAAGTGAGCAAGTAAGAGCACAATCCTAACCATGTCTACTCACATGTAAGCCCCACTGTGTTCAATGGGACTTACTCCCAGGAAAGCCTACATCTCTTCGAGATGTAGGGTACATCTCGAAGAGATATTGATCAGGAAAGCAGCCAGGGGAATGTTGAGATCTCTGTGATTTTTGTGGTTCAAATTGTGCCTTGTCAGAGTTGCTCCATTTGCCATGGAGATCAAGTATGGGTTTGATAATACGCCTGCATTTTTCCTCTATGAAACACAGTGCAACTTGAGAGGATAATAAACTATAATAAATTTGGTTTATTATTATCTAAACTCTCCTAAACAAAGGATAATAGCATTTTTAATCTGATTATTGAGACAACACAGATAATGCTTCAGCTGAGATACAGACTAATTGAAAATGGGTGAAAAAAAAATTAGCAAAAATATTGGATCCCCTCCCAGCATCTGACTTGGAAAGCTGTGTCAGACCATTGGTGTATCATCCATAGCATTGTTGCTTCTGACTGGTAGTAGTTCTTCAAGATCTCAATCCTTCTGCCCAGCCCAGTTTCATGTGATCCCTTTGAACAGAAGATTATGGATAGAATCAGGGACCCTTTGCATGCTGTGCGCCACAGAAGGGTGAGTCATGATCTCCACAATATTTTAATCCAGGGGGAAATGTGGAAAGCTGTTCAAAAAGAAGGAATTGAACCAATACTCCATTAAAGTTAACATCTGCCTGATATGCACGCCTAGATCACCCTTATATTCCTGGATTTGGAGAGTGCCAACAGAAATGGATAAAGTATGCTTTAGAACAAGACACCACCAAAACCCCCAATGTAAATCCTCCCTCTTGCCGGCTGCCATGCAGGAAAAAAGACTACACAAAAGAAAAAAAACACCTGCAGAAAACCTCAGGCGGCCTTGCTGTGTCCCTGTTGCATGTCCCTGGCAGAGGCCAGCGCAGCTTAGCCTCGTGAGATCTTAGGTGAGATAAAACCACACGACTTTGTATCCCCCAAAAGGTATGCAAATGCGCCAGACCTTGAGGCCTCTGTCCACAGCACCAGCCCTTCCGCAAAAAAAGGCTCCCCTGGCATCTCTCCTTGTTGGCAGACTGGCTCCTGCAGCTGCTGTGACAAACCCAGGCGCAATCAATGGAAGAGAGGGAACGATAATCAAACACACACCCCAACAACCACCCTGGCATGTGTGGGCTATGCTGAAAGGGTGGCAGTGCCGCTTTCCCAGGCAACAGCGGGACCGCAAGGCAACTGGAGCGAGCAGGTGACCTGGTCTGGACAGAAACGCTGCCAGTGTGTGCTGAGATCATGGCACTGTTTACAATAAACAGAATCGAATAAAAGGGGAAGGGGGAGGCACGGAGCAGCTGAAGTCTCCATGGATACATTGAACCTGCTGCAATGGATGCCTTTAGGGGATTGGCACTGACCAGGCCCCGAGGAAGAAAAGAGCCCGGCTGGCACAGGAGCCTCGTTACTACCCGCACAACTCACACTGGGAAGGAAATTTCAGGCTTTCTCACATGCAGCACAAAAGAAAAAATGGCACGGGAATAAAATAAGGATTGGGCTGCCAGTTTTAAAGTAGTGCCTATTCGAAGCTTGATATGAAACAAGGAGATCGCTAGAGGTTCAGGCACAGCAGTAGATGATGACATGGCTAGGAACACATGAGCAAAAATTTCACCTTGACCTTGCGATCTGGGACATGCCCCTATGTCTAACTGTTGCTGGGGGATGTGATCACAGAGGTGGTTCCTGGGTTGAGGGCATCTCAGGCAAGATGAGCTCTGGTGGCACCCTCTTACCTTGCTGAGTCCCTTACTACAGGATGCTAACTGTCCAAAGCCATGTGCCATACTTCATCCCTCCCATAATGTTCTGTCTGTGTAGTAATATGATACTATATTTATCGACACCATCATCGGCAACAAAAGCAGCAGCATTAACGTTTGTATACTGCTTTTCAACAAGATCAAGAGTGATCTTGGGGTGTGGGATCATTATTATGCTTTTGTACAAATGGGTGGTAGGGCCACATCTGGAGTATTTTGTCCAGTTCTGGTCACCTCATCTCAAAAAGGACTTGGTGAAACTAGAAACAGCGTGAAAGAATGTAGCTAGAGAGATGAGCGTGTTGGGGCACCTCACGAGGATTATTTCAAAGACAAGGCTAAGGATCTTTAGACTAGAGAATGCACCAGGGAGAAGCATTGATTGAGACATAAAATTATGCATGGGATGGATATAAGAAAATTCTTTCCCTTTCATTCAACACCAGACCAAGGAGAAATTCACTAAAATTAACTGGCACTCAAATTGACTAAAGGAAATATTTATTTCCTCAGCAGTTTGGCAATGGAATAGATTGCCAAGGGAATTAATAGGCTCTCCCTCACTGGGGATCTTCAGTATTGTAGGAGGATTTCCTGCTACAGGTAGGGGGTTGGACTGGATGACCTATTAGGTCCCTTCCAACTCTATGATCCTCTGAGTCGATGAATTAATTGATGGAACTTCCTGCTGGAGGATGTTGTGATGGCACCTGCATATAAAAGCATTTAAAAGGGAATAAATGGAGGAAACATCCGTCACAAACTAACTGTATGCAATTTCTTGGGAATCTATCTCTGAAAGCCAACAGGACTGATCCTACAATCCAGAGTAACTACGGGAGCACGTAAGAGACATTACGTGTACCCGTAGTTACTGCACCATATAATGAAAACCTATGGGAAATTCATACTACAATCCACAGCAAATTGTTCTTACACCGGAGCAAGGACTTCCCGTAGTTACTCTGGATTGTGCCGTAAGTCACCATCATCTGCTCCCAGAGCATCTGGATGGCCACCGTGAACTACAGGAAGCTGCACTTAATGGATCCTTGGTCTGATCCAATAGAGCTTTTCTTATGTATTCATTCAATTTATGCCCTATTTCTCTACTGCAGCAGCTTACAAAAATATACACGTAAAGCTCAGATTGTCAGTAGTTTAGAACCAGGGTGGGAATTCTCAAAAAGGCGTAAAGATGTCTCTTCCACTGGAAACTGCACAAAACACATTGACATGATGTGCCCAACCAATAAAATGACAATCCTAGCAGCAATAAAATGGTATCCAGGAAGCAATAACAGACAACAGTGGCAAGTAAGAATATTGGGCAATCTGTCCACAAAAGATTTATAATTTTGATTCAAGACCCAAAAAGAGGCCCAGTTTACACTGCTTCTGATTTGACAAAACATTGTAGGTATAAAAATCTATGTAGATATTAATAAACTTGGGAAGCTGAAGATAACAAAATATCCTAAGTTTATTACTATCATACACAGCTTCTTTCTGGTTGCTATCTTTATGTTTGTAAATTTCAATTGCTTTTATTTGGAACCTCTGGTGGTAATGTACAGTAGTAGATAGAACAACTATAAATTCAAATATCTTATGTCTCTTCTTCACTGTACGTTCCACTATGGCTGATTTTTCAGGCTGTAGAAGACAGCAATATCTTTTGTGCTCCTCAACTCTAGTAGCAACTGAATGCATTGTGGTTTTTTTGTAAACTTTGTTGCAGCTATAGGGTATGCAATGCACTCCTGGACATGAAAGAGGGTGCCTTACATCCATAGAGAATACTTGAGCTAGGGATTGAGCTCAGATCTCCTTAGATCTGGAGCATAGTTGAACATGCCTTGTTGCCATGTTCAACTTGCATCAGTGCTGGAAAACTGGATAGGATTGGGCCCATCAGAAGTAACCCATGAAAGGCAGGGACCTATTTTCCATAGAAGTGAGTAAGGAAGCCAATTTGCAAGATCTTGTATGATTCAGGATCCAGGAGAAGCATCTAGGAGGACTGGAAAAAGAGACCAGAGGGCCATGACTCCAGTGAATTTGGGAGCTGTTGCTGCAAATCATAATCACTGCTTGTATGGTCTCTATCCATTTGATGGATTATGATTCAGCAATCTTGAGTCTATGCAGAGCTGGATATGACTGGCACCTTCCTGGGAATCCACCCCCTACGTTATCCTGAGTTTCATGGAAGAAAGGTGGCATATAAATAAGTGAATTAAAAGTGTTAAGAAACTTGGGGTGAAATCCAGAGTAACTAGAGGGAGTCCTTGTTCCGGAGTAAGAACAAGTTACTCTGGATTGCAGTATGAATTTCTCATAGGTTTTCACTAGATGGTGGTGCAGTAACTATGGGTGCACGTAATATCTCTTACGTGCTCCCGTAGTTACTCTGGATTGTGCTCTTGGTTAGATATCTCAGATACCAGACTCTCCTTTTTCCAGTTTTGTTCTTCCAGGCTTAATACATTGAATAGTATGGTTCCCAGACTGTGGGTCAGGACCCACTGTTAAGTTGCAACCTGATTTTGGTTGGTCATTAAAGGGCAAACGAAAGATCCATTAACTAATGGCCCCAGCCCTCAGACTACTCAAAAATCAGATACTGTATCTGCTAATTACTCTGCAAATCACTCAGCTCCTGCACTTTGGAAGCAGGTGTAAAAAATTTTTGAGAGTCTTTTATAATTATTATTACTTGTAAAATAAAATTATTTCTTTATAGATTTTTTCAGTCTGGTAAACCTGGGGGGGGGGGTTCCCAAAAGTGTATCATTCTAAGAAATAGGTCTTGGTGCTAAAATGTTTTGGAATGCTATACTGAATTTAAGCACGGCCACCCTTAGGGGCTGCAGAGCACAGTGGAAACATTTTTTTTGCAGGGCCCCAGTTTCATTTAATATTTTCTTCTGATGTCCATTTTACCTATGTTTAAATTTTTTTTAGACATTTTACATGTATATTGACATATTTTATGTTTATGTATATATGTTTATAAATATATGTTTATGTATTTATGTTTATAAATCATCATTGGCATCCTTCAGTCTCGAAAGACTATGGTATCATGCTCTGATTGGAGGTACTGAAACAACATCTAGCATGGCTAAAAAGGCCAATTCGAGAGTGTCCATCCCTTCCACATGGAGGACAAATAAATTCCGTCCCCTGCCCAGGCCCAGGTTTCACTGCTTTCGGGTCTGTCTCTTTGCTTCAGCCTGCCGAACAAGCGTCTCTTCCAGTTGGAGAAGGCCATACTGGGTCTTTTGACTCCACGCTGAACAATTGGAGGTCAAGGTTTCCCAGCTGTTGATGTCCATTCCCAAGGCCTTTAGATCCCTCCTGCAGATGTCTTTGTATCGCAGCTGTGGTCTCCTTCTTGGGTGCTTTCCCTGCACTAATTCTCCATATAGGAGATCTTTTGGAATCCGACCATCAGCCATTCTCACGACATGCCCAAGCCAGCGTAGACGCCTCTGTTTCAGAAGTGTGAACATGCTAGAGATTCCAGCACGTTCCAGGACTGCGTCGTTTGAGATTTTGTCACGCCAGGTGATTCCAAGAATACGTCGGAGACAGCGCATATGGAAGGTGTTCAGCTTCCTCTCCTGCCATGCATAAAGGGTCCAAGACTCACTGCAGTACAAGAGTGTGCTCAGGACGCAAGCTCTATAGACCTGGATCTTTGTATGTTCCGTCAGCTTCTTATTAAGCCATACTCTCTTTGTAAGCTTGGAGAACGTGGTAGCCGCTTTACCAATGCGTTTATTCAGCTCAGTATCTAAGGAGAGAGTGTCAGAGATAGTTGAGCCGAGGTACACAAAGTCATGGACAACCTCCAGTTCATGTTCAGAGATTGTGATACAGGGAGGTGGATCCACACCCTGACCCATGACTTGTGTTTTCTTCAAGCTGATTGTTAGTCCAAAGTCTTGGCAGGCTTTGCTAAAACGGTCCATAAGTCGTTGAAGGTCTTCGGCAGAGTGAGCAGTAACAGCAGCGTCATCGGCGAAGAGGAACTCCCGCAAGCATTTCAGCTGGACTTTGGACTTTGCTCTTAGTCTGGAA
The DNA here is from genome assembly GCA_030015325.1 of Cryptoblepharus egeriae. Classification (NCBI taxonomy): domain Eukaryota; kingdom Metazoa; phylum Chordata; class Lepidosauria; order Squamata; family Scincidae; genus Cryptoblepharus; species Cryptoblepharus egeriae. The sequence continues at coordinate 11,012,564 of JAREYC010000001.1, forward strand.
GGATTGTAGAGTTTTCCGTCTGATCTGGTCCGGAGATAGACTCCCTCTGTTGCGTTTCCAAAAGCATGCTTTAGCATGACTGCAAAAAAGATCCCAAATAAAGTTGGTGCGAGGACGCAGCCCTGCTTCACTCCACTTCGGATGTGAAAGGAGTCTGATGTTAAGCCAACAAAAACTACAGTGCTCTTCATGTCCTCGTGAAAGACCTGATGATGTTGAGGAGCTTAGGTGGGCATTCAATCTTGGGGAGGATTTTAAAAAGGCCATCCCTACTAACCAAATCAAAAGCCTTTGTACGGTCTGTGAAGACTACAAAGAGTGGCTGTCTTTGTTCCCTACATTTCTCTTGCAACTGTCGAAGGGAAAAACCATATCAGTGGTGGACCTGTTGGCTTGAAATCCACACTGTGATTCAGGATAGTTTATAAATATATTTATGTATATTGACATATGGGCTGTGGGTGGCGCAAGTGGCTAAGACACTGTGCCTGTTAACCAGCAGGCCAGGGTTCAAGACCCAGGTTGGCCCCACAAGACAGGGTGAGCTCCTGTCCTTCGCCCAGCTCTGCAACACCAGCTGGATCCAATCGTATTGGCTCTGCCTTTCCATTGGACTAATTCAGTGGCGTGGAGAGGGGAGATTTGCTGCTTGGGTAACAGCCTATCCTCCATAACAATCTCACCTAGGCTTTCGTGCTTCGCATGCAGCGTATGCAGCACCGAGCACGATACCATAGTCTTTCAAGACTGACGGAGGCCTGCTATGTCCTATGTTTACAGTGGCTTAATAATCACCACAAAGCATCGTTTACACTCAGACATAAACAAGAATTCCCATTGCTCTTTCCACACTGTGTGTTTCCTGGAATGCCATAGGATGGAAAAGAAATTTAGAGTCACATAAATACCATACTTTTGAGAAAAGAAAAAAAACCCTACATGCTAAACTGTCCCAGAAGGCCCAGTGATGCTGACTTGTCTTCAGAAAAGGAAGTATGTGCTATGCTCTTTGGTGAAACTGTTAAGAAGGAGCAGGTGGCACGTGCAAATCTCTTAGTTCCGAGAACTGGAGCCAAGAACAACATCTTGATATAGTTTTATCCATATTGTCAGTGGGGTAGGACAACTTCAGCCATTTCCTTCCAACTGGTTAGTAAGCAGACAAGTGAGAAAGTTTGTTATACTTAGACCCGGTCTCATAGCCAACTCTGCTTAGATGTGAACCCAACATCACATGTTAGAACAGGATTCTCACAGTTGGGTAAATGATTTTGGGGAGGCCAGGAAGGACATTAAGAAAACATGAGGACATTAAGAACATTATGGGTACAATCCAGAGTAACTACAAAGAGTCCTTGCTCCAACATAAGAATAATTTACTCTGGATTGCAATATGACTTTCCCATAGGTTTTCACTAAGTGGTGCCGTAACAACATGCTTACGTGTTCCTGTAGTTACTCTGGATTTTAGGGTAGGAGGTGAGTCACACTAGGGTTGGAGGAGTTATAATAAGTTTCCTGGTTCTGAGACTGTATAAGCTTCAGAAAGGGGTTTTAAGACATATCTATTTTGCCAGGACTTTGGGGAGGGGGGAATCCTTAGGGAGCCTTTAGGAAACTTTTATACTGCTCGCATTATTTGACATTTTAATCTTCTCCTTTATTGGTTTTTTTAAACTCTGATGTTTTAAATCAGGGGTCCTCAAACTAAGGCCCGTGGGCTGGATACGGCCCGCCAGGGTCCTCAATCCGGCCCGCGAGCTCATGGGCACCACTGAGCAGCAGCAGCCTCTCCCTGGCTGGCCGAGGGGCTCAGGGGCACCTATGCGGCAGCACTGCGCTACAGCAGCCTTTCCCCAGCCTGCCAGGGGGCTCAGGGGCACCTACGCGGCAGCACCGGCCTCTCCCCGGCCGGCACCACTGCGCTGCAGCAGCCTGGCCAGCGGGGGGGAGGACCGCACTGGTCCTCCTTGCCTCTGCAGCCTCCCCCCAGCTGGCTGGGGGTGGTTTATACACACTAGAAGTTCTAATGGACCCCAAAAGGCCTCAGACCCTAAAGATAAGCCCCCAGGGAGTGTTTTTAAAATGTAGGGCAAAATGTTTTAAAAATGTAGGATAAGGTCCTCCAAAAGTCTGGATTATAGTCCAGCCCCTGAGAGCATTTGAAGGACAGTGAATGGCTCCCTTTTTAAAAAGTTTGAGGACCCCTGTTAAATGCTTAAATTGTTTTCAAGTTCTGATTTAATCTTTGATTCTGATGTTTTATCTCCATTTGTCGGTTGTATACCACTGGGTTTTTAGAAAAGTGGTATCGAAAAAGAAAAAAAATAATAAAATAAATAAAGTTTAGATCTGATGCTTGTTTGATCAGACAGCTTGAAACTTTCTGCCTTTGTTATTAAAGTCATCATCCCTTCCACTTCCTGGCCAGCAACTGTTCACTAGCACAAGGAGTCAATCTGGTTTTATGTTTACGGAGAGAATGCGAAGAAACAATCATGTCAACAATTCTGATAATTTCCTCATTCTAGAGGTTGACCAAGACATCAACATGGTAACAGACAAATCCCTCAGAGCCCTCAGGAAACCACCTGGTTCCATCATTTTCCCAGAGCAAACCATTCAGATAGTTCTTCTACTGTTACAGAGTTTTGTAATTGTGGAAAGCCAGATCTTAAATTTCTGCCCAACGCTGCATACATGCAACAGGGATCAAATAGGTACATGTGTAGGCCAGGCAGGCTGATCATATGATCAGATATGCCTGGAGACCCCAGGAAAAAAGAGGGACTAACAGGAAAGGGGGAAACCCCTCTTCTCCAGAATTTACCTGTTTCCAGGCATTCCCTGTCTATTAAAAAAATTCCTCGCTCTGGTCTTCTTAGAGCGGGAAATCAAGAGGCGCAACCAGGAGGACGTCCCTCCCCTGTCTCCTGGTTGGCCAGTCTCACGTAGACACCCCGCCCCCCTGCCATGTCCCATGGCCTCCACAGCCAGGTCACAGCCTGGCTTCCGCACAGCCTCTGCAACTTCCCTGCCAACTCAACCGCTTGCGTGCCAGTTCTGCCATTTGCACACCCCCACTGCTGCCTCTTCCACCCCATCACCAGTTCTCCACTGCTGCCTCCTCCACTTCCTCCCCACTGCTGTCTCCACACACCCCTGCTGCCACCTCCTCTACCCCACTGCTTCTCTGCCAGCCCAGCCCCTCCAGAGACTAGCTGCAGTCTCCAGGGTCCTGCACAACCACCACTACCAAAGTAAGTACCCCCCACCTCCCTCCCTGTCTCTGCTACCCACCTCCCTCTCTCTCCAATTTACCTGCCTCTGCCACCCCCCTTTCCAAACTACCTGCTTCTGCCACCCACCCACTCACCCCTCCAACATACCTGCCTCAGTGGTGGGCTGCAAACCGGCTAACAACCAGTTCACACCCACTGCTCATGTGTCAACATTGGCGCATGCGCAGTGCGCCTTCTGGCGCCATCTGGTGCCAGAAGACGCACTGCGCAGGTGCCAAGGTTGGTGCCTGCGCAGTCTCCTCTGAAGTCGGCTTCAGAAGTTGGCTTCAGAGGAGACTTCCTCCTCTGAAGGTCTGTGCCTCTGCAGGGCCTGTGCCTCTGCAGGGCCATTAGGAGGTCTGTGCCTCTGCAGGGCCATTTGGCCTTGCTAGAGAGGCGGAGCGGCACTTGCTGCTTCGCCTCCCTAGCGAGGCTAAATAGCCTCGCAGAGGGATGCACTGCGCATGTCCAAGACTTCAGACATGTGCAGTGCATGTGTGCAGCCATTGGGCCTTGCTCCAGAGGTGGAGCAGCTGGCCCCGCCTCCAGAGCAAGGCCCAATGGGTGCACAGACACACACTGCACTTGTCCAAAGTTTTGGACATGCGCAGTGCGTCTTTGCGCACAGCACCATTCTGGCTAGCTCCGAGATGGAGCAGCAGCTTCTGGCTGCTACTCCGCCTCAGAACTAGCCGGAATGGGTGGGCGCTGGAAATTGGGCTCAATGCTAGCTACCGGTTCACTAGTGTTGGGCCCAATTTAACAACCGGTTCTGTAGAACCGGTGCGAACCGGCATGGGCCCACCATTGACCCACCTTTGCCACCCCTCTCACCAGCTTACCTGCCTCTGCCACCCACCTCCCTCCCAACTTACCTGCCTCTGCCACCCACCTCCCTCCCAACTTACCTGCCTCTGCCACCCACCTCCCTCCCAACTTACCTGCCTCTGCCACCCACCCACCCTCTCCAACTTACCTGACTCTGCCACCCCCTTTCCAGCTTACCTGCCTCTGGCACCCCCTCTCCAACTTACCTGCTTCTGCCACCCACCCACCCTCTCCAACTTACCTGCCTCTGCCACCCACCTTCCTCCCAACATACCTGCCTTTGCCACCCCACTTTCCAGCTTACCTGCCTCTGCCACCCCCCTCTCCAACTTACCTGCCTCTGCCATCACCACCCCAGCTGCTGCAGCATCCCTGGCAGAGACCAATTCCTTTGGCTGCCCAGCCAGGTTTCAGTGATATTAGCCAGATCAGCAGCACAAAATCCAGGATAAGATCATGGATGCCAAGATTTCACTATTAACTAATCTGGGATTAAGCAATAGCACCTTTCACCTGCAAGGACTGTCATTATAGTTACCAAGGTCTTTGTGACTGATTGAAGAACTGGACATTGCTTGTTCAGTAAATAAGGTAAGTTTGGAGAAACATCCTCAAGCATAAATTGTGACTTAGCTTTTGTAACTCCAAACATAGTGGTCTGAGGTAATCAAATTATTGTTTTGTCAGAACCGACCCTGAGGCTTCTGGAATGAAAAAAAACAAATTTTTTTCAGGGATCTGCAACTCTCAGACCAAGTATTTTTAAACCTGACCTAACAGCCTACCTATTTATAGAATGAGAAGAAACTAAAGCAGAGGAAGATGTTTCATTTTAAGGGTCCTTTTGATCATGGTTTGTGTTGACAATAAAACACACCAGGGATGACGTGAGAGTGCACATCACCCAGTGTGAGGCTCAGCATGTCACACCCAGGATGCGCAAACCACCTCCTCGGGACTGCGCTGTCCTTACTGTGCATGTCCAGGTTTCTGCCCCTACTGGTTTCTGTCCCTACTGTGCATGTCCAGAGGTCTGGACATGCACAGTGCACCTTCCCGCCATTCCAACCTGCTCCAACTCGGAGCAACAGCCAAGAGCTGCTGGTCTCCCTTGAGATGGATCCAAATGATCAGCCTGAAGCCCCCACTGCACATGTCCAGGTTTCTGGATACGCACAGCAGGAGAGGCACACACCTCTCCCACTGCGCATGCCCAGAGGCCTGGACATGTGCAGTGCGCCTCAGCCCAGCCATTTGGACCTGCTCTGTGCACTTCTCTGCCTCAGAGCAGGTCCAAATGGCCGTGCTGAGGCCCAGAGCCAACGGAGGAGTGTCAAACTCCTCCAGTGCGTCACCCCCAGTGGCGAATCACCCGATGCAGCCTGTACCTGCCGCACCAGCCTGGTGACACCACGGAAACACACAACAGTAAAAATTAAGTGCAGATCATGCTTTTAAGCAGTGGTGTTACTAGGGGAGGTGCAAGTTTTGCAGGGAGCTTCACCACAACATGCAAGCATCTCCTCTCCTCTCATTTGAAACCAGCAAAAGAGAATCAATGAAGAGTGAGAGTAGCTGCTTGAATGCTGTGGTGAGGCTCCCAGCAAAACTTAGTTCTTTGCACCCCCTCTAGCTATGCCACTCCTTTTCAGAGGTGCTGCCTACATAAGTTAAATTGCTCTCAAAAGCATATTTGGGGGAGGCTCTTCAAGTGTATTTTGACTGGTATAGGGGAAAAACCACAGCAGAAATCTGCCTTATTCTCAGAATAGCTCCTCACTGGTGCAGTATACTGCCTACTGCTTGCTCTGTGCCTGATTCTGCTTGCAACAAATCTTGTTACAGTGGCTCTCAATCAGGCTGTAGTCAACTGCCCAGAGAATTTCAGATGCTTGGACTGAGCCCTTTTTTGAATCAACTGTGTGTCCTCTGTAATAGTGAAAAAGAAAGTTGCTGAAGCCCTTCAATTGGCTTCAAATGCTTTGACTTAGGGAGCAATATCCTTATCTAGTGCCTTTACTACTTTCTTGAGCGCACTGCACATATTCTGTCTTTACTAAATAACACCCACTGCTGTATCTTGATTAAAACAAAATAAACAGGTATATCCACTTTTACCAATTACAAGTGACATAGGTACACATGCCTATGACAGCTTATCATCTGGATACTTCAAAAAAGAAACAAGGAAAATTATATCTGAGTTCTATTCCTTTTTGTAAAAGAATCTGTCTGATCCCCATTCATCTTGTTGAATCCACAATTACACACTTAGGAGTATAATTTAAGGGCTTTTAAAATAAAGGCAGAGCCAGGACATTGGATCAGAGCAGTTTGCAATGCTCCTTACCGCGAGGCTTGGACACATGCCCTTGCGCAACTGTTTAGTTCAGCTTTTATTCCAAATGAGGCTATTGTCCCATTATCACAACTTAACAGGGGGTTTTTTGCCACCAGTCCTATTGTTCCTTCTTTTTCTGAAACCACCGATACATGCTGGTGCACAAATTTATCACATACTCTTTTTCTTTTTTCCTCCATAGAATTCTACTAGATAAGAAGCCACAATTGAGTAAAAAAACAAGGGGGACAATTCAGTACACGTTTTGCACCAGGATGGACATCTTGATACAATAAATCAAGGTGGTGGTGTTTTTTTGTTTAGGTTTTTTTCCCCATTCTTAAAAATAAACAGAGCAATGAAAGTGAACCATACTACCATTCATACACTTTAAAAAACATCTTTAATCTGCTTGGGAAAATCTTTTTCTCCCCTAACAGGAAAAAATATTAGTTGTCCCGATAACAAGCAAAACAAAATCAAGCAAAGGGCATCAAGAGACTTCCTGAAATTGAAAGAGGAAAAAAAAAACAGACCAACAATGTTTCATGTAGTTAGTTTTTTTAAAAAAAAGGCATGCAGAGCAAGCCAAAGGATCCTTCCAGTTTTCTCCAGGTTGTTCTGGTTTCGGAAACATGAGAAACATTTGAGCTTGGGAATGGTGGGGCAGGGAAGGGGGGGAAATGGGCTGTTTTAACCTTGAAAGATTTCATCACTCTCTTTTCTACCAACGTAAAAGATCATGGGACAGCTTATGTTTTGAGAAGACCCCATAATGCTCTTGACAATGTCAGGAGATGCAATGCTTAATTGGAAGCTAAATACACAAGACCAAATTCTGAACTACGCGGGTTCAAGGAGAACTGGTCTGTGCAAACTGGAATTGTTGGCCATTGATCAGTTGAGGCTCCACAGGTTTAGATATACAGTAGATGCAGAGACGAGCAACAGGATGCTTTCCTTGCATGCTCCCTAAAAGTATTCAGTGGGCCACCCTGAGATATAAATACATGAAACTGGACAGATAGGCCTTTGGCCTGATCCAGTGGGGCTCTTCATAAGTTCTTAACATTCACCAACGGTAGTATCATGCAATATTGCAAATACTTGGATTTCTGTTTTTTAAAAATGCTTCATGTCAAACTATTGTATCAGATGGTTAACTTAAAAAAAAAGTTCTGCAGCCAGACAAAATGAGTAAATAGTGTTTGTCTGAAGAAGGAGAAGAAAATCCAATATACGATTTAGCTGGCCAGGTGCTCTAATGCAATCCCATTGACATCAACTGGTGTAAAATAGCAAATGTCACTATCTATCTATCTATCTATCTATCTATCTATCTATCTGTCTGTCTGTCTGTCTGTCTGTCTGTCTGTCTGTCTGTCTATCTATCTATCTATCTATCTATCTATCTATCTATCTATCTATCTACAAACTTTGTTTCCTGCAGCATAATATTTCAGCCAATGAAATATTTCAGCTTATGCTTTTGTGTCCTGCTAGGTCAGTACTGTCCCAAGGTATCAAAATGTGTTTACCAAAAAGCACGGCATCCTGGGAGGATACGTGACAATACACAGCCTGTAAATAATTCTCCCTTACAATCAGATATTATTTGTTATTACTGGGGATGCGCAAAAGAATTTCTCAGCAAAAAAATATACAACAGTTTTTTATCTTTAACTACCCAGGGGATATCCGCCAACAGATAACTTTTTCTCATTAAAGGGCTGGTGTTGTTTTTCGTTTAGTGAACAGGCATATGGTGATTTCAATATATTTTGCCCATGATGTAAAAAAAGTTTGCATGTTGTTTGCATGCATCATGAATCGTTTGTATGTTGCCATCTTCTTGTTCTGGTTTTAAACTGGCTTCATTTTGAAGCCTCTTTAACAGAGGTTTGATATACAGTATATTCTTAAATGAAGCTTTTCCTGGCATAATGTGTCCAAACGTAACTGCTGTGAACCCAGGACTCATTTGCAACAGATCCCCTTTCCTCTCCTCATCATGATAGGCATCATCTATTGGAAAAAGTGGAATATGGATTGGTGTCTTTCCATTTATTCACATCCGGTATGTGATGTGAGCTCCAGCAGGTTCGCACCTACTCTATAGAACTGGTTGTTAAGGAGAGATAGGACATATAAAGTTTAAAAATAGCCATTTAAAAATGGCTGCCAGATGGGCATAGAACCAGTTGTTAATTTCTTTGAATCCCATTACTGTTCACATCCCTTTACTTACAGCCAGATATGGTCGAAACAGCATCCAAGGCCAGCTCCAGAGTTAAGACCCCGATAGCCCTCTGCTACTAAACTCCCCCCCCCCCCAAGTTTAAGTTGGTGTTGTTGCAGGTGCAGTTATGCAGGGGCATCTGGAGGAAGAACACACCTACAGATTGGATGGATGAGATGCGGCTTCTGCGGAAACTCTGCTATCACCTCCTCTTTCAAATGTCCCCCTACCCACAAATGAGAACATTTCCCCAAAAAGCCTCTTGCACATTGGCCCAAAGTAGAAGAGAAGGCAAGTATACATCTTCTAGTGATATATACATGCCTAACTGTGACGCATATATATATCTTCTAGTCTAGTAAAGCTCACAGCTGTCCCTTGCAGAGACAAAATATAAGGGCATTCATCATTAAAAAATAATTCTCCTTTCCAGCTTTTCAAGTGCACTTTTCCCACCTCTCTCCTCAATTGGTCCACTACCCTCTTCCAGCCTAGCCTATCTGTCCCAGAGGCCATTACAATTTACAGTTGAAATGGGACTAGAACCCTCAGTTTTCTGTACTCGAGACATGTGGGAATAGAATCCTCAGTTGTTCTCTTATCCAGAAATACATGGGAACAGAACCCTCAGTCTTCTCTTCCAGAGACACATGGGAATAGAGCCCTCAGTTTTCTCTACTCTAGAGACATGTGAGAATAGAACCCTCAGAACTGCTTGATAGACTCAGAACATGCAGACACTGTGCACATAGGTGAAGGCTTTTATGTAGATAAGTTGCCAAATGCCCTTTAAACATTATTCCCTGCTCTAGTGTCAGTTCTTCATGCATTCTGGGCACTACTTGCACCTAGGAGTAATAAATCATATTAGCACTAGAAATGTCAGTGAGCTATTCCAGAAAACGCATGCTCAAACAAGTGTACTAACAGCATTCAGTGAGGTGAACAACTGACAGTGCAATCCAAAGCCTGGATCCTACTTATGAAGGAGATCTGGTCACAAGTTCTAGCTTCACACTACTTCGGCCTGGTTCCACCAAATCTCACGAAGTATCACAAGGTCTGGGCGCCCTAGAATAGACACAGGAAAATAAGTTTGCATAAACATCCTATAATTTCGCTTCCATTTTTTCCTCATGATAAGGGTTTGCAGACCAGGTCTGGCCTTGCAGACTTCAAAAACTCAAGTAAGCATCCCCACTCTGCCCATATCACGCCACCTTACATGGTCCCAAGGAATAGTTGGTGAGAAAATCCATTAATTTGTAGGTGCTGTGCTGCAAAAGGCATAGAAACAAAATTAGTTAAAAGTAATAAAATGGCAATACACAGATCAGGTGAATTTGGACTGCAAGTTCAAAGCTCTGAATCAGCACAATAAGTAAGGTTCCAGAATGCCAACTGCTCCTCTTGCTTTCTGCCTTTTGCCCCATTTTCACCATTGTCATTAGCATTAATATAGATGTGCAATGTGCACATATGTATATATGGTAGACTAGCCACCACAGCCTTTAACAGCAGCAGGATGTAGAGACCTGCCGGTGATAATCCTCATTGCCCTGAAAAAGTTTCAGCAAGTGTTTCTGCACCCCAATGGTTGTTAAAGGCACAAGAGCAGCCCAGGTTATTTTTTCTGGACAGTTGGCAATCCTAATATAATTAGAATTGATTGATAAACCACATTTCTTAAAGATTCATAGGGATTTGCATAAGCAAGCTATGCATAAGCCCCATTTTTCAGTAAGGTTTTTACAACTATTATTTCATGAGAAAAATCTCATAGAACCCTTTATTTTCCCAGACGAATCATGTTGGCACATGGAATAACAATTTTATAATCATCTTGGCACGCAGCATCACACGAGTGTCTAACATAAGTTAGACACTATAGTGCTGAAAGGTTGTTGACCCCTGACCTATAGCGTTAATTAATGGAATTCAGCTGGTCTAAATCCAAGCCCTCCAGCTCAGCAGGCTTGTGAACGGCAGTCACAGACACATATGCATAGTTAAGCTTGAAGAAAGCAAATTTACCAAGCACAACTCACATAAGAAACTTGTAACATGTTTAAAGGTTTGCAAATACAAATTGAACCCTATCTATCTAAATATTTCAGCTGAATAGTTACTGGATTAGTGACAAAGCCGAGTGCAGAGTTCCTCCACTTTTAATAGTTGTATTGATGTTTCAGCAAATGTATACTACTGCTCAATGAACTGCAAAATCCCTTTTGCAAAACTCTGAACAGTACAGGATTCCTGTCCTCCTTTGCCTCTGGTTCACCTACCAGATAATGCTGTCTGCATTAGCAACCCAATTTACTTGAGCCTAATTAAATGTAATTGATATCAATGGCTGGTGTCCTCTCTTCTGGACGTCCTGGCAAAAGGCAGCATCGTTTGCTAATTACTTTTAACATGATTTTACCAAGATGATCCTGGACACCACAGAACAAAGAGGCCTTTTCAAGCATCCCAGTCCTCTACCTCATTATTCATTAAATCCCATGCTGGTAACATCTAACAGCCTCTAAAGGCAGCTATTTTATTGCTGAGCATGTAATAAATCCACTCAGTCTGAGTTCTTGTGATCAGGGAAGAAACATTCATTTTTAAAAACTCATTTTGTTACCCTAATGAGCATTTCTGTCCCAAGCTACATGGTCGCCTTCAGTTTCACTCACCACCTGCTTTTCCTTGCTTTCATTCCTAGCCACTAATTACTGAGCAGAGTCAATTCCTAATTAGGTTGTTTGATTTCCTGTTTTTCCGTACTTCTTGAGCCGCTTAAAGCACCAGTCCGACATAAAAGGAACCTTCTCTGAGCAGATTTGAAATTAATTACTGTAACCTTGGTAGAAGCGGCAATGGTTGGTATGTGCAGGTTTTCCATGGCTGCACTTCTCATTTAATATTTCTGCACGGAACAAGCTCTCCTCCTTCTTTTACCTCCCCCAACTTCCCGGTCACCAACAACACTGTTGTGAGTTTGAGATTTTGTTCAGGAAGTGCCAAGCTCCAGAAACACTGAGTCTCGGGCCGAGAAGGAAAGGCTGATGATGTCACAAATGACTGGGCTGTGAGAAAAATGATCGAGCACAAATAAGGAGGAAAACATTCTGACATCCGTCGTAAAAGATGTCAGATAAACACTTGTTGTGAATGTGCATGCCTGCTTCCAAACAGCCAGATTGCTGGGAAATAAGAACAGCATTAAAATGCAGCGGTACCTTGCAAGACAAAGGTACCTTGCAGCGGTACCTTGCAAGTTCTTGTAAGAAGAACTTTTTGTAAGACAAACTAAAAATTTCTGAGGAATTCTGCTTTGTAAGACAAACAGTGCCTTGTAAGACAAACAGTTTTGGCAGAGTTTGACAAATTGATGGCTCTGGATCGTGAGCAACAGCAAGAAGTTCTGGAGGAGATCTCATCTGCAGAGGAGGAGGAGAATAAGAAGGAGAAATCTCTCACATCAAAAGACCTCTGTAAACATTGGGAAATTGTGCAAAATCTTGTCAAAAAGCATCACCCAAATACGGCTGTAGCAGACTGAGCGATGAATCTGCTTAATGACAATGCAATGTCACATTTCTGTGAAATCCTTAAAAGGAGACTAAGGATGAAATCCAGAGTAACTACGGGGAGTCCTTGCTCCGGAGTAAGAACAAGTTACTCTGGATTGCAATATGAATTTCCCATAGGTTTTCACTAGGTGGTGCAGTAACTATGGGTGCACGCAATCTCTCTTACGTGCTCCCATAGTTACTCTGGATTGTGCCCAAAAGCAAGTGTCATTAGAAGGTTCCTTGTGAAAGTTGCTCGAAAAGACACCAGTGAATCTTTTAGTAAAAATTAGTCATCCTTGGCCATAAAATTTTCTTTTCTGTTTTATTATACAGTATATTATAGTGTTTTAAATAATATTACACTGATTGTGTTCTGTATTATATTACTGTGTTTTAAATTCAATTACAGTGTTTTGCTATTGTTTTTACATTCCGTTAATATTTTTATATTAATATTTTTGGCTTGTGGAACAAATTGAGTTTCCATTATTTCCTATGGGAAAATCTGTTTTGTATAAAGAACGTTTTGTAAGACAAACATGCTTCCGGAACAAATTATGTTCTTTTTACAAGGCACCACTGTACAGATGTCCTATAATGTCTTCCTTGTTTATCCATACATCCATCTTCTGTTCCTCCAAGTCACTAGCAGCAAATGCAAACAACTAGAATGATGATAGTTCTGTAAACCTCTGGAGTCATAGAGAAGATGCACAAGTGGTTAAGACACTGTGCCTGTTAACCAGCAGATCAGGGTTCAAGACCCGGGTCCCCACAAGATGAGGATTTCCTGCTACAGGCAGGGGGTTGGACTAGATGATCCACTGGGTCCCTTCCAACTCTATGATTCTATGAAATATAAATTATATTAAAAATACCCAGTGCTGTTGTAAGTTTCCTATTGCAAGAGCTCCTGCTGTTTCATCTGGTCTAAGATGTTTACCATTTTCTGGACCAGGCCATTTAGAGCTTTACTGGTCAGAACCAGTATATTAAATTTAGTCCAGAAATACTCGTAACTGTGACTTGACTCAATGAATATCTCTGGGTAATGTGGATCCTGCTACCCAAGTCATGCTACCCAAGGCCAGCCCACCTCCATCATCTCCACTACTTCTCTTTCCCCTCCAAGCAGCAAGATTTGAATAGAAAGAGGACAGAGTGGAAGCAGAATGGTGAGCTAGACTTTTATTTATTAGGAGTGTAATCTTATCTACCCGAGAGTCCCCCCAGCCCTACTGAAATTAATGGTACCTCTGTGAACAAAAACACTACAAAAGTGCTTTCATGCATTTCACTTTCATTGATAGTTTGATGTTTTTAGATTCCACCATTGCATTTTATATTTTTGCTTTGTCATTTTCACATTTTTTATGTTTTAAATGCATTATAACACTCTCGTGCATTTAGAATAGGGTGGGTCAAAAAGAGAAACAATGAATAATAGATGTACATCACAGTGTAAGTCACATGTTTGGAAAGCATATGCATAGCACTTTCAGAGCATGTCATGTGTATTAGATTACTGTTATAGGCCTGCAAGTATTAATATGTCGTAATGTTACTAGAAGTAAGTTCCATTGAGTTCAATGGGGCTTACTCCCAGAAAAGTGCTCTTAGGAATGCAGCTATAATGTATTTTTCGTGTACAGGGTAGTTGCGTACAGGGATGGTGCTTGCATATGGTTCATGACGACTCCATTTTTTGCTTCAGTGGCGCATAGATTTCTTAAGGTTGACAACCACTGATGTATAGGGAGTCACTTGCTTAAGGTCACCTAAGGAATTCCTTATTAGTAGCTTTTCCCTAGTCACTATGCTCCCCTACTCTTCAAAGGATTTCTGCCAAACGTCCTTTAAACAAAGTGCATGAACTTCTGAATCAAGTAGAAATGCTCTCATCACATAATAAGCTAAGCCTTCCGTTCTCATGCCTACTTCTACTGATTTATGAAAGGGTATGGATGCAGGAAGAAGTTCTGAACACCAAACAAATTTGCTAGTGGTTAGGTAACAGAATTCTTAACGTGACTCTTCCATTTCGGGAGGAGGAAGGGATGGCGTTTGTCACAACATGGGTTGCCAGTCCCCCGCCTAAAGGCAGGCCAGATTCTTAGGACTTCTTCCAAAGGAAGGGTGCCCTCTAGTCCTGCTGTGTGTGTGTGAAGGATGGATGGAGATGGAGGATGGATGGAGGGGGAGCCAGAGCAGAACGCAGAGGCTGGCTGGCAAGGTTCCATTTGCAAAGAAGGGGGAAGGCAGGAGAGGCAGGGGAAGAGGGAGACTGGACTGATACCTGCACCTTCAAGTACTGCCTGCAGAGGAAGGTAAACAAAGCCAGCACACTCACAAGCACACATACTCTTCTCCCCGCCTGAAAACTATCACACTGACATTTTATGGAGATAAGTCTTGGTAAGGTCCACTGAAATAAGGAAGTCCCCTTCCTCTAGGAAGGCCACTATGGATCTTGACAACTCCAGACTGATCTTCCTTTCCTTTAAGAAAAGGTTGATTAACTTCATACCTATTATGACCCTCATGTCCCAATTCCTCTTGAGCACAAGGAAAAGTACCAAATATACCCCCATGCTTCTCTGTTTGAGTGGCACTATCTGCTCATTGTCTCCAAAACCCATGCATCTGACATGATTGTGTGCCAGTAAGTTGCAAAGGCTAAGCTCTAAGCTCCCACGGGCAGAAGGCTGGGCTTGTCCCTGGAGTCATCAGGGACATTGGTTGTTCCCTGATCTACCTCCAGAAGAATCGTAGGAACTGGAACCTCTGCCCCTAGAGAGAACCCAATTCCTGTACCACTTGGTTCAGGATTTTTGAATGAAGTGCCTAGATTTGAAGGAAAATCCTATTCTATGAAAAGTCCAGGGCTTGTTCACCACTTCCTTTTTTAACTCGTTGTATACAGAACAAATTAGATTTTGCACCTGTTTTGCAGTTGTACATTACAATCATCACTAAAAAATTTTAAAATCTTAAGCCTTTTAAAATTGGGGTGCACATTAGATTCGATTTTGCATTAGATTTAATTAAATATGGGTATATATTGCTTTCATGTGCTTAATTTAAACACTATACAACTTATTAAATTTAAAACTATTATATATACAATACAATCCTAAACATGTCTACTCAGAGGAAGTCCAATTGTATTCAATGGGGCCTACCCACAGGAAAGTGTGTTTAGGATTGCAGCAGAGATGGGCCCGGCCTGGCCCAAGATCCGGTTTGCCGGAAGTGGGAGGTGCCAGGCCGGGATCAGGCGGCGGGTCAGGGGTGGTGCTGGGGCAGGGCGAGGGGCGGGCAACGTTGGCGCCTGCGCAGTGCCTGTACTGAAGCTGGCAGGCCTGCTTCAGTACAGGCACTGCGCTTGCGCCAACGTTGGCGCCTGCATGGTGCCTGCCCCGAAGCGGGCCGGCCTGCTTCAGAGCAGGCACTGCGCAAGTGCCAATGTTGGCACTTGCGCAGTGGGCGCAAAAACATGGAGGCCGGCCCAAACTGGTCCACTATGTTTTTGAGTTTCCCCGCCACTACCGGTTCGCCAGCGGCGGGGAAATGGGAAGATCTGGTTCAGGCAAGTAGGCCCGAACCGGCATCTGCCCACCCCTGGATTGCAGTCATAATTTATTACATTTAATTCATTAATTAAAGGAAGGCTATGTACTGCCTGCTCACAGGAAAAGGAGGCCAATAAAGGAGGCTTTTTCCTCCAGGACACAAGGATTAAAAGAGGACAAATCCTGGAAAAAGAGGACATATGGTCACCCTATATGAGGCTGGATATACTTTATGGAAGGAGACTGCTGGAGACATATGGTGTTTTGTAATATCTGTTTATTTACAAATATGCTAACCTGTTGAACAGGAGGTTACAGGCCAATGTCAAAATAGTCCATGCTCAGCCAGCGCCCCCCGGTTATTTCTTGCTAACCAGCTGGCAAAGCTCCAATTGCTGTCTCTCTAGCTGGCTGTTGCTACTGATTACCTTTCCAGTTGATAAACTTTCTCTGAAAACTCCAAGCAAATGGGGTGTGATCACTATCTAGTAGCCACTACTAGCCTATAAACAATATCAGTGTTCATAACAAGCATGCCCTAGTCATCAGTACCTATTGAAGGAACATGTAAATGAAGACCTAGAGAATTTATGTTATGTTAATTTATGTTATCTCAATTTATGTTGCCAGGAGAGCCTCACGCCAAGGGCAGTTGCATAGCTAGAGAAGATGCAAAGCACCGAGTTTTGTAGGGAGCCCCACTGTGATATTTGCTTTCATTTTGCTCCCCCTACCTGGAATGGCTCTGAAAGGAAAGGAAAGGGGTTGCTTCATGTTGTGGTGAGGTGAGGCTTCCTACAAAATAGTGCAAAGCACCTCCTCTAGCTATGCCACTGACCAGGCCTCCGTCAGTCTTGAGAGACTATGGTATTGTGCTCAGTGCTGCATACGCTGCATGCAAAGCACAAAAGCCTGGGTTAGATTGTTATGGAGGATAGGCTGTTACCCAAGCAGCAAATCCCCACTCTCCACGCCACTGAATTAGTCCAATGGAAAGGCAGAGCCCATACGATTGGATCCAGCTGGCGTCGCAGAGCTGGGCTAAGGACAGGAGCTCACCCTGTCTTGTGGGGCCAACCTGGGTCTTGAACCCTGGCCTGCTGGTTAACAGGCACAGTTTCTTAGCAACTTGCCAAGGACAGTAAAAACACATGAACCAGCCTTGCCTGTAGAAAAAAGCTATGTGTCTTTTTAAAAAAAATACAGATGCAAACAGTGTTGTCCACAACAGAACTACCTCTATGCAAAGGGTCACCATGGCATAGTGATGGAAGACCAGACAGAGGATGGAGAGTGACAGTGGGAACAGGGGCAAGAATATATGAAGAAAATCCAAGCATTAATGAAAGCCAAATCCAAGCATAAATTAAAATGCCTGGAAAATTAAGCAAGATCCTCAGGGGCACTTTGTGGCTTTTAGTTTTATTTTCCCTATACATCTGGGCTTCCTCCATTTCCCTCTGGGAAATATCCTATAAAATCTTGTTCATTTGGGGAAAGGGAAGTATTGGCAGAATATGACTGCATGCAGAATATAGCCAAGCTTTATGCTTTGCAAAAAGCATGAAATGAGGTTAGTGTCAAAACAGTCAAAGGTTAACATCAAAACATTTTAAAATCCTACATGTCACCAGCATTAAAATAAAAGATGCAGATGTACAGTAAAATCTCCATAGTTGACTGCCTCCCTACAATGACCACATCCCTGAGTTGACCAAGATATACACTATATGTACACCAACCTCTCTGTATTGAAACCTATCCTCTCCATATTGACCACCTCTGTATGTTGTATCTTAATCACCTGGACATTGGCACACATGATTAATTTAATTTACTCTCTATAACTTGACCAGTTGAGTCCCACAGCATAAGAGCAAGAAAAAGTGAAATGCAGAATTGGAAGCAATGTATAGCAAATAATTTTTTTTTTTGCTCTGATTTGGCAGTTTAACAATTATGAATTCATTTCCTAATACATATTGACTTTCTAATTTTTTTTTCCTTTTTCAGAGTTGATTAAAAATAGCCAATGGTAAAATGAAACAAATATACACAAACAAAACACAGACACATGTGAGCTGTTTTACTTACAATGGATCTAACCATTGTGAAAGAAAGAAAAACAGTTTCAGGGCACAATCCTAACCTAGACTGGCACAACTCATTGGTCCTCTAATTCCCAAGGTGATGTAGGGTGGCAAGCACATGTCTCTCTCCCAGGTATGGCACAGAACTGTGTTACGGCACTTTTGTGACATCCCCAGCCCAGTACAGGACTTATGCAGAGGCTTAGGCTGACCTAACTGGAGCTTAGGATTGTAGCCTTAAAGTGTACCAAATAATGTTTAGGCACAATTACAAAGCAGTTGTCATTTTTATCTTTATGCAAACTGACTGAAAATTTTTGCTGTACAATGAAATGAGGCATGTGCACATATCAGTACATTTCTTCCTTATGTTGACTACCTCTGTATGTTGCTCACGTTCCTTTAGTCGTTTGGTTGGTCAACTTTCAGAGATTTTTTTATATACGTTTGTGCTATGCTGAAGCAAAGTTCTCACAAGATCAATCAACTCTATTTTCAGGGTCAAGGCACTATTTTGCTGTTCATCCACAAGATGCATACATTACCAGTGGCATTGCTAGGGGGTGTGGGAAGCATAGGCTGCATGGGGTGACATGGATGAGAAGGTGACACTACTACCAGCCAAGATTTTTTAAATCTTAGTATTTTAAAATAATATAATGTTATATACAATTCAGGGCAAAATAATTCAGGGCACAATGCCTGAAAAACACTTTTGCACCACCCAGGGACCAGTTAGGTCCACTGTGCTGGCTCTCCTGAGTCAGTGACCAGGCAGGGGAGGATGGGGAGGAGGCATGAGGCAGCATTCCGGGGCAGGAGATGGGTGGGTGGGTGGTGGGCAGAGGGCAGGTAGAGGGCAGGAAGCAGAGCCAGGATCTGACATTTATGTTGGATCCTGACTCTGTTTCCCAGGCAGGAGGGAGTGATGTGTGAGTAGATCCAGAGGCTACTGTGGCCTTACCCTGTGGAAGAGAATGAGCCTGGCTAGCACAGTAGCAGTCTCTAAAATTTGTACTGGATACAGTGTAGTCATGTCATCCTACCTGTTCCAGCACAAGTTGTGATTGCACTGTGAATGTGTAGTTTCATGCAGAATGCAATGAAAGTGTGTTGAAATATCCCTGTACTAAGTAATAAAAGTAATAGCTGAATAACCAGTGGTTGTGGGGCAATGGTGTATCACTATGCTCACTCCTGTGCTCCTTCTACGACAGGAAGGAAACCCATCTTGGGGGTGATGTGCTGGGATCCTACACCAAATGACACAAATCCTAGTGATGCTACAACATACTATGCTTTGCTTGTACTCAAAAATGTGGTATGAAAGGTGGGCCAGAGGTTTTCAGAGCAATGCAGAGAAGCAGTTTTGTCCACACCAGTTCATACACAAAAGGCATGAATACAATTCAGTTTATAAGCCAACAATGCCCATATAAGTAATGTTCCAATTACTCAGTTTGTTACCATTTGTTGCTCAGTTGTTATTTAAATAGAGAATGCACTCCCAGAGAAAATGTTAGAGCTACGCAGCACCACGCAATTTAACTTGACTCAAACCTACGAATCTGCTGGGGCTACTAGACATGGAAGTCTGAGAACTGTAACTCTAGCAAGTGGTTAGTAATCTTGAAAGATCAGCTTTACAGAGCTACTGTGAACACACTAGCAACATGGCAGCATGAACAAATTTGGTGTAGGTTTGGACGGCAGATGCCCAACCAAAACAATAATGGCTTAGGTATTAAATCATCTGAATTTTATCTCACTAATAATGATAGATTGTTCTATCTGGGAACAAATCTCCCCCTTTTGGTAGGTGGTGGTTTCGGGATTCAGATAGTTTGCTGCAAGAATAAATAACCTCTGCCCCCATGAAATTCAGTATCTCTGCGAGGTCCCCACAGTTCAGTCACTATAGACCAGTGACAGGAAATTCCCATAATTAGGGAGTTTTCTGATCTCACTTTCTTTGGAAAATACCATTTATTAATTGCATCATTGACAGTGTATGCAATCCTCAAACCAAACATGGTATAAATTAGCCAGCACTCATTTGTTTCATAAAAAGTATTGTTCCTCACCGATTCAATGACCTTTTTGTTCTATTACATCCTGGACCAATCAAGTGTTGTGGTAGTAGCTGAGCTGCAAGCTCAGACAATAGCTTATTCCGTCTATTCTGTTCACAGGGCTGTAGGAATGGTCAGCCACTTTGTCATGCAGAGACTGGAGGTTTTTTAAAGCAGCTTTTCCCACCATTTAGAAAGAGGCTGAATCCTGAAAGGAAAACCCTGTCATAATAATAATCCAGAGCCCATTGAAGTTTTCTTAGCATTATGATTTGGGTGGGACTGGAATGCAATGCGCTCACTGGCCGACACACGGCTGGCTGAAGTGGAGAACTATAGACTGCATGCTGAAAACATTCATGTGCACATCGTGGAAAAGCTCGTGCTGGTAAATGCAATATATTTCTGGAACTAATATTTCTGGAGCTTCTCTGTGTTATAGCAGTATGATAGCATTGAGCTTAACATAGTAACTGTCAGTTTCAGGTAATCTGAACATTGATAAATTGTGAATGGTGGGATAGGTGGGGTACTGAGACATTAACATGGGATGTTTAGCTTGTTCTACAGACAATTCAATATCCCTGGTGTACAGGTGTATTTCTGTAGGAAGTAGGGAGGGCACCTGTCCAGTGGTGGGCACCAGCAGGTTCGCACCTACTCTATAGAACCGGTTCTTAACAAGAGATAGTACATATAAAGTTTAAAAATAGCCATTTAAAAGTGGCTGCCAGATGGACAGAGAACCAGTTCTTAATTTCTTTGAAGCCCATCACTGCACCTGTCACAACATGGGTTGCCCCTCCTCCACCTGAAGGCAGGCCAGACTCTTAAGACTTCTTCCAGAGGAGGGTGCCCTCTAATCTCTGTCTGATCCTGAATCACTGGAGGAAGGTCGTGTTCTGGAGCACTCTGCTCTCTTCTCCTTTACTTTCTCTTTGGACCATCAGTGGGCATCACAGGGGTGGAATGGACCCCCCAGCAGCCTCAACAGCCTCCTTTGAGGAGGTCACGAGGCTTGCTCTCTGCCATTTGATGCTGGGAGAAAATGTGGCTTGCCTCACAACCAGAGGTGGGCTGGCCCTGTCCCAAGATCCGGTTTGCCGGAAGTGGGAGGGGCCAGGCGGGGGTCAGGGGGCTGGGGTGGGTCAGGGGGTGGGGGTGGGGCTGGGGCAGGGCAAGGGGCAGGGTGAGGTTGGCGCCTGTGCAGTGCCTGCCCTGAAGCAGGCAAGCCTGCTTCAAAGCAGGCACCGCGCACGCACCAACATTGACGCTTACGTGGTGCCTGCCCTGAAGCGGTTTCCCTGTCGCTGGTGGTTCGCCAGCAGCAGGAAAACTAGAAGATCCAGTTCGGACGAGTAGGCCCGAACCGGTAAGTGCCCACCATTGCTCACAACTAGATGGGCAACTAGATGGATCACCTGAGGACACTGTGGTATAATAAAGAGTACCAAAACCTGAGTGAGATCCCAAAACCTGCTGCTTTTGTGGCACTGGCACCCATGTTAGACTGGCACCTGTGCCTTCATCTCAGGGTTAGCGGACCAGTGTCCTCAGTGGCCTGGACTAGCACCCACACCCTCCTCCCAGGGTTTAGGAGCAATCTCCTCAGTGGACACCATTAAAACAAAGGACAAGAGGATGGTCTTGACCTCTGTTATATAACAACAACAATATGATAATGGGTTTATGTTATGATTTTTACCTAATTGCACTACTTTACACAATGGCTTATATGTTACATTTTTATTAGTTTCAATATAGTAAGCTGTTAAAACTATATACTGACCTATACTTAGATTCCAAATCCCATATTTACTCAAACCTAATGCACCATCAAATCTAATGCGCACCCCAATTTTGAAGACCAAGCCAGGGTGACCATAAGCCATAACCCAAAAAAAAGGATAAGGCGCCCCAAACTGACATCCAAGCAAAATACAACAACTATTATATTTTTATTTTGTTTCATTGTATAATTATATCACCAATTTGGAAGTAATTGAGTGGGGTGATATAAAAGGGAGCCATGGCCAGCAGCCACAGGGATAGAAGAGCTGTGGACCAGAAAAGTTTGGGAACCACTTAGTGGGTCTATCTGTTCCACATACTTGCACATTCTTCTGGGGGGTTGCAGCCTTGTCAGTGCTTGGCTGATGTGTGGATGTTAGGGTAATGCTACTGCTAGGCATGCAAAAGAAGTCATGGTATGCCACTGGTGGTGTCTTGTTGAGTGGGCAGTGGCAGCAGCTGAGGGCAGGCTGCATCCTTGGAGGGCCCCAGATTCCAGGTTTGAAGGAGAGCACCTGATCAGGTGCTTGCTTTGGGGCTGCTGGCCACTGCCTTCTTCTGCTGATTACCCTGGTCCAGTGGTGGCCTCCTTGCTGTTCCTGTTCTTGTATCTCTTTCCCTCTGTGCTTTGGCAGACATTGGCCATCTCCTACATTGGCCATTGCAGGATTAGACTGTGGCACTGCGATAGGTGTCAACAGGGATGGTGGCGGGAGACGCATCAGGCTCCATGCCACATGATGAAAGTACAATCTCATTGGTTTCAGGAACTGATATGACTCTGCCACAGTCATCAGATGTATGGGACAGATCACATGCAAGTTCAGTGAAGAAGGGTCTGTCCAGGGGCCAGGCTGAGATATGTCATGAACTGCTGAAGGGGGTCTTTGGCAAGAAGATAGAATGGGCTGGTTGTGAGAAGTGGGGGGGAAGCTTGGGGTTGATCTTTGGTCATCTTCTTTGTGGGTCCAGTAGCTTTCTTGGCAGCAAAGAGCTTCACCAGTGGCATCACTTGGCTTGTATCTCCTGGTGTGGGAGGTCAGTGCATTGCCCATGATAAAACTCCTCCTATGCAGTGGGTGGGAAACCCCATGATGGGTATGGAGATGTACCATTGCCCTGCACACTCATTTTCTTCGGCCCTACCTAAGCAAGCCTGATTTATTCTTTTTTATTTGGGGGTAGGAGGCTGCCTTCTGGAGCATTTGCTAAGCTCCACTTTCATCATTGGATTGGGAACAGTTCAGGTGCCTTGCATTCCACTTGCATTACAATACCTGAACATGTTTACTTACTCATGAGTATACACAAACCTGTAGCTTACTTTCAATTTCCATAGGGCTCATGTATTCATGAGCTTTGGGAGGAGTTTTGGCCTATTGCAGGAGGATGAATTAATTGGATTTGGATCATTCTACTATTGTTGGATTCCTCTCAGCCTCCCCTTTCCACTGAAATAAAGTAAGCTTGACCACTGATGAGTTAGTAACACTTAAAACAGCTCAGCTCAAACAACTTAACTCAAACACTCAAAACAGCTCAGATTCACTGCCTATGCATTTTTTGTTTTCTAGTGTTTTGTATGTGTTTTTTTGTTTTTGTTTTAATATTTGGTAGTAATGTGATAGTTCACTCTAGTTAATTTCATTGCATTCTACTGTAAAACACACATCCCACAGTATATAGCATTATGGGATTATTCTTAACTAGCATTATTTTAGCTTGTCACCCACCTGGGCACATCACCCACTCAGGCGCTTCATCCAGTGTGGGCCTATACGTGCACCATTATAAACTGTGCTCCCTAGTTTCTGAATTGCTGGAATTCATTGTTCTAATCTATAAAAACCATAAAATATCTTCTTTGCAGAGAGTAAAATAGCCTTCTGCCCCAGCTTGAAGGTTCTGATATGATGAGCAGCTAATATCAGCTTCCAGGCCAGTTTCTGTGTCAAGAATAGTTCTGTAATAAATACAAATTAAGTAGATAAGGTTTAAGAGTCAGCCTAATGTACATTTACTTAAAAGACACACCCTTTGAACTCCAGGGAACATATTTCTGAACATGGGCGTATGATTGTACTACATTTTAATAATATTTTTTTCCACATGTAAACAGAGGACCCTTCAATTACTGTACATAATTCAATTAATGTACATAAAGTTCTTTTCTGTGCATGAAGGAACAGATTTATAGCAAGGCCGGCCCAAAGTGACCATAAGTTTTCACTGAACTGAAGTTATGAAAGAACTCAGCATGAATGATAGCTGAGTATCCATCAGTAATTTTAAGTGGGGTTTTGTTCAGCAATTGATGTTCCAGTAAGTTTCAAATTCCACTTTGTGCAAGTGAGATAATTGAGGAATATAAAAATATATGGAAATAAGATGACCTGATGTCATAACAACATTTACTCTAATCTAACGTGCAAATTTTCCAACTGAATTTAGGCTGCATTCCTAACCTCCAGTTAGGCAGGACCCTATTCTGTCATACATCATTGGATGCATATCAAAGGGCAGAATCCAATGCAAAAATCAATTTTGAAATAGCTCATTCCTACCAAAAGCTATGGCCAAAAAAACTGAAAATCAAACATATGCCGTGAAAGTGAAACATATGCCTTGAATGGGAAAGTGAAAGTGCCACATCCAGCGGCTTGTGAGTAGGCAAACGTTCCACGGTCTCCCAGAAAGGCCAGTCTGAGAGGAATCAAAGGACACAAGTATGGTTCTAATCCAATGAACACAGCCTCCAAAATCACCCCAGAAGGATGAAAATCATCCCAGTAGGTTATTTTTTGGGGCGGGGGGGGGGGGGAGGTAGACTATTAACTTGGTTTATTTAATGCATTCACATTTATTTATTTATTTATTTATTTATTTATTTATTTATTTATTTAAATTTGCTAGATGATGTGA
This sequence comes from Cryptoblepharus egeriae, assembly GCA_030015325.1. Lineage (NCBI taxonomy): Eukaryota > Metazoa > Chordata > Lepidosauria > Squamata > Scincidae > Cryptoblepharus > Cryptoblepharus egeriae. The sequence goes on from JAREYC010000001.1 coordinate 11,037,266, forward strand.
CTTCCTGGCATGACATCATTTTTGGTGGGTCCTGGCCAGATTGACTCTCTAAAAAGTGGATCCCAAGCTAAAGTTTGAGAATCCCTGCAATAAGGTGATATAAAGGTAGCACCCTTAAGGGGGGTGATACTACTAGTGACCAAAATGGTTACAATCATGGTTTTTAGGAATTTTATATACCATGGATGCATAATTTACAGTGGAATGCAATGAAACAAACCACTTTGAAATATCTTTATTCTATGAAAATGTGTGGCCAAAAACAAGCACAGGAGAGGCAATGGCACATAACCTCACCCACCACCCAAGTTGTTGCCCTGCCCATTGAATGAGAGTGATCCTCTGGCCTCCCGCATCAGGTGACACAAACACTGGTGATGCCACTGATTGGATCACTTCAGCATGTGGCTTTTGGCAAAGTCAGGTATTGCATAGGGCGACCATCTGTCCTCTTTCTCCAGGAAATGTCCTGGATTTTAGTTTTGTGTCCTGAAAATATCTTCATTGTCTCCCTTTTCCTTGTAAGTGGGCAGCATATAGTCTTCTTGCCATTAATAAATTATATGTAATAGTTCTAAATTTAATGATAAGTAATATAGTGTTTAATTAGCCACTTGAAGGCTCGTATATATTCACTAGGTAGTTTTAAGCTTTTTAGTTCACTTTATATTTTATACTTTTATCCTATATTTTGGGGGGCCTTGTCCTCTTTTTTGGCTATGGCATATGGTCACATATTATTTAGAATTCAGGGAAAGCCCAAGGATGCAGGTCTGTTGCTGAGGCATCTGATGGAAGTCCTGAAGTGCTAGTTCTGCTCTTTGGCTTCAGTCTCTGCCTTTGGCTGGAGAACATTCTCTGTTCTAATCAGTTAAACTGTGAGCAGAGGAAGGAAAGGACATCAAATGCCTTTTAGAGATGGAGGCAGCTGGTGGAGGAGGCAGAACTGTCAGCTTTTAGGTCTTGAAAGAGGCCAAGGGTGCACATGGACTGAACTGGAGTCACATCAAGACTCCAGACAGCCAAGAATATTGGCAAAGATGGCATCGAATATGGCCTGCTGAGGAGGTGAGACCTTGGCTGGCATCTGCAATGGCTTGAAAGTGACCTCACCCCTGAGGAGGTCAGTGCAAAGCCCAACCAAGCCAAGATGACTCCAGAACGCCAAGACCACTCCCAGCATTGGCATTGGGTATGGCCTGGTGAGGAAGTGTGATGCTGGCTGGCATCTCCAGTGGCATCCTTAATGCGCTGAAAGAGATCACCCTGACAAGGTCAGCGCAGGACTTCAGAGAGGCAAGAACACCATCCCAGGTAGAGATGGCATCAGTTAAGGCCTGCTGTGGAAGAATAACTGTGACTGGCACTTCTAATGGCATCTACAATGACTCCAAAGGAACTTCACACCTGAGGAGATCAGCACAAGAACTGCAAAAAGGGCAACCATGCAGATCCAAGGAACATCAACAGCATCATCAATGCCTCCAAAGAGAAGTCACCCCTGGGAAGGTCAGTGCAAGAATACAGAGAACCAAAAACAATGTCCCTGGCAAAGAACGCATTTGATACACCCTACTGAGGAAGTGTGACCCTGGCTGGCATGTGCAATGGGATCTACAATGTGCCGAAAGGGACTTCACCCTTGAGGAAGCCAGCACAGGACTCCAGACTGGCAAAAGCTCTGCCCTTGGCAAAGATGGCATTGATTCAGCCTGCTGAGGAAGTGTGATCCTGGCTGCTGGGTGCCATCTGGAATGCCTCCAAAGAGACTTCACCCCTGAGGATGAAGGATACAACCCCCAGGGCAATGCCCCCAGCAAAGATGGCATCATCTATAGAAGTGGCCTGCTGCGGAAGTTGGATTGTGTCTATCATCTTGCACCACACACTAGCCGCCTGGCAGAAGGCCATGATCACACTGATATACAAAAAGGACAAACATGCAGATCCAAGGAACTGACGGCCCATCTCGCTGTTCAGCACACTCTACAAGATATATGCCAACTGGATTGCTTCCTGCATCACAGACTGACAGGGAATGCCACCAGCAAACAGCAGAAGGAGTTCAGCTTTGAAGGATGCTACGTACACAACTCCCCGCAGACCGTACTTGACACAGTCCGACACTCTATCCCCGACCTTTACCTATTTGCCTCTCTATGTCCAGATGACTGTGTCCAACTTTAGAAGCACTGGAGGCAACCCTTGGACCCCTGACAGCCTCTGAGGGCTTCGGTCTTTCCCTTTCTTCATCTTCTCTGCAGCTCCAGTGGTTTGTTGGCAGCAGGTACCACTTTGGGTGTGTGTTGCCAACCCGTCTACAGGTGTAGGGGTCTTGCTGCTGGATCTCTGGCTGGTCTTTTTGGGTTCCAGAGCTGGTGTGCTCTGCCCATCAGCTGACCAGGTGGGCAGTACATGGGGAGTGGCCCAGGGTGCCCCATGGGGAGACTCAGGGGCCCTGGGAGGTTCCAGGGGCTGCCCTCCTTTCCTGGAGTTGCCAAGGGCAGCTCTCCCTGGCAAAGAACGCCAGGTCCATCATGTGCATCATGCTGGTGGCTTCTCCCGGAGAAAGTCTCTGGTACACAGATGGTGGGATTGTGGTGTCAGTCTTGGCATCTGGGTGATTGCTTCCAGGGATGGATAAGCTCAGGATTGCCCTGAGGGGTACATTTCGGGCTCTTGCATAGATGCGCTGATGCAGTAAGAGTGGGGAGAGCCAACATCTTGAGACTGATTGGGCCAACGCTTAGTCTTGATCCCAAACAGGGGGCACCATAACCCAGCCCAGGCAGTGGTGGGCTCTAGCAGGTACGCACCTACTCTATAGAACCGGTTCTTAACAAGAGATAGGACATATAAAGTTTAAAAATAGCCATTTAAAAGTGGCTGCCAGATGGGCAGAGAACCGGTTCTTAAATTTTTTGAAGCCTGTCACTGAGCCCAGGGGACAGTTGTAGTCCATGGCAAGCCCCATCTGGCCTGCAGCCAGCCTCCTGTCTTCAGTCTCTGGCTCACCCAATCTCTCAGCTGCGCTCTGGTTGTGTCCTGAGGATTTTCTGGAGAAGGAGGCATGCAAGTATTTCCTGTGATGTGTTGGTTCTAACCTATTTACTCCTGAATATTTAAGTCAGCGGCTAGTGGGGTGGGAAAATGGGAGTCCATTTAAGGGTGTGCTTTATTTCTGTGGTGCACTTGGTGCTTGGAGAAATCCTGGAAATCTGAGCCATTGATTCATTTTGTCATTCAGGCATTTGATTCAGTCCTCTGGCCAAAAGGTTTGGTGACCACTAATCTAAGAGAGGCAATGGGGTCAGCTTGGGATTGTGTTTGGAGGGACATTTTTATGATGCTGTTTACAGATTCATCCACTGTGCCATGACAGAGTGTTGTGCCACAAATGGTCTGCAGGTGGGCCACAGGAATTTGAGGGAGATCATTTATGAGTAGGGCCAGTAGCCCCCCCAACCAACCACGTGGTATGACTTGTCCATTTTCAAAACACTGATGGTGTGCCTTGACGATTTTAGCACCTTCTCAGTGTGACATGAGACAAAACAGCTTGAATATCACTGGATTAAAGTGACTGAGAAGATTAACATTTTATTAGAGAACATTTCACATTTACAAATTAGAACAAGTTGGAAATATGAGTCACAAAACATCCATTGGAAAGATATGGGTGATACAAGCACAGAGCAAGCCGATGATATAGTAAGAAAGTCTTTTTCAGGGGGTTACAAGTTGAGGTTTTAGATTTACATAAGTCACTAAGTGAAAGGCTAGATTGCGGGATATGCTCAACCTTACCTTACTGGCTATGCCAGGCCAATCTTTATCTGCAAATGGCAGCCAGTCATTGGGTCTAGGGAGTCCTCCATAGGTGGTCTCCATGGTCCTCCCTGGCATATATATCTTCTGAGTGGTTTCATCTTGGCCTATCAGCTAAATCAGGGGTGTCCAACATGCGGCCCGGGGGCCGCATGCAGTACAAGACGAAGGTGGATGCGGCGCTCCTGCAAAGCTGGCCACCACCATTGGAAAAACCGGCTTTGTGGCAGCAGCCATTTTCAAATTTCGCGTGCTTCTCTGCGTGCTGCCCTGGGTGGCTGCCACAAAGCTGGTCTGGGCTGCCTGGCTCCTCCCCCTACCTGCTTCCTGGCACTCAGAGCGCTTCAGGCCCTTGCAGACTTTGCAGCACTCACCCACACCCGCATCCCCCAAAAGCAGCCTCAGCCTCTATCCCAGCTGCTGCCTGCTGCCCTTGAGACCTACTCAGAAGTAAGCCCCATTAAAGTCAATGAGCCTTACTCCCAAGTTGCAGTCTGAGAGCCCAATGATGCATAGCATGCGCTGTGATCCTCTCCAAGCTTAACCTTGGAGATATGCTGCAACCCTAACTATGTCTACTCAGAAGAAAGGCCCATTGTACCCAATGGGTCTTACTCCCAGGAAAGTGTGTTCAGGATTGCAGCATATCTCCAAGGTTAAGCTTGGAGAGGATCACAGCCCATCCTACGCATCATGCCTCCTCAGAAGTAAGCCCCACTAAAGTCAATGAGGCTTACTTCCAAGTTGCAGTCCGAGAGCTCAATCCTATGCAGGGCTACTTAGCAGAAAACCCCATTATAATCAATGAGATTTACTCCAAGCTTTAGTTTGGAGAGGATTGCTGCCCATCCTATGCCTCATGCCTACTCAGAAATAAGCCCCATTAAAATCAATGAAACTTACTCCAAGGTTTAAAAAATGTAGGACATCCTACATTTTGTCCTTTTTTAAAAAAAGTTGTTAGTGTTTATGTGCGGCCCAAAACAACTCATCTTCTTCCATTGCGGCCCAGGGAAGCTAAAAGGTTGGACACCCCTCAGCTAAATCAAGCATAGAATCAGACCTCATTGCTTCTCTTAGATTAAGTCTTAGCATCTGCTTGGTCAGGCCTGGTGGCTATTTCAGCAAATTAGGAAAGACCCTTGAATGTCCTCTTGGGGGCAGTCCTAGGCAGACCTCTCCTTGGTGGCACTGACTCAGATGCCAGGACCTCACTGCCTGTGCATGAAAGACCTTGGGCCATTGTATGGCTTTACTGTTGGTCCGTGGCTGTGGTAGGGTGTCACAAACAATGCTGTAAGGCATGTCTGTGAGCCATACCAAAGCAGATCCCCATCTCTGCTGGCCTGCAGTCTGTGTGGACTGCCAACTGGTTGAAAGGTAAAGGGGCCATGTTGTGGAAAAAGCATTCTGGGGTGGGGGTCAGGTGGGAGATGGACACAGGGGAGGGAGGAGAGGCTGGTTAGATCCAAAACCTTCAATGAGGGTGTTTTGCCCTTACATGGAAAGCTTTTTGTCTGCATCAGCTTGACAGCTGGAGAGCTTGAAAGCTGGTGCAGAAAGGAACAGCCAAATTGTGGGGCTGTTCTTTTACTCAGGGGAAGGGAACAAACATCCCCTTCCCCTGAATAAACATCAGGCAGCCACCATGGCTTCCTGCTGGCATGCAGGATCCTGCAGCAGCTGTTTTGTTGCTGCAAGAGCCCTGCTAATGCAGGAAGATCAGGATTTGGCTTCCCATCTGGAAGAGGAGAGGCTACCAGCAGACATGATCTACACGCTTGGGATGTCGGGAATCCTGATCACTGCTGCCCAAGGAAGAGCTTCTTGGAGGAAGAGCTGTCCCCGGCGACTCTGGGAGAGGAGAGTGTGGTGGGCTGCCCTTCGGAACCTCCTAGGGTCCTGGGGTCTCCACTGTGTGCATGCTGGTTTGCTCCTCAGGTTGCCCATCCAGCTGGCTTGACAGGCAGAGCCATAGTCCTGAAGCCTTGGAGGATCAGCCGGAGACTTAGTGGCATGACTCCTACACCTGCGGTTCAGCCAGCGGCACACATCCACTGGGCCACTTTACGTTCTCCTATTGAAGTATGAGCTGAAGGAAATGCTGAAATTAGTCTACGTGAAACATGGAATATTTGGCAGCAGTTAGGTGTCTTGTCTTTTTTTAAGACAGCAAATGACAAGCAAGGGGAAACACGTGGTGTGAATTAAATGGTGCTCAATGAAGTCTCTTTCCCCTCTGAGCTGAAGGAAAATATAAGGGTATTTCCTGAGAAGGAAGACAATCATATTTAAAACTGTCCTTCTTAACACAGCAAAACACACGCAGATGCAAAACTCCCTAAAAGTTGAAGATTTCCAGCTTTGAGGGGGATCTTTTATTGGCCAAAGGAAGATCAGGGTTACGGCCTTTAGTGCACGTAAGACGTCCATGCAGAGATGTCATAGGCACATTGGACATGTCAAATTCAGGTCATGACAGAAGTACAAATGATACATTTTTTCATTATAAACTACCTTACAGGTAGCTTTTATTTTTTTCATTATAAGCTACCTTACGGCTATTTTTTCATTATAAGCTACCTTACAGGTTTTTATTTTTTAAATACTTTATAAATAAATTAATATAGGAAATAATAAACTATTTGATTTACTCATTAACTCACTAGGGGCTGTGGGTGGCGCAAGCAGTTAAGACGCTGTGCCTGTTAACCAGCAGGAAAGGGTTCAAGACCCGGGTCGGCCCCACAAGACAGGGTGAGCTCCTGTCCTTAGCTCAGCTCTGCGACACAGCTGGATCCAATCGTATTGGCTCTGCCTTTCCATTGGACTAATTCAGTGGCGTGGAGAGGGGGGGATTTGCTGCTTGGGTAACAGCCTACCCTCCATAACAATCCAACCCAGGCTTTCGTGCTTCGCATGCAGCGTATGCAGCGCCAAGCATGATACCATAGTCTTTCAAGACTGACGGAGTCCTGCATTAACTCACTTTTTGAACATTTTCATTAAAAATCAATATATTGAACATTTTCATTGAAAATCAATATATTCTTAATCCAATCCCCTCCCCCTGACCCACCACATTTTTTCATCATCCAGCTTCTCATCCACCATCATTATTCGGCTTTTCTTTCCACTGAGTTATGAGAACAGAAAAAAAAGCCTTTTAAAGGTGGAAATAGTCTGCAGAAAGGGGGTATTAAGAAGAATAGCCAGTGACAAAAGAGTTAACCCTCCCTCCTATAGGTGCCCTTCTGATTTCACATTCATATTACTTATGAAAGGTATATGCCAGAAGAACATGTAGTTCCATTCTAAGTTCAGGCCAATCTGATATACTTCTTGAACTTGCAGATTTGATCTTTGTGATGAGTAGGTACTGTTTAAACATGTTCATCTCAAAGATCAAATCTGTAAGTTCAATTTTCAGATTTAACATAAATAATAATTTAACATTAATTAATTAATTAATTAATTAATTAATTAATTAATTAATTAATTAATTAATTAATGTGTTGTATGTCATGAGATGGGGAAGCTCCTTGCAGCTTAGGAAAAGATTAAAAAGTTCTTTGCTTGTTCGCTGCAAGGAGCTGCCCCACCACTTTGGAAGCGCCCAGTGCCATAGCTAATGATCTTGTAGCCAGGTGCAAAGCTCAAAATGTTACCCTGGAAGTGATGTCACAACCAGATGTGATGTCATCCCTGGGTATTTTTAAAAAGAAAATTGGGGAAAAACCTGCCTCCTCTTCCTCAGAAGTTCACCACCATTTTCTCTGCTAGTGGCATAGCTAAAGCACCTGTTTGCTATCTGGAGTTGAAGAAGATTTTGTTTCTCACCCACCCACCTTGCAACAGCAAAATCAAATTTAATTAAGTAAAAAAATGAAAATTGGGTCCCTTATTGGTTAGGAAACTGTGCTGGGGCAAAGGGTATTCTTTCTCTGCTAAATATAAGAGGAGCACCACTTAGAAATGCCTGTATACCCATAAAGCATGGGTAACTGTATCTATATATATAAAAGAGAAAAGTCACTCACTGACTGACTGACTCACTCATCACTGCCCTGCCAAAACCAATGGGCCTAGAAATGTGAAATTTGGTGTGGGTGTTCCTTCCGTGACTGAGGGGTGCACTAAGAACCGGTTTTCGGAAATTCCAACGGGAAGGGGGTGAAAAGGGGCGCAATGCGTTTTCCTCCCTATACTTTGCATTGAGAATTGCTGACTCATCAACATTCCGCCCCAACTGCTGGGCCTGAAGCATGGAATTCTGGGAGTTCCTTCTGTCACCTGAACACCCACCAAGAACCATCTGGAGACATTTAACCCTTCAGGGGCTGAAAAGGGGGCAATGTGTTTCTGTCCTATACTTAACATGGGAGACTGAGTAACATCCAGCCAATTTGGTGCTCAGACCCTGTTGCACTGGAGGATGTTGTTCAGAGGAAGAGGTTGTGCTGGCGAGGATGCTGTGCATGAGGGGATATTGCGCATGAGGGGAAATTGCACATGGGGGGAAATTGCGCATGTAGGAAACTTGCACAGAGGGAAGTTGCATATAGGAGGAAAATTGCGCACGGGGGGAAGTTGCGCACGGGGGAAAGTTGCGCACGGGGGAAAGTTGCGCACGGGGGAAAGTTGCGCACGGGGGAAAGTTGCGCACGGGGGAAAGTTGCGCACGGGGGAAAGTTGCGCACGGGGTTTGATGCATATGGGGGAAGTTGCGCATGGGGGTTGATGCGCATGGGGGGTTGATGTGCATGGGGGGTTGATGTGCATGGGGGGAAGTTGCGCATGGGGTAATTTGTGCATGCTGGGTTGATGTGCATGGGTGAAGTTGCGCATGGGGGGTTGATGTGTATGGGGGAAGTTGCGCATGGGGGGTTGTTACGCCTGGGGGAAAGTTATCCATGGGGGGTTGATGCATATGGGGGGATGGCATACAGGGGAATTTTACTCCCGCAACGCGAGTACGCCTTTCGCTAGTTATAATATATGTACTGTATATGATATATGTACTAATAACTGATTCATATTAACACCTTATTAGTTCCATACAATATCAGAATTACATTTCATTGGCTCTCAGAGCCAACAGGAAAGTTTGAGTTACAAAAATCCACTTTGGTTCCATAGACTTGTTTTCATTTTCTTGTTAATTGGCTGTTTGATAGAATATAGCTATTCCAATGTAGTTTGTTTAATTGCATTCTGCATTAAATTACCTTTCCAACGCTATATAATATGACGGTATTATCATTCATATGTACCCCGTTTTTCAAAATTTTAGTCACCAGTTCAAGCTCAGCTTGTAGCCCCCCTAAAGCTTGTAGCCCGGTGCAACTGCATCCCCTGCACCCATCTAACTACGCCACTGGAAGCACAATAACCAGCAATGTCTCTGTGGTCCAATCTCATCTTCCCTGGTGCAGCTATGCCGAAAAAGCATGCACAGTATCTAGTGGTGATGATAGTGGTGGTGCAGAAGCCTTCTGAAGGAGAGGGATTTAAATCCCCATTTCTATTTCTGAGACTCCCATCCTGCAGTGAAATTCCTTGGACCTGTGCCAAATCTTTAACTGGCCCAAGTCTAGAGTAGAGAAAGATGGCATGGCAGCCTCATGTTTTTCCCTCTTACCCTTTGATGCCTCATGTGCTGGTTTACATGCCCAAGCACATGAAGCAGGAAGTTCCTGGCTTTCAGTTCTGCCTGCAAAGCAGCCTAATAGGATTTAATAAACTCTGGAATCAAAATACATTTTTCTGCCTTTTTTTAAAGACAGTCATAAGAGTTTTGCACATGTTTCCACTGTGTTCAGTGAGTTTTCCACTGACTTCAATGCACTCAGATTTAATGGACATTTGGGATTCAGGCCTCAGCCTTAAGTCTGCTAAGCTAACAGTTCCCTATATAAAGCATCTCAAACCAAGCTACAAAGAAGTTATGCTTTTGTTTTCCTCTTCTTAATTACTGGCCCAATAGTAATATTTAGCTTTACAGCATATAGAAGTGTTTGAAGAGTTTTACCTGCATTATCTAACATTAATCTATCTGGTAAATAGTATTGTCCTCCTCTTGAAGCTAAAATAGTGGGAAACAGATTTGGCTACCTGGTGAATTCATATCAGAAGAGGAATTCAATTCAGGAGTACCAATTCTTAGCCTCTAAGCCCCCATTCTACACCATATATACAAATGGCATACAAATTCAGATTTCTGTTACAGATGTAAACACAATACAAAAACTGTTTAAAAATGTTTGCATTTCAAAAACATAGTTGAATCCAATGGCTTCCAGTCTCAGCTTTGATGTGTTTTCATGTGTAGATTTTTCTGCTACAGAACCATGCCAAAGATTCCTGCATTCGAGCCCTGATGTCTGCTCCAAAGGGCCTTCCCAGTT